>CM064530.1:17608178-17643178 GCA_032716605.1 Paralithodes platypus
TCTAGTCGTTTTTGAGTTACAGAGGTTATAAGAGGTCATGAGTTATCGCCTACTTACAGCGAATAAACTACCGATATATTATGTTTGTTTTTGCCATTTAGGTGTCGATATTTTCCTGGCGAGCGATAGCGAGCCTGTAATATAGGAGGAACCGGCCTTCGGCCGGGACATTTTTCTACCGAAAAATGTACACATTTATCTTGAAAGGGGTTCTAGGGGGTGTAATATTAAGCTTGATGGAGGTCTAGGGAACAAACTAAAAACCTCCTCTTAATGGTAAATGGTAAAATGTTTGTAAATATATTTTTGTGTGTCTATCGGTTTGGGACTTTACGGGGATGATTATGCTGAGAGATAGATTAATACATAAGTGTACATAGTTTAATATATACAATGACCACACAAGCCATTTGGTCCCAACACGGCAGCCTATCCCCAATACCCTTTATCAGACAAGAGTAAAATCTGTATAAACTCGTCTAAATGCAGCTAAAGTGTAAATGAAAGGACTTCACCGGTACTGTAAGGGTTAAAAGTATTAAAACTGTTCGTGTGGTATATCCTTGACCCTACCCATAGACGTCTCTCCTCAAGATAATAAGAAGTTCATCTTCAGCTAATAACTCCGAGGTAATTATTATATAGCCGAGCTTCCTAATGACCCTTAGCCTTAATACTTAGCTTCCATGCAGCTATTAGCCACCTTTTTTTGCCTCCCCACCATTTAGCTTTTTGCAGGCGCTGGTAAACGTTTCGACGCCTTCTTTGGCTGCCCTGGTTAGCTTTTTTGGTGTGTGTGTGTGTGTGTGTGGTGAGTGGGTGGGGGGGGGGGGGGGGGAGGGCGGGGGGAGAGCTACTTTGTATGTATGTGTGTAATATATGTGTGTTTTTTTGTTTTTTTACCTTATCATTGTTAATTTCCCCTGCATTGTATTGTATTCCAATAAATACTTATAATCTTCCAATCATGATATTCATGATGCATTGCTAATTCCATATAATATTATATATATATATATGCAGTTTTATCTACTGTTCTTCACTGTACACTATTGTTTATACCCCGACCATATCAACTACCCAGCTCTCATCTCCCCCCACATCCTCCACGCACCCGCCCCCCCCCCCCCCCCCCCCCCACCTCCCCCCTTGTCCAATATCCGGCTGATTCTCTCCCCTTGCCCCGTGCCCCCTTTAGTATACCCCCTACCCTGCCCACCCATCCACCCCCACACTTCCTGCCCACCTTGCCCCCCCTTCCCCACTAGTCTTTACCTTTACTCTACCTTTCATGCCCTGCCATTCATGAGTTTCATTCATACAGTATTTTATTCATGCCCTGACTCTCTCTCCATCCCTATATTCTGCACCTCTCTCCTATCCTATCTCCTCTCTCCTATCATCTCTACTCCTATCATCCCTACTCCTATCCTCCACTGAACTAGCCTCGAAATGGAACATATTTTCATTATGTGCATCATCACTTCATTCCTCTCTAAATTGTTCTTGTTAACTCTCTGTCCATTTCTACCACTGTATTAATATAAATATTGTAATGCCAAACACCTCGTTGGGACAAGTTGTGTGGTATATAACACACACACACACACACACACACACACACACACACACACACACACTCTCACTCTCTCTCTATCCCCGCCACTCCCACATCCTCTCTACCACCCCGTAACTTTCCTGTACCTCACGTAATAAAACCGGTTCCACATTGAACTGAACAGTGATAATATTACCTTGCTATATATAAGATTAGCTGATAGACCATAATTATTTTGGTTTTACCCATTCTTTGTTTTATGATTACTCAAACAGCTGCCTCTTCGACAAGTTTGTCAATGTTTTCGAGCTTACTATAACACACTCATAAATTTAATCATATTTTAGGAAAATTTATATAATTATATTTTCATTCTAGCTTCTTCAGTCTTATATATGCCCCATAACTCCGGTACGTTTACCGCACACCTACCACAAACAATGCTGTATGTTATGTTCTTCACCTCCACACCTGAATCCCCCAAACCTGTTTTTTGTTTTTGTTTGAGACAATGAACGGAGGAAGGAAAAACACAGATAAAACAAAAAGGTCCATGTGCCTAAAGGCATCCTCCATTCATAAAATGTTTGTAACAACTAGATTTAAACATTTGTAGATTGTAAGTTTGTGGAAAACAACTCAGGGAAGTGAATTCCAAAGAGTAGTAGTTCTAGGGATAAATTAATTTTGATAAGCAGAAGTTCTGCATTGTGGAGGAGAAAGTGTAAATTCATGCGCGCTCTCAGCTGCCCTAGTTCTACGGGGAAAGATGTGGAGAGGCGGCACAATTGAAGCAAGTTCCTCGGAACAATTGCTGTGAAAATATCTGTAGAATAATGCAAGGGATGCAACGTTTCTTCGTATGGATAATGTAGGAAGGTCCTGTGTGATTGCAGGGTTATTGATTAATCTAATAGCTTTATTTTGAATTTTGTCCAACTGCCTCAACGCAACCACTCCACTTCCACTCCACAGAGGTGAACAGTAATCCATCTGAGAACGCACATGACTTTTATATATTACGGCCAACTGCTCGTCAGTGAAGAATTCTCGAACTTTGTACAGGAGTCCCAGTTTTTTAGAGGCATTCTTAGCAATGCTTCTAACATAATGTGTCCAGCTCAAGTTAGTAGTTAATGTTACACCGAGAATGTCAATACTAGGGGAAGTGGGAATATTTACATCATTAAAAATATATGGGAGTCAGTGAGATTCTGTCGGTTAGAAAATTGAATGTACTTGGTTTTCTGTGCATTAAAGGAAACTAGATTCTTTTGTCCCCATTCATTAATTCTAGAAAGGTCCTGGTTCAGAGAAATTGCAGTGTTTATTTTTGAATTTATAAGATCGGGTTGGGTGAAAGAATTGATAAATGTGAAGGAACTGTGGAGTGTTGAGTCATCTGCGTAGGAATGTATTGGATTATGAGTGGTAGATATGAGATCATTGATATGAATGAGGAACAGAGTTGGGGCCAAAACTGATCCCTGGGGAACACCAACATTTATTGAGTGAAATTGAGAATAAAGGCCATCTACCATTTCACATATTTTTCTGTTATGAAGATAAGAAGAAATTAGTGGAACTAATGATGCAAGGCCGTAGTGTGACATCTTCGACAATAAGGATTGATGCCAGACTCTATCAAATGCCTTTGATATATCCAGTGCTATTGTATGTGTTTCACCATGTTGGTCTGTAGCTTGGTTGATTTGATGCGTAAGAAGGCAAAGAATGTTTGCAGTTGATCGACATCCTCTAAAACCATATTGCCTATCACTGATTAATTTATTATTCTCAAGATGCTTAATTATGTGATTATTTAATATAATTTCAAAGACTTTACCAAGAGTGGAAGTTATAGCTATTGGCCTGTAGTTTGATGGATCTGAAGAGGCACCTTTTTTAGGAACTGGATGGATGTTTGCTTCTTTCCAGGGTACTGGGAAGCATGAGGTATGAGTACACAGACGGAAAAATTTTGCCAATACAGGAGCGAGCACCAAGGAGGAATTCTTAAGTACTATTGGAGGAATTTCATCTGGACCAGGAGCCTTATCTACTGAGAGATTCTGCAAAATAGTTTTGACATGTCTGGTTTGGATCTTAAGTGAGGGAATTTCAGGCGAATTAAAATTAAGTACAGGGTCATCTTGATTTATTTCATCTAAGGTTGAGTTGGTGGAGAAAATATCCGCAAGAAGGTTAGCTTTACCTCGTGGGTCACTTACAAGATTGCCAGTCGGAGATTTTAATGGTGGAATGGATGAAGCAGTAGTGAAGTTGGATTTGAATGAGTTAAGAGTAGACCAAAATATTTTGTTATCATTTGGATTATTTAGAAGTTTATTTGCCTGCTTGTGGAGAAAGTTTGATTTAGTTAGGTTTAATACAGTTTTGGCATGATTTTTGATGTTTCTAAAGTAATTAAAGGCTTCATGTGTTTTTTATCTTGTGTATGCATTGTAGGCTATTGCTTTTTTTCAGTTACTCTAGCACAATTATGGTCAAACCACTTAGGTGAATTAGATCTTTTACTGTACTTTTGATGAGGAATAAAAGTTTCCATTCCAATTTTTACAAAATCTTGTATGTGGCTCAAGGTGGAGTGTGGCATCATTAGAAAAGGAAGAGGTCCAGGGAATATCAATAAAGAAACCTTGAAGACCCTCCCAGTCTGCCCTATCATAATGCCATTTAGTTACCAAAACAGGTTCAGAGTGGGAAGGTGTGGTAGGTGATAGACAGGTGGCCTGTATCAGACAGTGATCAGAAGATGCAAGCGGGGACCTCACTGTAACATCATAATTTTCTGAATTGGTTGTTAAAAATAAGTCCAGTAGGTGGGAATTATGATTAGGATTATCTGGTACACGGGTGGGTTGGTTGACTAGTTGAGTGAGATTAAGTGAGTCTGCAAATAGCTCAAATTCAAGACCAGCATCATCAGTCCTGGCTGAATGAGTGAGCCATTCAACATTATGGACATTATAATCACCCAACACAGTGATTTCAGAAGAAGCATTTAAGTTGAGGACACTGAGTTGTGAGGACAGAGAATCAAAAAGACTTTGCTCTGGAGGAGTATTTGGGGAACGGTAGATGCAACATATTATGTATTTAAATTTACCAGTAGAAATTAATTTGTATATAGAATAATCAAAATAGGGACAATTGAAACTAGTAACCTCCTCCAGGGCAATTTCAGATTTTGCGAAGCAACCTACACCTCCTTTAGGTCTGAAATTTTGGAGCAGTTGATAACCTGGAAAATTAAATCTAGACGTGTCAGATGTGGATGTTACTTGAGTCTGTCCAAAAAAGGAGAGTAGGGGATTCTGCTTGAAGAAATTGATGTACAGAATTGATGTTAGAGTGAAGTCCCCTTATATTGCTAAAGAAAAAGCTGCACCGACGAGCAGCTTTGGGACGTTGCAATGCTCTTGACACAGTCGCATGATGACGACCGGGAGGGCCCTGTGTCAATGACCCAACCCTGCCGAGGGTGGATATCCGAGGGACCACCAGGTTTGCTCTTAACAATTGTACTGCCATATTTATTTGGTAAAGGTGTATGGTGTTACATGTATGATATGTAGTGGGAAGAGTAGTGTTTTATGGATAGAGGATAGCGATGTAGGGCAATCTATCCCACTCCAAAACTGTATACTACCCCACACTTACCACCTTACCAACACTCCCACCTACACATCCACACCTACCCAGTACCTCACATCTACCACGTACTATGACCCAAACTCTTCCACACCTTGAAACAAACTACATACCATCTTGTCCACTTGTTTCATATAGTCCACACCAGATCACCACCTCTCAACTACCCTACCCGCACACCACACACACCATACCCACTCCCACACACCACACCTGCCCCATCATCACCCCCACACACTACACCTACCCAACCATCACTCCCACACACCACACCATCACCCCCACACACCACACCATCACCCCCACACACCACACAATCACCCCCACACCATCACCCCCACACAAGCACCACACACCATCACCATCACCCCCACACACCACACCATCACCCCCACACCACACCCCACATCACCCCACACCCCCCCCCACCACCCCCACAACACCCCCCCAACACCCCAACACACCACACCATCACCCCCACACACACCACACTTCTCGTCTCTACACCTGTCCTTCACAAACTCTTCCCACGACCCCTTCGCCCCGTGCTTCTCTCTTTGTCTTTCTCTCTCTCTCTCTCTCTCTCTCTCTCTCTCTCTCTCTCTCTCTCTCTCTCTCTTTCTCTCTCTCTTTCTTTCTTTCTTTCTTTCTTTCTTTCTTTCTTTCTTTCTGCTATCTTCCATCTTCTTCTTCTCCCTTTACTCCCTCTTTCTGCCTACCTCTTCTCCCTCCTCTCCTTCCTCCCACGTTTCTTCCCTTCCTCTCTCCATCCTCCTCCCCCTCCTAACTCTCCTCTTTCTCCTCCTCCATCCTCCACTTACTTCTCCCCTCCCTTCTATACTTTCTCTACCTTTTATCCTATTTCCCTTTATATGTCCTTCCTACGCCTCCCTCTGTTCTTCCTTCTCCTTCCTTTCCTCTCCCTCCCTCCGTTCCTCTTTCCTCCCTGGTTTCCTCTTCTCTCCTTCCCCTCCTTCCTCCCTTCCCCCCCTCGCCCCATTCCTCCTCCCATCCCTGTTTCCTCTTCTCTCCCTTCCCTTCCTTCCTCCCTTCCCCCCCTCGCCCCATTCCTCCTCCCTTCCCTGTTTCCTCTTCTCTCCCTTCCCTTACTTCCTCCCTTCCCCCCTCACCCCATTCCTCCTTCCATCCCTGTTTCCTCTTCTCTCCCTTCTTCCTTCCTTCCTCCCTTCCCCCCCTCACCCCATTCCTCCTCCCATCCCTGTTTCCTCTTCTCTCCCTTCCCTTCCTTCCTCCCTTCCCCCCCTCACCCCATTCCTCCTCCCTTCCCTTGCTTCCTCCCTTCTACCCCATTTCCCCTCCCTTCCATGTTTCCTCTCCTCCCCCTTTCCTTCCTTCCTCCCCTTCCCCCCCCCCCCCTCATATCACATCACATTACCTCCCTCCTTCCTTCCTCACCTTCTTCCTCTGCCATATATACCATCTCTCCCTTTACACCACCCACCCAGTATCTCTCTTTATCTCCCTTCTATTTCTTCTTTATTCTGTGCTTCTTAGGGGGAGAGGGGTTAGTTTTTCTGGTCCCCTTCTCCCTAGTGTTTATCCCCATTAGCTTTTAGATTTTATGACGTTTGGCCCATTAGTTTGGCGATTTTAAGACTTTACGCCCCATTTCTTTGTCAATATTAAGACCTTTCGTGTCATTTAGGTGACGATTTTTTCTTGGTGAGCAATAGCGAGCCTGTAATTTTAAGAGTAACTGGCCTTCGGCCGGGACATTTTTCTACCGAAAAATTTACAAATTTATCTTTAAGGGGGGTCAAGGGGTGTAATTTTAAACTTGATGGAAGTCTACGGAAGAAACTGATAAAATAATAAAAGTATACATAAATGAGCAAATAAATACGGCCGTCTCCCCTTAAGGGGGGTGACCTGTTTTTTTGTTATTTCTGTCCTTTTCTCTCTTTCTCTGGCTTGTATCCATTCGGCCCCATTCAGCCAACTATTTTAAGACGTTTAGCCCCATCTAGGTGTCGATTTCTTCCTGGCGAGCGATAGCGAGCCAGCATTATATGAAGAAATCCGGCTTCGCCGGAGAAATTTTTCTATCGAAAAATTTACAAATTTAGCCTGCTGTCAAAAAAAAAAAAAAAATATGCTGGCTCGCTACCGCTCACCAGTAAAAAATTGACACCTGGATGGGGATAAACGTCTTAAAACAGTTGGCTGAATGGGGCCGAATGGATACAAGCCAGAGAAAGAGAGAAAGGGACAGAAATAACAAAAAGCAGGTCACCCCCCTTAACTCTCTGCAACCTCTACTTTCCCTTGCTGTCCCAAGCCTAAGCTTTTATCTGCTAGCTACCTCACACATAATTATTAGTTATAGTAAATGTCCTGCTAACTACCTCACACATAATTATTAGTTATAGTAAATGTCCTGCTAGCTACCTCACATATAATTATTAGTTATAGTAAATATCCTGCTAACTACCTCACATATAATTATTAGTTATAGTAAATATCCTGCTAACTACCTCACATATAATTATTAGTTATAGTAAATGTCCTGCTAGCTACCTCACATATAATTATTAGTTATAGTAAATGTCCTGCTAGCTACCTCTCATATAATTATTAGTTATAGTAAATGTCCTGCTAGCTACCTCACATATAATTATTAGTTATAGTAAATGTCCTGCTAGCTACCTCACATATAATTATTAGTTATAGTAAATGTCCTGCTAACTACCTCACATATAATTATTAGTTATAGTAAATGTCCTGCTAGCTACCTCACATATAATTATTAGTTATAGTAAATGTCCTGCTAGCTACCTCTCATATAATTATTAGTTATAGTAAATGTCCTGCTAGCTACCTCACATATAATTATTAGTTATAGTAAATGTCCTGCTAGCTACCTCACATATAATTATTAGTTATAGTAAATGTCCTGCTAGCTACCTCACATATAATTATTAGTTATAGTAAATGTCCTGCTACCTCACATATAATTATTAGTTATAGTAAATGTCCTGCTAGCTACCTCACATATAATTATTAGTTATAGTAAATGTCCTGCTAGCTACCTCACATATAATTATTAGTTATAGTAAATGTCCTGCTAACTACCTCTCATATAATTATTAGTTATAGTAAATGTCCTGCTAGCTACCTCACATATAATTATTAGTTATAGTAAATGTCCTGCTAACTACCTCACATATAATTATTAGTTATAGTAAATGTCCTGCTAACTACCTCTCATATAATTATTAGTTATAGTAAATGTCCTGCTAGCTACCCTCACATTAATTATTATAGTAAATGTCCTGCTAACTACCTCACATATAATTATTAGTTATAGTAAATGTCCTGCTAGCTACCTCACATATAATTATTAGTTATAGTAAATGTCCTGCTAACTACCTCACATATAATTATTAGTATAGTAATGTCTGCTAGCTACCTCACATATAATTATTAGTTATAGTAAATGTCCTGCTAACTACCTCACATATATTATTAGTTATAGTAAATGTCCTGCTAGCTACCTCACATATAATTATTAGTTATAGTAAATGTCCTGCTAGCTACCTCACATATAATTATTAGTTAGTAAATGTCCTGCTAACTACCTCTCATATAATTATTAGTTATAGTAAATGTCCTGCTAGCTACCTCACATATAATTATTAGTTATAGTAAATGTCCTGCTAACTACCTCACATATATTATTAGTTTTAGTAAATGTCCTGCTAACTACCTCTCATATAATTAGTTATAGTAATGTCCTGCTAGCTACCTCACATATAATTATTAGTTATAGTAAATGTCCTGCTAACTACCTCACATATAATTATTAGTTATAGTAAATGTCCTGCTAGCTACCTCACATATAATTATTAGTTATAGTAAATGTCCTGCTAACTACCTCACATATAATTATTAGTTATAGTAAATGTCCTGCTAGCTACCTCACATATAATTATTAGTTATAGTAAATGTCCTGCTAGCTACCTCACATATAATAGTTATAGTAAATGTCCTGCTAGCTACCTCACATATAATTATTAGTTATAGTAAATGTCCTGCTAACTACCTCTCATATAATTATAGTTATAGTAAATGTCCTGCTAGCTACCTCACATATAATATTAGTTATAGTAAATGTCCTGCTAACTACCTCACATATAATTATTAGTTATAGTAAATGTCCTGCTAACTACCTCTCATATAATTATTAGTTATAGTAAATGTCCTGCTAGCTACCTCACATATAATTATTAGTTATAGTAAATGTCCTGCTAACTACCTCACATATAATTATTAGTTATAGTAAATGTCCTGCTAGCTACCTCACATATAATTATTAGTTATAGTAAATGTCCTGCTAACTACCTCACATATAATTATTAGTTATAGTAAATGTCCTGCTAACTACCTCACATATAATTATTAGTTATAGTAAATGTCCTGCTAGCTACCACTTATTAGTTATAGTAAATGTCCTGCTAGCTACCTCACATATAATTATTAGTTATAGTAAATGTCCTGCTAACTACCTCTCATATAATTATTAGTTATAGTAAATGTCCTGCTAGCTACCTCACATATAATTATTAGTTATAGTAAATGTCCTGCTAACTACCTCACATATAATTATTAGTTATAGTAAATGTCCTGCTAACTACCTCTCATATAATTATTAGTTATAGTTAATGTCCTGCTAGCTACCTCACATATAATTATTAGTTATAGTAATTGTCCTGCTAACTACCTCACATATAATTATTAGTTATAGTAAATGTCCTGCTAGCTACCTCACATATAATTATTAGTTATAGTAAATGTCCTGCTAACTACCTCACATATAATTATTAGTTATAGTAAATGTCCTGCTAGCTACCTCACATATAATTATTAGTTATAGTAAATGTCCTGCTAGCTACCTCTCATATAATTATTAGTTATAGTAAATGTCCTGCTAGCCACCTCATATAATTATTAGTTATAGTAAATGTCCTGCTAGCTACCTCACATATAATTATTAGTTATAGTAAATGTCCTGCTAGCTACCTCACATATAATTATTAGTTATAGTAAATGTCCTGCTAGCTACCTCACATATATTATTAGTTATAGTAAATGTCCTGCTAGCTACCTCACATATAATTATTAGTTATAGTAAATGTCCTGCTAGCTACCTCACATATAATTATTAGTTATAGTAAATGTCCTGCTAACTACCTCTCATATAATTATTAGTTATAGTAAATGTCCTGCTAGCTACCTCACATATAATTATTAGTTATAGTAAATGTCCTCTCGTGGTATCTGTTCAACTCGAAAATATCCCCATCTCCCCACCCTTTCATTCTCACCTTCTCTGCAAGATAATAATTCGATGATATAACCTTTGTCAATACATATATATATCCTTTAATAGCCATTTAGTTGAGTTTATGCTTAATGCTTACCACTCTCGGATGGCACCGATTCCTGACATTTATGGGTCGATCTGGCCCTTGGACTACGAGTATATCCCAGCTTAAGGGGACAGTGGTTATTATATTATTTATATATTTATTTATTTATTTTGTGTTTTGTTTATTTATGTATATATGAATTTATTTTGTTTTAGTTTCCTCCCTAGACCTCCATCAAACTTAAATAACCATCCGCCCAAGACCCTCCCTTAAGATAAATTTGTAAAATTTTCGATAGAAAAATGTGAAGGCTGGTTCCTCTTAACCCGTTCAGTACCAGCGAAGGCAGAGAGCCGTCAGTAGATAAATCACTCCCCAGTCCCAGCGACGGCTGCCAGCCGTCCGTAATATACAATCCTTGTAACTACCATTATCAGGCAGTACCTGGTACCACGACGTTTGAGCATTGCTCTAAGACCTTGGCAACACTTCTCAGCTTATATCCAAGCCCCCAAATGCTGGGAGAGGCAGTATTCCTCCATCTTTTGAAGTGGGAGGTTGTTATATCTTGCCTCTGAAGCCATTTTGGCCACAGGGGTTGGGACTGGGGGTACATTTATGCTAGTATCCTTCTTATGATACAGTAGGGGTTAAATTACAGGGTCGCTATCGTTCGCCAGGAAAAAATTGACACCTAAATGACACAAACAGTTTTAATATTGACAAAGAAATGGGACGAAAGGTCGTAAAATAGCCAAACTAATGGGCCGAACGTCTTATAATCTGAAAACTAATGGGGCTAAACATGAGGGAAAAGGGGGACCCGAGATACAACCCATCTCCTCTTAACCAACAGTAGGCTACAGTATCTATTGTGTCTTTTCTCCCCAACTATCAACACCTACCGTGTTTCTTCCTTCTCTTAAGCCGTTGTCACACGAGCGATTTTTCCGTCAATTTTCCATGAGCAAGTTTTTTCTCGTTATATTTTGTGACTTTTTTGCACTGGTATCGGTAACTAGGCTGTAGGTAGAGTATGTTAGGCGGTTGAATTCTGATAAAGTGTATTTTTTGAAGCTCTCAGACCATAATTGCCCGTAAAAATTGCTCGACAAACGGCTCGTGTGACTCCGGCTTTACTCTTCCCCCTTCTTCTTCTCTCCACTGCTACTCAAACAAGCTTCTCATAGCCCACTTCTATATCCGCTCCCACTATTTATATATCTCAATCACAACATCTATAACTTCCTACCCCACTCCATATAACCATCACCGTATTTTTCTCGGACAGAGTCGAGGTCAATGTTTACATATATTTCAATTGAATTAAAATATATTCAATTCAAATAAAATAATTGTATTTTGCCATGAAAAGTTTATACATTATATTTACATATTCTAACAAATATAATCTGTGTAAGTTTCATAACCTATGATTATACATGTCTATTAAATACAGTAAGTTTATTATAATGAGGAGCCCGCTAAAGAAAACCCTTCCAGCAGGCACCTGTCCAAGCTAAGAAATGATTTTGTTTGCACTCCCTCAACCCTTTCCTCCACCACACCCTATACGGTCTATCCACCTTCCACCACCTCCCATCTATCCCGCTCCCTCTCCCCCCTCGTGCCCCTGGTGTCCCGTGCCCCCGTGCTGCTGGTGCTGCCGTACACCCTGGGGCCACGGCAGGGCACGAGGGTTCCCACGACCGTACAGCCACGGAAGCCGAAGATTAACACAAGTAAATTGGCCACAGGGGCATAAAAACAGTCCCCCCGGGGCCTGTCCACGCTCCCCCTCCCCCCTACCCTATCCTGCTCACCACTACTATCATCACTACTACTACTTCTACTACTACTACTACTTATACGACTACTCCTTTATTTTGATTTAATATTGTAATATGGTGTGTCATTACATTTTACAAACATCATATATTACCCTCTTGTCTATTTCTACTATACTACTACTCTACTCTATACCATGCAACTTCAATCCAATCGCCTCACTACTACTACTACTACTACTGTTTATTGTCACCAGCACTACATCGCTCACCACTAATAATATTATAACGATCACTACTACTGTTCATTGTAATTCCTCCCCCTCCCCCCTCACCCCACTCACCACTATTATTGTCACTACTATCATTACATCATGCTATACCATCAATATTGCTATCATTGTTATAAGTCACTAATAAGTAGTTGTACAACCATCACCCCTACACTATTACCATCATCACTACAACTATTATCACTGGTTACATGTATGCTATTACCACTACCACTTCTATTGTGATTATCATATCTATATTCTTCCTTCACCATCACAGCTACTACACCATACACAACTACACCAGCTATCATCATACCATCTCTGCTGGTCCTGCAATATTTATATGAATAGCATAATATAGTTAGATAATGAACTATTAGGTGTAACTGAGAGTAGCGTTCGGAAAGGATATAAGAGCGAGGTTTAATAAGACTCATTGTACATCCACCACCACCACCACCATCACAACCACCACCAACACCACCACCAATACCACCATCATCACCACCACCACCACTACTACCCCCACCACCACCACCACCACCACCACTACCCCCACCAACACCACCACCACCACAACTACAATCACCACCACCACCACTACCCCCACCACCACCACCACCACTACAATAACCACTACCACAAGTCTCATTCACCACAATCACCTTAACACAACCTGTACTGATATGCGCTAAAGCTAACATATTTGTATTCATCCTTCGATTATCCCAAATATGCAAATTTAATAGCCCTGGTGCGATCCGACTAGACGACGATCATCATGTTATTGTTACTGAGAGAGAGAGAGGGAGGGGGGTGGGGGGAGGGGGGGAGAGAGAGAGGAGAGAAGAGAGATAGAGAGAGAGAGGGAGGGGAAGAGAGAGAGAGAGAAGGGGAGGGGGGGAAGGAAGCGGAGGATGAGGAGGAAGATAAGAAGGAAGAAGAATCAGAAGAATGCTTAGTTAATAGATACAATGATGGACACGAACACATATCAAGGGGGGATGGGCCGGTTTTGGGGGGCCACCTTCTCCCTCATTGTTTAGCCCCATTGGTTTTTAGGTTTTAAGACGTTCGGCTCATTAGTTTGGCGATTTAAAATCTTTACGCCCCATTTCTTTGTCAATATTAAAACCATTTCTGCCATTTAGGTGTCAATTTTTTCGTGGCGAGCGATAGCGAGCCTGTAATTTTAGAGTAATCGGCCTTCGGCCGGGACATTTGTCTACCGAAAAATGTACAAATTTATCTTGAAGGGTGTCTACCTTCGCCACCACCACCACCTTGACCACTCCACAACCACCACCACTTCCACCATAATTTACCTCCACCACCTCCACCTATTCCCAGCACTTTACCATCACCACCAACACCTTTACCACTCCACCACCACCACCTCCACCTATTCCCAGCACTTTACCACTTCCTCCTCCACCTGCTCTCATCACCACCACTATCACAACCAGTCTCACCACCACCACAATTATGTAGCTACCACTATTACTACTAGCACGACCCCCACACACTCTCATCCTCTCTCTCTGTTTTTCTCTTTCTCTCCCTCTCTCTTTGGCTTGTATCCATTCGGCCCCATTCAGCCTACTGTTTTTAAGACGTTTACCCCCATCCAGGTGTCAATATTTTCCTGGCGAGCGGCAGCGAGCCAGCATATATATATTTTTGTTTTGACAGCAAGCTAAATTTGTACATTATTCGATAGACAAATTTCTCCGGCGAAGCCGGATTTCTCCATACAATGCTGGCTCGCTATCGCTCGCCAGGAAGAAATCTACACCTGGATGGGGATAAACGTCTTAAAACAGTTGACTGAATGGGGTCGAATGGATACAAGCCAGGGAAAGAGAAAAAAGGAGAGAAAGATAAAAAAAAACGCCGGTGACCCCCCTTAAACAAAGTAAAGGGATACATGGACAAATTAACGCTATTTGGACCGAGGGGGGGTATTTTGGACCTCCCCTGTTTCAATCCACTAGTGTAGAGATTTTATGAAGTTTCACTCCATTAGTTAGTTGATATTAAGACGCTTCACCTCACTCACTTGTCGATTTATGTTTCTGTGCGAGTGATCGCGAGCTTGTAACTTTGAAGAGCCTTATTTTCGGAACGTGTGTTTTTTTTGTTTTTTTTTATCGGAAAAAAAGTAAACATTTTGCTTGAAGGGGGTGTGGGTGGTCATTTTGTATTGAAGTGGGTGTGGGTGGTCATCTTGTATTGAAGGGGGTGTGGGTGGTCATCTTGTATTGAAAGGGGTGTGCGTGGTCATCTTGTATTGAAGGGGGTGTGGGTGGTCATCTTGTATTGAAAGGGGTGTGGGTGGTCATCTTGTATTGAAGGGGGTGTGGGTGGTCATCTTGTATTGAAGGGGGTGTGGGTGGTCATCTTGTATTGAAGGGGTGGGGTGGTCATATTGTATTGAAGGGGGTGTGGGTGGTCATCTTGTATTGAAGGGGGTGTGGGTGGTCATCTTGTATTGAAAGGGGTGTGGGTGGTCATCTTGTATTGAAGGGGGTGGGGTGTGGTCATCTTGTATTGAAGGGGTGTGGGTGGTCATCTTGTATTGAAGGGGGTGTGGGTGGTCATCTTGTATTGAAGGGGGTGTAGGTGGTCATCTTGTATTGAAGGGGGTGTGGGTGGTCATCTTGTATTGAAAGGGTGTGGGTGGTCATCTTGTATTTAAGGGGGTGTGGGTGGTCATCTTGTATTGAAGGGGGTGTGGGTGGTCATCTTGTATTGAAGGGTGTGGATGGTCATCTTGTACTGAAGGGGTGTGTGTGGTCATCTTGTATTGAAGGGTGTGTGGGTGGTCATCTTGTATTGAAGTGGGTGTGGGTGGTCATCTTGTATTGAAGGGTGTGTGGGTGGTCATCTTGTATTGAAGGGGGTGTGGGTGGTCATCTTGTATTGAAGGGGGTGTGGGTGGTCATCTTGTACTGAAGGGGTGTGGGTGGTCATCTTGTATTGAAGGGGGTGTGGGTGGTCATCTTGTATTGAAGGGGGTGTGGGTGGTCATCTTGTATTGAAGGGGGTGTGGGTGGTCATCTTGTATTGAAGGGGTGTGGGTGGTCATCTTGTATTGAAGGGGGTGTGGGTGGTCATCTTGTATTGAAGGGGTGTGGGTGGTCATCTTGTATTGAAGGGGGTGTGGGTGGTCATCTTGTACTGAAGGGGTGTGGGTGGTCATCTTGTATTGAAGGGGGTGTGGGTGGTCATCTTGTATTGAAGGGGGTGTGGGTGGTCATCTTGTATTGAAGGGGGTGTGGGTGGTCATCTTGTATTGAAGGGGGTGTGGGTGGTCATCTTGTATTGAAGGGTGTGTGGGTGGTCATCTTGTATTGAAGGGGGTGTGGGTGGTCATCTTGTATTGAAAGGGGTGTGGGTGGTCATCTTGTATTGAGGGGGGTGTGGGTGGTCATCTTGTATTGAAGGGCGTGTTGGTGTACATATTTTATTGAAGGGGGTGTGGGTGGTCATCTTGTATTGAAGGGGGTGTGGGTGGTCATCTTGTATTTAAGGGGGTGTGGTGGTTTGTATTGATGGGGGTGTGGGTGGTCATCTTGTATTGAAGGGTGGGTGGTCGTTTTGTATTGGAGGGGTGTGGTTGGTCATCTTGTATTGAAGGGGGTGTGGGTGGTCATCTTGTATTGAAGGGGGTGTGGGTGGTCATCTTGTATTGAAGGGGGTGTGGGTGGTCATCTTGTATTGAAGGGGGTGTGGGTGGTCATCTTGTATTGAAGGGGGTGTGGGTGGTCATCTTGTATTGAAGGGGGTGTGGGTGGTCATCTTGTATTGAAGGGGGTGTGGGTGGTCATCTTGTATTGAAGGGGTGTGGGTGGTCATCTTGTATTGAAGGGGGTGTGGGTGGTCATCTTGTATTTTTTAGTTTGTAGGAATCTGGGAAGCAGTTTTTGTTAGCCTAAAATACATTCCCGAAAATGCAAAAGCAAGGAAATTCCTTAATAACCATTAAACAATATCATAATTACCCAAAAGACGTCGGATCAGACCGTGTTAAATAATTAATAAAATAGTTTAATAAGAAGAATGAATGAATAAATGAATGGGTTACTGCATGAATTAATGCATGAATGCACGAATGAATTAATGCATGCATGAATGAATGAATGAATGAATGAATAAATTTTTAAATTAATTAACGAATGCCTGAAGGAATGCATGCATGAATGACTGGATTAATGAATGAATAAATGCATGAATGAATGGATGAATGAATGAAAACATAAATGAATGAATGAATGCATGAATGAATGGTTAAATGAATGGATGAATGAATGAATGAAAGCATAAATTAATGAATGAATGGATAAATGAATGAATGAATGGATAAATGACTGGATAGATTAATGAAAGCCTAAATGAAAGCATAAATGAATGAATAAATGCACTACTCCATCTCTCCCCAGACCTCCACTACACCCCCTCCCCCGCAGACACACACACACATACCTCCACTCTACCCCCCCCCAACACACATACCCCCCCCCGCAGAGACACACACACATACCTCCGCTCCACCCCCCCTACACACATACCCCTCCCCTCCCCCCCTTCAACCCCCCCCCCCCCCCCCGCAGACACACACACACATACCTCCGCTCCCCCCCCCCCAACCAAACACACATACCCCTACCCCCCCTTCAACCCCCCCCCCCCCCCCCCCCCCCCCCCCCCGCAGACACACACACACATACCTCCGCTCCCCCCAACACACATACCCTCCGCTTCCCCCCCCCCTTCAACCCCCCCCCCCCCCCCCCCCCCCCCCCCCCCCCCCCCCCCCCAGCAGACACACACACACATACCTCCGCTCCCCCCCCAACACACATACCCCTCCCCCCCCCCCCACACACACATACCCCCCCCCCCCCCCACACACACACACACACAAACTGTGCGTTTTTTTTTTTTTTTTACGATCCTCTCAGTCCTTAACCCTTCCAGCAATATGGCTCCTGTCTTCCCTCTATTCTGGCTATCATCAGGCGACTTTGTTTATCTTACTAAGCTTCTGCGTTAGTCCGTGTGTCAATTGAGGTAGATTTATTGTTTTACCCTGAGTTAAATGATCTAATGCCAACCTAAATATAAATGATCTAATGCCAACCTAAATATAAATGATCTAATGCCAACCTAAATATAAATGATCTAATGCCAACCTAAATATAAATGATCTAATGCCAACCTAAATATAAATGATCTAATGCCAACCTAAATATAAATGATCTAATGCCAACCTAAATATAAATAAAGACAGGTTATTTGTTCATCGTTGTTCATGTTATATCAAATTAACCCTTTAGAACCAGCGACGTGTTATATTTTATGCTAGCGATATTTAGACGATATTATACAGCTTAGGAAGGATCTGGGGTTACTAAAAGGGTTGGTTGAGATATTTTGAAGTCTTATCTTTGCAAGAAGTCTGTCGTAAGCTGAGTAAAATCGTCTAATAGTTGCCAGAATATGATGAAAAGGACGCCCCTGGTACTGAACGGGTTAAGGGGGGTCACTTGCTTTCTTTCTCTCCTTTTCTCTCTTTCTCTGGCTTGTATCCATTCGGCCCCATTCAGCGTACTGTTTTAAGACGTTTACATATCCCCATCCAGGCGTCGATTTTTTCCTGGCGAGCGATAACGAGCCACCATTCTATGGAGAAATCCGGCTTCGCCGGGGAAATTTTTCTATTAAACAATGCACAAATATAGCCTACTGTCAATTTTGTTTTTTTAAATCGACACCTGGATGGGAATAAACGTCTTAAAACAGTAGGCTGAATGGGGCCGAATGGATACAACTCAAAGAGATAGAGAAAACAAAAACGAGGTGGGCCCTCTTAAAGTAGGAAAAGCGCCCTCAAACAAAATGTTTTAAAAATCCCTCTACCATGTTCTTTGACGGCTTCCCCTATTGTGTTATAAATTTCTTTAACTCTTACAATATTGGTGACGTCATTTCTATATCCTTCTAGCTACATTTAGACTATTTCATGCAGCTTAGGAAGGATCTGTGGTAGCTATCAGAGTTAATTTAGATAGTGTGTAGCCTTTTAATCGCTAGAGGTCCTTCGTAAGCTGATCAAAATCGTCAAATAGTGGCCAGAATATAATCAAAAGCACATCACCCGCGCTGATGGATTAAGGGGAGGTTTTTAGTGCGTTTCCTAGACTTCCATCAATCTTGAAATTACACTCCCTTGACCCCCTTCCAAGATAAATTTGTACATTTTTCTTTAGAAAAATTTCCCGGCCGAAGGCCGGTTCCTCTTAAATTACAGGCTCGCTATCGCTCGCCAGGAAAAAATCGACACCTAAATGGCACGAAAGGTCTTAAAAGTGACATAAATGGGGCGAAAGTTCTTAAAATCGTCAAACTAATGGGGCAAACGTCTTAAAATCTCAAAAACAATGGAGCTAAACATGAGGGAGAAGGAAGTTAGAAACAAAATCCCTCAAGTGGAAACCTCCCCGGGACTACAGACTATTTTATTTTATTTTCAGTCTATTAATTCATTTATTTTTTAGCTTCCTCGCTAGAACTCCCTCAAACTTAGAAAAACACCCCCCTAGACCGCCCTTCAAGATAAATGTGTACATTTTTCGGTAGAAAAATGTCCCGGCGGAAGGCCGGTTCCTCTTAAAATATCAGCCTCGCTATCGCTCTCCAGGAAAAACATCGACACCTAAATGGCACGAAAGTTCTTAGAATTGACTACGAAATGGGGAGAAAGGTGTTAAAATCGCCAAACTAATGGGCCGAACGTCTTATAATCTCAAACTAATAAGCTAAACATGAGGGAGAAGGAGGTTCAGAAAAAGCGAGTACTACCCCCTTAATGATAGTGTAGCAAGCAAGATAGAGAAGTGAGATGGTGGTAGAGTTAGTTAAGATAGTAAGATAAAGAAGTGAGATGGTGGTAGAAGTTAGTTAAGATAGTAAGATAAAGAAGTGAGATGGTGGTAGAAGTTAGTTAAGATAGTAAGATAAAGAAGTGAGATGGTGGTAGAAGTTAGTTAAGATAGTAAGATAAAGAAGTGAGATGGTGGTAGAAGTTAGTTAAGATAGCAAGATAGAGAAGTGAGATGGTGGTAGAAGTTAGTTAAGATAGCAAGATAGAGAAGTGAGAAGGTAGAAGTTAGTTAAGATAGTAGGATAAAGAAGTGAGATGGTGGTAGAAGTTAGTTAAGATAGCAAGATATAGACGTGAGAAGGTCGTATAAGTTAGTTAATATAGCAAGATAGAGAAGTGAGATGGTGGTAGAAGTTAGTTAAGATAGCAAGATAGAGAAGTGAGATGGTGGTAGAAGTTAGTTAAGATAGTAAGATAGACAAGTGAGATGGTGGTAGAAGTTAGTTAACATGGCAAGATAGAGAAATGAGATGGTGGTAGAAGTTAGTTAAGATAGCAAGATAGAGAAGTGAGATGGTGGTAGAAATTAGTTAAGATAGCAAGATAGAGAAGTGAGATGGTGGTAGAAGTTAGTTAAGATAGCAAGATAGAGAAGTGAGATGGTGGTAGAAGTTAGTTAAGATAGTAAGATAAAGAAGTGAGATGGTGGTAGAAGTTAGTTAAGATAGCAAGATAAAGAAGTGAGATGGTGGTAGAAGTTAGTTAAGATAGCAAGATAAAGAAGTGGGATGGTGGTAGAAGTTAGTTAAGATAGTAAGATAAAGAAGTGAGATGGTGGTAGAAGTTAGTTAAGATAGTAAGATAAAGAAGTGAGATGGTGGTAGAAGTTAGTTAAGATAGCAAGATAGAGAAGTGAGATGGTGGTAGAAGTTAGTTAAGATAGTAAGATAAAGAAGTGAGATGGTGGTAGAAGTTAGTTAAGATAGCAAGATAGAGAAGTGAGATGGTGGTAGAAGTTAGTTAATATAGCAAGATAGAGAAGTGAGATGGTGGTAGAAGTTAGTTAAGCTAGTAAGATAGACAAGTGAGATGGTGGTAGAAGTTAGTTAAGATAGTAAGATAGACAAGTGAGATGGTGGTAGAAGTTAGTTAACATGGCAAGATAGAGAAATGAGATGGTGGTAGAAGTTAGTTAAGATAGCAAGATAGAGAAATGAGATGGTAGTAAAAGTTATTTAAGATAGTAAGATAGAGAAGTGAGATGGTGGTAGAAGTTAGTTAAGATAGTAAGATAAAGAAGTGAAAAAGGTAGAAGTTAGTTAAGATAGCAAGATCGAGAAGTGAGATGGTGGTAGTAGTTATATAAGATAGCAAGATAGAAAAGAGAGTGAAGCCAGCAGAAGTTAGTTAAGATAGCAAGATAGAGAAGTGGTTAGGTAGCAGAATTAGTCAAGATAGTAAGATGAAGAAGTGAAAAAGGTAGAAGGTAGTTAAGATAGCAAGATAGAGAAGTGTGATGGTAGTAGACGCTAGTTAAGATAGCAAGATAGAGAAGTGGGATGGGAGTACCAGTTAATGTTAAATAATAGTTAAGGGGGTAGTGGTTGGTTGTTAGTCTTTATATAATTATGAATTTATTTTTGAGTTTCCTCGCGACCTCCATCAAAGCTTAGAAAAAAAACCTAGACCCCCTTTCAAGATAAATTTGTAAATTTTTCGGTAGTTCCTTCTAAAATTAGAGGCTCGCTTTCGCTCGCCAGGAAAAAATCGACACCTAAAGGTCACGAAAGGTTTCAATATTGACAACAAAAATGAGGCGAAAGCTCTCAAAATCACCAAACTAACGGAACGAACGTCTTAAAACCTCCAGACTAATATGCTAAACATGAGGGAGAAGGGGGTCCAGAAAAAGCGAGTAGTACCCCCCTTAAGATAGAGAAGCGAGAGAATAGTTAAGAGAGAGAAGTCAGATGCGAGTAATTGTTAAGGTGAAAGAATATTTTAAGATAGTAAGATAGAGGAAAGAATGAGGACTAGAAAGAACATTAAGGGGAGATGGTGTATTTATTTGCTTATTGTGTTATCATTATATTATTTTTGAGTTTCTTCCCTAGACCTCCAACAAACTGTAAAAAACTCTCCCTTGACCGGCCGAAGGCCTGTTTCTCTCAAAATGCCAGGCTCGCTTTCGCTCGCCAGGAATATAATCGACACCTATATGGCACGAATGGTCTTCATATTGACAAAGAAATGGGGCGTAAAGTCTTAAAATCGCCAAACTAATGTGCCGAACGTCATAAGGGATGGGCTGTATTTTTCTGGCCCCCTTTCTCTCTCGTGTTTAGCCCCATTGGTTTTTGGATTATATATATATATATATATATATATATATATATATATATATATATATATATATATATATATATATAACCAGATTGACTTGCTCATATAGTGATGTACACCCTATGTGGTGGATTGTTCTTTTATTTATTTATTTTTATTTTAGTAAGCGTTGTTTCCACATAGCGATTTTGATCAGTTATTTTGTCTTTATATTGTCTTTGTGCCAGTTTTGGTTTGTTTAGTTTGCAAGTTTTACATTTTAATTTAAATACGGACACGTGATTATTCACCCCTTCTGTACCGACGGCGAAATTTGTATAGGATTTTAGCTACATTTAGACAATTTTGTGAAGCTTTAGAAGGATATGCAGTAGCTAAAAGGATTAATTGCAATAGTTTGTAGCCCTTTAATGGGTAGACTACCCTCCTAAGCTGAATAAAAGTGTCTAAATTTAGCAGAAATCAAATAAATAATACGTCGCCGGTATAGAGAGGGTTAACCCATTCAGTGCCGGTGACATAATTGTTTGTATTAAATTCTGGCAACTCTTAAGCGATTTTGTTCGGCTTAGGAAGGACATATACAAAAAAAAAATGCAGACTATCTCAATTAATCCTTTTAGCTACGATATACCCTTCCAAAGCTTTATAAAAATCGTATATATGTAGCTGAAATCAAAAATAAAAATACGTCACCGGTACAGAAGCGGTTAACCTGGAATTCGAGGAAGTATATTTACACTTTATTCTGGTTACCATTAGATGATTTTATGCATGACTCGCCATACTCACTCTTTGTAATTTAGGCAGGTTTTTGTCTCCCTCATCCAGATAGAAATAAACGAAAATATATACAGTATAAATGTCGATCAAATTATGTAGTCAACAGTCTCTTCACCCAGTCATTTACCTAGTCAGTCAATCAGCCACCTAGTCAGCCAGTCAGGCAATCGACAGGAGCAAGTGTAGAACGAGATAGAGTGTGTGGGAACTGATTTCTCTCCTTGTTTGGTGAAGTCTGCTTGAGAGAGAGAGAGAGAGAGAGAGAGAGAGAGAGAGAGAGAGAGAGAGAGAGAGAGAGAGAGAGAGAGAGAGAGAGAGAGAGAGAGAATAATATGTGCTTAGGGTGTGGGTGTTTGAGAGTATGTGTGTGTGTGTGTGTGTGTTTAACTATTAGTCATGACATTTTTATTGAAATATTGTATGTATATGGTGCAAGAGATGTAGCTCTTAAGCCGGTATCACACGAGCACATTTATCCTCAACACTGGTCTGGCAGCTTAGGAGGTCAACATTTATATAATTTCTGTCACCTAAATTCATCTAGCATCAGTCTAGTTGCGGAGAGCAGAGCAAAATATTTCACAAATGTTGC
This sequence comes from Paralithodes platypus, assembly GCA_032716605.1. NCBI lineage: Eukaryota > Metazoa > Arthropoda > Malacostraca > Decapoda > Lithodidae > Paralithodes > Paralithodes platypus. The sequence continues at coordinate 17,631,468 of CM064530.1, forward strand.
CAGAAAAATGTTGATCATCGAATGTTGACTATAAAAGCTCTCGTGTGATACCGGCTTAAGTTGGTTTGTAAGCTATTTGTCTACTAGGCATCAATTCACTCAAATAATTACAACCAAATCATCTTTAGCTCCTACTAATTTCGGTGTCCCTCAGGGGTCCACAACGGTGACTCTACTATTTTTGCTTTAGCTGTCTTGATGGTGTAATGTGTGTGGTAACCCAGGTTCGAATGCCGGTGGATCACATGTTTTTATTAATTTAATTGGGAGGTGTTTGGTGTTGGAGTGAAATTAATACAAATAGATTATATGCATTATATTGTATATTCCTATGTTGTAATAGCCAGAGTCAATCACTAGTATAATAATGTAATTCAGGTTCATATGCCACCCAATTGCTTATAGCCTAACAATATGATTTTTTTTTTTTTTATTGATTTTTTTTTTACTTACATATCAGTTCTAAAATGGCCTCCTTAACATTTTATTGGAGCATATCAACATTTCTATAATTAATGGGCTCAGCCAATAATTGTAACATCTAAAATTGTGAAATGTTGTCATTGTTTTGGGCTAAATATACTGATTTGATTGATTGACTGAAAAGGAGAGAGAGAGTATGTGTGTAGGTGGGTGTGCTTGAAAGAAAGGGATAGATAGATAGATAGATAGATAGATTAATAGATAGATAGATAGATACAAAGAGAGAGAGAGAGAGTAATGTATGCATGACACTAATTATAGGCCAATAGAACAACATATGTCAATATAGCGTCATTAAGGGGGTAGTGCTTGTTTTTATATTTATATATTATATATATTTTTTGAGTTTCCTCGCTAGACCTCCATCAAGCTTATAAAAACACCCCCTAGACCCCCTTTCAAGATAAATATGTAAATTTTTTGGTAGACAAATGTCCCGGTAGAAGGTCGGTTCCTCTTAAGGGGAGATTTCCACTTGAGGGATTTTTTTCTGGACCCCTTTCTCCTTCATGTTTAGCCCCATTGCTTTTGAGATTTTAACACGTTCGCTCAATTAGTTTGGCGATTTTAAGAACTTTCGCCCCATTTATGTCAATGTTAAGACCTTTCGTGCCACATAGGTGTCAATCTTTTCCTGGCGAGCGATAGCGAGACTGTAATTTAAGAGGAACCAGCCTTCGGCCTGGAAATTTTTCTACCGAAAAATTTACAAATTTATCTTGAAAGGGGTCAAGGGGGTGTAATTTTAAGCTTGATGGAGGTCTAGGGAACACACTAAAAACCTCCCCTTAAATTACAGGGACGGATTGTGAATAATGTTGTTTTGTTAACGTTTGGTTGTCATTTATCCATCTAAACACTATACCCTGATCATTATAGGTAAGCTAGAAATAATTACTTTAACCTCTTGTAACTCAGGAAGGGCTGGAACAAACGGGCTGCATTTTACCACACCTATTCCCTGGCTGACTCGTCCCAAATGGTAGAATTATCAGCTCGGTCACTCAGGTCATTTTTGAGTTATAAGGGGTTGGAGTCGGGAGTCTTGCCTATATATAATAGACAAGGTATAGTCTCATACTACAATAAAAATAATAACTAATATAATTTTACTATTATCATAAACATTTATATTTCCTAATAGGGACTAAATTCATCTTGCACAACTTTCCATTTGTACTTGGTCTCACCATTAACTCATCTCAAACCTGTCAATACTACAAGCAAAAACTTAAACCGGTTACCGGTACTTAGAATTGACTTTGAAGCTGGGCATTGGAATATATAATAGACAAATATGTGTGAATGGGTTTTAGTCTCTCTCTCTCTCTCTCTCTCTCTCTCTCTCTCTCTCTCTCTCTCTCTCTATATATATATATATATATATATATATATATATATAATGAACATAATACATCAGAATAATAAATACTTTATTGGTCATTTAGATTACATGAAATTTGTTGTGTGCATTTTTTCACACAGGGATTAAGGAACACCCCGTTCTTCACATTTATCCTCCATCACAAACCCCAATGCACTAGAATACATTCATACAGATATATAACATTCTTACATTTAGCATATCAAGTTAATATTACATACATGAGAATATGAAAGTTATTATACATACAAATACTTATACAGTTTACAAGCCACCGCGTAGTCAGTACCTTGGTGTTGGTGGATGGATACTTTAATTCATGTATTATTCTTATGCTGGCTGGTAGAAAGAATCTCTAATAGTTTTCTGTTCTACAATTTGTTGATCTTAGCCTTGTTCCCGAGGGCAACATTGGGTCACTGCAGTTCAGTGGGTGTGTGGAGATAATTGTAATCACTTCACCTCTCTGGGTAGTACACTTCTTGTATATATCAAGCAATGCTTCTTCTTCTGAAATCACTGTGTTGGGTGATTTTAATGTCCATAATGTTGAATGGCTCACTCATTCAGCCAGGACTGATGATGCTGGTCTTGAATGTGAGCTATTTGCAGACTCATTTAATCTCACTCAACTAGTCAACCAACCCACCCGTGTACCAGATAATCCTAATCATAATTCCCACCTACTGGACTTATTTTTAACAACCAATTCAGAAAATTATGATGTTACAGTTTGGATCTTCTGATCACTGTCTGATACAGGCCACCTGTCTATCACCTACCACACCTTCCCACTCCGAACCTGTTTTGGTGACTAAATGGCATTACGATAGGGCAGACTGGGAGGGTCTTCAGGGTTTCTTTATTGATAATCCCTGGACCTCTTTCTTTTCTATTGATGCACACTCCACCTTGAGCCACATACAAGATTTTGTAAAAATTGGAATGGAAACTTTTATTCCTCATCAAAAGTACAGTAAAAGATCTAATTCACCTAAATGGTTTGACCATAATTGTGTTAGAGTAACTGAACAAAAAGCAATAGCCTACAATGCATACACAAGATAAAAAACACATGAAGCCTTTAATTACTTTAGAAACATCAGAAATCATGCCAAAACTGTATTAAACCTAACTAAATCAAACTTTCTCTACAAGCAGGCAAATAAACTTCTAAATAATCCAAATGATAACAAAATATTTTGGTCTACTCTTAACTCATTCAAATCCAACTTCACTACTGCTTCATCCATTCCACCATTAAAATCTCCGACTGGCAATCTTGTAAGTGACCCACGAGGTAAAGCTAACCTTCTTGTGGATATTTTCTCCACCAACTCAACCTTAGATGAAATAAATCAAGATGTCCCTGTACTTAATTTTAATTCGCCTGAAATTCCCTCACTTAAGATCCACACCAGACATGTCAAAACTATTTTGCAGAATCTCTCAGTAGACAAGGCTCCTGGTCCAGATGAAATTCCTCCAATAGTACTTAAGAATTGCTCCTTGGTGCTCGCTCCTGTATTGGCAAAATTTTTCCGTCTATGTACTCATACCTCATGCTTCCCAGTACCCTGGAAAGAAGCAAACATCCATCCAGTTCCTAAAACAGGTGCCTCTTCAGATCCATCAAACTACAGACCAATAGCTATAACTTCCACTCTTGGTAAAGTCTTTGAAATTATATTAAATAATCACATAATTAAGCTTTTTGAGAATAATAAATTAATCAGTGATAGGCAATATGGTTTTAGACGATGTCGATCAACTGCAGACATTCTTTGCCTTCTTACGCATCAAATCAACCAAGCTACAGACCAACATGGTGAAACACATACAATAGCACTGGATATATCAAAGGCATTTGATAGAGTCTGGCATCAATCCTTATTGTCGAAGATGTCACACTACGGCCTTGCATCATTAGTTCCACTAATTTCGTTGTATCTTCATAACAGAAATATACGTGTAATGGTAGATGGCCTTTATTCTCAATTTCACTCAATAAATGCTGGTGTTCCCCAGGGATCAGTTTTGGCCCCAACTCTGTTCCTCATTCATATCAATGATCTCATATCTACCACTCATAATCCAATACATTCCTACGCAGATGACTCAACACTCCACAGTTCCTTCACATTTACCAATTCTTCCACCCAACCCGATCTTATAAATTCAAAAATAAACACTGCAATTTCTCTGAACCAGGACTAGAATTCTAGAATTGAAGAATGGGGACAAAAGAATCTAGTTTCCTTTAATGCACAGAAAACCAAGTACATTCAATTTTCTAACCGACAGAATCTCACTGACTCCCATATATATTTTTAATGATGTAAATATTCCCACTTCCCCTAGTATTGACATTCTCGGTGTAACATTAACTACTAACTTGAGCTGGACACATTATGTTAGAAGCATTGCTAAGAATGCCTCTAAAAAACTGGGACTCCTGTACAGAGTTCGAGAATTCTTCACTGACGAGCAGTTGGCCGTAATATATAAAAGTCATGTGCATTCTCAGATGGATTACTGTTCACCTCTGTGGAGTGGAAGTGGAGTGGTTGCATTGAGGCAGTTGGACAAAATTCAAAATAAAGCTATTAGATTAATCAATAACCCTGCAATCACACAGGACCTTCCTACATTATCCATACGAAGAAACGTTGCATCCCTTGCATTATTCTACAGATATTTTCACAGCAATTGTTCCGAGGAACTTGCTGCAATTGTGCCGCCTCTCCACACCTTTCCCCGTAGAACTAGGGCAGCTGAGAGCGCGCATGAATTTACACTTTCTCCTCCACAATGCAGAACTTCTGCTTATCAAAATTCATTTATCCCTAGAACTACTACTCTTTGGAATTCACTTCCCTCGAATTGCTTTCCACAAACTTACAATCTACAAATGTTTAAATCCAGTTGTTACAAACATTTTATGAATGGAGGATGCCTTTAGGCACATGGACCTTTTTGTTTTATCTTCCTCCGTTCATTGTCTCAAAAAAAAAAAAAAAAGTTGTGGTGTTTTGTACCCCCAATTTTACACAATTGGTTATTACTTTCATAAGTTAAGGGGAGGCAGACCGTTTTTCTGGACCCCCTTCTCCCTAATGTTTAGCCCCACTAGTTTTGAGATTATAAGACGTTCGGCCCATTAGTTTGGCAATTTTAACACCTTTCGCCCCATTTCGTTGTCAATTTTAAGACCTTTCGTGCCATTTAGGTGGCGAGCGATAGCGAGCCTTCAATTTTAAGAGGAACCGGCCTTTGGCGGGTAAATCTATCTACAGAAAAATTTACAAATTTAGCTTGAAGGGGGTCTAGGGGGAGTTTTTCTAAGCTTGATGGAGGTCTAGGGAGCAAACTAAACAAATATATGAATACATTAATTAATAGACCCAACAAACGGTCAGTCTCCCCTTAATTGTTCATGTCTGAATTGCAATTACCATACCAACATGTGAAAGAGAACGAGATAACCGACTGTATTACTGCTGAATAAAGTAAGTGTGTGTGTGTGTGTGTAATAATAATAATAATAATAATAAAAAACGGTTTATTAAAGAATGGCAGCCTCATGAGCTGAAAATACACATTTTACAATTGGTGGATGAACATGAGATGTACAGATATGAAAATGGTAAGCTCAGTTTACAATGGGTGAGTATAATATACTTTACATTAAAACAAGAAATTAATATAATAATTATGCTAGTGTAAAATACAAATTATCATAAATTAACCATGAGAGTAAGTGATTTACAGTGCATATACAGTACACATTTATTTTACTCATATATATACAGAACATACATATATACGCATACATACACACATACATACGCATATATATATATACATACATATATAAGAACATAAGAATATGCAGTAAGTGTGCACATGCCCGCATACATAAACGCTCATGTATGCAAACAAACATACATACATACAAAAACTGTTCTGGTAGGGTCAGGTGAGGCTAATAATGGGAGTTAAATCCTTGGGAGAGATTAAATGAGGGAATTGGAAAAGGGTTAATGGGGCAACGGACTGTAGGTCAGGTAAAGCCAATTAGAATGGAATGTCAAACGTCGGAAGAGATCAAATGAGGAGTTTGAAAAGGGTAAAGGCAAAACGGCCTACGGGTCCGTACAGGTAGGGTCAGGTAAAGCCTACTACAATGGGAGGTAATCCTCGGTAGAGAACAAAAGAAGAATATAAAATAAGGAGAGACAGCTGGGGGAATTATAATATATGGGACATTCTTCAGTGTAGGTGTGTGTGTGTTTGTTTGTTTGTGTGTGTGTGTGTGTGTGTGTGTGATAGAATACTCTCAGCCGGGCTCGAGCCTCGAACCACAAACAGTATACACTATAGACACATACATATATAGATAATTAATGCATACATACATACACATATATGCACACATACATACACATATACTGTACATACATAAATGCACATATACATTATACACACATATACATAAACAAACTCAAGCAAATACATACATATATTCTAATACACACACGCACACACACTTATGCATACATTATTTAAGGAGGGCGCGTATATATGGTGTGACAGGGCATCATTACACATTATTAATAATATTTACAATGGTTGGGATAGGACTATTTTTGTATCTGTCAGTTCTTGCCCTTATTGGTTGGAGTGTGTTGAAGTGACGAGCTGCACGTGTTGGTCTAGGGGCGTCTGGTGGAAGTAAATTTCTGTGTCGTGGGTGAACAAGTAGCTTAGATGCAAACTGCTTGAGTGTGTTGTAGTGGTGGGTTGAAAGTGCAGGTATGCTAAGGGTGGTGAGAGCTTCCTCGTACCCTGGGTATGTGCCACCCAGGATGATCCTGCATGCCCTCTTCTGCACTCTCTCCAATTGACGTTGTTGTGTCAGGGTTAGAGAGGAGGATCAGGCGGGAGAGGCGTAGGTGAGCTTAGGGAGTATGAAGATGTTATATATACTCTTCAGCTCATTCTCCGGCGCCCCCAGGGATCTCAGCCGCCTTAGCATAAACAACTTGTATGTGGCGGTCCTGACTGTGGTAGACACATGTTTCTTCCAGTTCAGCTTGTTGTCCACAGTGATTCCGAGGAGTTTGGTGGACTCAACAAGCTGAAGGGAATGAGTGTGTGTGTGTGTGTGTGTGTGTGTGTGTGTGTGTGTGTGTGTGTGTGTGTGTGTGTGTGTGTGTGTGTGTGTGTGTTACTCAGTTACTTGTTCGTCAAGGGGAATCCACGCAATGCGAGCTAAGCTCATTATTATTGCGCCTCCTTAACTGGGAATGTATTGCGTGAAATGCATGTTAAGTGTTTTATGTACTGTTGGAATGGCTGTGGATGTGTGTGTAGTCTGTATTTAGCCAATTGGCGACATCGGAAACGAAGGCTTAGGGTGGATCTGTATGGTACCATTCTCACTATAGACGGTACCGTCTCGCCCGAAGGCTTAGGTAGCGTGTGTGTGTGTGTGTGTGTGTGTGTACAAAGTACAAAGGAGTACAAAGGAAATCAAGCAACAACAGGTTTAGTGACCCTTCTAGGCTGCTTGTCCTCCAAAACACTGAGGATCAAGTGTCCAAACAGTGGTTTAGAGTGGGTAAGGGAACATTGGAAAGGGAACTACTGCCCTGGAACTAATGTCCGTGGCAGGACTAGGAAGTTAGTAGGGGACATATGGGTTAGTAACTGAGGGGAGGATAAAATAAAGTTATTCGTTTACAAACGCAGTCAGTCGCGGGTTTGATGCGAGATATTTGTCTAAGCGGAGTTTAAATTAATCAACGGTGCTGCAGTCTATAACGTCTCGGGGAAGCCCATTCCACAAGTTGACAACTCGATTGAAGAAGAAATTCTTAGATTCGTGTGAGTTAAAAGATTTACCAATAATTTTGCAACCGTTTCCCCGCGTGTAATTAGATTGGTCGATAGTGAAGTACTTACTACAGTTCATATTGTCGATGCCTTTGATGATTTTGAACACTTGAATTAAGTCACCTCTTAATCTGCGCTGGGTTAAAGGAAATAGATTTAATTCTCTAAGACGCTCTTCGTATGGTTTGTTCTTTAGGCTAGGTATCATTTTGGTAACCCTACGTTGAACTCGTTCTAGCTTGTTTATGTCTTTTTGGTAATAAGGGCACCAGCATTGAACGCAGTATTCCAGAAGAGGGCGGACTAAGGAATTATAAAGGGTTAGGATAACGTCTTTGGATTTATGCTCAAATGACCTGCCTATAAAGCCAATTATTTTGTTTGCCTTCTTAACAACTTCTGAACATTGTTGACTCGGTTTTAGGTTACTCTATATTGTTACTCCCAGATCGGTTTCTCTGTTTACATTCTTAAGCTGAGTGCCATTCATCGAATAGTTTGCTTTCTCATTTAGGTATCCGATATGTAGTACTTTACATTTATCCGCATTGATAGTGTGTGTGTGTGTGTGTGTGCGTGTGCGTGTGTGTGTGTGTGTGTGTGTGTGTGTGTGTGTGTGTGTGTGTGTGTGTTACTCAGTTACTTGTTCGTCAAGGGGAATCCACGCAAATGCGAGCTAAGCTCATTATTATCGCGTCTCCTTAACTGGGAATGTATTGCGTGAAATGCATGTTAAGTGTTTTATGTACTGTTGGAATGGCTGTGGATGTGTGTGTAGTCTGTATTTTAGCCAATTGGCGACATCGGAAACGAAGGCTTAGGGTGGATCTGTATGGTACCATTCTCACTATAGACGGTACCGTCTCGCCCGAAGGCTTAGGTAGCCATCAGCTTAGGTGAACCATATGATACCCATCTCGCCTTGTACCATTTTTGCCAACCCCAGATGGGACGTCACAACGTCGTCCACTTATTCCAGGTACCTATTTACAGCTAGGTGAACTGAGGTTAACACATGAAAGGAGACCAGCCCAATTTGTCTCCGCCCGGCCGGGGATTGAATCCCCGACCCCTCGTGTGTGTGTGTGTGTGTGCAATATCCATGTATATAATTATATGTGGGCCTGTGTATCTAGTGTTCTTCCTATTTATAAAGCTATCTATCTGTTCTGTGTAATCTCTATGTCACAAGAAACTAAACCGTGTGGGTTTGTTAGGCTCGAGGCTGATGATACTTTGTTCGTGTTCTTCTGTTCAGGTATGTTCTTATGTTCTTCATTCTATCTCCTTATGGGATATTCCTGTTCTGATAACATTGTCTGGTCCGACGTCTTGGGGTTTATGATGATATTTTGTGTAATTACTATTGAGGATTTTGCTTGTTTTTGTTATTATCAAAGAGTATATTTAAGTTTGTCCACCAGGCTAACAAAAGTGCCTTCCCAGATTTTCTTCTAACAATTCAGACCCCCTTCAAGCTATATTTGCCTCAACAGACATGTAGTACGTGAAGATAATTATACAGTATGGAGCAAACATGTATTGTTTAAAATCTTACTACGCTTAATAAATAGCCTATACCATAAGATCTAGAATCAGTGTTTAAAATACATCCCTAAACAACTTTATGAAGTTATGAAGGAGGGTCACTTCCTTTGTCCGTAGGTGTACAGTTGTCCTTTAGCAGACAACTTATACAATTGATTCAACAGAATACACCTGTAACTTTAAGTGACTGCAGTTTTTTGACTGGTTGCTATGGCCTATTATGGATAATAAAATGCTAAAATATAATGCTGGACACTAATCATATATTAAAATAATATTAATATAATTATATACAAATTATAATAAACTTTAATTAACAATGTAAATATGGATTGAGATAAATGAAATTCTAGAGCCAAATATATAGTCATTATCCTGAACACTTGAACAACACGAAAACAATACGGTGAGCATTAGCCTAACTAGTGAATCCCAGTAATTTGATCTTTGTAACTTAAGGGAGCCCACCTCGCTTTAGTTTTTCTTTCTCTCCCTCTCTCTTTGACTTGTATCCATTCGGCCCCATTCAGCCTACTGTTTTAAGACGTTTACCCGCATCCAGGTGTCAATATTTTCCTGACGAGTTGTAGCGAGCCAGCATATATATTTTTGTTTTGACAGCAAGCTAAAATTGTAAATTTTTCGATAGAAAAATGTCACCGGCGAAGCTGGATTTCGCCATATAATGCTGGCTCGCTATCGCTCGCCAGGGAGAAATTAGCACCTGGATGGGGATAAACATCTTAAAACAGTTAGCTGAATGAAGCCGAATGGATACAAGCCATGGAAAGAGAGGAAAGGAGAGAAAGAAAACAAAAAAGACGGTGACCCCCCCCCCTTAAGGGGAGGCAGACCGTTTTTCTGGACACCCTTCTCCCTAATGTTTAGCCCCACTAGTGTTGAGATTATAAGACCTTCGGCCCATTAGTTTGGCGATTTTAACACCTTTCGCCCCATTTTGTTGTCAATTTTAAGACCTTTCGTGCCATTTAGGTGTCTAATATTTCCTGGCGAGCGATAGCGAGCCTGCAATTTTAAGAGGAATCGGCCTTCGGCCGGGACATTTTTCTACCGAAAAATGTACAAATTTATCTTGAAGGGGGGTCTAGGGGATGTTTTTCTAAGCTTGATGGAGGTCTAGGGAGGAAACTAAAAAAATATATGAATAAATGAATGAATAGACCAAACAAACGGTCTACCTCCCCTTAAGCAGTTGATCAAAATGCTTCGCCAGTGTCTCATAGTAACTGCTTCCAAACATGGTCCACAATTTGCTCTGAATGACAGTGGCAATATAACCCTTTCCATTTGAATGCTCAGAGGTCATACGTTACAAGATGGCGAGTCATAACAGGTTTGTGCTTTAATGCAATTTCATAACTTGTCCCTGCCATAATAACTAGACATACATACATACATTATTATAGTCATTTCATATGGGTAGGCCAGAAATCCTGACCCCTAACCTTTGCAACTCTCAAAAAATAAAAAAAAATAATAAAAAAATCGTCCTGTATTCGAGAAGGCCACTTTTTGTTTTTACTTTGTGTTTTAGCTGTTGAGAAATTGACTCATCCGCATCTTATTTCCTCAGCTATTACAAAGCGTTCATAGCCAAATGTGGCTCTAATTGTAAAAACAAGACAATTAGAGGATGCAGATATTTTGATTATTTTTTTCTCCCAATGAGTATCGGGAAATCAGCTGCTAATAGAGTAAACCATTGCCCATGTAACAAGAAAAATAGATAAAGAAATATAATAATAATTATAATAGTAATACCAATAATTGATTGATTGTTTATTTATACCCACACATGGGCTAATACATTACAGTAATTATTGGACACAGCAAAATAATGTAATTTAAGAATTAACATGAGGAAATATTACAAGGAAGTTGTAAGGCGAACATGATGAGGTACAGCACATGATTCTTATAATCAGAAGATGCAGAACTTCGCACAATTTGCCACCTCCTAAAGACTTAATTCAATTTAGGGGAAAAAAAAAAAAAAAAAAAAAAAATATATATATATATATATATATATATATATATATATATATATATATATATATATATATTATATATATATATATATATATATATATATATATATATAATAATAATTGATTGATTGATTGTTTATTTGTACCCACCAGTGGGCGAAGACATTAATTGGTAGATATAATAATTATAAAAGTAAATTTAACATTAATAGGAGTAAAATATAATTTAAGAAAGATATATGTACATAGTATACATATACTGTATAACTATAGCATGGTAACACTAATGATAATAATAACAGTAACAATAATAATAATAATAATAATAATGATAATAATAATAATATAAAAATAGTATAATAATTATAATACATCATCGTGCTGAAGGG
>CM064530.1:17648178-17695678 GCA_032716605.1 Paralithodes platypus
TGGGCCAACCGGCTTTCTGTAGACTCCCATTTTCTTATGTTCGTATGGCACATATTCAGGTGTTTTCTGACTTTTCAAGCTGCATAAGTGAACCCCCGAAATAAATATAGCCTACTTGGTATAGAATTTATGAGAAGATTCAGCCCAGTACAATACCTTAAAAAATAGGGCAACATTAATTAATTGTCTTCAGAGTGGAGTGTACCAAGGTAGAATTTGCTACAGTTGATTTGTATACCACAATGGCGATTTATAATGCTACACTCCATTATCTGATACCTTGTATTATTGTATGCTGGCTAACACAAGACTATGTTCACTAAAGAAAAGTTTATAGTCGACAGGATAACATTAATAATAATAATAAGCATGTTACTTATTTATCATAAGCGCCAATTTTTCCGAAGAATTCACTAGCGCTCGGAAAGAGAAAGAAAAAAGAACAAAAATCAATGCATCAAAAGAAAGCTTATATACAACACAAATTTAACAATCACTAGCAGTGGCAAAATAGCCTAAACTCTATAGCCATCTGTCATGACACCTCTCTCAAGATCATAGCTTCTCTCAAAGAGAAAAGTCTTAAGTTGTCTCTTGAAGCATTCAACAGAACTCAGTTGTCTCATGGACAGTGGCAACCTGTTATATAACCTCGGAGCCATGTAGGAGAATGACCTCTCAAAGAATGAAGACTGCTGGAAAGCCCTTGGTTCATCAAGACGAAAAAGGTCATTGTCATGACGCACTACTACACCATGGCATGCTGGTGGACGCCTGAGCAGCTCCGCAAGGTACCTACAGTAGGCTCACCAAATTTGAGAACCTTAGAAGTCACTAAACACAACTTAAATTCTATTGTTGCTCTTACTGGCAGCCAGTGCAGTTCTATGTGAAGAGATGTAGTAGGAGTTCTAGGTGGAACACCAAAAATGAGTCTTGCGGCCCTGTTTAGAACAGACTGAAATTTCTTTAAAATATAATTTGGAAGACCCACCAACAGGGCATTGCAATAATCAACACGAGAGAAGACCAATGAGTGAACCAACGTCTGGTTATAAACGGCTTCACCAAATAGAGATTTCTGATGTGCAAGTAACAACTTTTAACTATCTTGTTTACATGCTCTTTGAAATCTAACCGGGAGTTCACATAATATACTCCCAGATTTCGAACAGCGTTGACCGGTCGCAGCTGGGATCCACCCACATTGATGGAGAGGGCACCTACTATATCATCAGCTCTTCTATTTCCACGGATGATGAGAATTTCAGTTTTACCATCATTTAGTTTAAGTTTTCACGCACTCATCCACTTCTTGATATCAGACATCAACAATTCCATATTACTTCGTATATCAACTATATTTGTGATTCTCACATCAATCTGGGAGTCATCTGCATAAAAGTGAAAGGTGACATTATGCACATGAAGCAGAAGAGACAAACTGCTGATATAAATTATGAATAGGATAGGACCTAAAACTGATCCCTGCGGAACACCATGCTGCAGGGGTGTCGAGTCCGAGACCATTTGATTTTACCATCACACTCTGGGATCTACCTGACAAGTACCACCCGAGAAGCAAGAGAGCAGAGTCACGCACAGTGGCCTAGAGATTGAACGAATATCAATTTTTACTATTTGCGAATACGAATACGAATACAATTTTTTTTGTGTAAAATTCGCGAATACGAATACGAATAGCGAATATTTCAATCCTTATTTCATCCTTCAAGAACTGGTAATTATTTTTATGTCGCCAACAAACATTAATTAAATTACTATAAAATTAATTACCAGAAGTTAATGACGATGTGAATGTGTAATTTCTTAAATATCATAAATGAACTGTATGAATTATTGTTTAATATATTGTAAGAGTTCAGCCACAGAAAATTGAGTAATTAAAATTTTAATCCATTAAATTTTCTGTTTCCATTCGTCAGTCCCAGTGTTGCCGCTTTGTTGGTACTAAAGTACCAGATTTGGTACATTTGACTCTCTCAAGTACATTGTATACATTTTCCAATAAAATAGTCCATATCTGGTACTAAATACGAAATCAGTGAGGAAATATGATGGAATATATCTTAGTGACATGCTATTACATTGGATATGTCTGAAATGGCAATATTGCGACGGTTCAAATGTCCAGGTCCAGCACCCATTCGTTTACCGGGCAGTGATTCCACTTTAGAATCATTTGGTACTTTTCACTAGTTTGATCTGGTACTATTAAATACAGTTAAGTAGCAACACTGCTCAGTCCTCCTTCATTCCACTTTAGCGGCCCCAAAGCCCCAATCGATCAGGGCTAGACCCAGGTGAGGTTATAGGCATGTGATAAAGAGTCGCTGGAACTCCTGTTTCATTTGCTTGGCCTCTCTTACTGATTTTCTTTGTGCCTCATTTACACTGAGAGCAACCCAGCTAGCTCTCACAAACACCTCCTCCTCCTATCCACTTCACTACACTAACATGCACACCACACTTCATTCCTCCACACCAAAATTAAAAAAAACACAAAATGATGTATTGTAGCCCAGCCTCGGAGTCCCCAGGGGGGGGGGACCATAAATGCCCCCTCACCCGACCGACCATCCCCTGACGACCCCACACAATTACCTGGACCTCGGCCTGTTACTCTTTCTATTAATTTCTGCAACATTCGCGGACTTTCCTCTAACTTTCACTCTGTTGAGCACCATCTCTCCTCCTACAAACCTGATCTTCTCTTCCTCACCGAAACCCAGGTGTCTGTAGCAACATCCAGCAACCCCTTCTCTGTATCCTCCTACTTTCTCTATCCTAGTTTCAAAAGCCAAAGGCGGATGTTGTGCATATGTGCACAACAAACTCACTTGCTCTCGTGTTCCCGATTTCGACTCCTCTGAATTCTCAACTTTATGGCTCAAACTTTCCTGTCATTCTCTTACTAAATATTTCTGTGCTGTCTATCTTTCCCCTAACTCTACCAACTTTCCCAAATTCTTTGACTATCTAAACTCTACAGTGGAACACATTCTATCCATTTCTCCTTTCTCAGAAATCTCCATCTTAGGAGATTTCAACGTTCACCACCGCCAATGGCTCTCCTCTCACACTACTGATCCACCTGGTGAACAAGCCTACGTCTTTTCTATCCTAAATGACCTAGAGCAGTTAGTTCAGCAACCCACCCGTATCCCGGATCGCATCGGAGATCGGCCCAACATTCTTGACCTGTTTCTAACTTCTAACCCTTCTTCTTATACTGTCGATCTTTTCTCTCCTTTGGGCTCCTCCGACCATAAACTTATCTCTGTCACCTGTCCTATCTCTCCAGTACAGCCACCCGATCCTCCTAGCTGGCGGCGCTTGTGGCACTTTGGCGCTGCCGACTGGGAGGCTCTTCGGCAGTACTTCTTTGATTTCCCATGGAATGATTTCTGCTTCCATGGCCGAGGACCCTCGGAGAGTGCTGAACGCATTACCGAGGTAATCCTATCGGGAATGGAAGCATACATTCCATTCTCTTTCTCTCAGTCTAATGCTAAAAAATCTTGGTTTACTCACGCCTGTTCTACTGCTGTCCGCAATAAGGAGGAAGCATTCAAACGGTACCGACGCCTTAAAACTCAAGACTCTCATTCTTCATATGTTTCTGCCCGGAATCAAGCCAAATCTGTTCTTCGACTTGCCAAACACTCTTTCATCAATAATAAATGCACTGAAATATCCAACTCTAGCTCTTCCCAAGCTTTCTGGCATCTAGCCAAAAACCTCTCCAACAATTTCTCTTCCTCGTCTTTCCCTCCCCTTTCCCACTCTGATGGCACAACCATCACTTCTTCCTCTGACAAAGCTAAACTCTTCGCTCAAACTTTTGCTAGAAACTCCACCTTGGATGATTCCGGTGCTATTCCTCCCTCTCCGCCCTCCTCTCTCTTACTTATGCCTAATATCCTAATCTCTTCTAAAGATGTACTTTCTACCCTCTCTGGGCTTAACACTAATAAGGCGTATGGTCCGGACGGTGTTCCTCCTGTTGTTCTCAAAAACTGTGCTTCCTTGCTGACTCCCTGCCTAGGCAAACTCTTTCGTCTCTGTCTATCCTCTAACGTCTTCCCTTCATGCTGGAAGTTTGCTCACATTCAACCTGTCCCAAAGAAGGGTGACCGCTCTCAACCCTCCAACTATCGTCCAATTGCTCTTATCTCTTGTCTTTCTAAAGTTTTTGAAACTATTCTTGCTTCCAAATTTCTTAAGCATTTCTCTTCTCATAATCTGCTCTCAGATCGCCAGTATGGCTTCCTTAAAGGTCGCTCTACTGGTGATCTTCTTTCATATCTTACTAACTCTTGGTCATCCTCCTTTCGGGACTTCGGTGAGACTTTTTCTATTGCACTAGACATATCGAAAGCCTTCGATAGAGTCTGGCATAAATCTTTAATTTCTAAACTACCTCCTTCGGTTTCTATCCCTCCATCTGTGCCTTTGTCTCTAATTTCCTTTCCGGCCGTTCCATAGCTGTGGTTGTGGACGGCCATTGTTCACTTCCTCACCCTATAAAACTCCGGTGTTCCTCAGGGCTCTGTCCTATCTCCTATTCTCTTTCTAATTTTTATAAATGATCTCCTTAACTGTACCTTAATTCCCATCCATTCATACGCAGACGACTCAACCTTACACTACTCCATTAGTTTTTCAGAACGCCCCAGCCAGCAATCCCTCAATGACAAACGTAATGAAGCCATAGAACTCTTAAATTCTGATCTAAATACTATTTCCAATTGGGGCAGAGAAAACCTTGTTAACTTTAATGCTTCCAAAACCCAATTTCTCCATCTATCTATCCGTCAGGATCTCCCAGCGGACTATCCCTTATTCTTCAACAATACAAAAATCAACCCTTCATCTTCTCTCAATATTCTTGGTGTCTCTTTTTCTTCAGCTCTCATTTGGAAGGACCATATTACCAGTCTTGCTAAGGCAGCCTCCCAGAAGCTGGGTGTGCTCAACCGCCTTAGGGGGTTCTTTTCCCCTGCACAGCTTCTTGCTCTGTACAGGGGCATAGTGCGCCCTTGTATTGAGTATTGTTCACATGTGTGGGGAGGTTCCTCTCACACCGCTCTCCTAGACAAAGTTGAAAGGAAGGCCTTTCGTATCATTAACTTCCGTCCACTCACCAACTCTCTGCAATCTCTCTCTCTCCGCCGCAATGTTGCATCTCTCTCGCTATTCTATCGCTACTATAATAATCAGTGTTCCTCAGAGCTATCCCAGTGCATACCACCTCCTTTACGTAGGGCACGTGGTACCCGTCTTGCAACTCATTCCCACCCCTACTCTGTGCAACTCTCCAACCCAAGAGTGAAACGTTACTCTCAAACTTTCTTCTACTCAACATCTGAGCTCTGGAACTCTCTCCCAGAATCGGTCTTTCCCTCTTCCTATGACTTAAATTGCTTCAAACTCCGTGTGTCCAGGCATTTTGGCTCGAACGTCCCTTGATTTTGGCCCTGTCACTCTTTCAACTATGGGGGAGGCACTCGCTATAGGCAGTTATGCCTTTTGCCTCCCTCAATCACAGAAAAAAAAAAAAAAAAAAAATGCACATCTACACTGTTATTTAGTCATTTGTGTTAACTTTAAAATTTAATATTTAAAAAATGTGTATATATTCTATTGGTTTCGTGAACATATGCGCATATTTGCAAATAGCTATGAATGGCAATGCGAATACGAATACGAATACGAATATTGAAAAACATAGCGAATATTCGGACATACGAATACGAAACTAATATTCGGTCCATATCTAACGCACACCACAATCATAAAGATCACTCAATAGCAACTCATGATCCACTGTGTCAAAGGCCGCAGAGAGATCGAGCAAGACCAATAGTGAGGCCTCACCATTGCAAATGTTCTCAACTAGATCATTATGTACTCTAATCAATGCTGTTTCAGTTGAATGATGCTATCGGTAAGCAGACTGAAAAATTGGGATAGTTTCATTCTGTTGAAGTAGTGGTTGTAATTGGTCAAGTATTGCACGCTCTAATATCTTTGATATGAAGGACAGGTTGGAGACAGGACGATAGTTCAACATGTTCTCAACATCAAGTCCAGGTTTCTTTAGACTAAGTCGGAGTAGTGCATGCTTTTCAGACTGTGGGAAGTTACCTTCAGAGAAGCACTTATTAATTATTTTGGAAATAAACTCGACTGTGTGATCATAGACTCTTGGTAGCTTGGAAACATTTATGGGATCCAATGGGCAAAATGTTTTATTGAGGTTTCTTATGTAGGACGAGATCATGTCCACCTCTACTGAGTGAAAGGATGAGCGGACATTATTAGGAATGTGTCGGGGTTGGAGTAGGCTACAACTGAAGGTTCTTCACCAACAGAAGCATCATCCAGTTCCAGCTTTGCGCAGTGGCAGTATCGTAACCAATGAGGATAAGGCTCTGCACCAAGGCTACAAAAAAAAATTGGTTAAAGTTTTCGCCATACTCAACATCTTCTTCCGCACACCTCGGTTGGGCTACCCCCAAAGGGTGGCCAAGTCGCACCCCACCTGCCCGTGGTATCCTCGCAAACACCCATTGTTTCCTTTTTCCATATCTTACTTTTTCATTTTGGGTGACACAAACGGGGGCAGCGCTACCTGGGGCCTGTCCCAGGTAGTTTTAATTTTGTTGTTGTTGTAATAAATATCTTATTCTGTTCACCAAAACCACTGCCATCTCAGCCCATTGCCACCATGAGTTTATGCCCTAAGTGCGACTCCCGGGTCACCAGTAAGGGGTTCAAGTGTGCCAGATGCTGTTCTTGGTACCACCCCCTATGCTCTGGACTTCCTGAGAGTCTCTGTAAGGACTATGCGTTATTCCAGAAAATCCATACATTCGGATGGAGGTGGTTCTGTCACAACTGCCCCTCAGATGTCGAGAACGCATTGGTCAGCTCGCAGGCCACAATGGATCTGAAGGACGCCATAGTGAGTGAGGTCTCTGGCGCCCTCGCTGCTGTGGCAAGTCAGATTAAAAAAATGGGAGACCGAATTACCAACCTTGAAACTAACGCTGCCACACCAGACATTCCCTCATTCGCCAGAATTGTCCAGCAAACGTTAGAAGACACAAAAAAGGAGCCTACCAAGTGCACCACAGAGGTGGTGGATGGTGGGAAGATAAAAACTGTCTGGGACCATCAAGTCCTAATAGTTAAGCCCAAAGATAGTACCTCTGAGCCTGCAAGCCAACCTGATACTAAGGCTATTGAGAAAGCTTTGGCTGCAATCCCAATAAATAAATTTACCATAACTGAATCAGGTGCTTTAGTAGTACGACTTCCATCAAAGAAAGCCAAAGAGGACGCAGGGAAGGCCATCAACCAGTGTCTCGGGACAGACAGCATCTTCAGTGTGTCAGAATCCAAGAAGATCTATCTATCTATCTATTGCCTGACGCCGTGATCCCCGAAGGGGTGGCCACGAACGAACCGCCCCCATGCACCTCTGTCCCCAGTCAGTCGACGCCCCTCCCCCCAACCAGCACCGCCTTCGTTCATGTAGTTCCTCACTCCATCCTGCCACCTCATATTCGGTCTACCTCTCCCTCTCTGTCCCTCCACCTCGCTCTCGTACACCCTCTTAGTCATTCTCTCGCTTTCCATACGTTCCATATGGCCGAACCATCTCAAGTTGTTCCTTTTCACACTTTCCAGCACATCTACCTCCACACCACACCTCCTTCTTACTTCCTCATTAGTCTGTCTATCCCTCCATGTAACTCCGCACGCACTCCTTAAGTAATTCATTTCCACTGCTCTCACTCTTGGTCTGAGTCTCTCAACCAACGTCCATGCTTCGCTTCCGTAAGTCAGTGTCGGGATTACCACACTGTCATGCAAGGACTTCTTCACTTCCATACCGACCACCCTATTTCTTGTTACTGCTTTTAGCGTTCCTACAACCCTCTTCCCCTGTTGTACCCTCTCCCGCACCTCTTCATCCATAGTCCCATCTTTACTCAACACACTGCCCAGATACTTAAAAGAGTTGACGATCTCCATAGCCTGACCGTTCAGCTTCACCTCACACTCTGTGACCTCACCCCTTTCGAAGACCATAACCTTGCTCTTCCCCGTATTTACCTTCAAATTCCGTTTTTCGCACACTGTTCCAAACTCATTTACCAGACCCTGCAACTCCCATTCATTATCACTCATCAGAACTGTATCATCCACAAACAGCAGTATAGGTAGCTTCCACTCAATTCCCTCCCTTTTCAGTGATACACCAACATCCACTGCTCTTGATAGTATTTCTTTCATAACTCCATCCATATATACAGTAAACAACCACGGGGACATCACACACCCTGTTTCAAACCAACATTCAGGTCAAAGAACTCGCTCTGCTCACTCTCCACACGTACTGCCGCCTTTGCACCCTCATACATGCTCTTCACTGCTTTCAGCAACTTGCCCTCTACTCCGTATATTCTAAGTACTTTCCACAAACCTTCTCTATCCACTCTGTCATAGGCCTTCTCCAAGTCCATAAAGGCAACATACACCTTTTGTTTCTTCTCCAGATACTTCTCCACAACACAATTCAGGGTAAAAATCTGATCTACACATCCTCTTCCCTTCCTAAAGTCTCCCTGCTCGTCGCCTATCCATTTCTCCGTTCTCACTCTCACTCTCTCAATCACTACCCTACTGTATACCTTCCCTACTATGCTTAGAATACATATTCCTCGGTGGTTACCACACACTCCTCTTTCCCCTTTGCCCTTATATAGGGGGACTATTATGCCAGTAGCATCCAAGAAGATGCTACCAAAAATTACCCTGGTTGGTATCTCTACTGATACTGATGACGACGAGATCATCCCCAGCATCCTAAGCAAGAATCCAAGCATAAAGTCTCTGTTCGACGAGGGCCTAACTCTAAATTTAGTGTTCACTAAGCAAAAAAAGGATACACATACAAAAACAGCAGTAGTAAAAATGTCTCCTGAAATACGCTCTTCAATTGTCAATGAGGGCAACTCTGTGTATGTTGGACTCACTAAATGTTGTGCTTATGATCGCTTCTGGGTGACGCAATGTTACCATTGTCAGGGCTTTGGTCATACTTCTGACAGGTGTACCCGGAAAGGTGAGGACCCTAAATGTAGTTTTTGCGCTGGTACTCGCAGTTCAAAAGGCTGCATAAATACAGCTTCCCCTAAATGCATAAATTGTGTAAACTCCTCATCAGTCACAGAGCCACCAACTCATTTTGCTTCAAGTAGAAATTGTCCTCTTATGATAGCCCAAAGAAATGGACTTATCGAAAACACCAATTTTGTGAGTTCAAAAAACTTAAAAATGTCCCAAGGAGCCGGTTGAAACTGGGCATGCTAAATGTTCGTTCCATGCGCAACAAGATGGATTACATTGGTGAGGTCTTGGATGAGCTCGGTCTCGATATATTTTGCCTCACTGAGACCTGGTTGTTTGAGTCAGATCTAAATATTATTCAAGCTGCATTGCCTAAAACTCATTCAATAATAAGTGTTCCTAGGTCTTGTAGTGATCATCCGGATGGTGGAGTAGCGTTTTTATACTCTACGTCACTAGTAAATATCTCTCAGATAAGTCATAACCCAACCCCTCTTTTTTATGAACTGTTGGAATTGGAAATAAAAGTTTGTCAACAAATCCTAAGAATAGCAGTTATTTACAGACCTGGCCATCGAGGAACAGATAGAGGTTTAATGGATGAGTTTGGACAGTTTCTTAAGGAGTTTCTGGCCAAAACTGGAAGACTCTTGATATGTGGAGACTTTAATTACTGGATCGACAACCCTCATCTGAAACCATTTTCCTCCGAGTTCCTTGAATTGACTGACCAGAATAATTTTTTAAATCACATGTCCAACCCAACTCATATCTCAGGACACACCCTTGACTTGGTTCTGTCTCCCACCGGTTGTGATGGTCTTCTGGATGTTGAGGTGGAGGTTCTCGACTCTTCTATTTCTGATAATTCTCTGGTTACTTTCGACTTTGATTTCCCTAAGCCGCCCATATGCGAGAGAGTGATCAGGTTTAGAAACTACAGAAATACTGACCAGAATATTGCTTGCAATGAAATAAGAAAGCACCTTGCAAATATTGATACTTCCAATCTTTCTTCAAACGAGCTGGTGGAGGTACACAATGGCGTACTTAAGTCTGTGTTTGATCATCACTATCCGGAGGTAGAAGAGAGAATCATAGTGCGAGATGACTCACCATGGTACAGCCCTCGAGTCAAATTTATTAGAAGAGAGCGTAGAAGAGCCGAACGTAAATGGCGGAAAAATAAAACTGACATCACATGGCTGCCATACATGTCGGCAAAAAGAGCCGTAGTCCACACAATCAAAGACGAAAAGAAAGCATATTATCAGGGGAAAGTCGAGTCATGTGGTGGTGATCAGAGAAAGCTGGCTTCGGTTGTCAGTAGCTTACTTGGAAAAAAACATGTGAACTCAAGACCTTCTGCACCTGATGCGGAGTTGGCTGCAGACTTTGTCACATTTTTTACTAGCAAGATAACTCGTATGAGACATGAACTGGATGAAGGCCCCTCTAACGAAGAATATTCAATTGTACCCCAACCACGACATACTCCTAATAGTGTCCTCTTATCATTCCATCCGGTGGAGGCTGATGTTGTTTCATCATATATAAGAAACCTTAATAACAAAAATTGTCAATTGGATCCTATAAACGTTTCCAAACTACCTGGTGCATATGATCATGCAGTGGACCTTATTTCCAAAATAGTTAACAAATCTTTCTCCGACGGCAACTTCCCAGTGTTTGAAAAACATGCCTTGCTCCGACCTATCCTTAAGAAACCTGGACTTGATGTAGAGAACATGTCGAACTACCGTCCTGTCTCCAACTTGTCTTTTTTATCAAAGATATTAGAGCGTGCCATACTTGATCAACTGCTGCCGCTACTTCAGCAAAATGAAACTATTCCTATTTTTCAGTCTGCTTATCAGCAGCATCATTCGACTGAGACAGCATTGATCAGAATACATAATGATTTAGTCAAGAACACTTGTGACGGTGAGATCTCATTGTTGGTTTTACTTGATCTCTCTGCAGCCTTCGACACAGTGGATCATGAGCTGCTATTGAGTGATCTTTATGACTGTGGAGTGCGTGACTCTGCTCTCTTGCTTCTCAGGTCATACTTGTCAGGTAGATCCCAGAGTGTGATGATGAATCGGATTGTCTCGGACACGGCACCCCTGCTCTATGGCGTTCCTCAGGGATCAGTGTTGGGTTCTGTCCTGTTCACGATATACACTAGTGGCTTGTCTCTTCTGCTTCGTGCACACGGGGTCACCTATCATTTCTACGCTGATGACACCCAGATTTATGTGAAGATCACAGGTATAGCTGATACACAGAGGAAGGTGGAAATGCTGATGACCGATATCAAGAAGTGGATGAGGACAAGAAAACTTAAACTAAATAACAAAACTGAAATTCTCATCATCCGAGGAAACAGAAGGGCTACTGACGCAGTAAATGCCCTCTCCATCGATACGGGTGACTCACAGCTGCAACCAGTATACTCTGTTCGAAATCTGGGAGTGTATCTGAACTCAAGACTGGATTTTAAGGAGCACGTAAATCAGATTGTCAAAAGTTGCTACCTACACATCAGAAATCTCTACTCGGTGAGTCAGTTTGTACCTAGACGTTGCCTTCTGACACTGGTCCACTCATTGATATTATCTCGTGTTGATTATTGCAATGCCTTATTCGTGGGTCTACCAAATTACATATTAAAGAAAGTACAATCTGTTCTGAACAGAGCTGCAAGACTCATTTTTGGAATTCCACCAGGAACCCCTACCACTTCTTATCACATCGAACTGCACTGGTTACCAATAAAAGCTAGAATAGAATTCAAGTTGTGTCTGGTAACTTTCAAGGTCCTCAAATTTGGTGAGCCCGGGTATCTTGCAGAGCTGCTCAGGCATCCACCAGCACGCCATGGTGTAGTCGTGCGCCATGATGATGACCCCCTGCGTCTTGATGAGCTGTGGGCTTTCCGGCAGTCATCTTTCTTTGAGAGATCATTCTCTTACATGGCTCCAAGGTTATATAACAGATTGCCACTGACCATGAGACAACTAAGTTCTGTTGAGTGCTTCAAGAGGCAACTTAAGACTTTTCTCTTTGAAAGAAGCTATGATCTCGAGCGGGGTGTCATCATGGAGGGCTATAGGGTATAGGCTATTTGCCATTGCTGGTGGCTGGGTGATGCGTATAGGTTTTGTGTTAAATTGATTTAAGCGATTCGTGTTTGTTTTTTTGGTTTGGTTTTGGTTTTCGAGCGCCAGTGAATTCTGCGGAAAAATTGGCGCTTGTGAGAAATAAGTAACATGCTTATTATTAGGGGTTCGACCCCTACGGGGAACCCCTATTGTAATCATTAAACCCGGATATTCATCCAAATTATCTTTACGCGCCGGTTTTGACGCAATAACTCCAGAACCGCTTTTTGGATCGGGATCAAACTTTCACAAGAGGTGCGTTTTTGTATTGGGCAACTTTTGATATGCTAAACATCCGGCATGGCGGCCAAACAGGTTCGTGCCAGCCGATTTCCCGGAAAATTTGACGCCTAAATACCATCTCTCCCACTCATAGGAAACGACTGGGCTTTGGCATACGGACTCCACTACTAATGCTCCACAAATGTTATAGAGAAGGTTATGCTTTTGCACGTGGGTTTTTTTCTGGCAATCTTGAAAAAAACTCTAATTCCACTTAAAATTCCACATCTTGAAAACTGCGCCAATGATCACAGCCATGATTGCGTAGTTGGGTGAGGCTCGCGATTCCGAACGTTTTGATACCAAAAGAATATAAATGGGTGGAATAGTTTGGCCGCAGCATTGAAAACTGTATTCTTAAATTACTTTAAAACCGTATTCACTACCCACACAAAGTTTACCGTCTACAGTCTATAGGCTTCCACGCATCCCCCAGTTTTGCTTAATAACATAGTCACTTTATTATTCAGATCTATAATTTTTTGTTTATTTAACTCAAGGGTTCCCAACCTGGGGTACATGTACCCCCAGGGATACATTTGCCCTTCTCAGGGGGTACATAGGGGTCTGAGAGAATAACCATAGTGTACAAAACATGGTGTTCTAATCTACAGGCAGATTGCACAAAGCTGTGTTTTTATCAATTTCCTCATTTCAGTAAGCAAAACTTATATTAAAATTGGCAAGAATGTAGTTATCGGGTGGACCGCCCGCCTTACACTACGCGGACGCTCGCAATCATGTTCCCGTCTATTTTGGCTGCCGTGGGATACAATAATAGGTTGAAGGAAGCCCCCCTCACCCCCCATTACTTATTGTCATCATCATATATATTGCCAGCAGGGGTCAAATAACAGAAAAAATATACGGGAACTTAACCGCGAGCAATCGACCTATGTAAACATGACGACCGTTGGACCGTACACCCGGATACTACATCCTTCCCTTAAAACTATATCAGTGAGGTGACTATTCCATTTTGTTTTCACTATTATGTGACTTCCTGCGGCCCACAATCTGTAAACAATAGGTATGTATACCAATTCGAGACAGCTGCAGTACCGCCCGATAATGTCCGAGTATGTGACAGATTAAAATATTTTATAGTCACCGAGTTCATTTTATTGATAATATCAATACTAAGATCCCTATGCAGTCTACACATACATATTTCATAATAAAATATTATCAAATTTACATAATTTTATTCAGTTTTATCCTAAATTGTTAGGGGTACATGGGTACCTATCAGAATGCCCAAATGGTACAGAGGAACAAAAAGGTTGGGAACCCCTGAATTTATTTTAACTCTCAAAACAGTTCGAGTCCCTACGAATTCCACCAATTATTTAGCCAACCTACCTATACATACCTACCCTACCAAATAATAATGATAATTCAAATTTAATTTTGGTGAATGACAGAGTATTGGCTAAGGTTTTTAATAATTCCTCCCTTTGCCAAATGCTTTGTTTAATAACAATGATGTGGACCTTTAAAGTTTTGCCAATTGCCTGTGTGACTTACCCTGCCCTTCCTTCCTACCTCCCTCCCTCCTCCCTCATATCTAGGAAATGTATCAACAACCACTCTAGTGAACTTTCGGTATTTAGTTTATTCAGCTTAATACTATTTATCCACATAAACTAGAAACCTATCACGATTGTTGTCTAATACAACCATAGACAGTGCTATTACATATTTTTGAACATGATGTCGAATTTAGCAGTTGCTGTTTACCTTGAACAGTAATGACAGGACCGAAAGCTTCTCTTGCCGTGTAGTACTCAAAGAAAGCAGGGATACTTAAGCCGGCCCATACCGAACTGTTACCAAGTCATAGATTCAGCGGTAACTTTCACAATGCATTATAACCCTAGACAGACACCAATATACCACTAAATCATACAAATATCACTACAAAAAAGATAGGAAAATATTATATTAATGTCCTAGGTATTTGAAATTATGCAAATGAGTAAAATCCATTATGATATAATGATAATGTGGTTTAGTATCTGGCAACAGTGTTGCACTATAATTTTCTGAACGTATGCTAAGTTTGGAATAGTTATCCCATTAATATACACATCTATCACTACTTAAATTTAATACAACCATACACAGTGCTATTACATATTATTTGAACATAATATAGGATGGTCTTTCATTTAAACCATTGTCTATAGTCTATTCCTGCTATTCCTCCTAGGTCTAACCACGATAGATAAGTGGTTCAGTGGAATAACACAACCATTGAGAAGGTAAAGGGCTTCCTGGAGAGAATGTGCTTGAAGAGAATCATATAGTGGTAACCTAGGCAATCTAATTGCCATCCCTGGAGAGAGAGCCGATCCTAAGGCCACACCTTTGATCCGTTCAGGGTGACTCTCACACCAAGACCAAGTCTGTCTATTCACGAAATATATAGGTCAATATTTACGAGTCACACCACAGCTGGAATCTCATTTCTAAGGGTAGTTTTGGGTTCCTATCATTCTATGTTTCATTGCTATATACTTTTTATCCACCGGATTTTTTTTTTTTTTTTTTTTTTTTTTTTTTTTTTTTTTTTTTTTTTTTTTATAGCATTAACCTAACCTAACTACCTAACCTAAATGTATTTGGGGGCTATTAGGTTAGGTTAGGTTTGGTTTTTTGGTTAGGTTAATGCTAAAAAAAAAAAAAAAAGCCAAGAAAAAAAAAATACGGTGGCTAAAAAGTATATAGCAATGAAGCATAGAATGATAGGAACCCAAAACTACCGTTAAAAATGAGATCCCAGCTGTGGTGTGACTCGTAAATATTGACCAAAATATAGGCCTAGCCTAGGCTACCAGTAGGTACGAATTTATCAGTTCGAATTTTGATTGAAAGTGGTCAGTGGGATTAGGCCTAGGCCTAGCCTAGGGCTTAACATGGGATACTGTTTGGGGGTTGGGAATAGGCTCAGGCTGTTTTAGGCCTAATTAGGTAAAAATAGTCAAATCGAGACAATTGCACAGCCAACATAGCCTATTTATACCTTTCATTACTGCAGTTAAGCACAAACTTATTTTACAATGAAAAATAATGCATGAGGAGGGCTGGGTATTAGTATTTTGTGAAATAACTTAAATTAGGTTAGGCTTTAGTAAACTTCATTAGGTTATTAGGCCTATGAGAAAACAGGCCTAGGCCTAGCTTTATTTTATTTCACTGCTCAACATATTTTTGTTTGTTTTTGCTGTTGAGCTCTGCATATATTCAGGTAGGCTTGGGTTTTAGTAAAATTGCATTAGGTTAGGCTACATATTTTTACTTCTATTGGAAAGCACAGGCCTACACAATAGTACACATGTTAAAGAATTTAGTCTAGCCTACCACAATTTAGCCTAGATTGAAAAAACAAACAAAAATAGGCTAGGCCTAATTGCAGTTTTGGTAAGAGTTGTAGTTGTGGGCATACCAAAAGATTTGTTTATATAGCCTAGTCGCACGCTCGCAGTTAGGCCTACATTCGCGTCTAATTTAACTGCTGGGGTAAAGCCACCCTCTATCCGCCGGCCGGTAACAAAACAATTTACCTAACGCCTGGCCGTGGGATATAATAATGGGTTGAGGGGGCTTTATCCCCCTATGACTTATTGTCATCATCATATATATCACCAGCAGGGGCAAATAATCACAGTCAAATTTGACGCGAATGTAACTGCGAGCGTGCGACTACGTAAATAAAGGGGACGATAGACCCGCTAACACAACTCTTAACGCATTTTTTCCTAATGTAGGCCTATCAGATTTGTTTTATATTTATGACCTCAACAGTTGAAAGATGACAATTTTATGGTTTATTTTATACAAAAACATTTGCTTTGTAACTTAGATACTCATATTTATGCTTATAATTGCAGTACGAGTGGGTTTTTTCTTTTTATATGTAGGCTAGGCCTAGGCTAAACAAATGTTAGTTTTTCTTTTATAGGCTAAACTAGGCTGAATTTATGCTAATAAATATTAATTGGAGGGAGCAAATCTTTCAAGGAATAGCCTAGATTTGGAAATTTACAGCCAATTTGCTCTAGCCCTTTTTGAGATACAGAGGTTAGAGATCGTTGGATACAATAATATGTTGAGGGGGTCAATCACCCCCCATTACATATTGTCATCATCATATATATTGCCAGTAGGGGGCAAATAGCCTAGGCCTAGCCTAACTAAAACAAAAATCGCCGTCAAAATAGACGCGAACTTAGCCTATATTAACTACAGCGATCGACCATTGCCCGCACCGGCCGTACCCCGGTTATTGTTGAGGTTCTGAGGAACCGTATGACTTTGACAAGCTCTTCCCTCCGCAGTCTCCGCATCCCATGTATCGTCGTACGGTACCTCTTCCCCTCCACATCCTACATCTGGTCGTCCTACATTATGCCTCCTAAGCCTCGCCTCGTCCCGTCACTGAGCATGTGGATGGGCGTCCCTTTCTGGCTTCAAAGATGGATTCCTTCAGACAGCTCCTACTGGATTGTCTGGGGTTGGTTGATAAGGGCACCTCGCTTCAAGACATTGCTCTGGCCCTAGTACCGCGGTTTGTAGGTCTCTGGTTCGCCACCTGATGACCTGCTATTGGGTTGTTGCCTTTACAGTGTTACGGTTCTATGAATGACCTAGAGTGAAAATGACACGGTGGTGAATTTTAACCTTAACTATAAACTAATTTAATTGTGACATAGGATCTCCGCGACTACGGTAGGGCCGGAGCGGGCAATTATTCGCCTGAGGTTGCCCTTAACCCCCAAGACAAGATAAGACAAAATTCTAGTGCTGGTTTTACTCAGATTTTGTGAGTTTTAATTTAGCCTAGGCCTAAGTGTTCAGTAAATTTGCAAAATGCACCCCATACTAGCCTACCCATAGCCTAATAGGCCTAGTGATTCTTTTTTGGCAGACCACTCACAAATTTTCATATAGCCTAGGCCTAGGCTAGCCTAAATTCTGGAATGCATGTTGGAATAGCCTTCCTATAAACTGTAGGCTAGGCTACTTCCTTTTAATTTAAGTTTGATTCTTTGGAAAAATCTATTAGGCCTAGACCAGGGCAGAAAAGTAACATTTAAAATGACGTGTAAAAAGTCGCCCATAAACGGCGGGCCGCTATGTTATTGTAATTTGGGAGCTTATTTCGTCTGTTGATTGACTTTGTCCTTAATTGGGGATCCTATGAATTAGCACAGATGATGATGACTTACCGAACATCATAATACGTGACGGGCCGACATGGGGGGGCAGAGCCGCAGAGACCCCCTCAACATATTTTGTGTCCCACAGTAACTTTTAATGGGATGGATGTAGTTACCGGGTGTACGGTCGTCATGTTTACATAGGGTGATCGCCGCGGTTAACTTCGCGTCTATTTTGATGACGATTTTTTCGGCATATTTCATTTTATTCACTTCCTTTTATATTTAGGCTATAATCTACCTTTGGCACGACAATGACCCTAACCTAGTCTTTCTTAAAGATTCTTCTAATCTTCCAGTAGCCTATAGCCTAATTTAGGTAATTTTAAAGGCACACAATTAAATGGTTGGTATTTTAAACGACACTACTGCAGCATTATGAGAAACAATTTATTAGAGATAATAGGCAACAATAGATTCGCCATATTTTTCTCCATAGGCTATATTCCGCATGGAGGATTTTCGGTATCGACAAATTGAAAACATTCCCACTTCACAGACAAAATAGACAAATACACCAAAAATCGGGGTGTGGGGGCGGCAGCCCCCACCCATAATAGCCTACTATAATAGGTTAGGTAAGGTTGTTATGTTAGGCTAGGCTAATGTCCTTTCAAAGGGGTATAGGCCTAGTAAACACTAGGATAGCCTATACCTGGTCAAAGGTAAGTCTTGCTGTAGTCAACTTGAATGCTACCTTAAATTGTAATATTAGACTAGGACTAGCCTATAGATAAAATAGCCTAGCCTACTCATTTATTGTAGCCTATAATATAGGTCTAGCCGGGTAGAATGTAGAGTTTGGGTGTACCACCACCATTGTTTACACTGCGCAGAGCGGCGACGGAAGCTTGCCATCATGTTCCCGTCCATTTTGAATGCCGTTGGATACGATAATATGTTGAGGGGGTCAAACACCCCCCATGACATATTGTCATCATCATATAATTTGCCAGCAGGGGGCAAATAGGCCTAACCAAAACAAATTGTCGTCAAAAACTCAAAATAAACGCGAACTTACAGTAACTGCGGCGATCGACCATGTAAACATGACGGCGGCGGTGGATGCTTGCGATCATGTTCCCGTCTATTTTGACTGCCATTGGATACAATAATATGTTGAGGGGAGGGCTTTGCGGTAATTTTGTTGGTTGTTTGCCCCATACTGGCAATATATATGATGATGACAACATGTCATGGGGGGCAAAGCCCCCCCTTAACATATTATTGTATCCAATGGCATTCAAAATAGACGGGAACATTATCGCAAGCGTCCGACGCCGACACCGCCGCCGTCATGTTTACATATGTCGATCACCGTGGTTAAAGGCTTGTTCACACATAGCCGAGTCGGTGCGCGAGTCCAACACGAGTCACACTCTTCGATTATCGCCGTCGCTGGAGGCCGAGTCGGCCGCGAGTAGCAATTGCTCCCGAGTCAAGGAGAGTGTAACACGAGTTAACTCGAGTCAATACGAGTCAACACGTGTTCATGCAAGAGTCTGTACGAGTAACTGAGAGTCTAAACGAGTGTAACACGAACCCAACACGAGACACTTGTGTTGGGTTTTGAAAGAAAAATTGAAAAATAATGGCCACATTCCAGGGGGGCACGTAAACAAAGAGTATGGACGAGTCTAACACGAGTCAACGCGATTGTTACTCGGATCAACACGATTGTTATACGGATCAACGCGTTGGATCTCTGTTGCACACGTGTTGACTCGTGTTACATCCGTGTAAAATCTCATTGATTCGTCGTACATTTTTTAAATAACGGTATTTCAAATGACACTCGCTTTTTCGTGTTACACTCGTGTTTTTTTCTCAGTGGATCGTGTTTACTCTTGTTTACTTGTGTTTTCACTCGTGTTTGAATCGTGTAAACTCTGGCATCATGGGGGCACCAAATTTTGGCACTCACATTAGTGCTTTCTACTCTTGTTGATACGTGTTGCATGTGTGTTACATACGTGTTGTTGAGTGCAAACACGTGTTGCTTCGTCAACGTCGAAATGATGACGAAAAGCGACGAATCACCAAAGAATGTTACACGGGTTTACACGAATAACGAAGAGTTATTCAGAGTCAAACACTAGTTAACACGTATGTACACGAGTCTACACGTATTTAGGCCACTGTTCCGACTGAGGTTTAAATATATCAGGGCTCTTATTCATTGGACTAGTAATGGCATAAATGCTACAACAGAAAGCGCTAGATCCAACCTCTGATGTATATTCCCAGTGAACAAAGAACACAAATACTCTCCAGAGTTCTATATGCAATAATAGGTTCTTAAACTCTCAATAAATGTGCGTCTACTCTAGGCTTAATGTTATGTGAAAACAACCTATTACTACCTATAACCGAAGGTGCTTGGTTATGGTATGCAAAGTAAGGTGGTAAGAGAAGTTACAGCTTACGTTACTTTAATCAATAAATGTCAGGCACTCCTGCATGAAAGAAAGTGCACTAAAGTCCTTCAACACCAACAAGGAATCTTCTTTAAATGTTAGATGCTATCAAGATGCTCGAATCGGAAATGGAACCCAAAAAGGCTCGAGCAGGCTATGCTCACAAAAGGCAGGAGATATAATGCAGTCGGAGCCAAGAATATCCTAAACGCCACAACAATAATAATCGCCACGACAATGCAGTATTCCTATCAACAAAAAGAGTCTAAATCGTTTGTGTCTCAATACATCAAACTAGGCTGCGAAATGCTTGTGTAATCATAAACGGGTATGCATAAAAAGAGTAATTGGTTTAATATATTTAATGTCTACTGTGACTGATAAAGTCTAGCTAGAGTCAATGATACGAGATACTGGTGCGCATGGCATGCCGCATAGCCTAGTGCAAATCTCAAGTCTGTGCGTCAAATATTACGTTATAGGGAAGGGTAGCTCTCTTGAGAAACCTTAATACCGAAGTATTAAGCGTTCTCCTGGCGTACCTCAAAGACAAACAACGAGCTTAGAACAGTGCAGAATGGTATAGGCAAAATGCCCTCATTCGTGCATGCTCTACTCTCAATGGC
The DNA here is from genome assembly GCA_032716605.1 of Paralithodes platypus. Taxonomy (NCBI): domain Eukaryota; kingdom Metazoa; phylum Arthropoda; class Malacostraca; order Decapoda; family Lithodidae; genus Paralithodes; species Paralithodes platypus. The sequence continues at coordinate 17,669,058 of CM064530.1, forward strand.
ACACAGACTAGAATTTATCCAATCAACTCCAGTTCTCAGGTATGTCGTGCAGCTTTTAACTAAAGCCAACACCCATCGGAAACAATACCTTATAGTATCAGACTCCTAGTCTAGCATTATCTAATCCAGCAGAACACTAATAATTATAGGAAGCGGTACTGAACAATATGAATGCCAACCAATGCTTCGTGATCAACTTATCTTAACAACTAACATACATGGGTTATATAAGACCTTAACGCACAATATAACTGGCCAGCATGAAGCTGATTATGCAGAGTTAACCAGAGGGGGTATAATATTAATAAAAGGTGGTGAAAGATATGGAAAATGAGAGAGATAGGCAGAGGAAAAGGTTCTCAGGTGCGGAGAGGGAGACAGATATCAAAGGGATAAGAGGGATGCATTCTAGAAACCAGATCTGAGGGAGAGAGTGGCGAGAGAGCTGTATATATACTAGCACTAGCTCGAGCCGCGTAGAAAAAGCGGTAACAATTCCCTCAGCCAATGACAAAGAAGCCAGCCAAACATGATGTCACCAAGCATGGTAAAAAACTCCTCCAACCAATCCCAGACCAGCCAGCCGTGACGTCATCAAGCATGGCAAAAAACACTGCGCGCCTCCTCTCACTCTGTTCTACTCTCTCTCTCAAATCCTATCATTACTACTTAATGATAAAACATACTTTGCAATTAAATATATAAGCCTTGACATGGGCGAAAACAAAGAGCCTTTCTGGACTGCCCATGACACGAGCTTTCATATGAAATAAAGCACACAATAATACATCAACTGTAGCCACATCCACTACCCTGGCGATCCTAGCAAGTACAAAGGAGTACAAAGTACAAAGGAGTACAAAGGAAATCAAGCAACAACAGATCTAATGACCCTTCTAAGCTGCTTGTCCTACAAAACACTGAGGATCAAGTGTCCAAACAGTGGTTTAGAGTGGGTAAGGGAACATTGGAAAGGGAACTACTGCCCTGGAACTAATGTCCGTGGCAGGACTAGGAAGTTAGTAGGGGACATATGGGTTAGTAACTGAGGGGAGGATAAAATAAAGTTATTCATTTACAAACGCAGTCAGTCGCGGGTTTGATGCGAGATATTTGTCTAGGCGGAGTTTAAATGAATCAACGGTGCTGCAGTCTATAACGTCTCGGGGAAGCCCATTCCACAAGTTGACAACTCGATTGAAGAAGAATTCTTAGATTCGTGTGAGTTAAAAGATTTACCAATAATTTTGCAACCGTTTCCCCGCGTGTAATTAGATTGGATGATAGTGAAGTACTTACTACAGTTCATATTGTCGATGCCTTTGATGATTTTGAACACTTGAATTAAGTCACCTCTTAATCTGCGCTGGGCTAAAGGAAATAGATTTAATTCTCTAAGACGCTCTTCGTATGGTTTGTTCTTTAGGCTAGGTATCATTTTGGTAACTCTACGTTGAACTCGTTCTAGCTTATTTATGTCTTTTTGGTAATACTGTAGGACAAGCCATGCGGTTCTAACGGAGTGGTTAACGTCATACCCCACCCCCCAAGATTCTTCTCAGAGGCCCAAAGCTCAAAAAAAAATCTGATGGTTAGAACCCATGCTATATCTCTACTTCCCATCACCCAGCGGCAGTAAAATATCTGGCACAGTTCTTCAACAAAATCATTTTACAAAATTATAATCCTCCCCAACACAATAGGTTAAATCATATGTAGTTATGCTCCTCAAGAGCAAGCTTCTCTAGCCCAGCATTCTGAGAGGAGTGCAACTCAGAATTACTGCTATAACATACTGACAAAATTCAACTATCAAAGAAAGAGTTTTTATTTGATTTTTATGTTTTTAATTTGTTTATTTCGGCTGCACTATAGGGGCAAGCCTAGTTTTTTTCTTCTATACCAAACGCTCAACTCCTGCTTTACGACCCAATACGCTGGGCTACAACCGCGAGCCAACAAGCACCAAGCGCAAAATACTATTCAAACTAAAGCAGGAGGCTACCCGTATGTCAATCTACCCAGGATCATCTACCCTCGAAAGACAATCTGCAATCACGTTGTCACAACCGGCAATATGGCGTATGTCCAGGTTATATTCCTGTAACATTAGCGACCACCTGGTCAGCCTCATATTCCGATTGTGAAACTGGTTCAAGAACTTGAGAGGGTGATGATCTGTGCAAATTACAACGACTGGACCATAGGCTGGAACATAGACCTCGAAATGCCTCAGTGCAAGTACAATTGCCAGCAGCTCCTTCTCGACAACAGAGTAGTTCTTTTGGGCTGAATTGAACTTCTTCGAGTAGAAACTAACAGGATGTTCCAGCCCATCATCATCCCTTTGCATAAGGACGGCACCAGCCCCCACACCACTAGCATCCATTGCTAGTTGGAAAGGTAGGCTAAAGTCAGGGGCCCTGAGGATCGGGTGAGTGCACAACAGGTGTTTTACTACTCTAAACGCCTTCTCACACTCAGGCGCCCATTTGAATTTCTTATCCTTCGCTAAAAGATCTGTCAGAGGTGCTAGCACGGTAGAGTACCCCTTAATGAAGCATCTGTAGTATCCGATCATACCTAAGAAACTCATGATCTGCTTCTTGGTGGCCGGCCGGGGAAAGTGATCAATCGCAGCTATCTTGTTCTGTGGGGGACACACCTGACCCAACCCCACCATGAACCCAAGATACTGCACGGACGCCCGCACGAAATCACACTTTGCCAGGTTGACCACCAAGCCAGCCTCACTAAGCCTCTTGAACAGGAGTTCTACGTGCTCACAATGACTCTTAAAGCTGTTGTCATAGATAATAACATCGTCGAGGTATACTGTGCAATTAGGAATGTCTGCCGTTATATCATTCATCAAACTCTGAAAGGTAGCGGGTGCGTTCTTTAGGCCATAAGCCATCACGTTACAGCGGTAGGTAGCACCATCCACCACAAAGCCACATACCTCTTTCGCTCGTTCGGATAAGGGCACCTGCCAGTATCCCTTAACCAAGTCCACCTTGGTTAGGTACTTTGCATTGCCTATCTTATCCACACAGTCGTCGACCCGAGGAAGAGGGTATGGGTTGGTGGGCGTCAAACCGTTTAACCGTCTGTAATCTACGCAGAATCGCACCTTACCATCCGGTTTTGGTTGCAGCGTGACGGGAGATGTCCACTTCACCACCCCTTTCTCAATCAGCCCCCTTGTTAACATATACTCCAACTCCGCCCGGAGGGCCGGCAGTTTAATAGGGGGCACCCTATAGGGAACTGACTTGAAAGGGGGGTGGTCTCCTACGTCCACGTCGTGCACCTCTAGGGTAGTGAGGCCTGGGTGCTCCGCGAAAACAGAGGGGTATGAACCGAACAGGCGCTCCACAGCCACACGCTGATGCTCAGGTAAGTGTTGCAACGCTTCCTGAGCCGCCTGGTTCGTATTCCCCGCCCACTGGTTCGCAGAGACATGATGATCCCAGTTATCCTCCACCTGAGCTTGACTGTCCCGTTCTCCTTCTCCACCTTGACTGCTAAACGTCATCACAGGCACAGTGAGAGGCTCAGGGGGGTGCCTCACATACTCCTTCATGAGATTAACGTGACATAACTGATTGCGCTTACGTCTGTCTGGAGTGGCTACCAAGTAATCCAGGTCCGATAGCTTCCCCACCACCCTATAAGGACCAGTGTACTTCACGGATAAGGGGTGACCTACAAGGGGCAGTAGAATCAACACCTCCTGACCCACGTGAAACTCTCTAAGTTTAACCTTGAGGTCGTACCTGTCCTTCATGAGGGCCTGAGAGCTAGTCAAATTACGGCCAGCCAACTCCAGACTGCGCAACATCCGTTCTCGACTGTCGAGGACATACTTGAGCATAGAACAAGGTTTTTCTGCACCCTCCCATATTTCTTTATCCATATGGAGAGGCCCTCTGACACAGTGTCCAAAGACGAGCTCATTAGGACTGAATCCCAAACTTTCCCCAGGTACCTCCCGTGCAGCAAATAAAACATATGGCAGGCCAAGATCCCAATCTTTCCCATTCTCAAAGCAATAACAACGAAGCATAGATTTTAAGGTTGAGTGCCATCGCTCTAACACACCCTGGCTCTCCGGATGATATGCAGATGACACAACTGTAACAATCCCATGCTGCTGCATCGTTTGAACAAAGAGGTTAGAAGTGAAGTTGGATCCTTGGTCTGACTGAATCTCCTGCGGGTAACCATACCGGGAAAAATACACTAGCAAGTTTCGGACCACCGTCTTCGCTGACCCATTTCTCATAGGGTACACGTCAGGTACCTTGTTGCTACATCCATGATGGTCAGGAGAAACTTGTTTCCGGCACTTGTAGGGGGAAGGGGGCCAACCATATCAACTATAACCTTACTAAAGGGAGGCCCACTGACAGGAATGGGGTGTAACGGCGCCTTAGGAATGCTCTGATTTGGTTTGCCAACCTTCTGACACACATCACACATTGCCACCCATGACACAACTTATGCTCTCAGACCAGGCCACCAAAATAATTTTCCTAAGGCTGCAACCGTCTTACGGACACCCAGATGTCCCGCCAGTGGTACATCATGAGCCAACCTAAGTAAGCTTTCCCTGCAAACCCTCGGCACGACCAGCTGGTCTACCTCTCCTGACCCCCCCTCCCAATTCCTCTGCGGATCTTGGAATCGCCGGTATAATATACCATCTATGGAAAAAAAATCTCCCGACTGTGCATCACTGTCCTCCTCCAACTCGACAGCACCGGTACCACATTCAAGAACCTCCGGGTCTTCTAATTGCAATTTACGAATGTCCGAAGGAGCAAGCTTATCTAAGTGTTTGCGAAACAACTCATGCCCCCCTCCTACATTGAATTTAGCCTCCCGTTGCTCTCTCTCTGTGTATCATTGCTGTCTCTTCGTCTTTTTAAGCCCATCCTCTGCCTTCTTAGTAACAGTTAATGGGTCTTCTCCAGACTCGAAAATCGGTCCTAATAATGAGTCCCCGAGAATGTCCGTTGATACTAAACTCTCAACCGCATCAACTTTCAACCCCTTCTCGGTACCTTTCCTCCGCTTGTCTAAAGACTGTTGACCAGAATGCGACTCCCTGGATGCAAGAGATCTGGTGACAACACACGCCATAGGTTGCACCTGACACTTCTCAATCCACTCTTGCTCCTCCCTACTCACGTCGGCCGGCTTCTCGGCAACGACTAAGGGTGGAGCCTCAGAAGTAGGCCCCGCAAAGTCGTTGCCGAGAAGGAGGTCGACGCCCCCAACAGGTAACTTCTCCACAATTCCTACATCCAGGTCACGAGTCACACCATCAACTTCCATCTTCATTCTTACAAGCGGGTATTGCCTTGTTGCATTAACTCACTGAACCACGACCACCCGCGCCGTATTTACAGGTTTACCAGTGAAATTTCTCAACAGTGTTTGCGATGCCCCAGTGTCACGCAAAATTCTCACCTCATGTCTTCTACCCCCCCACTCCACACAACCGAGTCCCCTGTGGTCACTAAAGGCATCACGGACAGGGAATAAGCCTTCCGGATCCTTCTGCACTGGCAGTGTATTTACCTCGGAAGAATTGCCTCTAACAAACTCCGATGTCCTCTTGAACACTCCAATGCCGTGAGCAAAAGACACGGCTGCCGGAGGAGGTCGACTAGGGCACTCATTTGTCTTATGACCCTCCTTGTGGCACTTAAAACACATAAATTTCGGTTTCGGCTTATACTGTGATGTAAAAGGCCCCTGACTTTTCTTATACGGCGTGGTGTTAGGTTTGGATTCAGTTTTAGTTTCATTGCTCTTTTGTTTAAATGTGTCATTGCTACGGGGAGGGGGAGGATAACGGTCCTTAGCACTTGCATCGTACTTCTGTGAGGACCCGCAACCCCGAATCAACGACAGCCGTAGATCAGCCATTTCTGCTGCTTCTACTAGAGTTCTTGGGTTTTTCTCCTTTAAGTTCAAAGTTAGATCACCGCCCGTGCTCTTAAAGAACTGCTCCAAAATCATTAACTGCTTAATTCCATCAAATGTTGTTACCTTCTCAGATCGGAGCCAGTTCCCCATAGCATCGGACAAGTCCCGGGCGTGTTCCAAAAAGGTGCTATCTCTTCCCTTGGTTACACCCCAGAACTTCAAACGGTACGTTTCTGGTTGCAGTTCGTAAGCCCTCAGGACAGCCTCCTTGAGATCCTCATACACAATACATGACTCCAAAGGTAACGCATCGTAGGCTTTAAGACCCTTGCCTATTAATCTAGAGGATACAAGTGCTGCCCATTTATTCTCTGGCCACTGGTGTTCCTGGCACTTCTTCTCAAAGCGTGCGAAAAATTCTGTTACACCACTCTCATCAAACACCGGAACCAGTTTCAAGAAGTGCGAGAGAGATTGATCATGAACACGGTTACCAGCCCCAAGTCGCTGTCCCGTTGTCTCTACTCGCGACTTCTCTACGTCCATGTCGGCACAGTACCTAGTCGACTCTAAATCAGCTTGGATTTTTGCTAGCTCTATGTGCTGGTGACTTTTTCTCTCTTCTATATTGGCTCTCTCTTCTATCTTGGCTAATTCTATTTGCTGCTCAGATACCCTGATAGCCTTTCTCTCTTCGATCTTAGCTGATTCTAATTGCTGCTGAAGCTCACATGCCCTTTGTTGCTGTTGAATCTTAGCTAATTCGAGCTGAAACAATAATTCTGGAGTTAACCCTTGAGGAGGTGAAGGTGCTACAATGTTTGAAATTACCGGTGGTCCCCCCAGGGGCAACCCACCCTGCCAGTCACCACCCAACTGTGGACGCGTACTCGGGGTCGGCAAACTACTGGGATGGCTGGGAGTCGAGTGTAGGGGAAGCATGGCCGAAGGGCTCTGAGCACTCAACCCATCTCGCTCACCAGTCACCCTGCCCAGTACACACGTTATCAAGTTATCCCTGGTCATGCTGCTAGTACCCGCATGACCGATAGCTGTGGCCAGGCATTGAAGACCGTACCGATCCATACCCTCCAACCGCTCGGCAGTAACAGGCCATTGCAAAAATATCCTAGCATCCTCCTCACAGTTCACCTGATTAACCATTTCATCATACTGCTGTTCCTCAGTTTCGACATTACGTACTGTGTCTCCATTCTCCTCTGATCCGGTATAAGACATGATGCTCACAAAAATTTCCCACCTCAATATTCAGAAAAGAAGCACCCCAAACTCTTATACCTCAATATACACACACAAATTCTCGGAAATACTCAAGGGCTATACTATGTTGCAAAAAAATATTATTCTTGCTGATCCCCGCAAAATATTCCCCAAAACAACAAATGTTCCCTGCTAATAAATGTAGGTTCACCAAATCCTAGGTAAGGTCGCCATTTGTTACGACTGAGGTTTAAATATATCAGGGCTCTTATTCATTGGACTAGTAATGGCATAAATGCTACGGCGGAAAGCGCTAGATCCAACCTCTGATGTATATTCCCAGTGAACAAAGAACACAAATACTCTCCAGAGTTCTATATGCAATAATAGGTTATTAAACTCTCAATAAATGTGCGTCTACTCTAGGCTTAATGTTATGTGAAAACAGCCTATTACTACCTATAACCGAAGGTGCTTGGTTATGGTATGCAAAGTAAGGTGGTAAGAGAAGTTACAGCTTACGTTACTTTAATCAATAAATGTCAGGCACTCCTGCATGAAAGAAAGTGCACTAAAGTCCTTCAACACCAACAAGGAATCTTCTTTAAATGTTAGATGCTATCAAGATGCTCGAATCGGAAATGGAACCCCAAAAAGGCTGGCAGCGGAACAATGCTCGAGCAGGCTATGCTCACAAAAAGGCAGGAGATATAATGCAGTCGGAGCCAAGAATATCCTAAACGCCACAACAATAATAATCGCCACGACAATGCAGTATTCCTATCAACAAAAAGAGCCTAAATCGTTTGTGTCTCAATACATCAAACTAGGCTGCGAAATGCTTGTGTAATTATAAACGGGTATGCATAAAAAGAGTAATTGGTTTAATATACTTAATGTCTACTGTGACTGATAAAGTCTAGCTAGAGTCAATGATACGAGATACTGGTGCGCATGGCATGCCGCATAGCCTAGTGCAAATCTCAAGTCTGTGCGTCAAATATTACGTTATAGGGAAGGGTAGCTCTCTTGAGAAACCTTAATACCGAAGTATTAAGCGTTCTCCTGGCGTACCTCAAAGACAAACAACGAGCTTAGAACAGTGCAGAATGGTATAGGCAAAATGTCCTCATTCGTGCATGCTCTACTCTCAATGGCACACAGACTAGAATTTACCCAATCAACTCCAGTTCTCAGGTATGTCGTGCAGCTTTTAACTAAAGCCAACACCCATCGGAAACAATACCTTATAGTATCAGACTCCTAGTCTAGCATTATCTAATCCAGCAGAACACTAATAATTATAGGAAGCGGTACTGAACAATATGAATGCCAACCAATGCTTCGTGATCAACTTATCTTAACAACTAACATACATGGGTTATATAAGACCTTAACGCACAATATAACTGGCCAGCATGAAGCTGATTATGCAGAGTTAACCAGAGGGGTATAATATTAATAAAAGGTGGTGAAAGATATGGAAAATGAGAGAGATAGGCAGAGGAAAAGGTTCTCAGGTGTGGAGAGGGGGACAGATATCAAAGGGATAAGAAACCAGATCTGAGGGATAGAGTGGCGAGAGAGCTGTATATATACTAGCACTAGCTCGAGCCGCGTAGAAAAAGCGGTAACAATTCCCTCAGCCAATGACAAAGAAGCCAGCCAAACATGATGTCACCAAGCATGGTAAAAAACTCCTCCAACCAATCCCAGACCAGCCAGCCATGACGTCATCAAGCATGGCAAAAAACACTGCGCGCCTCCTCTCACTCTGTTCTACTCTCTCTCTCTCTCTCTCTCAAATCCTATCATTACTACTTAATGATAAAACATATACTTTGCAATTAAATATATAAAGCCTTGACATGGGCGAAAACAAAGAGCCTTTCTGGACTCCCCATGACACGAGCTTTCATAATGAAATAAAGCACACAATAATACATCAACTGTAGCCACATCCACTACCCTGGCGATCCTAGCGAGTCACTGTAGGACAAGCCATGCGGTTCTAACGGAGTGGTTTACGTCACACCACACTCGTGGGTACTCGCCACGGGGCCCATAAATTTCATGCATGCATGAAATTTTTGGACCGCGTGGCGAGTACCCACGAGTGTGTCGAGTAAAGAAAGAGTATACACGAGCGTAGCACGAGTCTACACGAGTGTTGAGGAGTATCGACGAGTCATTGCCGAATAGCAAAATTTCATCACTCTTGTTTGACTCGCGCACCGACTCGGCTATGTGTGAACCAGCCTTTAGTTCGCGTCTATTTTGAAGGCGTTTTGTTTTTTTTTATTTGCCTCCTGCTGGCAATATATATGATGATGACAATATGTCATGGGGGGGTGACACCCCTCAACCTATTATTGTATCCAAAAGCAGTCAAATAGAGGGGAACATGATGGCCAGCATCCGTCGCCGCTCCGCGTAGTGTAAACAAGGCTGGCGGTACACCCGAACTCTACATTCTACCCCACTAATTTTCCAACTAGCATAGGCCTAACCGATGATTATCAATGATCAATCCCAGTCAGAAACGTCCATGCTTCCCTCCCATAAGTCAGTGTCGGGATTACCACACTGTTATGCAAGGACTTCTTCACTTCAATGCTGACCACCCTATTTCTTGTTACTGCATTCAGCATTCCTACAACCCTCTTCCCCTGTTGCACCCTCTCCCACACTTCTTCATCCATACTCCCATCTTTACTCTGTACACTGCCAAGATACTTAAATGAGCTGACAATCTCCATAGCCTGACCGTTCAACTTCACCTCACACTCTGTGGCTTCACCCCTTTTGAAGACCATAACCTTGCTCTTCCCCGCATTTACCTTCAGATTCCATTTTTCGCACACTGTTCCAAACATATTTACCAGACCCTGCAACTCCCATTCATATCATCAGCAAACAGCAGTACACAAACACCCACTGCTCTTCCTTGAATTTCTTTTATGACTCCATCCATATATATATATATATATATATATATATATATATATACATACAGTATGCAGGAAAATCCACAAGGAAAGAAGAAAAACACGGAGTCCCAAACGCTTTTGTGTATTATTACATCTTCAGGGGAGGTCAGACAGACACGTGTTGCTGTGACTTTATTGCATATATACAGTATATATATATATATATATATATATATATATATATATATATATATACCGGTATATATTTAAGAACCATCGGGACATCATATACCCTTGCTTTAACCCAACATTCAGATCAAAGAAGTAGCTCTGTTAATTCTCCACACATACTGATGCCTTTGCACCCTCATAATTATATACTCCACACTACTTTCAGCCGGGGCTGTTCAGCCAGGCTGCCTAGGAAACAATAACAACAACAACAACTGCTTTCAGCAACTTACCATCTGCTCCGTATATGCTTCCTTCCCTTATCAGCGATACACCAACATCCACTGCTCTTCCTTATATTTCTTTTAGGACTCCATCCATAGACTGTTTATATAGAACAACCATCGGGACATCACACACCCTTGCTTTACCAAACATTCAGATCAAAGAACTCCCTCTGTTCATTCTTCACACGTACTGATACCTTTGCACTCTCATACATACTCTTCACTGCTTTCAGCAACTTGCCATCTACTCCATATATTCTCAGTACTTTCCACATACCTTCTCTATCAACTCTTGTCATTCCACTCGTTGCCTTCCCTTATTAGTGGTACACCAACATCCACTGCTCATCCTTGCATTTCTTTTATGACTCCATCCATATACAGTACAGTATATATTGAACAACCACGGGGACATCACACACCCTTTCTTTAACCCAAAATTCAGATCAAAGAACTCGCTCTGTTCATTCTCAACACATACTGACACCTTTGCACCCTCATACATGCTTTTCACTGCTTTCAGCAACTTGCTATCTGCTCCGTATATTCCAAGTACTTTCTACATACCGGTACCTTCTCTATCAACTCTGTCATAGGCCTTCTCCAAGTCCATGAAGGCAGCATACAACTTTTATCCCTTCTCAAGATATTTCTCCACAACATATTTCAGGGCAAAGATCTGAGCTACACATCCTCTTCCGTTCCTATGATGAATATTGTATGTTAACCGTTTCCCCAGCAATACTGACTGAAAATGTCCAAATATATTGCATGTGATCTTCTGATTTATCTAAAATATGTAAAATTATACCAAATACCAACTACATTAGCACGAAAATCAATCAATCACAGAAACAGGATAAAAACATAGAATAAATACCCCAAAAGATGAATATGTTAACCCTTTCCCCAGCAATACTTACTGAACAATGAACATGCACAAATAAATTGCATGTGCTCTTCAGATTTAGCTGAAATATGTAAAATTACACCAAATACTAACTATATTAACACAAAAATCAATCAAGCACTTTAACAGGATAAATAAAATGGAAGAAATAGCCCAAAAATTAATTTATCTATAGCCTACCGGTATATATTGCCGGACACCTTGATCCCCGAAGGGGTGACCACGAACGAAACGCCTGCGTATTTCAAGCTCGCTTGAGTTATCACTCGATCGTCTTTTAGAGCTTTTTGGCCCGGGGTAATTACCACACCATCGCGTCATAAGGAGTTTGAGGGGGTTAAATTGCTAGATACATAGAGGAAGAGGAATGCCAAGTAAAGCTAAACAAAAATATACAAGATATTTTTAACATGAGGTTGCTTATAATAATTTGTACCTCTGTAGTTTCTCCATGGCTAACCAAAAAGGTCACATTCCTAAAAATCCCCAACCAAAAAGGCCAAGCTTCTGTACAGAAAAAATGCCACACCATTACCCTTTTGGTGACCCTATTAAATAATCAAAACAACCACACTTCTTAACCCAATTCCCGCGGGGCCCCTCATATGACGGAGACGATTTTCCGGCTATTTTGTAGCCTGTGAGCCAGGCCAGCTTTTGCAAGCAGCACGGATGGATGTCAGCCGGAGCCTACAGGCCCCGCCACGACACTGAGGTTTGTGTGAGAGAGAGATCACTTATGTGCAGCGTCACACATAGCGAAAACAGAAAATAATTGGTAATTTTTAGCAATTTCGCCTATCGGATTTGGTAATTTTTAGCAATTTTGCCCTTCGTTTGCAAGATCCTTACAAGAAAACCAGACGTCGTACAGGGATGATTCAGGAGTAATTTGAAAGCTATTACCATACTTTCACGAATACATAATTGTATTACGCTCTGGCCTTTGCTTATGCATGAAAATGAGCAGGGAATGAAGGCAATTTCGGGCAATTATGCCTACTCTTACAGGATTAATAGTTTTAACCAAAATGGTCACACTCCTTAATGGTCTAAGTGGCCATAGCCAAAATGGCTACACTATATTCCTTCTGTACTTTCTCCATGCCCGATAAGATACATGATATTTTGATATATGTGACACAGCCCTTGTATCCAACACAATACCCTGCGTGCAACCCCGCTCGAACCACGCACAACGTTGCTTGCAACTTTAATTATTAGGGGTTCGTCCCCTACGGGGAACCCCTATTGTAATCATTAAACCTGGGATTTCATCCAAATTCTTCTTACGCGCCGGTTTCGACGCAATAACTCCAGAACCCCTTTTTGGATCGGGATCAAAGTTTCACAAGAGGTGCGTTTTTGTATTGGGCAACTTTTGATATGCTAAACATCCGGCATGGCGGCCAAACAGGTCCGTGGCAGCCGATTTCCCGAAAAACTTGACGCCTAAATACCGTCTCTCCCACTCACAGGAAACGATTGGGCTTTGGCATACGCACTCCCCTACTAATGCTCCGCAAATTTTATAGAGAAGGTTTTGCTTTTGCACGTGGGGTTTTTCCGGCAATCTTGAAAAAAACTCTAATTCCACTTAAAATTCTACATCTTGAAAACTACGCCGATGATCAAAGCCATGCTTGCGTAGTTGGGTGAGGCTCGCGATTCCGAACGTTTTGATACCAAAAAAATATAAATGGGTGGAATAGTTTGGCCGCAGCATTGAAAACTGTCTATTCTTAAATTACTTTAAAACCGAATTCGCTACCCACACAAAGTTTACCGTCTACAGTCTATAGGCTTCCACGCATCCCCCAGTTTTGCTTAATAACATAATCTCTTTATTATTCAGATCTATAATTTGTTTTGTATTTAACTCTCTCAAAACAGTTAGAGTCCCTACGAATTCCAGCAATTATTTAGCCAACCTACCTATACATACTGTTACGACCTGGCACTCGGGTACACAAGGGCTCTCAATCAGGACTCGAATACGGCTCGCTGCCACAACGGAAACACACGATCCCAACCCCTGAGTACTGCCAGCCGAACAAAAAACACCAATACCCTCCAGAGTTCAATCTGCTATAACGGGGTATACAAGAACTCGGTACTAGTGTTCAACAACAGACTAATAAAGAGACAGGAATTCTCTAGTCTGGTCAACAATCAAACAAAGAAGTAAGAAACAACAACACCAAAGAATAGTGTTGGCCGAAGCCGAAGTAATCCACCCTTGACTAAGAACTTAAGAAGTCCTCCACCCTCTACTTCGGATCGGCACTATTACGTTACGTTAATTAATAGTCCTTAAGCATCGAGCAAGGAATCTTCTGAAAAAAGTTAGATGCTTCTCGGATGCTCGTAAGAAGTACGTATCGGATTTTGAACAGTAATTCAATAAGAAAAACACTGGCAATTAAATACTATTACAGGTTTAAATTGGCATAAGAATAATTAAAGGAATATGCAATAGTAATGGACAAACATTAAAAAGAAGTACTCCGCAAATGCAACGGCAATAGCCTACTCGGATTGTGCTCGTGGGCCACTAATCACTAAAGTAGCCAAGCTTGCAACACATGAAATCAATAGTGCATAAACAATATCATACATAAGGAAAGCTTCAATACTATTCTGTATCTACTAATCGAGTAAAGTCTAGCTGGGGTACTGTGGGCAAAAGGTAGCAGTGACTGAGCAAAAACGGCTCGTAGCCTAGCGAAGTCCTCACAACTGTTTAAAGTATTACGTTAACACTAACAAGTGCACTTTGAGAAATCCAGATCCCTTGTATCTGGTTTTCTCCCGGCTCCTTGACAAAGTAAAAACAAGCTGTTAATAAAATACAGGGTGGTTAGGCTCTTGCCCTCACGCACTGTAAATTATTAACTCAACACAGTCAGCCGCGAAGACAACCTAGGCTTCACTGAACCGAAACGAGTATGCAGGTTTATCGCTTAACCACTGCATCAAACAACAACTCGTAACACAGAAAAGCCTTACCCCAGTCTAGCATTACCTAGACTAGCAGAAACCAGGAATAATAATAATAACACACAGGGAAATGCATAGACAAGTGCAACAAACATAAATCAATCCTATTCTAAGTTAACCCTTCCAAAATAGGCTATCTAATAGGCATGTATCTCATGAGAACTCAAGCGATAATACGTTGGCTGACTAGCTCTGCACCAACGGGACCATGGAAGTTAAAAAGGGTAGGGAAAAGAGGAGATAAGAATGTAAGGTAGTAGAGAAAGTTCACATCAGTCAGAAGAATATATATAGTTAGCAAGGGAAATGAGAAGTCGCTCTGCCTAATGAGTTCTGATCAAAAAATGGCTAGACTTCCCTTTTTATACTCGGCCCTCTAGTGAGCCCAACGTGAACTACTAAGGACCGCCCACTGACAATCATTACGTAATTTCTCTCTCTCCTCTGGGATAGACAAAGGCTTCCCAAGCACGGAGGGGAGGGGGGAGGGGGGGGGAGTGCTAGTGAGTTAGGCCCACCTCCCGCATGGCGCACCCACTGACCCCCAACTGTGGCTGCCGCTTCTCCCATCATTACAAATAAGTTTTACACACAATACTTATAACTAATGATATAAAATAGAACTCGTTGACTCAGATGAAAACAAAATACATATTCATATTACTTATAGTACAACGGCTCACATGAACTAAGTTAGGAAACTCTACATAGACTACAGCCAAAGTTCCTGCCCTGACGATCCTAGCGAGAGTGGGGCATGACTAGGCGTTCTGTACAGCATGCTCACACTGGACATGCGTCACACCTCCCCCAAGATTTACTTGCTCAACCCTGAGCTCAAAGCTGACAAACACAGAACCCCATCAAGCCCCTCGCACACAGCGACCCAGCGACCGCATGGCACTAAAACAAAGCTGAGTTTATCACCAAAACACATCTTATTATTAACCAAAAATTCACATTTTATAACTCCTCCCAACAATAGCAAAAAGACACAATATCATGCTCCCAGAGCGAGCTTACAGCAGCTCAGCCGTTTGATAGTTTGTGGACTACTCAAACTCTATAGGCTATGACAAACTTATACGATTACCTATATCAAAAGAAAGAGTTTTTATATGATTTTTATATTTTAATATGTTTTTCCCGGCTGCACTATAAGGGCAGCCTATTTTCCTCCACTCAAACCCACACACCTGTGATAGCCTACGACTGATCATCCACCCTTGATAAACAATCCGCGATCACATTGTCACATCCAGCAATATGACGGATGTCCAGGTTATACTCCTGCAACATCAAAGACCACCTGGTCAGTCTCATATTGTGATTGTGAAATTGATTCAGGAATCTCAAAGGGTGATGATCAGTGTAGATAACCACGACTGGGCCATAGGCTGGAACATACACCTCGAAGTGCCTGAGCGACAGCACAATCGCCAGTAATTCCTTTTCTATTGTAGAATAGTTCTTTTGTGCAGCATTGAACTTCTTAGAAAAGAAACTTACTGGGTGTTCCACACCTTCATTGTCTGTCTGTAGCAAGACGGCACCAGCCCCTACACCACTAGCATCTGTTGCCAGCTGAAAAGGCCTGTTAAAGTCTGGGGCCCTGAGTATCGGGTGAGTACATAGCAAATGTTTCACCAAAGTGAAAGCCTTTTCACACTCAGGTGCCCACAAACACTTTTTGTCTTTAGATAACAAATCTGTGAGAGGTGCCAACACCGTTGAGTAACCTTTTATGAAGCGTCTGTAGTAGCCTATCATACCCAAGAATCTCATAATCTGCTTCTTGGTTGTTGGGTGCGGAAATTTATTGATAGCCTGTACCTTGTTCTGAGGAGGGCACACCTGTCCCCTTCCCACTACAAACCCAAGGTACTGCACAGTGGCTTTTACGAAGTCACACTTTGCCAAATTTACTACCAGACCTGCTTCACTAAGTTTCCGGAACAAGGTCTCAAGGTGCTCACAATGGCTCTCAAAGTCGTCATCATAAATGATTACATCGTCCAAATATACGGTGCAATTTGGAATGTCCTTTACAATTTCATTCATCAGGTTCTGAAACGTTGCTGGTGCATTCTTAAGCCCGTAAGGCATAACATTGCACCGGTAGGTACTCCCGTCCACAACAAAACCACATACCTCTTTAGCACGCTCGGACAAAGGTACTTGCCAGTAACCTTTTACTAAATCTACTTTAGACAAAAAACGAGCATTACCAATTTTGTCAACACTATCATCAACCCGAGGAAGAGGATATGGGTTAGTTGGAGTCAAACCGTTTAACCTACGGAAATCAATACAAAAGCGTACCTTGCCATCTGGCTTAGGCTGCAGTGTTACAGGGGAAGTCCACTTAACTGTGCCTTTCTCTATCAACCCTCTACCGAGCATATACTCCAACTCATCCCTCAGAGCTGGTAGTTTTATGGGGGGCACACGGTACGGGATTGACTTAAAGGGTAGATGGTCCCCCACGTCAACATCATGCATAGCCTGAGTAGTGAGGCCTGGGTGTTCAGCAAATACAGTGGGGTATGAACCGAACAACTGACGGATAGCATCAAACTGCGGCTCAGGCAAATGAGCTATAGCCTCGTCAGCCCTTAGGCTCGAGTTCCCCGCCCACTGATCCGCTGAAACATGTTGATCCCAGCTATCCTCCTCTGAAGCTTGACTGTCCCCCTCTCCTTCTCCACCACGGCCGCAACAAGCCAACACAGGGACAGTGAGAGGCTCAGAGGGGCGCCTCACATACTCTTTAATAAGGTTCACGTGACATAACTGGTTCTTTTTCCTCCTGTCTGGAGTGGCAACAAGGTAATCTAAGTCTGAAATTTTTTCTACAATTTTATAAGGTCCAGTGTACTTCGCAGAGAGGGGGTTACCAACCAAAGGCAACAAAATTAATACCTCTTGTCCTACAGTGAACTTCCGGAGCCTCACTTTGCGATCATACCTGTCCTTCATCAAAGCTTGTGATTCTGTCAAATTTCTACCTGCCATCTCCAGACTCTTAAGCATGCGCTCACGGCTTTCAAGCACATACTTTAATAATGGACAAGGCTGCACAGTCCCCTCCCAAATTTCTTTCAGCATGTTAAGGGGGCCCCTGACACGGTGTCCAAAAATCAGCTCGTTTGGACTAAATCCCAGGCTCTCACCAGGTACCTCCCGAGCAGCAAACAGCACATAAGGCAATCCAAGATCCCAATCCATACCGTTGTCAGCACAATAACACCTGAGCATGCTTTTAAGTGTAGCATGCCACCGCTCAAGCACCCCTTGACTCTCAGGGTGATACGCTGACGATACTACTGCTCGTATCCCATGCTGTTGCATTGTTTGCTTGAACATGTTGGAGGTGAAATTAGATCCCTGATCAGACTGAATCTCCTCCGGGTACCCGTACCTTGAGAAGTACCACAACAAGTTACTGACTACCGTCTTAGCCATTCCATTTTTCATAGGGTATGCATCGGGGTATCTAGTGGCAACATCCATTATGGTTAACAAAAATTTATTTCCCGCCTTAGTGGGAGGGAGTGGACCAACCATGTCAACAATAATTTTACTAAAGGGTGGCCCAATCACAGGAATAGGGTGTAACGGAGCCTTAGGAATAACTTGGTTCGGTTTCCCGACACGTTGACAAATATCACAGGAGTTTATCCATGACTGCACATGAGACTTCATCCCCGGCCACCAAAACAATTTCCCCAAAGCCGCCACCGTTTTTCTCACCCCTAGATGTCCTGCCAGTGGTGTGTCATGCGCCAACCTCAGTAGGCTATCCCTGCACTCCCGTGGCACCACCAACTGGTCCACTACTCCGGACCCCTTTTGCCAACTACGTTTAGGGTCTTGAAAACGCCTATAAAGGATGCCTTCTAAATAAAAAAAATCTCCTGGCTGTGCATCGCCGTCCTCGTCGAGCTCTACAGCTCCATTAGCACACGTTTGGAGCTCAGGGTCCTCTAGTTGCAACCGACTTATATCTGAGGGTGCCAAGCGATCTAACTGCTCCCGGAGCAATGCATGACCTTCCCCGATACTGGGCTGCTCCCTCTGTCTCTCTCGATGTACATAACGTTGCTGTCGTGGAGACTCGTCATGCCCAGCCTCGTCACTCTCGATGACAGGCCCAGGGGCTACTCCAGAATTAAGTAATGGTGCTAATACTGAATCACCCAGGAGAGCCGCCGAGTCAAAACTCTTAAAACCAACTCCAGCTTTAGCCTCCTCCTGTTGATCGTTCCTCCGCTGGTCTGAAGGCGGAGGACTAGGCTGTGACACTTTAGCTGCCCGAGCTCGGGTGACAACACACGCCATGGGTTGTGTCTGGCACCGCTCGACCCACTCTTGCTCTTCCCTACTCACGTCGGCCGGCCTCTCGGCAACGACTAAGGGTAGAACCTCGGAAGCGGGCATTGCAAAGTCGTTGCCGAGAAGAAGGTCGACGCCCTCCACTGGCAGTTTCTCCACAATCCCGACATCCAATTCACGTGCCACACCATCCACCTCCAACTCCAACCGCACCAGCGGGTATGACCGAGTTGCATTAATACCCTGCACCACTACCACCCGAGCCGCGTTTATAGGGTAGCCAGTCAAGTTTTTCATCAGAGTCTGGGAAGCACCTGTATCACGCAAGACCTCTACTCCATGCTTGCGCCCCGCCCACATCACGCAACCCCGCCCTCTATGGTCGCAAAAAACATCCTGAGCAGGGTTCGAGCCTCCCAGGTGCTTCTGCATTGGCTGTGCCTCAGCCTCTGACGAACTGCCCCAGGCAAACTCAGATGACTTCGGAGACACACCAATGTTGCAGGCCAAAGACACAGCTGCTGTAGGTGGTTTGCTAGGACAGACTCTTGCAAAGTGCCCCTTTTTATGACAATGATAACACTCCACCTCCCCTTTGGGCTTCCCTTGGTACTGGGAAGGGCCCGGCCCCTTCTTAAATGGGACGGTGCTAGTCTTGTGGTCAGTCTTGGTATCATGGCTCTTGTACTTGTTTGCATAAGGTATATCACTAACTCGGGGGGGTGGGGCGTCACGCCCCTTGTTACCTGCCTCACTACGCTGGGCAGACCCGCACCCACGAATTAGTGATAGCCGGAGGTCAGCCATCTCAGCTGCCTCCTGTAGAGTTTTTGGGTTCTTTTCTTTAATAGTTAAAGTCATTTCTGCACCAGTACACTTATAAAACTGCTCGAGCAGAAACAGCTCAGTCAACTGTTCGGCCGTCTCAGCTTTCTCAGAACGTGTCCAGTTTTTAAGTGCATCTTTTAAGTCCCGGGCATGTTCAAGAAAGGTCACCTCCCTAGTCTTTGTAACACCCCGAAACTTCAATCGATATGTTTCCGGTTGCAACTCGTATGCCCGTAGGACAGCTCTCTTCAATTCTGGGTAGTCAATGCAAGACTCTAAAGGCAGTGCATCATAAGCCTTCAGACCCTTACCCGTAAGTCTTGAGGAGACTAGAGCTGCCCACTTCTCTTCAGGCCAATTATGCTCCCTACATTTCTTCTCAAAACGATTAAAAAATTCTGTGACTTCAGTTTCACTAAATACCGGCACCAATTTGACTAATTGGGCCAAGGACTGTTCTCTTACTTGGCCCTCACGGCCCATCCAAGTCCCTGTCGACTCTGCACGAGACTTATCTAAATCTAATTTAGCACAATATTTCTCCGAGTCGTACTTAAGCTCAGCCTCATGCCTCCTAACCTCAATCTCATGCCTCCTCGTCTCATCCTCCTGCCTCCTGGTCTCATTTTCATGCCTCCTGGTCTCATCCTCCTGCTTCCTAGCCTCAATCTTAGCAAGCTCAAGTCTAAATACCATATCTGGAGACAGACAGGAAGAGGGAGCTGCCACTACTGAAGGAGGGGGGGCAAAAACTGGGGAACCACCATGTGCACCACCCGAGGGCACTCCAATCTGCCAATTCTCATCCCTCTGTGGGAGAGTGCTAACCTCCGGTAACTGAGTGGACGGCACTGTGGGAGTCGAGTGAGAGGGGATCTGGGGAGGAACCCCCCCAAACGCCCTCTCCTCCGAAACCCCATGTCGCCCACGCAACACCCAGGAAATCAGCTCCCCCTTGGACATCCCTACTACATTGGAAATTCCCAAAACCTTGGCTATCAGGTGCAAGCCACAAACATCCACCCCAGTCAGCCTCTCCTCCGTCACGTGGTACCGCTTACTCACAAAAACTCTAGCATCCTCCTCACTGGTTACTAACGGCACACCTTCAAATGGCATCTCTCGCTCATCGTCAGTGCTAATGCACGACATACTGAAGTCCACAAAAAAATTCTCGAGACAAAAGAGTTTTTCTTTGTATGCAAGCACTAATTACTAAATTAACTGGAGTCTCTTAAATGCTTTACTAATTGCCATACAAAAACAAATATTCTTCAATATGCACGCTAAAATACAAACAAACAAATGTTGTACAACTCTGCAAAAATTTATACTGTTCACAAAATCCTAAGCAAGGTCGCCATTTGTTACGACCTGGCACTCGGGTACACAAGGGCTCTCAATCAGGACTCGAATACGGCTCGCTGCCACAACGGAAACACACACGATCCCAACCCCTGAGTACTGCCAGCCGAACAAAAAACACCAATACCCTCCAGAGTTCAATCTGCTATAACGGGGTATACAAGAACTCGGTACTAGTGTTCAACAACAGACTAATAAAGAGACAGGAATTCTCTAGTCTGGTCAACAATCAAACAAAGAAGTAAGAAACAACAACACCAAAGAATAGTGTTGGCCGAAGCCGAAGTAATCCACCCTTGACTAAGAACTTAAGAAGTCCTCCACCCTCTACTTCGGATCGGCACTATTACGTTACGTTAATTAATAGTCCTTAAGCAT
This sequence comes from Paralithodes platypus, assembly GCA_032716605.1. Lineage (NCBI taxonomy): Eukaryota > Metazoa > Arthropoda > Malacostraca > Decapoda > Lithodidae > Paralithodes > Paralithodes platypus. The sequence continues at coordinate 17,690,423 of CM064530.1, forward strand.
CGAGCAAGGAATCTTCTGAAAAAAGTTAGATGCTTCTCGGATGCTCGTAAGAAGTACGTATCGGATTTTGAACAGTAATTCAATAAGAAAAACACTGGCAATTAAATACTATTACAGGTTTAAATTGGCATAAGAATAATTAAAGGAATATGCAATAGTAAATGGCAAACATTAAAAAGAAGTACTCCGCAAATGCAACGGCAATAGCCTACTCGGATTGTGCTCGTGGGCCACTAATCACTAAAGTAGCCAAGCTTGCAACACATGAAATCAATAGTGCATAAACAATATCATACATAAGGAAAGCTTCAATACTATTCTGTATCTACTAATCGAGTAAAGTCTAGCTGGGGTACTGTGGGCAAAAGGTAGCAGTGACTGAGCAAAAACGGCTCGTAGCCTAGCGAAGTCCTCACAACTGTTTAAAGTATTACGTTAACACTAACAAGTGCACTTTGAGAAATCCAGATCCCTTGTATCTGGTTTTCTCCCGGCTCCTTGACAAAGTAAAAACAAGCTGTTAATAAAATACAGGGTGGTTAGGCTCTTGCCCTCACGCACTGTAAATTATTAACTCAACACAGTCAGCCGCGAAGACAACCTAGGCTTCACTGAACCGAAACGAGTATGCAGGTTTATCGCTTAACCACTGCATCAAACAACAACTCGTAACACAGAAAAGCCTTACCCCAGTCTAGCATTACCTAGACTAGCAGAAACCAGGAATAATAATAATAACACACAGGGAAATGCATAGACAAGTGCAACAAACATAAATCAATCCTATTCTAAGTTAACCCTTCCAAAATAGGCTATCTAATAGGCATGTATCTCATGAGAACTCAAGCGATAATACGTTGGCTGACTAGCTCTGCACCAACGGGACCATGGAAGTTAAAAAGGGTAGGGAAAAGAGGAGATAAGAATGTAAGGTAGTAGAGAAAGTTCACATCAGTCAGAAGAATATATATAGTTAGCAAGGGAAATGAGAAGTCGCTCTGCCTAATGAGTTCTGATCAAAAAATGGCTAGACTTCCCTTTTTATACTCGGCCCTCTAGTGAGCCCAACGTGAACTACTAAGGACCGCCCACTGACAATCATTACGTAATTTCTCTCTCTCCTCTGGGATAGACAAAGGCTTTCCTAGCACTGAGGGGAGGGGGGAGGGGGGGGGGAGTGCTAGTGAGTTAGGCCCACCTCCCGCATGGCGCACCCACTGACCCCCAACTGTGGCTGCCGCTTCTCCCATCATTACAAATAAGTTTTACACACAATACTTATAACTAATGATATAAAATAGAACTCGTTGACTCAGATGAAAACAAAATACATATTCATATTACTTATAGTACAACGGCTCACATGAACTAAGTTAGGAAACTCTACATAGACTACAGCCAAAGTTCCTGCCCTGACGATCCTAGCGAGAGTGGGGCATGACTAGGCGTTCTGTACAGCATGCTCACACTGGACATGCGTCACAATACCTACCCTACCAAATAATAATGATAAATTAAAATTTATTTTTGGTGAATGACAGAGTATTGGCTAAGGTTTTTAACAATTCCTCCCTTTGCCAAATGCTTAGTTTAATAACAATGATATGGACCTTTAAAGTTTTGGCAATTGCCCGTGTGACTCGTATTTTAACCCTCCTAAAGTGTTACCACGAAATACCGCTAGACCCTTTCTCAAAAGTCGCTAGCATGTTGCTACATAGCCAAACAATGTTAGGATAATGCTGCAATTTCTAAAGAGTTTTGGTTTGTTTGTTTTGCAAATTTTACAATGTAGTATGACTAGAATGTCTGAAATTTTCAAATTATCCCTAGTAAATGTCTCTAGATATAAAAGAAATGGCTGCTAGATTGAAGTAAATAGCTCTACATTTAGCGGTAATATGTAGCTTTACAACTGGCACCACTGCAACCACCACCTCCCTCCCAGTATGTCTCCACAAAATACCGCTAGATCATTTCTCAAAAGTCGCTAGCATGTTGCTACATAGTCAAACAATGTTAGAATAATGCGGCAATTTCTAAAGAGTTTTGGTTTGTTTGGTTTGCAAATTTTACAATGTAATATGACTAGAATGTCTGAAATTTTTAAATTATCCCTAGTAAATCTCTCTAGATATGAAAAAATGGCTGTTAAATTGAAGTAAATGGCTCTATATCAAGCGGTAATATGTAGCGATACAACTGGCAACACTGCCTAGCCCTTCCTTCCTACCTCCCACCTCCCTCATCTACCAAAAGTATCAGCAACCACTCTAGTGAACTTTCGGTATTTAGTTTATTCAGCTTAATACTATTTATCCACATAAAATAGAAACCTATCACGATTGTTGTCTAATACAACCATAGATAATGCTATTACATATTATTTGAACATGATGTCGAATTTAGCAGTTGCTGTTTACCTTGAACAGTAATGACAGTCTGTGACAGAACCGAAAGCTTCTCTTGCCGTGTAGTACTCAAAGAAAGCAGGGGTACTTAAACCAAGTCAGAGATGCAGAAGTAACTTTCACAATGCATTATAACCCTAGACAGACACCAATATACCACTAAATCTGACAAATATCACTACAAAAAATGATAGGAAAATTTTATATTAATGTCCTAGGTATTTGAAATTATGCAAATGAGTAAAATCCATTATGATATAATGATAATGGGATTGATTAGTATCTGGCAACAGTGTTGGACTATAATTTTCTGAACGTATGCGAACTTCGAAGTATTTGTCCCATTAATATACACATCTATCACTATTTAAATTTAATACAACCATACACAGTGCTATTACATATTTTTTGAACATAATATAGGATGCTCTTTCCTTTAAACCATTTCTATATCTATTCACGAAAAATATAGGCCTAGCCTAGGCAGCGCTACCGGTAGGTACGAATATATCAGTTCGAATTTTGATTGAGAGTGGGATTAGGCCTAGGCCTAGCCTAGGGCTTAACATGGGATACTGTTTGGGGGTTGGGAATAGACTCAGGCTGCTTTAGGCCTAATTAGGTAAAAATAGTCAAATTGAGACAATTGCACAGCCAACATAGCCTAGGCCTATTAAGCAAATGTTTTACCAATCTACAATAGGCCTAGTCTATTCGCTGTAAGTAGGCAAGAAATCATGACCTAGGCTATAACCTCTGTAACTAAAAAACAACTAGGCCTAGAGTGATCAAGCTAATATGTCTACCATTTGGGAAGAGTCAGTCAAGGAATAGCCTAGATGTGGAAATTTGCAGCCAATTTGCTCTAGCCCTATTTGAGATATAGAGGTTAGAGGTCATTGTTGAGGCCCCCCCCCTCATGACATATTGTTATCATCTTATATATTGCCAGCAGGGGGCAAATAACCGCCGAGAGAGAAAAAAATCGCCGTCATAATAGACGCGAACTTAACCACGGCGATCGACACATGTAAACATGGCGGTGGCGGGGGAGGTGTCGGACGTTTGCAATAAAGTTCCTGTCTATTTTGAATGCCATTGGATACAATAATATGTTGAGGGGGGCTTTGCCCCCCCCCCCATGACATATTTTCACCATCATATATATTACCAGCAGGGGGCAAATAACCGAAAAAATTGCCGTCAAAATAGACACCTTTATGAATAGGTTAGCCTTTAGGCTAGGCCTATCGGCAAGAGTTGCGTTGTATAGGCTATCCTAGTGTTTACTAATTTATAGACTACCCCTTTGAAAGGACATTAGCTGGGTAGGATGTAGTTACCGGGTGTATCGCCAGCCTTGTTTACACTACGCGTACGCGTAGTGGTGTCGGACGCTTGCCATCCTTTTCCTGTCTATTTAGACTGCCTTTGGATACAATAATATGTTGAGGTTGGGCTTTGCCCCTCTTCAGCCACCCATGACATATTGTCATCATAATATATATATTTCCAGCAGGGGGCAAATAACCAAAATAAATCTCCGTCAAAATAGACACGAACTTAACAACGCCGATCGACAAATGTAAACATGACGGAGGCGGCGGACGTCTGCAATCATGTTCCCGTCTATTTTGAATGCCAATGGATACAATAATGTGTTGAGGGTGCCAGCAGGGGGCAAAATAGACAAATACACCAAAAATTGGGTGTGGGGGCGGCAGCCCCCACCCATAATAGCCTACTATGATAGGTTGTTGTTGTTGTTGTTGTTCCCTAAGCTGCCTGGCCGAACAGCCCCGAGTCCCTGAGAAAGGCCATGGCCACGATCGGGTTTTCCCACAGAGCTCTCATTGAGTGTAGATTGTGTTGTTGGCGTAAGTGGTTGTGTGAAATGCAGTCTTCTATGATGTGTTTAATGGTATATGGCGCTGTGTTACATCCCGGGCAGGCATCGACAACGGAGTCATCCAGTCTCTTCTGATAGCTCAGGAGAGCTGGATGGTGTCCGCATCTCAGCCTGGCCAGGTGGACTCTGTCCTCGCGAGGAAGGGAGGATTCGGAAGGATGGATTTCGGGAGGTCCTGCATGCAGCTGTGTGTTGTCTGTGAGTGAGTGGATGGATCGGTGAGAGATATGAGTATGGATGTGCTTCTGGATGTTGGTTCGGGGTGGGCAGGGAGGGAGAGAGGACAATAATTGTGTGTGATACCGTGTGCTGGGTGTTGTTTTGATATTTCTTGGTGTCTGTGGGTGTGTTGCCATGTAGTTTAGTGGGTGGTCTTGGTTCGTGGAGGCTGCTGCCAGGAATTGAGTGCCTCTCATGTCCAGATCTTTGACTTTGAGGATTTTGGTTTCTTGATGTAGGTGATCTGTGGGTGAAGTAGCTGTGCAGCCTGTAATGATCTTCAGGGCTTTGTTTTGAATAGTCTGTAAGGTCTTATGTGTTTCAGCTAGGTTAGAAGCCCAGGCTGGGCTTGCGTATTCCATCACTGATCTTATGTATTGTTTATATACTGTGGTGGTAGATTCTTTGTTGTGTCCAAATTTTGTGTGAGCAAGTGACCTGAGGGCGTTAAGTCTGGGTGTCAGTTTCTTTTTAATGTTTGTGGTGTGCTGTTTGAATGTCATATGAGTAGTATCATATGTTACTCCTAGGATTTTGGGTGTGTGTGTATGTGTTAGGGGTGTGTTGTTTATGGTGAGTTGAGGGATGTATTCGTATTCTCCTGTCCAACTTATATATATATATATATATATATATATATATATATATATATATATATATATATATTTATATAAATTATATATGTACTGTATATATATATATTGTATAAATATAATA
>CM064530.1:17730678-17733242 GCA_032716605.1 Paralithodes platypus
ATTCATATATACTGTATATAGATATATATATATATCTATATATATATTTTTTGTATATATATATTATAATATAATTTATATATATATAATATATATATATATATTATATTGATATATATACATATTTATATATAATATATATATCACAATATTGTAAATATATATATATATATATATATTTCATATACGTTATATTTGGTCAGCATTTGGACTTGTCAATATTAATTCATATTTGGATTCGGGGTTTCGCCATTGCATATCAACGGTATAATTTGTTTTATAATTTTTGACCAATTTTTAGGCCCAATATGCCTATTTTTAAAGTTTAAAAAGTCCATAGACGATATATATATATACTGTATATATTTTTATTAAATTATATTATACTGGTAGATATATAATTTTAATTAATATAATATATATATATATATAATATATATAATAATTATGATATTTATGTATTTGTATTATATATTATATATATATTATATATTATATTATTGGTCGGATTTTGACTTGTCAAATATTATTACATATTTGGATTCGTCTCGCCGTTGCGTTTCTCAACGGTATAATTATGTTTTTAATTTTGACAAATGTTATAGATATATATATTATAGTTATATGGCAATATATATAATATTCTTATATTATATATATATGTAATTTATATATAAATTTATATAATATATATATAAAGTAATAATATATTTATTTAAACGAAATATATATTATCCATAATTAAGTGATTAATATATATATCTATTATATATATCTATCGGTCTATGGAGTTTTTTTAAACTTTAAAATATTACTATTTTGCCCTAAAATTTTGTCAAAATTAAAAAATAATTATACCGTTGAAACCGCAACGGCAAAAGGACGAATCCAAATATGTAATAATATTGACATGTCAAAACCCGACCAAAATCCAACACCGAATTTGCCTGGGCCCAAGGTTTTTTGAGAAAGCTATGTATATATATATATATATATATATATATATAAATAATATACAAAATATAAAAATATAATATATATATATATATATATATATCGACATATATATATATATATAAATATATATATAAAAATATATATATATATATCGTCTATGGAGTTTTTAAACTTTAAAATAGGCCTGTTGGGCCTAAAAATTGGTCAAAATTAATAAAAGATTATACCGTTGAATCCGCATCGGCGAGATGAATCGAAATATGTAATAATATTGACAAGTCAAAATTCGAGCAAAATCACCGATTTGCCTGGGCACAACCCAAGGTTTTTGAGAAAAATATTTTCGATTCTGGGCGAATGGCTAGGCGAAAATTAAATCTAAGACCATGTCTAGAAGCAGCTCGCCGAGAAAAATAGAATGGCACCAAGTAGAATTTCCTAGGACTTATGGTTTGTGCTACAGAGGAAGTTTAAAGTCCAAAAAACTGTCCCCTGGGCCCTCCAGGAAGGCCCAGTCAAAATCGAAATCCTAAACTAATGGTCCGATTTTAATTCTGTTTGCGCCCTTCGATTCAGCTTGCCAAAGTGTACTTATGGTATAAATTTAAACAAAATCCGTTCATAAATAACTCGTCTATGGAGTTTTTAAACTTTAAAATAGGCCTCGGGGGGGGGGGCCCAAAAATAGGTCAAAATTAAAAAAAAATTATACCGTTCAATCCGCAACGGCGAGACGAATCCAAATATGTAATAATACTGACAAGTCAAAATCAGACCAAAATATATATAATATAGTGTATATATAAATATTATATACTGTATATATATCATTATATTTAATATATATATATATATATATATATATATACAGTTATATATACAAAATATATATATATAATATATATGTATATAATTATATATATATAGTGCATATATATATACATATATATATATATATATATACAAAACACATATGTAAGAATTTATATATTATATATTATAATTTATATATATAATTGATATCTTATATATATATAATTTATATAAATATATATATATATTATATTAATAAATTGTATATATACAGGTATATATATATATATATTAAATATATATATATATGTATTAAATATATATATATATATATATATATATCGGGTATGGAGTTTTTAAACTTTAAAATAGGCCTATTGGGCCTAAAAATTGGTCAAAATTAAAAAAACAAATTATACCGTTGAAAACGCAACGGCGAGACGAATCCAAATATTTAATAATATTGACAAGTCAAAATCCGACCAAAATATATATATAATATATATATATATATATACAAAATACGTAAATATATATTATATATATATATATATTATATATATATATATTTATATTTATAAAATATATATATATAACATAGTATATATATAATTTTTATATAAATAACTAGATATATATCGTCTATGGAACTTTTTAAACTTTAAAATAGGCCTATTGAGCCTAAAAATTGGTCAAAATTTAAACAATAATTTTACCATTGAAATTGCAAACGGCGAGACGCTCCAAATATTTAATAATATTGACAAGTCCAAATTCGACCAAATATATACTGT
>CM064530.1:17738342-17753342 GCA_032716605.1 Paralithodes platypus
ATAAATAAAAATGGAGGTGGCGTTTTATTTTATATCAAAGAAAGTCTTAACCCGACCCTCGTGTCAAAACCTCAAATTGTGAACGTCGACACATCTTTTGTGCTAATAAAGAATAATAAAGGTACAAAAATAATACTTGCGTTAATATACAGACCTCCAGCTCAATCAGTGCAAACTGACCGAGAAATTTACGAACAAATTGCAGATGTAAGTAACTCACAAGATACCGTAATTTTTGGCGACTTTAATTTACCTGTGACCAAGTGGGGCGATACTCTTACTTCACACTCCGGACATGACTTGTATACGAACTTGCAAGAGAGTTCGCTTTATCAATTGTTCGAATGCCGACCCGTGGTAATAACGTTCTTGACATTGTACTTGCAACAAAAGAAGAATTGATAGAGAATTTGAATGTTGGTGATGAATTCAGTAACAGCGACCATCGTACGATAACTTTCACTTTAAAGTTTACTAGTAACGAACCAAATAGTAGCATCGAAAAAGTCCCTAATTTCAAGAAAGCAAACTTCCATAAACTTAGAGCTATGTTTAAAGAAACTGACTGGAGCTTTTTAATTAACAATAACGACATAAATACATCTTGGAAGTTATTCGAAACCACTTACCTAAAAGCAGTGCAAGACTGCATACCATCGAAAATACGGCGGCCCAGCCATAATAATAAGCCCAAATGGTGGAATAAAGATATTTCAAACTGCCTGCTTGCTAAAAAATGTGCTAATGATAGATTAAAATCCTCACAAAATGACGAAGAACGGGTGAAATTTGTAGAGCTACGACGCAAAGCCAAAAAGTTAATTAAGCAAAGTAAAAAGACCTTAGAGTTACATATTGCGAATCAAAGTAAAACAAACCCGAAAGAATTCTATAGTTATATCAGAAAGAAAAAAGTAGTTACTTCAACTGTTGGACCGTTAGTCGATGAAAAAGGAGAATACACCAAAGACGAAGTACAAATGAGTAATGCCCTCAATACCTTCTTTGCATCAGTTTTTACAACAGAAGACCTCAGTGATATCCTACACCATCGCCGATTCAGATTGATAATTCAGATGTTCTAAGCAATATCACCGTTACAGAGAGAGAAGTATTGAATTGTTTAGATAAACTCAAGGTAAATAAAACGCCAGGACCTGATACAATCTCGCCTAGAGTTCTAAAGGAAGCTAAGAATGAGCTCTCCAAACCACTGACATTACTATTCAATAAATCCTTGCAGTCTGGAACTATGCCTGATCAGTGGAAGCTAGCCAACGTAACACCGATATTCAAAAAAGGCAGCAAATCCCTACCCAGTAACTATCGTCCAATTAGCTTAACCTCAGTTGTATGTAAAATGCTAGAAACGGTCATACGAGACAGACTCGTAAATCACTTGGAGGAAAATAACATACTTAAAGATACTCAACACGGCTTTCGTAAAAAACGTTCCTGTTTAACAAACCTCTTAGACTTCTTCCACGATATCCTCAACCTCTACGATGAGAGTAAAGCTGTAGATATTATATACCTTGATTTTCAAAAGGCCTTTGACAAAGTTCCCCACAAACGTTTACTGCTAAAACTAAAAGCGCATGGAATACAAGACGGTGTGTTGAAATGGATAGAAAATTGGCTCAGCAACAGAAAGCAAAGGGTAGTCATAAACGGTAAGGCATCTAAATGGACCAATGTAAGTAGCGGGGTACCCCAGGGATCGGTACTAGGACCAATTCTCTTTCTAATTTACATCAACGACATAGATGAGGGTCTCACCTGCACAATCTCAAAATTTGCTGACGATACAAAAATTGCAAATAGCGTACTCTCAAAAGAACAAGTTGACGATATGCAACACAATCTAGATAAATTGTCATGTTGGGCCCAAATTTGGCAAATGAGTTTCAATGCGGATAAATGTAAAGTACTACATGTCGGATACCTAAATGAGAAAGCAAACTATTCGATGAATGGCACTCAGCTTAAGAATGTAAACAGAGAAACTGATCTGGGAGTAACAATATCGAGTAACCTAAAACCGAGTCAACAATGTTCAGAAGTTGTTAAGAAGGCAAACAAAATAATTGGCTTTATAGGCAGGTCATTTGAGCATAAATCCAAAGAAGTTATCCTAACCCTTTACAATTCCTTAGTCCGCCCTCTTCTGGAATACTGCGTTCAATCCTGTGCCCTTATTACCAAAAAGATATAAACAAGCTAGAACGAGTTCAACGTAGAGTTACCAAAATGATACCTAGCCTAAAGAACAAACCATACGAAGAGCGTCTTAGAGAATTAAATCTATTTCCTTTAACCCAGCGCAGATTAAGAGGCGACTTAATTCAAGTGTTCAAAATCATCAAAGGCATCGACAATATGAACTGTAGTAAGTACTTCACTATCGACCAATCTAATTACACGCGGGGAAACGGTTGCAAAATTATTGGTAAATCTTTTAACTCGCACGAATCTAAGAATTTCTTCTTCAATCGAGTTGTCAACTTGTGGAATGGGCTTCCCCGAGACGTTATAGACTGCAGCACCGTTGATTCATTTAAATTCCGCCTAGACAAATATCTCGCATCAAACCCGCGACTGACTGCGTTTGTAAATGAATAACTTTATCCTCCCCTCAGTTACTAACTCATATGTCCCCTACTAACTTCCTAGTCCTGCCACGTTAGTGGCAGGGCAGTAGTTTCCTTTCCAATGTTCCCTTACCCACTCTAAACCACTGTTTGGACACTTGATCCTCAGTGTTTTGGAGGACAAGCAACCTAGAAGGGTCACTAGATATGTTGTTGCTTGATTTCCTTTGTACTCCTTTGTACTCCTTTGTACTCCTTTGTACTCCTTTGTACTCTCTCTCTCTCTCTCTCTCTCTCTCTCTCTCTTTGTGTTTCTTCCCCCTATCCCTTCTTCCTTCCCTCCTTCCTTCCTTTTTACTTACTCTCTTGCTACCATTCTTTCTGTCCCTCCTCTCTCAATCCTTCCCTCCCTCCCTCCTTCCGCCCTTCCATACTCTCTTCCTCACTCCTTCCCTCCTTCCTTTCCTCTCTCCTTCCTTCCTTCCATACTCTCTTCCTCACTCCTTTCCTCTCTCCTTCCTTCCTTCCATACTCTCTTCCTCACTCCTTTCCTCTCTCCTTCCTTCCTTCCATGCTCTCTTCCTAACTCCTTCCTTGCTTGCTTCCTTACTTGCTTCCTTCCTTCCTTACTGGCTTCCTTACTGGCTTCCTTCCTTCCTTCCTTACTCTCTTCCTCCCTCCTTCCTCTTTCCCTTCCTTCCTTCCTCGTTCCTTTTGAGACTCCGTAGTTCCCTGGGTAAGGCCGACGCAATTTGCATAAAAATAAAAACGTAATTTGCTTGGATCAAGGGGTTCTATTAGCCAACCATTCCGAGAGTCGATCATCATGCAATTGAAAACGGGAGAAAAAATTAGATTCCGAGTTTTACCTTGCAGTGTTCAGGGATTTGGCACTTAATCTATTTTTAAATATTTGTTTTCGTTTCAGTAAGGGGTGAAGTTTAGTTACATGCGGGTTGTATTTTTGTTTTCATTTTAGTTAGGAGTGACAGTTAGGAGTGACGATATAATATTTGATTAATCTATTTTTATGTGATTTTCTTTTCTTTCCTCCAGTAAGATGATAAGTATATTTTACGTGTTTTAATTTATCTCCAGTTAGGGTTTACGATATATAATTTGTTTATTTTATTTGTATGTTTTGTTTTTTTCCAGTAAAGTGTGAAGTTTAGTTTTATGCGTATGTTTTCATTCCAGTTAGGGTGAAGATGTATCATTTGATTAATCTTGTTTTATGTTTGTTTGTTTTTGTTTTGTTTTCTAAGGTGTGAAATTTATATTACGTGTTTTTTTTCTTCTCTCTGGTTACGAGTGACGATACGGGGGCGCACTCACACAGTCTTCTCTCTCTCCGCCCCCACGGTTTCACCTCTCATCCATCAGCCTCCCCCCCCCCCCCCCCCACCCCACCCCCCTCCATACCCCTTTCACACTTTCACTCTTTTTCCTCCGGGATACGTGCATTGCTTGGGCTATCACATTGCACGCTGTGTTTTTTTTTTTTTTTTTTTTTTTTTTTTTTTTTTTTCAGTGTCCCGTATCTCCTATTTTCACCCTCTACTTTTCTGCCGTGTGTTCCTGATTTTCTTTTTTACGGCTGTTTCCCCCCCTCCCCCCTATTTTTTTCTTGAGCTTACCATTTTTCTTTCTTTTTTTTTTCCTTCGTATCTCGTTTCTTGATTTCGTTGCCTTTTAGACGAAATGGATCGGTCGTTCTTTGGGTTATCGTCTTTCTTCGGGCGGTATGGTTTCCTTTTCTCGTAGTAGCTTCCGTTCCCGATTCATTCATTCATTCGTTCTTTCATTCATTCATTCATTCATTCATTCGTTCGTTCGTTCGTTCGAAAACTTTCGTTCGTTCATTCGTTCGTTCGTTCATTCATTCTTGCATTCGTTCGTTCATACATGCGTTCATTCATCCATCCATTCATTCATGCATCAATTCTTTCATTCATACATTATTCATCCACACAATCATCCTCTAACTCAATGATTTATTTATTCATTCATCCATCCAACGGGATGGTTTTAAATGCACCTCCGGCTGAGAGTAAATACATTTATTAGTTCACGTGTATTTTTAGAGAGAGAGAACGAGAGAGAGAGAGAGAGAGCGAGAGAGAGAGAGAGAGAGAGAGAGAGAGAGAGAGAGAGAGAGAGAGAGAGAGAGAGAGAAATGATCTGATATCTTACGTACCCTTACATTATAGCTACCTTCCAAACGTTTTCCGCCGTAAAAGGTCTCTATGTCGTAAAACTATGTCGGGAGAGAGAGAGAGAGAGAGAGAGAGAGAAATTATCCGATATCTTCCATACCCTTACAATAGCTACCCACCAAAGTACTCAGCCGTAAAGGTCTCAATGTCGTAAGCCGTAAAAGGTCTCTATGTCGTAAAGCTATGTCGGGGGTCCCGCGGTAAATTGGATACATTCACCGTCAAAAGAGATTGTTGGGCACTCCATTATTCCCTTGTCGAGCGAGTCTTTGAGCAATCTCCTATACCCTAATTCCAAATAAGTAGGCCAAAGCTCTTGAACTTTAACACCGAGTAGAGTAAACGAAACAATGGTTCACAAAACAAATAATAATAATATATATATATATATTATATACATATATATATATATATATATATATATATATATATACTGTATATCACGAAGGGGGAGCCTTGGGGGTATATTTTTTTTTCTGGACTCCCTTCCCTCATACACTCTGAGATTTTAAGACTTGTTGTGCCAATTAGGTGTCGAGTTTTTCCTGCTGAGCGTTACAAACTTTGCAATTTTAGGAGGAACCGGTCTTCTTCGGCCAGGGCATTTCTCTACCGAAAAATACACTACTTTATTTCGAAAAGGGGGTTATTCGGGGTATTTCGTAAGCTTTGATGGAGGTCTAGGGAAAACAAAATAAAAGTAAAGATAATAAGTAAATTTATAAGTAAACAAATTATTAAAACTCTGCTCATATAATCTAGTTTAATGTTGTTTGTTTAATCGAGAGAGAGAGAGAGAGAGAGAGAGAGAGAGAGATATTGTAAGTAAAAGACACACACACACACACACACAGAAAGAGAGAACAGACACATGGACGGACAGACAGGCACTTTAGTCAGACCGACATACATGAACAGAGTCATGCAGTACGTTGATCAGAGAGAGAGAGAGATGCACCATTCTCTCCCTCCTTCCTTCCTTACTTCGTTCCTTCTTCATTCTTGTACTTCTCCATCCAGCCATCCTTCCACATATCCTTCCTTCTCTCCTTCCTTCCTTCCTTCCTTCTCTCCTTCTTTCCTTTCTTCCTTCTCTCCTTAATTAGTTTTTCTTGTAACTCTCCATCCACCCATCCTTCCATCTCTGTCCCATTCTCTCCTTCTATCATTCCATCAATCCTCCCCCCCCCCCGTACCAAATGGGGGCAGAAGGGTAAAAAAACAGCAACCTGTGATTGGCAGCGAGAAACGACCAATCAAGGGCCAAGGAAAAGTCCTGCTGTGATTGGCTGCTGGCTAACTGCTGGATTCATGGTTATCTCTTCATTCTCTCCAGCTATCTTCATTTGTTATCTGTAAATCTCTCTCTCTCTCTCTCTATATATATATATATATATATATATATATATACTAGGGGGGGGGGGGGGGGGGGGGGCTCGGTCCCCGTCCCCCTGGGAACACCCCCTTAATATTCATGCCAAGTATGGGCTCTCCATCTTTAAAACTGAGGGAGTGGGGGTTGGGGCACACACCATTAGTATGCATGCCAAGTATGGGCTCTCCTTGAAAACGGGTATTAGTTGGTGATCAGATAATGTGCCATATACAGGGTGATTCGGGATTGCATGCATTAAATTGGAGGACGACCTCCTTGGATAATTTTAAACAACAATGTATCTATGGTAAAATATCGAAGTATACATAGTTTGGCTGTTACAGTACATTTACGATGTTCTATTAATGAGGATGGAAAGTGAAGGGAAACCCCCATAGATTTGTTTACACATTTATTCAAATATTTCGAAAGTGTGTTCCTCTTTGCTGTAGGCTAAACAAAATGTTCAAAGTGACCCCCATTTGCCTGCAACACACTGTACTCCAGTAATGTTCAAAGTGACCCCCATTTGCCTGCAACACACTGTACTCCAGTAATGTTCAAAGTGACCCCCATTTGCCTGCAACACACTGTACTCCAGTAATGTTCAAAGTGACCCCCATTTGCCTGCAACACACTGTACTCCAGTAATGTTCAAAGTGACCCCCATTTGCCTGCAACACACTGTACTCCAGTAATCAAGATGTGTGGAAAATATCCTCGGAAATCTACGTGGGTCTCCTTTCACTTTCCACCCTCATTAATACATCGTAAATGTTTTGTAACAGCCAAACTATGTATAATTCAACATTTTACCATAGATACATTGTTGTTTAAGATTACCCAAGGAGGTCGTCCTCCAATTGTTATGACTTAAATTGCTTCCAACTCCGTGTGTCCAGGCATTTTGGCTCGAACGTCCCTTGATTTTGGCCCTGTCACTCTTTCAACTATGGGGGAGGCACTCGCTATAGGCAGTTCTGCCTTTTGCCTCCCTCAATCACATAGAAAAAAAAATGCATTCCTGAATCACCCTGTATATATATATATATATATATATATATATGTTTCTAGTCTCTCAGTGGGGATCGAACCATCGACCATCAGAACGATAGCCGACGCTTAATCAATTACACCACGGCAGTCTAAAAGACACTCAGCCTTCTATCCTATTTTTATGTTAGGGAGAAGGGAAACCCACTAGGCGAATATATTTCAATTCAAACCTAGTTGTAGGATCCATATTTCCAGAATACCATACCTATACCCACCTACCTACCTACCTATTCCTACCTACCTACCTACCCCTCCTACCTATACCTACCTACCTACTTACCTACCCCTCCTACCTATACCTACCTACCTACCCCTCCTACCTATACCTACCTACCTACCTACCTATACCTACCTACCTACCCCTCCTACCTCTCCTACCTATACCTACCTACCTACCTACCTACCAACCTACCCCTCCTACCTATACCTACCTACCTACCTACCTACCTACCTATACCCACCTACCTACCTATACCTACCTACCTACCTACCTACCTACCTACCCCTCCTACCTCTCCTACCTCTCCTACCTATACCTACCTACCTACCTACCTACCAACCTACCCCTCCTACCTATACCTACCTACCTACCTACCTATACCTACCTACCTAATAAGGCGTACGGTCCGGACGGTGTTCCTCCTGTTGTTCTCAAAAACTGTGCTTCCGTGCTGACTCCCTGCCTAGGCAAACTCTTTCGTCTCTGTCTATCCTCTAACGTCTTCCCTTCATGCTGGAAGTTTGCTCACATTCAACCTGTCCCAAAGAAGGGTGACCGCTCTCAACCCTCCAACTATCGTCCAATTGCTCTTATCTCTTGTCTTTCTAAAGTTTTTGAAACTATTCTTGCTTCCAAATTTCTTAAGCATTTCTCTTCTCATAATCTGCTCTCAGATCGCCAGTATGGCTTCCTTAAGGGTCGCTCTACTGGTGATCTTCTTTCATATCTTACTAACTCTTGGTCATCCTCCTTTCGGGACTTCGGTGAGACTTTTTCTATTGCACTAGACATAACGAAAGCCTTCGATAGAGTCTGGCATAAATCTTTAATTTCTAAACTACCCTCCTTCGGTTTCTATCCCTCCATCTGTGCCTTTGTCTCTAATTTCCTTTCCGGCCGTTCCATAGCCACGGTTGTGGACGGCCATTGTTCACTTCCTCACCCTATAAACTCCGGTGTTCCTCAGGGCTCTGTCCTATCTCCTATTCTCTTTCTAATTTTTATAAATGATCTCCTTAACTGTACCTTAATTCCCATCCATTCATACGCAGACAACTCAACCTTGCACTACTCTATTAGTTTTTCAGAACGCCCCAGCCAGCAATCCCTCAACGACAAACGTAATGAAGCCATAGAACTCTTAAATTCTGATCTAAATACTATTTCCAATTGGGGCAGAGAAAACCTTGTTAACTTTAATGCTTCCAAAACCCAATTTCTCCATCTATCTACCCGTCAGGATCTCCCAGCGGACTATCCCTTATTCTTCAACAATACAAAAATCAACCCTTCATCTTCTCTCAATATTCTTGGTGTCTCTTTTTCTTCTGCTCTCATTTGGAAGGACCATATTACCAGTCTTGCTAAGGCAGCCTCCCAGAAGCTGGGTGTGCTCAACCGCCTTAGGGGGTTCTTTTTCCCCTGCACAGCTTCTTGCTCTGTACAGGGGCATAGTGCGCCCTTGTATTGAGTATTGTTCACATGTGTGGGGAGGTTCCTCTCACACTGCTCTCCTAGACAAAGTTGAAAGGAAGGCCTTTCGTATCATTAACTCCCGTCCACTCACCAACTCTCTGCAATCTCTCTCTCTCCGCCGCAATGTTGCATCTCTCTCGCTATTCTATCGCTACTATAATAATCAGTGTTCCTCAGAGCTATCCCAGTGCATACCACCTCCTTTACGTAGGGCACGTGGTACCCGTCTTACAACTCAATCCCACCCCTACTCTGTGCAACTCTCCAACCCAAGAGTGAAACGTTACTCTCAAACTTTCTTCTACTCAACAGCTGAGCTCTGGAACTCTCTCCCAGAATCAGTATTTCCCTCTTCCTATGACTTAAATTGCTTCAAACTCCGTGTGTCCATGCATTTTGGCTCGAACGTCCCTTGATTTTGGCCCTGTCACTCTTTCAACTATGGAGGAGGCACTCGCTATAGGCAGTTATGCCTTTTGCCTCCCTCAATCACATAGAAAAAAAAAAAAAAAAAAAAAACCTACCTACCTACCTATACCCACCTACCTACCTATAGCTACCTACCTACCTACCCCTCCTATCTCTCCTACCTATACCTACCTACCTACCTACCTATACCTATACCTACCTACCTACCTACCTACCTACCTACCTACCTACCTACCTATATTTACCTACCTACCTATACCTACCTACCCCTCCTACCTCTCCTACCTATATCTACCTACCTACCAACCTACCCAAGTTCCCCACAGACAGACCTTGACAGCCAATCAAAAATATTCTATCCCACTACCAAGATTTTTTTTTTCTTTTTTCATTTTTGCTTGAATTTTTGACCAGTTAACGTCGGCGTGTCAGTTAGCCCTTTTCATTATTCATTGACGCGTTTTGATTTAGATTCGGAAGGATCTGGTTGATATGGTCTACTGGTTGATATGGTCTACTGGTTGAGAGCTACTGGTTGAAGATAATTATTATGGTCTCTTGGTCGAGTTTTCTGATCACAAGTCACACTGCCTATAAACTGGTTGCTTTTTCTGGACCCCCGTCTCCCCCATGTTTAGCCCCATTAGTTCTAAGATTATAAGACGTTTGTCCCATTAGTTTGGCGATTTTAAGATTGTTCGCCCCATTTTGTTGTCAATATTAAGACGTTTGAGGCAATTTAAGTGTTGATTATTTCCTGGCCAGCGATAGCGAGCCTGTGATTTACGAGGAATTGGGTAGCTTCAGCCAGGAAATTTGTCTATGGACAAAGGTTGATGGAGGTCTAGGAAGGAAACTAATAAAATAACAGAAATATAGATAAATAAGCATAAATACGCCCATCCCACCTCGCTTTTGGTTTTTCTCTCCCTCTCCCTCTCTCTTTGGCTTGTATCCTTTCGGCCCCATTCAGCCTACTGTTTTAAGACGTTTACCCCCATCCAGATGTTAATATTTTCCTGGCGAGCGGTAGCGAGCCAGCATATATATATTTTTGTTTTGACAGCAAGCTAAATTTGTACATTTTTCGATAGAAAAATGTCTCCGGCGAAGACGGATTTCTCTGTACAATGCTGGCTCGCTATAGCTTGCCAGGAAGAAACCGACACCTGGATGGGGATAAACATCTTAAAGGTGGGGGCTCATGGGTTGAGGTAAACATGGAAAAATAATCGCCAACCTGCATATAATTATCTTGTAAAATGCAATGTCACTGAAATAATTATTAACAATGATATAAAGGATTTTGCAGATCGTCTATACCGGGCCTGTGACGTCATAGTGACGTCACACCAGTATCCTTAGCCTAGACTGGATGGTGGACTTACACTCTTGTGACGTCACAGGCCCGGTATAGACGATCCACAAAATCCTTTTTACCATTGTTAATAATTATTTCAGTGCCATTGCATTTTGCAAGATAATTATGTACAGCTTGGCGATTATCATTCCATGTTTATCTCAACCCATGAGCCCCCACCTTTAAAACAGTTGGCTGAATGGGGCCGAATAGATACAAGCCAGGGAAAAAGAGAGAAAAGGAGAAAAAGATCAAAACAAAACAAAACGGTGGCTCCCCCCCCCCCCATACCACATTAACACAATACATGGATTTAATCTTCTTTTTTCTAAATTAAAAATGTAAATTCAATCAGAGTTCCATTATCCGCGTCCAGGTGTCACGGGAAAAAAATATATATATACCATTAATAGGGGAGATTTCCACTTGAGGGATTTTTTCTTTACCCCTTTCTCCCTCATGTTTAGCTCCATTGCTTTTGACATTTTAAGACGTTCGCCCCATTTGTTTGGCGATTTTAAGAACTTTTACCCCATTTATGTCACTTTTAAGACCTTTCGTCCCATTTAGGTGTCGATTTTTTCCTGGCGAGCGATAGCGAGCCTGTAAAGTAAGAGGAACCGGCCTTCGGCCGGGACATTTTTCTACCGAAAAATGTACAAATTTATCTTGAAAGGGGGTCAAGGGGGTGTAATTTCAAGCTTGATGGAAGTCTAGGGAACACACTAAAAACCTCCCCTTAATGGTTTAGTTGTGGTTGGGGTCTAGTCAACTCTTCATATTTGTATTCGTGTATAGTCTGTGTGTGTGTGTGTGTGTGTGTGTGTGTGTGCGTGTGTGTGTGTGTGCGTGTGTGTGTGCGTTTGTGTGTGTGTAAGTGCGTGCGTTTGTGTGTGTGTGTGCGTGCGTTTGTGTGTGTGTGCGTGCGTTTGTGTGTGTGTGTCATTCACCAGGAAAAAAATCGTCACGTAAATAGCACGAAAGGTCCTAATATCCCCAAGATGAATTTGTGCATTTTTCGGTGGAAAAATGCCCCGGCCTAAATTGCACGCTCGCCAGGAAAGAAAATCGACACCTAATTGGCTCGCAAGGTCTTATAATTATAATGGAGCGAATTTATTAAAATCTTATACAGTAATGGGGCTAAACATGGAGTGGAATGGGGTCAAGAGCCTCCCTCATCCTTAATGATTAGAAAAATACATATTACCCTAAAACATCTTTTACTGTATCTATTAAAATACATATTACCCTAAAACATCTTTTACTGTATCTATTTAAATACATATTACCCTAAAACATCTTTTACTGTATCTATTAAAATACATATTACCCTAAAACATCTTTTACTGTATCTATTAAAATACATATTACCCTAAAACATCTTTTACTGTATCTATTAAAATACATATTACCCTAAAACATCTTTTACTGTATCTATTAAAATACATATTACCCTAAAACATCTTTTACTGTATCTATTAAAATACATATTACCCTAAAACATCTTTTACTGTATCTATTAAAATATATATTACCCTAAAACATCTTTTACTGTATCTATTAAAATACATATTACCCTAAAACATCTTTTACTGTATCTATTAAAATACATATTACCCTAAAACATCTTTTACTGTATCTATTAAAATACATATTACCCTAAAACATCTTTTACTGTATCTATTAAAATACATATTACCCTAAAACATCTTTTACTGTATCTATTAAAATACATATTACCCTAAAACATCTTTTACTGTATCTATTAATATACATATTACCCTAAAACATCTTTTACTGTATCTATTAAAATATATATTACCCTAAAACATCTTTTACTGTATCTATTAAAATACATATTACCCTAAAACATCTTTTACTGTATCTATTAAAACACATATTTTTTTTTTTTTTTTTTTTTTTTTTAAGAGACAATGAATGGAGGAAGGAAAAACACAGATAAAACAAAAAGGTCCATGTGCCTAAAGGCATCCTCCATTCATAAAATGTTTGTAACAACTGGATTTAAACATTTGTTGATTGTAAGTTTGTGGAAAGCAATTCGAGGGAAGTGAATTCCAAAGAGTAGTAGCTCTGGGGATAAATGAATTCTGATAAGCAGAAGTTCTGCATTGTGGAGGAGAAAGTGTAAATTCATGGGCGCTCTCAGCTGCCCTAGTTCTACGGGGAAAGATGTGGAGAGGCGGCACAATTGAAGCAAGTTCCTCGGAACAATTGCTGTGAAAATATCTGTAGAATAATGCAAGGGATGCAACGTTTCTTCGTATGGCTAATGTAGGAAGGTCCTGTGATTGCAGGGTTATTGATTAATCTAATAGCTTTATTTTGAATTTTGTCCAACTGCCTCAATGCAACCACTCCACTTCCACCCCACAGAGGTGAACAGTAATCCATCTGAGAGCGCACATGACTTTTATATATTACGGCCAACTGCTCGTCAGTGAAGAATTCTCGAACTCTGTACAGGAGTCCCAGTTTTTTTAGAGGCATTCTTAGCAATGCTTCTAACATAATGTGTCCAGCTCAAGTTAGTAGTTAATGTTACACCGAGAATGTCAATACTAGGGGAAGTGGGAATATTTACATCATTAAAAAATATATGGGAGTCAGTGAGATTCTGTCGGTTAGAAAATTGAATGTACTTGGTTTTCTGTGCATTAAAGGAAACTAGATTCTCCTGTCCCCATTCATTAATTCTAGAAAGGTCCCTAAAACATCTTTTACTGTATCTATTTAAATATATATTTTGTCTTTCAAAATATTATTTTAAAGCTAAAATATGGGTGCAGCTGTGTATATAGTTTACTCGTAATATATATATATATATATATATATATATATATATATATATATATATATATATATATATATATATATACTGTATATATAAGTGGTATTTCTATCATAATTTTCTGTCATTTCTTTCTAAGTAAGAATATATACAGCTATATCATTCTGCAGACACCATATTTTTCTTATTCGTCTTGGAAACAAAGTTTATGAATGTGAAGATAACCGCTGGAGAGAATTATGGATAAGCTGACACATAAGCTGACACATAAGCTAATACATAAGCTTCATAATTTAATAGTAATATGATTTGAAAATGAAAAGACCGAGTAAAAAAATAAGCTTAGTGAATATTTTTGTTTTCCTTTTATTTGTTATCGTGATTGTTTCACGATTGCCCTTAAGTTAATCCTCTTTCCGCCTTGGAGATGAGAGAGAGAGAGAGAGAGAGAGAGAGAGAGAGAGAGAGAGAGAGAGAGAGAGAGAGTTACAGGTGTGAGAGCAAGATATAGTTCTAAGATATAGCTAAGAAGAAATAGTTATGCAGAGAGAGAGCGATATATATATATATATACTGTATATCTCTCAAGTCTAAAAAATAACAGGCAATGATTTCCCCTGTGTTTTTCTCTGCCCCCATCCATTGCCTGAGGAAACTGGCAGGGGGTAGACAAAGAAAACGGGACACACAGGGGATAACTAATGAACTGGGGAGACAATGGCTACACGGAGTTACACGGAGTTACACAGATATTCGGACCCCACAGATCTTGCGGTCCCTACTATAGTCTATTCGCTGTAAGTAGGCGAAAAGGTATGACCTCTATCCTCTGTAACTCAAAAAGGGCTAGAGGAAATTGGCTGTAAATTTCCACATCTGTTCCTTGACTGACTCTTCCCAAATGGTAGAAATATTAGCTCGATTACTCTAGTCGTTTGTGAGTTACAGAGGTTAGAGGTAATGATTTATCGCCTACTTACAGTGAATAGACTATAGGTGGTCCGGTCTTAATACTACTAGACAGGGACAGTTTATAGTATACAAAGGGACAGCAAAGTAGAAGGCTCTCTCCCCACCCTCCGCTCCCTCCGGCTAAAAAGCCGTACCGGAAAATTGGATGAAGTGTTAACCTTATGGGTCAGGAAATGCCCACAAGGAAAGTTTTCATAGAGTATAGAAAGAAATTAGTTTGAAAGGGAAATTACACATACCTACTGATTCATTCATATTAATCCAATGTCCATCAGATGATCGTCCAATCTCTTCTTGATTGTATCAATTGAATTACTGTCGACCACATCCCTTCGTAAACTAGTCCACAAATTGAATTCCTTTAATCTTTCATAATATGGCTTGTTTCTCAGAGAGGAAATGAGCTTAGTTGCGCTACGCTGCACATATTCCAGTTTTCCTGTCTCTTGAGATACAGGGACCAGAACTGAATGGAGGAGAGAGAGAGAGA
>CM064530.1:17763342-17768342 GCA_032716605.1 Paralithodes platypus
ACTCTTGGGTTAGAGAGTTGGACACAATGGGGTGAGATTGTGTTGAAAGGCGGGTGCCCCCCCCCCCCCCCCAGACAGATAGAGAGAAAAAACTATGCAAATAGGCTGACAGATGTATACAGTAGATATATTGGTAAATAGACAGACAGATAGAGATAGATAGATATACAATTATAAAGATAGATATATGGATAGACTGATATAAAGGTTGATTTGGATTCTTTTGACTCACTCTTGTTCGTCTCTCTCTCTCTCTCTCTCTCTCTCTCTCTCTCTCTCTCTCTCTCTCTCTCTCTCTCTCTCTCTCTCTCTCTCTCTCTCTCTCTAATTCATGAAAGTTGGTTTGTTATCCATTCGCTTTTTAGGGGAGGTATATGGTTTTTCTGGACCCCCTTTGCCCTCTTCTTTAGCCCTATTTGTGTTTGAGATTGGAAGACTTTCGCCTCATTAGTTTGACGATATATAAAACGGGGGTTATTTATACTTGATACAGCAACCCGGTAGTAAGGGAGAGTGGAAGGAAGGGAGAGCAAGGCCGAGAGAGAGAGAGAGAGAGAGAGAGAGAGAGAGAGAGAGAAATGTGTGTGTGAGTGTTTTTTTTTTAGAGAGAGAGAGCGAGAGCGAGAGAGAGAGAACAAACATCGATAGGCAATATATGAACACTGAGATGGGGTGTTTGCGTGGTTGAAAGTCACACACACACACACACACACACACATATCCGCTCATGGCCGAGTGGTTACGGTGCCCGACTCTCCCAAATATACCTGGAGTGAGTGGGTTCGAATCCTGGTGAGGATACCTCTTATCCAATGTTTTATACACAGCCCGTAGCCTAGTAGGTAGAGCTCTCGTCTCACACACGAGGGGTCGGGGATTCAATCCCCGGCCGGGCGGAGACAAATTGGGCTTGTCTCCTTTCATGTGTTAGCCTCAGTTCACCTAGCTGTAAATAGGTACCTGGAATAAGTGGACGACGTTGTGACGTCCCATCTGGGGTTGGCAAAAATGGTACAAGGCGAGATGGGTATCATATGGTTCACCTAAGCTGATGGCTACCTAAGCCTTCGGGCGAGACGGTACCGTCTATAGTGAGAATGGTACCATACAGATCCACCCTAAGCCTTCGTTTCCAATGTCGCCAATTGGCTAAAAATACAGACTACACACACATCCACAGCCATTCCAACGATACATATAACACCTACACATATAGGAGGCGGGAAATAACGAGCATGCTCACTCCCGCAATACAACTAGAGTAAGTACAACTAGAGTAAGTACACACACATGAACTGTAGTAAGTACTTCACTATCGACCAATCTAATTACACGCGGGGAAACGGTTGCAAAATTATTGGTAAATCTTTTAACTCACACGAATCTAAGAATTTCTTCTTCAATCGAGTTGCCAACTTGTGGAATGGGCTTCCCCGAGACGTTATAGACTGCAGCACCGTTGATTCATTTAAATTCCGGCTAGACAAATATCTCGCATCAAACCCACGACTGACTGCGTTTGTAAATGAATAACTTTATTTTATCCTCCCCTCAGTTACTTGCCCATATGTCCCCTACTAACTTCCTAGTCCTGCCACGTTAGTGGCAGGGCAGTAGTTCCCTTTCCAATGTTCCCTTACCCACTCTAAACCACTGTTTGGACACTTGATCCTCAGTGTTTTGGAGGACAAGCAGCCTAGAAGGGTCACTAGATATGTTGTTGCTTGATTTCCTTTGTACTCCTTTGTACACACACACACACACACACACTCTCTCTCTCTCTCTCTCTCTCTCTCTCTCTCTCACACACACACATAAATAAATACAGTACATCCATTCTACTGCCAACGGCACGGGACGTCCATTTGTATAGCTTACTTTTGTAGTGAAGGCGCCTATTGTTAGTATATTACCCCTGAGGTTTAACTGGTAAGAGCTCGAAAATGTAGAATGGAAAGGAGAGATCCACACATTAACATATACATTAAAAAAGTTTGGCACACACACACACACACACACACACACATACAGTATATCGGTTTATTTCGAGTCTGTGTGTGTGTGTGTGTGCGTGTGTGTGCGTGTATATATATATATATGTATGTGTGTGTAGGCTAGACCAGGTTTTAAGTGAGACAGACCCCCTAACACACAATTACCTACCATTCCATCAATTGACACTAATGGCCCGAGCTAATGAACCCTCCCAGCCTATAGTGTGGTCATTACGGGCCCTACTCTGTATTACCATAATGTACAGTTGGCCAAAAAGTCATGTCGTGGCACCAAGTATATTTCTATCAATAACTGATCTTGTCTTGATAGCGTATAATGCATAAATGCGCGGAATTTCTGTGTGAGTATCCTAGAATCGAGTCCTTGGAGTGCCACATGTATTTGTTGATTTCATTAATTGGGTTTAGAAGTAAAGTTGGTTGGTGAAAAAATATTAATCAGCACTATCTAAGCATTAATTCATCGTTTCGAGTGAGATATACAAACATGTTCCTTTATTTACCCACCCTATTCAACATCTGACAGACATTAATACAGCACACAGCGAGCCAAACTTAATGACACCTGAGACCTGACTAATTTACGCCACTGTACAAGGTAGTATTAATCAACCTCACCTGGTGTTTTTAGTGCTCTGTCAGTATGGTGATGACTTAACTCCTTCTTTACCGGCGACGTTTCTTTATCATATTCTAGTTCAATTTAGACGTTTTTTGTGCGGTTAAAGAAGGATCCGTGGTAGTAAAACTGGTTAAGTGAGATAGTTGGATGTCTGTTAGTTGCTGGAGGTCCTTTATAAGCTGGTTAAGTGATATAGTTGGATGTCTGTTAGTTGCTGGAGGTCCTTTATAAGCTGGTTAAGTGAGATAGTTGGAAGTCTGTTAGTTGCTGGAGGTCCTTTATAAGCTGGTTAAGTGAGATAGTTGGATGTCTGTTAGTTGCTGGAGGTCCTTTATAAGCTGGTTAAGTGATATAGTTGGATGTCTGTTAGTTGCTGGAGGTCCTTTATAAGCTGGTTAAGTGAGATAGTTGGAAGTCTGTTAGTTGCTGGAGGTCCTTTATAAGCTGGTTAAGTGAGATAGTTGGATGTCTGTTAGTTGCTGGAGGTCCTTTATAAGCTGGTTAAGTGAGATAGTTGGAAGTCTGTTAGTTGCTGGAGGTCCTTTATAAGCTGGTTAAGTGAGATAGTTGGATGTCTGTTAGTTGCTGGAGGTCCTTTATAAGCTGGTTAAGTGAGATAGTTGGAAGTCTGTTAGTTGCTGGAGGTCCTTTATAAGCTGGTTAAGTGAGATAGTTGGATGTCTGTTAGTTGCTGGAGGGTCCTTTATAAGCTGGTTTAAGTGAGATAGTTGGAAGTCTGTTAGTTGCTGGAGGTCCTTTATAAGCTGGTTAAGTGAGATAGTTGGATGTCTGTTAGTTGCTGGAGGTCCTTTATAAGCTGGTTAAGTGAGATAGTTGGAAGTCTGTTAGTTGCTGGAGGTCCTTTATAAGCTGGTTAAGTGAGATAGTTGGATGTCTGTTAGTTGCTGGAGGTCCTTTATAAGCTGGTTAAGTGAGATAGTTGGAAGTCTGTTAGTTGCTGGAGGTCCTTTATAAGCTGGTTAAGTGAGATAGTTGGAAGTCTGTTAGTTGCTGGAGGTCCTTTATAAGCTGTATAAAACCGTCTAATAGTAGCCAAATTAAGTTAAAAGGATGGCACCGGTACAGAAGGGGTTAAGGGCAGATTTCCACTTGAGGGATTTTTTTTCCTGGACCCCTTTCTCCTTCATATTTAGCTTCATTGCTTTTGAAATTTTAAGACGTTTGCCCCATTAGTTTGGCGATTACGCCCCATTTCTGTAAATCTTAAGACCTTTTGTACCATTTAGGCGTCAATATTTTTCTGACGAGCGATAACTATGTGTTATTTTTGTATATTTTTATTTGATAGTGACAGATAATGTGAATGTAAAGGCGATAGTAGGGTTGGGTGGTGGCTGATAATGACCGTGTTTGATGGAAGAGCAATAATGTTTTGGTGATTTTCACAGTTACGTCAAGGTAGACCTGTCCGTTTGCTAGTCATTCAGGTGTGACGTTAACCTCATGACACAGGGACAAGTGGCTTCATTTTCCACTTTTGGTAATGCATTATATAGACGAAAAATAGGGGATGGTGTGAAACAAGCCCTGACAAAATATCATACTGATAGAACTGTTTGTTAATAAGTTATTCCCGAAAAACGATGCAACACAGCCTCTGAAACCCAGAGCCTTTTTATTTGTTAGTATGACAGTATGATAATGACTTTGTATTTGTTAGTATGACAGTATGATAGAGCCTTTGTATTTGTTAGTATGACAGTATGATAGAGCTTTTGTATTTGTTAGTATGATAGAGCCTTTGTATTTGTTGGTATGATAGTGCCTTTGTATTTGTTAGTATGATAGAGCCTTTGTATTTGTTAGTATGATAGAGCCTTTGTATTTGTTAGTATGACAGTATGATAGAGCCTTTGTATTTGTTAGTATGATAGAGCCTTTGTATTTGTTAGTATGATAGTGCCTTTGTATTTGTTAGTATGATAGTGTCTTTGTATTTGTTAATATGATAGTGGCTTTGTAGTTGTTAGTATAGTGCTTTTGTATTTGGTAGTAAAGTGCCTTTGTATTTATCATGTATTTCATCCTTCCTGACATAAGCTCTAATGGGTGGATTCGATGCCTGGTGTGGACAACGAAGTCTGGAGGCCAACCTAGAGATGGGGATAATAGTTGACCCATTTATGCCGCATTAGCTTTGCTTAGATGTTATAAACTCTTTGATTTAGAGATTTTAAGATGTTCGTCCCTTTAGTTTGGCGATTTTAAGATCGTTCACCCCATTTCTGTGTCAATTTTAAGAGAGGGAGAGAGAGAGAGAGAGAGATAGCTAATGAACAGGGGATACAATAGGAAGACGGAGGAGAGAGAGAGAGAGAGAAAGAGAGAGAGAGAGAGAGAGA
>CM064530.1:17773342-17775842 GCA_032716605.1 Paralithodes platypus
CACTCAACATTTATACCCAACACTGGTCTGGCAGCTTAGGAGGTAAACATTTAATATTTTTCTGTTACCTAAATTCATCTATCATCAGTCTAGTTTCCGATACCAGTGCAAAATACTCCAGTAATGTTGCCAGAAAAATGTTGATCATCGAATGTTGACTATAAAATCTCTTGTGTGATACCGGCTTAACAATAACAGAAGTACCAACCTCAATTAATTATTAGTCATTATTTATTATGTTTCATCTTGTGGTTACTAAATATTATAGGAAGTACATTTACAATATCCGATTGTAGACAATCTCGCGGTTCAAGAGCCACCACAGTCGGTAGTGGAAATCCGGTAGGTTCACTTTGTTCATTCTGGCTCTGTGAAAAACTTTGGTCTTTGTGTTCAATGTCGTGAAGGCAGCCGTTTAGGAGGAGTAGTGCGTCAAAGGTTCTAGAGACGACATAAAAAAATACAATATCGCGGTTCAAGAGCCACCATAGTCGTTAGAAGAAATCCGGCAGGTTTGCTTTGATCAATTGTTGTCAAAAATGCGTCTCAATCTTCAAAGTAACCATAAAACAAAGTCATAAATATTCAGTCAAAAAAAAAAACACAATCCTACTAATAATGTCACTAAAGAAAAACCGAATGAAAATTTTGCCCATTAAAATATATTATAAAATCGGTCACGAAATAAATGCATATATAAATTCACTTCTCAAAAGAGACCGAAATGGAATTGTGTCAAACTGTCACATTTTGCAGAGAGTTGTTCGTGCAAATTTGTGTTTTCTCTTTCCGGGATTCAAATGTCATCGCCATTGCTGTGTGTGTGTGTGTGTGTGTGTGTGTGTGTGTGTGTGTGTGTGTGTGTGTGAGAGTGTGTTTGTGTATGTGTGTGTGTGTGTGTGAGAGTGTGTTTGTGTATGTGTGTGTGTGTAATTATGTGTTTGTGTGCATGTGTTCAAACTTTAGCTATGGCACAGTA
This sequence comes from Paralithodes platypus, assembly GCA_032716605.1. NCBI lineage: Eukaryota > Metazoa > Arthropoda > Malacostraca > Decapoda > Lithodidae > Paralithodes > Paralithodes platypus. The sequence goes on from CM064530.1 coordinate 17,774,322, forward strand.
GGTGTTGAGTTTTATGTGTGTATGTTAACAAAATAAGGATGAGTAGTTGTGTGTGTGTATGTATGTTTGTAAATGCGCAATTGTTATGTGTAGCTCTGTGTGTGTGTTTGTGTGTGTGTATGTATGAAGTGTGTCTGAATCCGTGCCAGTGTGCAAGATAAATTTGTAAATTTTTCGGTAGACCAGTGACTAGGCCGAAGGCCGGTTCCTTCTAAAGTTAGAGGCTCGCTTTTGCTCGCCAGAAAATAATTGATTTCTAAAGGGCACGAAAGGTCTTAATATTGATATATATATATATATGGTACGAAAGGTCTTAAAATCGACAAACTAATGGGGCGAACGTCTAAAAATCTCAAAACTAATGGGACTAAACATGAGGGAGAAGGGGGACCAGAAAAACCAACCGACCACCATCTCCCTTTAAGGTGACTCACAGAGCGGAACATAACTTACGCGGGTCACTGTACGTATATAATTATACGTCCATCAAACAACACATCTCCAAGGCAACACCAACCACTCACAAACCAACACTTTATTATTACACGTCCATCAAACAACACATCTCCAAGGCAACACCAACCACTCACAAACCAACACTTTATTATTATACGTCCATCAAACAACACATCTCCAAGGCAACACCAACCACTCACAAACCAACACTTTATTATTATACGTCCATCAAACAACACATCTCCAAGGCAACACCAACCACTCACAAACCAACACTTTATTATTACACGTCCATCAAACAACACATCTCCAAGGCAACACCAACCACTCACAAACCAACACTTTATTATTACACGTCCATCAAACAACACATCTCCAAGGCAACACCAACCACTCACAAACCAACACTTTATTATTACACGTCCATCAAACAACACATCTCCAAGGCAACACCAACCACTCACAAACCAACACTTTATTATTATACGTCCATCAAACAACACATCTCCAAGGCAACACCAACCACTCACAAACCAACACTTTATTATTATACGTCCATCAAACAACACATCTCCAAGGCAACACCAACCACTCACAAACCAACACTTTATTATTACACGTCCATCAAACAACACATCTCCAAGGCAACACCAACCACTAACAAACCAACACTTTCCCTGCTCCTCCAAGTAAGACATTATATAATTATACAATATTTATTATTATTTTTTATATTTTTTGTATTTTTAGTTTATTTTTTAGTTTCCTCGCTAGACCTTCATCAAGCTTAAAAAACACTCCCTAGACTCCCCCCCCCCCCTCCCCTTCTAGATAAATGTGTACATTTTACGGTAGCAAAATGTCCTGGTCGAAGGCCGAATAGTATTATATATATATATATATACCGGTATATTTATCTATCTATCTATCTATATAATTTTATCTATCCATCTATCCAGCTACATAACAACCATCTATCTCTATGTCTGCCTATATGTATTAAATACATAAATACACACGTGCTGGTTCTAAGGTCTTGCTTCACTTGGAAATACATAATTATAT
>CM064530.1:17780842-17797807 GCA_032716605.1 Paralithodes platypus
CCCCCACCATCACCTATACCACCACCACTATCAACACCCCCTACACCACCACCACCACTACTACTACCACCACCACCATAACCAACACTACCTCATCCACACTCCTACTCCACTATCACCACCACCATCACCACTGTCACCACTAATCCCCACCGCACCACTCCTCCCACACACCCACAAGTACCAGGTGAGAGAGGGGGCAGTGAATATATATATATATATATATTCGGTTCTACACTCTTCACAAATATTGGCCCCACACCAAAATCCACCTCGAAAAGGGGCGAGCATGTGGCGCAGATTTAGAAGGTCGGAGGGTTTGGTGTACAGTATATTTGGTAACTGGTAGTATATAAGTGGTTAGGAAAGAATAGCGCCCTTTGCCAGGTGTGTTCCGTGACTAGTTAACTCCAGAGGTAGTTTCTTGTTATTGGAAACGAATGATGGGAGGATGACATTTATGGATCGGGTGGCATCAAAGCTTTCAGAGCGTCGATCATTTATTACAGTAAACAATTCCCGATTTCGCTAGGGAGAAGGCTGTGTTTTGCTTACTTGAGTTTTGTCGTCTCCGGACCTTTAGCCCCATTCATTTTGACATTTTAGGGCGTTCGCCCCATTAGTTTGGCGACTTTGAGACCTCTCGTCCCATTTCTGACAATTTTAAGACCTTTCGTACCATTTAGGTGTCGGTTTTATCCTGGCAAGCGATAGCGAGCCTGTAAGTTTGGAAAAACTGGCCTTCATCCAGGACATTTGTCTACCAAAAAATGTAGCCTACACATTTATCTGCAAGGGGGGGTCTCTGGGGTATTTTTTTTTAAGCTTGATGGAAGTCTAGGGAGCAAACTTAAAACCTCCTCTTAACCCCTTCTGTACCGGCGACATCCTTTTCATTATAATCTGGTAACTATATTAACAGACTATATTCAGCTTAGGAAGGACGTCTACCTATGAAAAGGCTCAGACTATCTCCATTCATCCTTTTTTTAGCTACCATACATATCCTTCCTAAGCTTCATAAAATCGTCTAAATGTAGCTGAAATCAAATGTAAAATACGTCGCCGGTACTGAAGTGGTTAACGGCTGCCTCCACGACCTTGAACACTGAGGCCAAAGTTGTTCACAGAGCCAAAATGAACAAAGTGAACCTACTGGATTTCCGCTACCCTCCGTGGTGGCTCTTGTACCTCGAGATTGTCGAACATGGACGTAGCGGAATCGGGAAGTAGCCGATTCATACGTCATTAATATATGTATGTATGTTTAGGTTTGATTCTGATTCATATAGTTTAGTAGCCCTTTAGTGCCCAATATTGTACATACCCACCCACCTACTTACCAACCCACCAACCTACTACACACATAATAATAATAATTAAAGTTGCAAGCAACGTTGTCCGGGGTTCGAGCACAGTTGCACGCAGTGTATTGTATTTGATACAGGGGCTATGTCATATATATCAAAATATCATTTATCTTCTCCCACTTAAAAAATAAAAAAAAAATAATAATAATAATAATAATAATAATAATAATAATAATAATAATAGTTCCCCCTTCTCCCTCATGCACAGGTCGCCATAAGTGTCGTGAGGTGTGGCCGAGCCTGGAGGTTGAGCGGATCTTCACCCTCCTCCTCACCACCACCCTCCTTCTGTTACCCTTGGTGGTCATGGCCGCGGCTTATATCAGGGTCGTCCGGACGCTCTGGCTTGGAGCAAGGATGAGGAGCGGTGAGTTACTGTTCTTGTTGATGTTCTTGTTTCAGAGGGTTTCACCTCCCCCTCCCCCTATCTAGTGGTATTTACTTCGATATAGTGGCAAATCTCGACATCTAGCGGGATCAATTGTAATGATATTCTGGAGATTGTGCCATTTTAAAGTGATATTCAAAAGCTTGTGGCATTATTCTAGCAATTTTTTGCATTTATTTACTATCTAGCGGACTTGTTTTGGTAACCCTGCTCCCGATTGCCCCTCTAGTTGTCTCTGTGATACCCCTTACCAAAGGATTTATCTCCCAGTATTTGGTGAGGTTTGTTTATAACTGCTTGCAAAATTGCTCCTAGAATTGCACGCATGACAAAATACAGAATATGCTCTATTGGTTCGTTCTTGTAATTGGGAGAGAGTGAGTGAGTGAATGATTGTGAGTGAGCGAGACTGCGAGCGAGTGAGTGTTTGAGAGTGAGTGTGAGAGTGAGTAAGAGTGAGTGAGAGTGAAGGTGAGGGAATTGAAAAGCTACAGGGCTTAGTTTTTTGGCTTTCGGGCAGGATTGTAGGAATGTTGAGTTGGCCTATAGGCACAGGTTTGGTGGGTTTGCTTTTTTGTTTTTTTCCTATGGTAGTGTCAAAACCAATGATGATCGAAGGTATTGAGGTTGTTTTTTATTAAGTGTTTTATATATATATATATATAATATTAACCCCTTCTACACCGACGACGACCTTATAATTTTATTCTAGCTATATTTAAACTTTTGTGCAGCTTAAAAAGGATATGTGGTAGTTGAAAGGGTCAAGTAAGTTTGTTCGAAGCCTGTTAACTGCTGGAGGCCCATTTCTTAAGGGGAGGCTGGCCGTTTGTTTGGTCTATTAATTCATTTATAAATAAAAAAAAATTAGTTTCTTCGCTAGACCTCCATCAAGCTTAGAAAAACGCCCCCTAGACCCCCTTCAAGATAAATTTTTACATTTTTCGGTAGAAAAATTATCCGGCCGAAGGCCGGTTCCTCTTAAAATTGCAGGCTCACTATCGCTCGCCAGGAAATAATCGACACCTAAATGGCACGAAAGGTCTTAAAATTGACAACGAAATGGGGCGAAAGGTGTTAAAATCGCCAAACTAATGGGCCGAACGTCTTATAATCTCAAAACTAGTGGGGCTAAACATTAGGGAGAAAGTGGTCCAGAAAACCGGCCCATCCCCCCTTAAGCTGGATAAAATCGTCTAATAGTAGCCAGAATAATGATAAAAGGACGTCAGCGGTATTGAAAGGGTTAAAGTGTCGATAGGCTGAAATATAGCTAATAATAGACACCACAAGATTATAATTTGTGCTTGCTATAAGGCGATTCTATACTGTAAGTTGTCGAATTGGGGTGCAAAATGTCGACCTAGATGTGGGTGTGATTTTGTGGTTTGTTTTGTTTTGTTTTTTCTGTTGTGTTGTTGTGATGTCCCTGTTCGGGCTCTGTCTCGAGTCGCCTCCCCTCCCAAAAAAAAAAAATAATAATAATAATAATAAAACATAAAAATAATAACAAAAATAAATAAATACAGTAAGTAAATAAATAATAAAAGAAAAAATGGGGTAAGTGCCAGAGTACATACACACATACATACATACATACATATAATATATTGATAGATATGTTTGATAAGATGTCAATTCGAGCTTCAAAATGGTATGTATTTCACGCTGTCCATTTATTTGCCTTATCTTGTATATTTTATTATTTGTATTGTTTGTAACCTATCGTAAAAACATGTCTGAGTTTGTTGACCTACATATGTGTAAATTCTTTTAAAGCTCTCGTTATATTTGGTTTAGATCTTTAAATCCCCTTCTATAAATTGTTTTTAACTTTAAATTGAATTGGTTGGGGTGTAGTAATGGTGATGGAGTTTTGGTAGTTATGGTGGTGATGGTGATTGTAGTGGTAATGGTTGTAGTGATGGTGATTATGGTGGTAATCGTGGCTATGGTGGTGATGGTGAATATAGTGATGATGGTGGTGATGGTGGTTGTAGTGGTGATGGTGGTTGTAGTCGTGATGGTGATTATGGTGGTGATTGTAGTTGTAGTGGTGGTGGTGATGGTGATTGTAGTAGTGATGGTGATTGTAGTAGTGATGGTGGTTGTAGTGGTGATGGTGGTTGTAGTGGTGATGGTGGTTGTAGTGGTGATGGTGATTATGGTGGTGATTGTAGTTGTAGTGGTGATGGTTGTAGTGGTGGTGGTGATGGTGATTGTAGTAGTGATGGTGGTTGTAGTGGTGATGGTGGTTGTAGTGGTGATGGTTTTAATTATGATGGTGGTTGTAGTGGTGATGGTGGTTGTAGTGGTGATGGTTTTAATTATGATGGTGGTTGTAGTGGTGATGGTGATGGTTGTGGTAGTGGTGATGGTGAATATGGTGGTCGTTGTGGTGGTGGTGGTTGTAGTGGTGATGGTAATTATGATGGTTGTGGTAGTGATGGTGATTATGATGGTTGTGGTAGTGATGGTGATTGGTGGTGGTGGTGGTTGTGGTAGTGATGGTGATTATGATGGTTGTGGTAGTGATGGTGATTATGGTGGTGGTTGTGGTAGTGATGGTGATTATGGTGGTTGTGGTAGTGATGGTGATTATGATGGTTGTGGTAGTGATGGTGATTATGGTGGTGGTTGTGGTAGTGATGGTGATTATGATGGGTTGTGGTAGTGATGGTGATTATGATGGTTGTGGTAGTGATGGTGATTATGGTGGTGGTTGTGGTAGTGATGGTGATTATGATGGTGTGGTAGTGATGGTGATTATGATGGTTGTGGTAGTGATGGTGATTATGGTGGTGGTTGTGGTAGTGATGGTGATTATGATGGTTGTGGTAGTGATGGTGATTATGGTGGTGGTTGTGGTAGTGATGGTGATTATGTGGTGGTGTGGTAGTGATGGTGATTATGATGGTTGTGGTAGTGATGGTGATTATGGTGGTGGTGGTTGTGGTAGTGATGGTGATTATGATGGTTGTGGTAGTGATGGTGATTATGGTGGTGGTTGTGGTAGTGATGGTGATTATGATGGTTGTGGTAGTGATGGTGATTATGATGGTTGTGGTAGTGATGGTGATTATGGTGGTGGTTGTGGTAGTGATGGTGATTATGATGGTTGTGGTAGTGATGGTGATTATGGTGGTGGTTGTGGTAGTGATGGTGATTATGGTGGTTGTGGTAGTGATGGTGATTATGGTGGTGGTTGTGGTAGTGATGGTGATTATGATGGTTGTGGTGTGATGGTGATTATGGTGGTGGTTGTGGTAGTGATGGTGATTATGATGGTTGTGGTAGTGATGGTGATTATGATGGTTGTGGTAGTGATGGTGATTATGGTGGTGGTTGTGGTAGTGATGGTGATTATGGTGGTTGTGGTAGTGATGGTGATTATGGTGGTTGTGGTAGTGATGGTGATTATGGTGGTTGTGGTAGTGATGGTGATTATGGTGGTGGTTGTGGTAGTGATGGTGATTATGGTGGTTGTGGTAGTTATGGTGGTTGTGGTAGTGATGGTGATTATGGTGGTTGTAGTGATGGTGGTTGTGGTGGTAGTTGTGGTAGTGATGGTGATAGGTGTGGTGGTTGTGGTAGTGATGGTGGTTGTGGTGGTAGTTGTGGTAGTGATGGTGATAGGTGTGGTGGTTGTGGTAGTGATGGTGATTATGGTGGTTGTGGTAGTGATGGTGATTATGGTGGTGGTTGTGGTAGTGATGGTGATTATGGTGGTGGTTGTGGTAGTGATGGTGATTATGATGGTTGTGGTAGTGATGGTGATTATGGTGGTGGTTGTGGTAGTGATGGGTGATTATGATGGTTGTGGTAGTGATGGTGATTATGATGGTTGTGGTAGTGATGGTGATTAGGTGGTGGTTGTGGTAGTGATGGTGATTATGGGTGGTGGTTGTGGTAGTGATGGTGATTATGATGGTTGTGGTAGTGATGGTGATTATGGTGGTGGTTGTGGTAGTGATGGTGATTATGGTGGTTGTGGTAGTGATGGTGATTATGATGGTTGTGGTAGTGATGGTGATTATGATGGTTGTGGTAGTGATGGTGATTATGGTGGTGGTTGTGGTAGTGATGGTGATTATGATGGTTGTGGTAGTGATGGTGATTATGGTGGTGGTTGTGGTAGTGATGGTGATTATGATGGTTGTGGTAGTGATGGTGATTATGGTGGTGGTTGTGGTAGTGATGGTGATTATGATGGTGTGGTAGGTAGTGATGGTGATTATGATGGTTGTGGTAGTGATGGTGATTATGGTGGTGGTTGTGGTAGTGATGGTGATTTGATGGTGTGTGGTTGATCGTGATTATGGTGGTGGTTGTGGTAGTGATGGTGATTATGATGGTTGTGGTAGTGATGGTGTTATGATGGTTGTGGTAGTAGTGGTGATTATGATGGTTGTGGTAGTGATGGTGATTATGGTGGTGGTTGTGGTAGTGATGGTGATTATGATGGTTGTGGAGGTAGTGGTGATTATGATGGTTGTGGTAGTGATGGTGATTATGGTGGTGGTTGTGGTAGTGATGGTGATTATGGTGGTTTGTGATAGTGATGGTGATTATGATGGTTGTGGTAGTGATGGTGATTGTGGTGATTGTGGTGGTTGTGGTAGTGATGGTGGTTGTGGTGGTAGTTGTGGTAGTGATGGTGATAGGTGTGGTGGTTGTGGTAGTGATGGTGGTTGTGGTGGTAGTTGTGGTAGTGATGGTGATTATGATGGTTGTGGTAGTGATGGTGATTATGGTGGTGGTTGTGGTAGTGATGGTGATTATGATGGTTGTGGTAGTGATGGTGATTATGATGGTTGTGGTAGTGATGGTGATTATGGTGGTGGTTGTGGTAGTGATGGTGATTATGATGGTGGTTGTGGTAGTGATGGTGATTATGGTGGTGGTTGTGGTAGTGATGGTGATTATGATGGTTGTGGTAGTGATGGTGATTATGATGGTGATAATGGTGGTGGTTTTGATGGTGATTATGGTGGTGGTTATGATGGTGATTATGGTGGTGGTTGTGGTAGTGATGGTGATTATGATGGTTGTGGTAGTGATGGTGATTATGGTGGTGGTTGTGGTAGTGATGGTGATTATGGTGGTGGTTGTGGTAGTGATGGTGATTATGGTGGTGGTTGTGGTAGTGATGGTGATTATGATGGTTGTGGTAGTGATGGTGATTATGATGGTTGTGGTAGTGATGGTGATTATGGTGGTGGTTGTGGTAGTGATGGTGATTATGATGGTTGTGGTAGTGATGGTGATTATGATGGTGGTTGTGGTAGTGATGGTGATTATGGTGGTGGTGGTTTTGGTTGTAGATGGTTGTAATGATAGTGGTGATACGGGTGACGTCATTATTCCTTACATTGTAGTTATTATTAGACGATTGTATGCAGCTTAGGAAGGACGTCTAGTAATAAAGTGAGGTGTATTAGATCTCCTTTACCGCGTTGACTATCCCAAAATCCTTCCTAAGCAGAGTAAAATCGTCTAATGATAGCCAGAATGATAAGAAAAGTAACTTGACCCAAAACTGAAAGGGTTAATTACCCCGCTGTGCATGTCCATTATTGAAGAAAAAACCTTCATGTGCCGGGCTTTAAAAATATTAAATGAAAAATCGCTTACATTATCTCTCTCTCTCTCCCCCCCCCTTCACCCACACCCACACACACGCACACGCACACACACACACACACACACACACACACACACACACACACACACACACACACACACACACACACACACACACACACACACACACACGCACACACACACACACACACACACACACACATTTTAAGAGCAAAATTAGATAATTGTAACTCAGGAAACGGGACAATACGAGCCTAAAAAGCTCAACTCCTGTATACTGTAAATACAGACACACACACACACACCCACAACCAACACCATTAGAAAAACAATAATAATAATAATAATAATAATAATAATAAAGTAAAAACAAATTATTTATTACATATTTTCCCGTACGCTGTTTTCGCGGCGTTGCTAGGGTCACGCTAATTAATTAATGGTACGCCAAATTTAAGCTTCTACGGTGATGTATGTTTGCTTTTTACGCTCGTTTGGTTGACATACGCCACAGTATATAGATAGATTGATGGATAGATAGATAGATGGTCTGATGGATGGATAGATAGATGGTTGGATGGATGGATAGATATATAGATTGATTGATAGATGGATGGATGGATAGATAGATAGTTAGATAGATAGATAGATCAATCAATGGATGGATGGATAGATAGATAGACAGATAATGGATGGACGGACGGATGGATGGATAGATGGATAGATAGCTAGATATAATTTTGAGGTATTGTATTAGGTGTATTGATAGTGATTTACCTTTCTATCTTTGTTAGGTAGGTTAATGACTTCTTTTTTTTTTTTTTACCAGTATATCCTCTTAACCCCTTCTGTACCGGCGACGTATACATTAGTCAATTTCAGCTACATTGAGAAGATTTTATTAAGCTTAGGAAGGGTATATGGAGATAACAAGTAGCCTTTTTTTAAGGTTTCAAACTCTCTCAATCAACCCTTTCAACGACCACAGATCCTCCCTAAACTGCATCAAATCGTCTAAATAAAGCTAGATTATAATATACAGAAACGTCGCTGGTACAGAGAGGGTTAATATTTATTAGGCGTCTCGTTCTGGTCCTAGTCGAAAAGTCTCCTGGGATTTTGGTCTGAGAGAGAGAGAGAGAGAGAGAGAGAGAGAGAGAGAGAGAGAGAGAGAGGGAGAGAGGGAGGGAGGGAGTGAGAGAGAGAGAGAAATAGGGAGGGAGTGAGAGAGACAGAGAGAGAGAGGGGGAGGGAGGGAGGGGGAGGGAGAGACAGAGAGAGAGAGGGGGAGGGAGGGAGGGGGGTGAGAGAGAGGGAGGGAGGGAGGGGGGTGAGAGAGAGGGAGGGACTGAGGGGGAGAGAGAGAGAGAGAGAGGGGGGGAGGGAAGGAGGGAGAGAGAGGGAGGTATTGAGGGGGAGGGAGGGAGAGATAATGAGGTGTGGAGGAGAGATATTCAGATTCAGATTATGTTATTGCCATTAAATATACAATGGCTGTTCATACAATAAAATCATCTTAAACATAATACATAATACATAATGCACCATAATCTTACATAAGCAGTGTCGGTAAGAATGTACAAATAAATAGTTCCTACCTGAAATAGATTACAATATATAAGAGAGAGAGAGTGTGTGTGTGTGTGTGTGTGTGTGTGTGTGTGTGTGTGTGTGTGTGTGTGTGGATTGGAGAGAGGGAGTGTCAATGCTTTCACCTAACCTGGCCTGAAAGGAGAGAGAGAGAGAGCATCCAGGTCCCACAAATAACCCATTGGACCGCGTTTTCCACCGAAATTAAAAGTTGACAATGTTGAGTTTGGTCCTGTTATTTTGAGTGAGAGTGAGAGAGAGTATATATATGTATGTGTGTTTGAGAGAGAGAAAGAAGAGGAGAGTGAGAGGATGAGTGAGTGAGTACGAGTAAACATAAGTCTCTTAGGTGGCTAAATACACATACATTCTCCTCCTTCACCCTGGCTGTCTGTCTGCAAACAAGCTAATGCAGTTGTATGTGTGGAGTGAAGTGGTGGACTGGATGGGTGTGCTGGAGCGACGCAGATAAATATATGTGCAGTAGATAGATTGATAGAGAAGTACTTAGAGAGGTAGATAGATGGTGAAGTGCTTAGATGGATTGATAGACAAGTAGGTAGATAGATAGTGAAGTAACTTAGATAAATATATAGTCAGTAAGTCAGTCAGTCAATTCTTTATTTCATAAAAAGCTATAACATAGTCTGTGGTTCGATTCTAGGTGAGTGTAAAAACATTGATTTCTGTAACTCACGTGTATTTGTGAGATATACTTTATCTATCGATATCTATATATCTATCTATCTACAGTATATATGAAATAGAAGAGAGACCAAGAGTATGTGTGAGAGAGACAGAGAAATAGAGAGAGAGAGGGAGAGAGAGAGACTGAACAAGAGCAAAATATGTGTAGTAAAAGTTAAAATCGAGGCGAAATGTATAAAACAAACAAATATTCTCTCTCCAATTTGTGTAATATATAGATGAGTTCCCAGCCGTCTGCCCCCTCCCTAATTAATCTATCGGGGGAGCAGGCCATCTATCACACTTTATTATGTCAACAAGCTAGAGTGAGAGAGAGAGTGAGGGAGAGAGAGAGGGGGGGGGAGGGAGGGAGGGAGAGAGAGAGAGAGAGAGAGAGAGAGAGAGAGAGAGAGATCAACAAACTCGATCCACGTATGACCCCCGTCCGAGAGAGAGAGAGAGAGAGAGAGAGAGAGAGAGAGGGTGGGAGGGAGATATCAACAAACTCGATCCACATGACCCCCGTACGAGAGAGAGAGAGAGAGTGTGTGTGAGAGAGAGAGTGAGTGAGTGAGTGAGTGAGTGAGAGAGATAGAGATCATCAAACTCGATCCACATGACCCCCTTACGAGAGAGAGAGAGAGTGAGTGAGAATGTGAGAGTGAGTGAGTCAGAGAGAGTGAGTGAGTCAGAGATAGAGAGAAGTTTAGGATAATGGGTGGGCTGCTAGCTAATGGGTTGGTTTACATAAGTTATACTGTATATAATTTTGTTTCCGCGAGGGTCGGCTTGTATAGCGTTGACAATTTAGCTACTTTCCCGCTAGATTTAGAGGTATTTATTTCGATCTAGCGGTCACTTTTTACACTTCTAGCGACATTCTATAGATATTGTGGCTTTATTCTAGTGATTTTTGGCATTTACCGCTAGATCCATTCTCAAAAGTAGAGGAATACAAGATAATAGAATGAGTGGGGAGGTAGAGGAGTACAAGATAAAAGAATAAATATGGAGGTAGAGGAGTACAAGATAATAGCATAAGTGGGGAGGTAGAGGAGTACAAGATAATAGCATAAGTGGGGAGGTAGAGGAGTACAAGATAATAGCATAAGTGGGGAGGTAGAGGAGTACAAGATAATAGCATAAGTGGGGAGGTAGAGGAGTACAAGATAATAGCATAAGTGGGGAGGTAGAGGAGTACAAGATAATAGCATAGTGGGGAGGTAGAGGAGTACAAGATAATAGCATAAGTGGGGAGGTAGAGGAGTACAAGATAATAGCATAAGTGGGGAGGTAGAGGAGTACAAGATAATAGCATAAGTGGGGAGGTAGAGGAGTACAAGATAATAGCATAAGTGGGGAGGTAGAGGAATACAAGATAATAGTAAGTGGGGAGGTAGAGGAGTACAAGATAATAGCATAAGTGGGGAGGTTAGAGGAGTACAAGATAATCGCATAAGTGGGGAGGTAGAGGAGTACAAGATAAATAGCATAAGTGGGGGGGTAGAGGGGTACAAGATAATAGCATAAGTGGGGAGGTAGAGGAGTACAAGATAATAGCATAAGTGGGGAGGTAGAGGAATACAAAATAAAGAATAAATGGGGAGGTAGAGGAATACAAGATAATAGCATAAGGGGAGGTAGAGGAGTACAAGATAATAGCATAAGTGGGGAGGTAGAGGAGTACAAGATAAAGAATAAGTGGGGAGGTAGAGGAATACAAGATAAAGAATAAGTGGGGAGGTAGAGGAATACAAGATAATAGCATAAGTGGGGAGGTAGAGGAGTACAAGATAATAGCATAAGTGGGGAGGTAGAGGAGTACAAGATAATAGCATAAGTGGGGAGGTAGAGGAATACAAGATAATAGCATAAGTGGGGAGGTAGAGGAGTACAAGATAATAGCATAAGTGGGGAGGTAGAGGAGTACAAGATAATAGCATAAGTGGGGAGGTAGAGGAATACAAGATAATAGCATAAGTGGGGAGGTAGAGGAATACAAGATAAAGAATAAGTGGGGAGGTAGAGGAATACAAGATAATAGCATAAGTGGGGAGGTAGAGGAGTACAAGATAAAGAATAAGTGGGGAGGTAGAGGAATACAAGATAATAGAATAAGTGGGGAGGTAGAGGAATACAAGATAATAGAATAAGTGGGGAGGTAGAGGAGTACAAGATAATACAATAAGTGGGGAGGTAGAGGAATACAAGATAATAGAATAAGTGGGGAGGTAGAGGAATACAAGATAATAGAATAAGTGGGGAGGTAGAGGAATACAAGATAATAGAATAAGTGGGGAGGTAGAGGAATACAAGATAATACAATAAGTGCAGAAGAAGAATGTTAACCCTTTCGCGCACATGGACGCGATTTGTGCCCTTTCTGGGATACATAAAAGCCTTTGTGTCCGAAACGTTTAGTTTAATTAGTTCAACCTCTGCAGTTGTCTTTGAGCGAGCTGTGGGCAGAAAGCTAATTCTGGAGAGGTAATAATGAGATTAAGATAATTCCATTGTTGCATACTAAATGGCAATCCCTTGTGTATGAAAGAGTTAAAATGAAAATATGAGACAAGAAATATAAAACCTAGTGAAAAGGTAAATGTTGAGTGAAGATATAAAGAAAACACTGTGAAAATGGAAAGCCGAGACTAGTGTTATAATGAAGGAGCTAAGAATAGAAGGAGAAAGAGATCAACAGAGAAAACTCGGAAATAAAACACCAACATATAATATAACAAGATTAAAAGAAAGATGGGAAGCGAAAAACAAAATATATATGCGAAGGTAAAAATAAAAAATGGAGCCGAACATAGAAAGAAAAATATTCAAAATAATATTAATAAAAAAAACAGATACAAAATATAAATATACCCAAATAATAAACACGAAAGGTAGGAAGCAAATTTGATGGAGAGAGGTAAAATGCATATATAAAATGCATATATAAAATGCATATATAAAGGTTCCGATATTTTTATGGACAGTGTTGAATGAAATATAACGCTCAGAATAAGAGAGTGTGTATTATCCATGAACTATTCCGTGCCTGTTATCGCTCACTCGGGTTTATTAAATGTATGGATGTATATTTATGCAATGTATGTATGTATGTATATAATGTATGGATGTATGGATGTTTATGTATCTGTGTATTTGTGTAATGTTTATATGAATGTATGCAATGAATATATGTATGTATGTAATGTATGTGTGTACAGTATACTGTATATGTAATGTATGTATGTTTATATGTAATGTATGTATGTAATGTATGTGTGTACAGTATACTGTTATATGTAATGTATGTATGTGTATATGTAATGTATGTATGTAATGTATGTTTGTACAGTATACTGTTATATGTAATGTATGTATGTGTATATGTAATGTATGTATGTAATGTATGTGTGTACAGTATACTGTATATGTAATGTATGTATGTGTATATGTAATGTATGTATGTAATGTATGTGTGTACAGTATACTGTATATGTAATGTATGTATGTGTATATGTAATGTATGTATGTAATGTATGTGTGTACAGTATACTGTATATGTAATGTATGTATGTTTATATGTAATGTATGTATGTAATGTATGTGTGTACAGTATACTGTATATGTAATGTATGTATGTTTATATGTAATGTATGTATGTAATGTATGTGTGTACAGTATACTGTTATATGTAATGTATGTATGTTTATATGTAATGTATGTATGTAATGTATGTGTGTACAGTATACTGTTATATGTAATGTATGTATGTTATATGTAATGTATGTATGTAATGTATGTGTGTACAGTATACTGTATATGTAATGTATGTATGTTTATATGTAATGTATGTATGTAATGTATTTATGTATGTAATAATAATAATCGGTCTTTCCCTCCTCCTATGACTTAAATTGCTTCAAACTCCGTGTGTCCAGGCATTTTGGCTCGAACGTCCTTTGATTTTGGCCCTGTCACTTTTTCAACTATGGGGACGCACTCGCTACAGGCAGTTCTGCCTTTTGTCTCCCTCACTCACATAGAAAAAAAAAAAGTACATAAGAACATAAGAAAATGGGAGTCTGCAGAAAGCCGATTGGCCCACACAAGACAGATCCCTCTCACACCCAACCCCAATTACAAGGCCTAATTATAGGCCCAACTCACTAATACCATGAGGACCGACCTCACCATAACACAAGATTACGGGGATCTGCAGAGCGCCGATTGGCCCACACCCGGCATATCACCCCTCACACCCAACCCATCTCGTCCATATGCCAATCTAATTTTACATAGTCATGCCTAATCATACATGCATAGTCAAACATAGTCAACAGATTGACTATGGATGCCACACAAGAGCCTACATACCTACAGAAAGGGTAGGATGTGGGCAGGGAACCAGGTGGAACCCAGAGGTGGTGCATCCACACCTAACCTCCACAGCCAGGAAAGTTGTTGACAGAAACCTCACCCACAAGTAGCTGGAATCGAACCTGTTAGTTAAGTTTGTTTGTAAATTAATTGATGGGTTGCTGAAAACAAATATGAATCTAACCCGCGTTGCCTGAACCAAGCCACTAGAGTACAATGACTCAGTCCGCTCGGCCTCTGTGACCGTGTAGTTATGTATGTATAAATGTAGTTATATATGCTTTATCTACTTCCAGAGATTAAAAAGGGATTTCTCATTTAGCACAAAACAAATGGTAGAGAGAGAGAGAGACAGAGTGTGTGTGAGAGTGAGTAAAACTAAAGTGAGAGTAATAGTTAGAGGGAGGAGCGGTGTGAGAGAGAGAGAGAGAGACAGAGACAGAGTGTGTGTGAGAGTGAGTAAAACAAAGTGAGAGTAATGTTAGAGGGAGGAGCGGTGTGTGTGAGAGAGAGAGAGAGAGAGAGAGAGACAGAGTGTGTGTGAGAGTGAGTAAAACTAAAGTGAGAGTAGTAGTTAGAGGGAGGAGCGGTGTGAGAGAGAGAGAGAGAGACAGACAGAGACAGAGTGTGTGTGAGAGTGAGTAAAACTAAAGTGAGAGTAATAGTTAGAGGGAGGAGCGGTGTGAGAGAGAGAGAGAGAGAGACAGAGACAGAGTGTGTGTGAGAGTGAGTAAAACTAAAGTGAGAGTAATAGTTAGAGGGAGGAGCGGTGTGAGAGAGAGAGAGAGAGACAGACAGAGACAGAGTGTGTGTGAGAGTGAGTAAAACTAAAGTGAGAGTAATAGTTAGAGGGAGGAGCGGTGTGAGAGAGAGAGAGAGAGAGAGAGACAGAGACAGAGTGTGTGTGAGAGTGAGTAAAACTAAAGTGAGAGTAATAGTTAGAGGGAGGAGCGGTGTGAGTGAGAGAGAGAGAGAGACAGAGACAGAGTGTGTGTGAGAGTGAGTAAAACTAAAGTGAGAGTAATAGTTAGAGGGAGGAGCGGTGTGAGTGAGAGAGAGAGAGAGAGAGTGTGTGTGAGAGTGAGTAAAACTAAAGTGAGAGTAATAGTTAGAGGGAGGAGCGGTGTGAGAGAGAGAGACAGAGACAGAGTGTGTGTGAGAGTGAGTAAAACAAAAGTGAGAGTAATAGTTAGAGGGAGGAGCGGTGTGAGTGAGAGAGAGAGAGAGAGAGAGACAGAGAGAGAGTGTGTGTGAGAGTGAGTAAAACTAAAGTGAGAGTAATAGTTAGAGGGAGGAGCGGTGTGAGAGAGAGAAACAGAGACAGAGTGTGTGTGAGAGTGAGTAAAACTAAAGTGAGAGTAATAGTTAGAGGGAGGAGCGGTGTGAGAGAGAGAGAGAGACAGACAGAGACAGAGTGTGTGTGAGAGTGAGTAAAACTAAAGTGAGAGTAATAGTTAGAGGGAGGAGAGGTGTGAGAGAGAGAGACAGAGACAGAGTGTGTGTGAGAGTGAGTAAAACTAAAGTGAGAGTAATAGTTAGAGGGAGGAGCGGTGTGAGAGAGAGAGAGAGAGACAGACAGAGACAAAGTGTGTGTGAGAGTGAGTAAAACTAAAGTGAGAGTAATAGTTAGAGGGAGGAGAGGTGTGAGAGAGAGAGACAGAGACAGAGTGTGTGTGAGAGTGAGTAAAACTAAAGTGAGAGTAATAGTTAGAGGGAGGAGAGGTGTGAGAGAGAGAGACAGAGGCAGAGTGTGTGTGAGAGTGAGTAAAACTAAAGTGAGAGTAATAGTTAGAGGGAGGAGCGGTGTGAGTGAGAGAGAGAGAGAGAGAGAGGCGAGTTGGGAAGGGAAAGAAAATGATGAATGGGATCGTTTACAGATTCATAAATTCTATTTCCACTCAAGCATGGAAGAGAGAGAGAGTTTTCTAAAGATGAATTCACTTGTTATAATTATACATCAGATTTACTAGCCTGTAAAACCTTGTGAAGAATTAGAGATTATAAGCAATTAAAATATCAAAGAATATCAGTGCATTCAGAGAGAGAGAGTGAGTGAGTGAGAGTGAGAGACAGAGAGAGAGTGAAAGAGAGAGAGAGAGTGAGTGAGTGAGAGAGAAAGCGAGAGAGAGAACGAACGAACATGTTGGTGGTAATGGACACGACATGACATGACACCTGACAGACTCCCTATATTGGACTATGGAAACAAGGGAATATACATATATATATATATATATATATATATATATATATATATATATATATATATATATATATATATATATATATATACTCAGGCCCATTCCCCATTGTATATATATATTTGTTTTTCTGGGGGTGGCCGACTCGAGACAGAGCCCAAACAGGGACAATACAACATAACAGAAAAACAATGAACACACAAAAGTGGCATTTCTTCCAAAGATATTCACTAGCACTCGAATCATATAATTACTAAAATATTTATTTTGATAATGAGGATTATGGATGTATGAAAGATATATTGCGAATAACATGAACGAAAGAGTCAAAAGCATTCGTGTGGAAAACTAACCACTTTAGCATCATGACGCGTTTTGGCAGTTTTTTTCAGCTATCATTAGACGATTTCATAGCAGCTTAGGAAGGATCGGCGGGAAATAAAACGGTAAAGACTATCTCAATAAAACGCCACAGACTATCTCAATAAAACGCCACAGACTATCTCAATAAAACGCCACAGACTATCTCAATAAAACGGTAAAGACTATCTCAATAAAACGGTAAAGACTATCTCAATAAAACGGTAAAGACTATCTCAATAAAACGGTAAAGACTATCTTAATAAAACGGTAAAGACTATCTCAATAAACCCACTTGACTTCCATATACCCTTCCTGATCTGAATACAAATCTTCTAATGTCCCGCTGTGTTCTGGCGAATATTAGGCGATTGTATGCAGATGAGCT
>CM064530.1:17797907-18334487 GCA_032716605.1 Paralithodes platypus
GAGCCAAGTTCAGAAGATGGAGAGAGGGCATGACAAATAAAGGATTAAGAGTCAATATAAGTCAAACCAAAGTTTTACACAGTAGTTTAGGGTTTGGAAAGGTAGAAAAAAGTGCTGTATACGGTACCCAAGTAACTCAATTCAATGTTACGTCTGTAGTCACTGGGTACACGAGAGATGTAGTGAGGCTAGAGGGCCTTTGACGAAAATCATAGACTTTGAATGTGCAGTGTGCAAGGGAGAACTTGTGTTAAATGACCCGCCTGTTAGTGTTGATTTTTCAAGGTAGCGCTGGAGTGTGTGAATAAATTCTGCTATTTGGGCGATACGGTTTCCGCCGGAGGTGGTGCTGAAGTTGGCTTCATTGCTTTAGTCAGAAGTGGCTGGGGGAAGTTTAGAGAGCAGTTGCCACTCCTGACCATGAGAGGACTCCCACTTCACCTAAAAGGGAAGGTGTATACCTTGTGGGTTAGGAGTGTGATGACCTATCATGCCTCGGAGACGTGGCCGGTTAAAGCGGAGGATATCAATAGAATGGAATGGAATGAAGAGAATTGTGAGATGGATAATGTGGGGTCAACCTCATGGAAAGGGTATTGAGTGGTGAATTAAGAAGACATCTGGGCATTAGGAGTGACAGTGAAGTGATGCGTACGAGCCGACTTGGTTGGTTTGGACACGTGGAGAGAATGGATGATCAGTGCTGGGTGAAGAAATGCCGGACTGTGAACTTGAGGGGAGCTGTGCATAGGGGTAGACCTAGAATGACGTGGGATCAGGTACTATGGTCCGATCTCAAAATAAAGAACTTGACGACAGAGGCAGCCCTAGATAGGGTTGCCTGGAAAGCCGCCATTTAGGATGCGAGACTGCAACCACATTGTCTGTGGACAAAATGGTCTTTAAACTTGTATGTATGTATGTATGTAGGATGCAGAAAAGGGGAGGGTGTGAACTCAATTCAGTGCAGTGGGCTATGTGGAAACTTGGTGTGGAAGAGTGGCTAGTGCGTGTGATAATGAAGATGTTTTTGGATTCGTGAACTGCAGTGAGGGTGAAAGGTGTACTGAGCGAGGAGTTCACATTCCGTGTTGGAATTCATCAAGGTTCAGTGTTAAGCCCCTCCTCTTTATTATGGTCCTGGAGGCACTGTCTAGAGATTTTAGATCCGGACTCCCGTGGGAACTGTTTTATGCAGACGATTTAGTCCTAATAGCTGACAATGTGCAATATGCTGAGGCCAAATTCAGAAGATGGAGAGAGGGCATGGCGAGCAAGGGTTTAAGAGTCAATATTAACAAAACCAAGTTCTTTATATTGAGATCGGACTGTAGTACCTGATCCCACGTCATTCTAGGTCTACCCCTATGCACAGCTCCCCTCAAGTTCACAGTCCGGCATTGTAGATTGAGACGAGGCAATGTGGAAAAGAGCAATGCATAACCATGTGCAGTGTGTGAAAAGGGTGTGGGCACTAAGTCGATTCGGTGTAGCAGCTGTCCATGTTGGGTGCACCATAGGAGTAAACGCTGTAGTAGAATAAAAGGACCCCTGCCGAAGGATAAGTCAGAAATAGAGAAATTTGAGTATGTAGTGTGCAAAAGTGAGCTTGTGTTAGATGATGATCCTATGGCTGTGAATTTTGGAAATGAGTCATTGGAGCTGGTGGACAAGCTTTGTTACCTAGGAGATACCATATCTGCCGGTGGTGGGGCCAAGGCTGCCACTGTCGGTAGAATTATATGTGGCTGGGGGAAGTTCAGAGAACTGCTGCCAATTCTGACCATGAAAAGAATGCCTCTCCCCCTGAAAGGAAAGGTGTATGCCTCATGTGTTAGAAGTGCAATGACATATGCCTCAGAAACATGGCCATTAAAGTAGAGGATGTCAACTGGAACGTAATGAGATGAGAATGGTGAGATGGATGTGTGGGGCCAAGTTGCAGGATAGAATAAAAAATGATGAGCTGAGGAGACGTTTAGGTATAAAGAGTATTAGCGAGGAGATGCGTAAAAGTAGACTGGGATGGTATGGGCATGTAGAGAGAATGGATGAACAAAATTGGGTGAAAAGATGCAGGGCTGTAATTGTGGAGGGAGCTGCACCAAGGGGTGGACCGAGGAAGAGCTGGGATCGGACTATACGTCCCGATCTCAAATCCAAAAACTTGACAAGTGAAGCAGCCCTTAACAGGGTTGCCTGGAACGCCACCATTAGGACAAGAGACTCAAACTGCACGTATGGGTAGAGCACTCAGTCTTAAAATGTTGTGTGTGTGTGTATGTATGTATGTAATAATAATAATAACTATGTAGTGTAGCATCTGCCGCTGCTGGGTACACCATGAGAAGAAGCGTTGCACTAGAATAAAGGGACCTCTCCCAAGGAAGAATTCCGAAGTTGAGAAATTTGTATGTAGCATGCAAAGGTGAGCTTATGTTCAATGACCGGTTTGAGAGTGTTAACTTTGGCAATGAGATGGACAAGTCTTACTACTTTGGAGATACTTGAGATGCAGTGGGGGAAAGTTCAGAGAACTGTTACCATGGGAATACTCCCGTCCCCCCCACCCCCCCCTTTTTGTTTTGTTTTACATTAGTTTAACCAGACCACTGATCCCACTCCCCTTGAAGGGAAAAGTGTACACCTCATGTGTTAGAAGCACAATGACATGCTTCAGAAATGTGGCCTGTCAAAGCGGATGATATCAACAGAATGGAACGTAATGAGATTAGAATGGTGAGATGGATATGTGGTGCCAAACTGCAAGATAGGCTATCTAGTGAAGAGCTGAGGAGACGGTTAGGTATCAAGAGTATCAATGATGAGATGCATACTAGCAGGCTTGGATGGTTTGGACATGTGGAGAGTGAGGGGCACTTGCCTCTCAACACACTCCCACCCTCATTCTGTCCAACTCTCTAACCCAAGACTGAACCAATATTTGCAGTCTTTCTTCTACTCAACAAGGAAGCTTTGGAGCTCTCTCGCTCAATCTGTTTTCCCTCATCCTATGACTTAAACTGCTTCAAGCTCTGTGTCCAGACATTTTTAATATAACGCACAGTACCTTGAACTTGGCTCTCTGTCACTTATTCAACTTTGGGGGAGACACTTGTTACAGGCAGCTTTGCCTTTTATCTCCATTCACATAAAAAAAAATAAAAAAAATAAAAAAGAAGTTGGGTGAAAAGAGGCAAGTCCATTAACTTTGAGGGCGCTACACCAAGGGGCAGACTAAGAAAGACATGGGACCTTCTTGTCTGATCTTGAATAAAATAACCTGACCACGAAGCAGCTCTGAACACAGCTGCCTGGAACGCCGCTATTATGACTTGAGACCGGAACCGCACTTCGTATGGAGCACTCAGTCTTTAAATATACAATATGTATGTATGCATATTTGTAGGCTACCGTACTTTGAAAGCTAATAAAAACAAAGGTAGGATAAAATTACCAGTACTGTACCGGGGCTGTTCAGCCAGGCAGCCTAGGCCCTAGGGAATGACAACAAAAACCAGTACTGTACATGTTTACATCAAGTTAAATACTTTCTTTTTCCAGTACTGTCCAATATTTTCCCGGATTCACAATATGCAATAAATAGATCTATCTATCTCAATCTATTGCCTGACGCCGTGATCCCCGAAGGGGTGGCCACGAACGAACCGCCCCCATGCACCTCTGTCCCCAGTCAGTCGACGCCCCTCCTCCCAACAAGCACCGCCTTCATTCATATACTTCCTCACTCCATCCTTCCACCTCTCCCTCGGTGCACCTCTCCCTCGGTGCACCTCTCCCTCAGTGCACCTCTCCCTCTCTGTCCTTCCACCTCGCTCTCGTACACCCTCTTAGTCAATCTCTCGCTTTCCATACGTTCCATATGGCCGAACCATCTCAAGTTGTTCCTTTTCACACTTTCCAGCACATCTACCTCCACACCACACCTCCTTCTTACTTCCTCATTCGTCTGTCTATCCCTCCATGTAACTCCGCACGCACTTCTCAAGTAACTAATTTCCACCGCTCGCACTCTTGGTCTGAGTCTCTTTCCGAACGTCCATGCTTCGCTTCCGTAAGTTAGTGTCGGGATTACCACACTGTCATGCAAGGACTTCTTCACTTCCATACTGACCACTCTATTTCTTGTTACTGCTTTCAACGTTCCTACAACCCTCTTCCCCTGTTGCCCCCTCTTCCGCACTTCTTCATCCATAGTCCCATCTTTACTCAACACACTGCCCAGATACTTAAAAGAGCTGACAATCTCCATAGCCTGACCGTTCAACTTCACCTCACACTCTGTGACTTATCCCCTTTCGAAGACCATAACCTTGCTCTTCCCCGCATATACCTTCAAAATTCTGTTTTTCGCACACTGTTCCAAACTCATTTACCAGACCCTGCAACTCCCATTCATTATCGCTCATCAGAACTGTATCATCCGCAAACAGCAGTATAGGCAGTTTCCACTCATTTCCCTCCCTTTTCAGCGATACACCAACATCCACTGCTCTTCCTAGTATTTCTTTCATGACTCCATCCATATATACAGTAAACAACCACGGGGACATCACACACCCCTGTTTCAACCCAACACTCAGGTCAAAGAACTCGCTCTGCTCATTCTCCACACATACTGCCGCCTTTGTTTCTTACAGTTTCTTACAGTAGATCCTCTGGAAAAAGGCAAACTAGGCCTGTGTATCCAGCTCAGTGCCAGTACTTGCACTGCTGCGGTCGTTCACGGTGTTGGCGGCGGCGGTAGCAGACGCAACATTTTTACTATTCTGTAATTTTGCTTTATAATCAAACTTCAAATCTTGTCTTCCCCATGCTTTATCAAGATTACTTTCAAACTTCCTTATTGATTCGGAATCGACTACATACTGGGGCAGTGCGTTCCACTCATTTACCACTCTATCACAAAATGAGTTCTTTGCCTTTTCAAGCCTATTTCTTTCTTTGTAAATTTTCTTAGAGTGTCCTCTCGTTCTTGTTCCCTCCCGCATCAAGAAGATACCTTCACACACATCCTCATCATACATTCCTGACACTATCTTAAAAGTCTCTATCATATCCCCTCTCTTTCTCCTATATGCCAGTGTCCTCAACCTCTGCTCATAGCCTGCGTTCTTCAACGTTGGTACTAGCTTGCTAGCTCTCCTCTGCACTTTCTCCACTGCTTCTATATCCTTTACCATATATGGAGCCCACACCTGGTTCGCATATTCCAGGTGCGGCCTAACCAGCGCTGTATAGAGATTCCTGAATATTTCTTCGTCAAGTGACACAAATATCCTCCTTATCAGCCCTACAATTCTATTGGCTTTGTTTATCTTTTCTGCTGAATGTTCTGAGAAATTTAACTTATTATCTGTCACTACTCCTATATCCTTTTCTGCATTAACTTCCTCCATCGCTTCATACATACTGTATCCTACCTTGTCTATCTTGCTTGTCCCAATCCGCATGTACTTGCATTTTTTTGGATGAAAAGGCATTATCCAATGCTCAGACCATCCCTTCATGCCCTCCACATCTCCTTGAAGCAAACCCACATCTTCCTTACTCCTCACTCTTCTATACAGCTTAGTGTCATCCGCATACAGGTATATCTCACTTCCATTAGTTATAACTTCAGGTAAGTCGTTGATAAATATAATGAACAGTAGTGGTCCCAACACAGATCCCTGAGGTACCCCACTTGTAATTTCCCTCCACCCCGAGCCTATTCCATTCACCAGTACCCTCTGTCTCCGTTCTTTCAGGAAGGCTTCTATCCATTTCACACATTTCTCCCCTATATTATAGCTTCTAACTTTCTCTATTAACCATTTATGTGGGACCTTATCGAAGGCCTTCATAAAATCGCAATATACCACGTCTATAACATCACCATCCTCCAGAATTTGCATCCAATCATCTACCACCTTAATTAGCTGTAGTACTGTCGACCTCCCCGGCAAGAATCCGAACTGTCTCCCACTGAAAAGTTGGTTTGATTTCATATGCTCCATTATTCCTTCTCTAATTACCGTTTCCATTAGTTTACACACAACACTTGTCAAACTGACTGGTCTATAATTTCCTGGGTCATTTCTCTTTCTATCTATCTATCTATTGCCTGACGCCGTGATCCCCGAAGGGGTGGCCACGAACGAACCGCCCCCATGCACCTCTGTCCCCAGTCAGTCGACGCCCCTCCCCCCAACCAGCACCGCCTTCGTTCATGTAGTTCCTCACTCCATCCTTCCACCTCATATTCGGTCTACCTCTCCCTCTCTGTCCCTCAACCTCGCTCTCGTACACCCTCTTAGTCATTCTCTCACTTTCCATACGTTCCATATGGCCGAACCATCTCAAGTTGTTCCTTTTCACACTTTCCAGCACATCTACCTCCACACCACACCTCCTTCTTACTTCCTCATTAGTCTGTCTATCCCTCCATGTAACTCCGCACGCACTCCTTAAGTAATTTCCTGCTCTCACTCTTGGTCTGAGTCTCTCAACCAACGTCCATGCTTCGCTTCCGTAAGTCAGTGTCGGGATTACCACACTGTCATGCAAGGACTTCTTCACTTCCATACTGACCACCCTATTTCTTGTTACTTTGCTTTTTAGCATTCCTACAACCCTCTTCCCCTGTTGTACCCTCTCTCCCGCACCTCTTCATCCATAGTCCCATCTTTACTCAACACACTGCCCAGATACTTAAAAGAGTTGACGATCTCCATAGCCTGACCGTTCAGCTTCACCTCACACTCTGTGACTTCACCCCTTTCGAAGACCATAACCTTGCTCTTCCCCCGTATTTACCTTCAAATTCCGTTTTTCGCACACTGTTCCAAACTCATTTACCAGACCCTGCAACTCCCATTCATTATCACTCATCAGAACTGTATCATCCGCGAACAGCAGTATAGGTAGCTTCCACTCAATTCCCTCCCTTTTCAGCGATACACCAACATCCACTGCTCTTGATAGTATTTCTTTCATGACTCCATCCATATATACAGTAAACAACCACGGGGACATCACACACCCCTGTTTCAAACCAACATTCAGGTCAAAGAACTCGCTCTGCTCACTCTCCACACGTACTGCCGCCTTTGCACTCTCATACATGCTCTTCACTGCTTTCAGCAACTTGCCCTCTATTCCGTATATTCTAAGTACTTTCCACAAACCTTCTATTTGTTAGTAGTCTTGGCAAATCCAACGTCAAGGCTATTAACCTAATTGCAATGACGACTTGTCTATTTTGACTGCTATGTCGTCATTCCAACCGCGGTTAAAAAGAAAACGTCTAGAGTCTACTCCTTATCTTGCTCTAGGAGACGTTGTACATTAACCAAAACTACCACCGAAGGTGAAAAAAGCATAGAAGAGAAGAAAAAGGGGTTTACCTTAGTTACCGCTTAAGGCCCATCCTGTGTTCCGTCATGTGCAGATCCCTGTCGAACGTGCGCATGAGCGACCCTCTCTTGTTATCATTTTTTCACGCGCTCCATTGAATGCAGTCGCTTTTGTTGTGCTCCTTTAATTCACCCTGTTTAGGTTCGTTTCGGCTTATCTGGCCTTCTTTTTTGTTAGACAGATGTTACGTGATCTAGGGCACACGTAAATGGGCTCCTCAGTGTGTTTAATGGAGACGCGTGTGGAAATAGCTACCGAAGGTACGGGGGCGCCTGGCGTTCCTCGTGTGTGTTTTTCATTCCTTTCTCTTTTCATATTCTTTTTTCCTGTTAGTCTGGGCATAGTTTAGATTTTAGCTTATTTTAGCCTAGCTTGTTTCTCATTCAGGAATTGCTATGCCCCTATGAGTTTTCATATTTTCATAGCCTAGGTGTACAGTTGGTTCACGATCTGAGATTTCGTGGTGGCGGTGCTGTTTGTAGGGTTTGTGTCGGCCGCATTATTAGCGTTATTCCCGAGTCCCCCCTTTCGAGCCTTCACTGTGTCTCAAGGGCCTGGGCGCTTGGTGGTTCGTGTTATCCTGGGGTACCCCACGGGGGCCCCTCCCTCACACCACAGGGTTTTTCGCCCCTGACACATTCTCTCCTCACGGCTAGGCCACCCTTTTTCTCGCCAGTTTCATTTACTGGTTTTTGTGTTCCCTTACTGTTTTCACCTCCATCCTTTCATACCCTTTTGCCCAATCCTGGGGTACCCTACGGGGGCCCCTGTTTGTGCCAAACCACCCTTCCTGCCCCTTCTCCTCATGGGCTTTGCTCTATCTCTGTGGGTTGGGTGGTTCCTAGGGGATGTGCCTCCTCTCCCCTGGTGTGTCTTCCTTGCCTCTCCCTTGACCGGTTGAGTCAGGATATTATCAAGGAAGACACTGCTCAGCTTGATGGCCATCGTCGCTTGGAGTTCATAAGGAGATGACGCTTTTTTCTGGGCCTCTTTGGTATTTCCTAGACGCTCCTCTCGCTTTTTCGGCGCCGGACCATCTCGGCCGGTCCCGCAAATTTGCGGGGTGCTCGATTCGGTCCTCTGGGCCATTTCGGTTCCCCGCAAATTTGCGGAGATCGTTGGGGGGTCCCGCGAAATTGCAGGAGGGTGGTGTCGGTACGGTTATGCCTCCATTGGCCCGCAAATTTGCGGTAATAGTTGGCTTTCACTATTGACTTTTGTTATGTCATCTTGTTGCCTGATACTATATTGGTGTATGCACTTTACTGGTGTTATAGGCCCTGCATGTAAGATGTTGAGTGGTGGTTAACACTTTCTCCATCTTTGCAGGTTCTGCTAGTGCTCTTCCGCCTCGGCCGCCCTCCTCACCTACCTCTGTGCTCCCAGTTTAGGGTGAGTACGGATACCTGTTTGCATGTGTGTTCCTGTTTCCCCATGCTCCTTCCCTGGTTCTTCTTGGACATTCTCTCCACTTACTCCTTCGACGTGCTGATTATGGTGTGTGTTCTTCTAGTGCAGGTAGGCTGCCTTGCTTTCGCCTTGGTTGTCGCTCCCCGTGCTTGGAGAGCCACAAGTCCTGCTTGCGCCACTCGCTCTGTGTGTCCTCTACGGCCTACCTCCCTGCTCTGTGTGGCACGTGTCTGGCCCTGGTGGTTGTGCTGCTCCATGGCCCTGGTTCCTCGGCGGCGGCTGTGGCCTCCTGCTTCCCTTCCGTCGGTGTGGACGATGGTCTCCCGCCACATTAGGACTGTGGGCCACCGTTCCCCGGCCTTTGTTGGCGACCGGATCCGCGTCGCCCTGGGTATCCCTGACCCGACTGACGGCCATTTACCTGGCCCTCTCCCTGCTCGGGCCCTCTCCCCTGGGTCCCGCAGCCGGTCGTCCCATCGTCGGGGGGTTTCCCCGGCTCCGTCCCCGCTCTCGCTCGCCTTGTCGTCCTCCTGATCGCCTTGACGACGCCCATCGCCCTCGTCATGGTTCTCGCCCTGAGGCCGGGGTTAGCGGCTCTGCCCCTGTGCGCCCTCCCCTGGCCTCTACGGATAGGGGCTCTACTCCCTTCCGCCCGCTTCCCCAGCCCAGACGACTTCCTCTTACGTTGTCCTCTCCGCGCGCGGTTGTTCATGCTGTAGCTGGCCCTCTGCTCCCTCCTCCTACACTGTCCAGGAGGGTCCGCCTGGATGTCGTTGCTTCTCCTACTTCACCTGCTTCAGTGCCTATTCTTACTTCACGGTCACGTCCCACGGTGGTGGTCCCTCCCTCCTCCGCCTCGGTGTCGGGCCGCCCTGTTATCTCAGCCCCGGGGATCCTTGCTCTGTTTCCCCCCGCGGCTCCTGGCCTCCTTTCACCCGGCCAGCCTTCCCACTCCCGTCGTCCTGCTCCTCCTCATTCTTCTCTTCCTGACCTTCCCTTACCGTCTCGCCAGGGGGGTACCCCTCCTCTTGCCTCGGTGGGGTTTCGCGAGAGTTCGGGGTCCCCTTTCTCAGGAGCTGATGTGTCGCTGGAAGAGGGGAATGGTGCTGTTTCCCCCTCGGCCGTTCGTGATCGGGGACGAGTCCCTCAACGGCGACACAACCGTCGTCGCTCGCCTTCCTTGGGCCGCGACGCTGCTGGTTCGTGTCGTGGGTCTCGCTCCCGCTCACGCTCGCCCCTGCGGGCCGACCAATCTGGGGGGGGGTAGCCTCTCTCGGATCAATTGTCGGCTATGCAGGGCTGGGTTGTGTCACGCTTCGACGGGCGCTTGGAGTCGATGGAAGACTCCCTCTTCTCGCCCTTCTTGGCGGTGCCTCACCCTCAGCACCTCACCCTACCTAACCCTGCTATGGTCCCCCTCCCTTCTGCAGGCCTACGCTCTGGTCAGGCTTCAGCCGCACTGACATCCTTCCGGCTGTTCAGTCCCTGGCTGTGTTGACGGGTCTGTCCTCCTAAGGGACAGGTTTGTGCGACGCCGGTACGCCTGGCTTAGCCGTCATGCTCGGTCACCCTCTCCCATTGGAGGCCTGGTTTGCTGAGGCCTTCGACTTCACACACCGATCCGTCGCCGGCTCTCCTTCCGTCCCTCCCCCGGAGTCGTCCCTGATTTTGCCTCCTCTTGTGTCTGTCGGCGGGTTGGACGGCGCGTTCTGGTCCTGGATGAGCGCGCCCGTTCTTGAACTTTGTTCTATTGCTACCCCGTTCTTCTCTCACCCGGATCAGCCCTCTGTCGCCAAGGTTTTTCCCTTGCGACGGAGGGTGACGGACTTATTGTCTTGTCTTTAGGTTCCCTCCAGACGTCTGTTCACCACCTGCGGCTTTTCGAGGCGTCTGCGCCAGGCGATCTTCGCGAGGGTTTGGACCGCGTTGAGCGGGTCCACCTTCGGCTCGCGGTGACTTTGGTTCCCGAGCTGAAGGCGGTTTTGTGCGCGGCAACTCGGCACCGCACGACGGTACGGTCTTCGTTCTGCCGGCCGGCCCCCTTGGTTATTCGTCAGGGTTTGTTGTACTCTGCGCTATATACGTCGGGGTTTTTTTACGCAGGATGCTTGGGAATGCTCCGCTTCTCTGTCGGCGGCCCCTGCTTCCGCCACACGACGCCGTGCTGTGTCGTTACGGACCCTGCTTACGTCACGCACCGACGCGCTGTGCCGCGCGCGGGGTTTTCTCAGTCCCGTCCTTCTGCCGGTCCTCTTCGGGGTGCTGCTGCAAGTGCTGCCGCCTTGCCCCGGGCGCAAGACTGGGACGTTGCTGGCCAGTGCTTCGG
Organism: Paralithodes platypus; assembly: GCA_032716605.1. Classification (NCBI taxonomy): domain Eukaryota; kingdom Metazoa; phylum Arthropoda; class Malacostraca; order Decapoda; family Lithodidae; genus Paralithodes; species Paralithodes platypus. The sequence goes on from CM064530.1 coordinate 17,809,063, forward strand.
TTCCGCCTCGCACTTCTGTTCTTGCCCCTTTCATCCCCTCTGTGTCGGGGCTGGCCGGCCTTCCACTTCCGGCCGCCTTTCGTAGGGGTCAGCCCCGCGCCGGCCTTGGGTTGGGGTGGCCCGCCCTTTTCGACGAGGTTGGGGGGGGGCGGGGGTAGAGGAGGTCAACGTGGCGCTCATGCCCGCACGGCCCGTACCGGGGGTACCTCCACGTCAACACAATGTGTAGTTCTCTGGGTCGGCCTCCTTGTTCTCCTTCTCGCCTGGGCGTACCGGGTCGCTCCCCTCCTCTCGGGTGCTCCCTCGGGTTGTTTTCGCCCTTGCGCCCCTCGGTAGCCGCGAGGGACGTTGGGAGCGGCGGGTTGCGCGGAGGGTTCTCACCTGGAGGTGGACGTCCGACCCCCACTCCGCTCTTGTCACCGACAACGGCCCATCTCTTCAGAGGTGGCCCACGTGTTCACTTCCATGCCCGAGCTGGGTAGCGTCGAGGGAGTTGACCGCCGGTCACCCGGTTTTCCTCTCCCGTGTCTTTCTGGTTCCGTCGCCGACCTGCGACGCGATGCGACCGGTGGTGGATCTGTTGGCCCTCAACGGGCACATCGTGCACACACGGTTTCGGATGCTGCCGATACCCCTGGTACGCCTGGCCCTGTGCCCTCTGTCGTGGGTAGTGTCGCTGGCCCTCCAGGATGTGTCTTGGCTCGTTCCTCTCCATCCTCGCTTCCAGCGATTCTTGGCCGTTCGGACTTCCGATCGTGTGTTCCTGTTCGACGGCCTTCCCTTCGGTCTCCACATCGCGCCGCAGATCTTCTCCGCACTGGTGGGGCAGGCTCTGGGTCCTCTCCTCAGGAGCGGGCTCCAGCTCCTGTTTTCCTTGGCCGTTTGGTTGGTAGTTTCCGACGCCCTAGGCCTGTGCATTGGCGACGCCCTCACAATCGTTCGCGACATCGCACGGTTAGGGTTCCCCTTCGATGTTCCCAAGTCACGCTTGACCCCGTCGCGTGTCGTGCCATGGGTCGGTCTCGCATGGGTTTTGTCCGGCGCTACGGTGACCCGGGGTCTGCCGGCCGCGGTGCACCTTCGGTGGACGGTCCTCGCCGTGTTGCACTCGGTCTCCCTCCCGGGGTGGCTCTGGGACTCGTTCGTGGGTTCGCTGCATTGGGCCGCTCTGCCCCTTCCATTAGGGAGCCTCTGGCTACGCCGCCTCCTCCTCATGGGCACCGCGGTGTTTCCGTTGCCCCTATGGATCGGCTCCTGCCGCTCCCGCGTACCGTTCGCCGGCGCTTCGGTCGCTGGGTTGCTCGGGGCTCGCTCTTTGCGGCTGTGCCCTGGACCGACCCCCCCGCCGACGGTCTGGGTAACCACAGATACGTCGAGCGAGGTTGGGTGAGGTTCCCAATCGAACCTGGGACGTCCACTTCCCGGCAGATGGGTGGGTCTCCCTCCTCTTACCTGTCTATGCCCTCGGATTGTTGGTTCCTTTGTTCTTCCTGCGGGTCCCCGTGCTGGCCCTTCGGGGTGAGTCGGTGGCCTTCGGGTTGGACACTCAGACAAGCTGTCCCCTGTTTCCTTATGCGGGGGTCCTCCAGGTCGTTGACTCTATTAGGGGTCTCGGTGGAGTTGTTCTTCCTCGCGGACCGACACCCCTTCTCCTTGCATGCCTCCTCCCTGCCCGGGCCTGCCACCCTTTGGGCGGCCGCCCTGTCGAGAGGGCAGGGCGTTCTTGTAGAATGGGCGATGAAACGGACTGTGTTCGCCGACCTCGCGGCTTCCTGAGGTGTTCCGGAGGTCGCCTTGTTCGCATCGGGGGTGCCGCGCCAGTTGCCTCTGGACCTCTCCCTCCGGCCTCGCGCTCCGGGGGGGGTCCGGACGCTTTCATGGTCGCCTGGTACTGGTGGCGGTCGATATCCATTTTTTCCGCCACCAGACGCGCTGTTGATGTGCCCGGTCTTCGCGAAGCTGCGGCTGTACCACGGCTGCGTCTGGCTCCTCGCGCCTCTGTGGCCGGCACGGACTTGGTCCGCCCGGTTGCCGCGGTGGTGCCCGGGTCCGGTCCCTCTACCTGTCTCCGGCTTCCACTTGGGCTAGGTTGGGGTCCTGCGGACCTCTTTGGCCTTCGCATCGTGCTTGTTCATGAGGCACGGTGGCTCCCGGTCCCCGGCCGGGCCCTGACTGACTTCCTGCAGCGTTCCTGGCCGTCTTCTCCTTGGGGGCCTTACGGGTCCCGCTGGAGGTTTTTTACTAGGTGGCTACAGGCCACTCGCCTGCCAGTTGGCTCTCCTTCCCTCGTCCTACGCTCCTTGTTTCACCTCTTCCGTACACGTCGCTTTCCAGTCGACGCTATACGTACCCACTTGTCTGCCGTCCGGGGGGTTCTTTGGGTCCGTCGCTGGGCTGGTCGTTCCGCCACAGGTGCTGGATTCCTTCCTGACGGCTGCCTTCCGGGATTGACCGCCTCCGCGCCAGGTCTCTCCGCTGTGGGATCTGGGGCGGGCTCTGGTCCTTCTGGCTTCCCCCACGTATACAAGGGCCGCTACGCCGGTTCCGTTGCTCGGGCGTCCACTCTTCCTTGTCGCTCTGGCCACTGGGGATCGGGTGTCTGCACTAGCGGCATTGTCACGGCCCCGGGACTGCGTCCGATTCTCCCCGTCCTTGCATGGCGTCTCGTTCGCCTCCTCCCCACCTTTTGTTACCACGCATGGGAGGGAGGCCCCCGTTTTCCAGCCTTACGGCGTGGGCATCCTCGCCATGTGTTGTGCCCGGTGTCAGCCTTGCACTCCTCTGTTGCGTCTGTGGCGCCGCCTTCGGGTACTGCTGTGTGGGTGTCTCCTCGGACAGGTGGGAAGCTCTAGCAGGTGCAGCTGGGCCGCCACGTTTGTCGGACCGTTCGTGCCCGTCACCCTGTTTGTAGGGGTTCTGCGCGCGATGTCAGATCCTTTGCTGCCTCCTTCCGGTTCCTGCCACGTCGATCCTTCCCTGCCTTCGCCTCCGCGGTTTTGTGGTCTTCTATCAATTCCTTCATCTCCTACCTCTCCGTGTCCAGTGTTCGACCCCCTCGGCCGGTGATTGCTCTCGGGGGTCGTGTTTCCTGGTGCTCTGGCGAAGATCCCTGGTCTTCCCCCCTTGTCCCTCGTTCTTTTCCTTTGTTTTATTTGACAAAGGGGGGGGGGGGGGTGTATGGGTTTGCAACACTGGATTGCAAGTTTGGGATTATGTATTGTTCCAGTACATAAGTGTTTTTGCCACATTGAAAATTGTGTTTTGTTCTTGTGTTCAGTGTTTTTGTTGGTTTTTGAAGAAAAGGGATTTTGGGTACAGTACCTATTTGGTTTCAGACAAGTCTATGTTTTTGCATTACTATGAATGACGGGCATGTGTTAAAACTGTTCTTTTTAGCTACTCCTCAGTTTTTCACTCTTTTATTAAACTCTCTTGTTTACATTGTGTCTTTGTCATTCGTAATTTTGTTTTATGCATTGGTTTTTTTGGTAGGTTGGGCTTGGATGTCCTCCTCCTATTTGTTATGCAGCCTTGACGTTGGATTTGCCAAGACTACTAACAAATTGGGAGGTTTGACGTACCTCCCAACCTACCAAATAGGAAAACCTACTATTTGGTAGTAGTCTTGGAAAATCCAACGTACATAATACCCTCCCTCACGCCGGACCCCTGCCCATCCGCGTTCTTCTGCTGACGTGAGATGTGATAACAAGAGAGGGTCGCTCATGCGCACGTTCGACAGGGATCTGCACATGACGGAACACAGGATGGGCCTTAAGCGGTAACTAAGGTAAACCCCTTTTTCTTCTCTTCTATGCTTTTTTCACCTTCGGTGGTAGTTTTGGTTAATGTACAACGTCTCCTAGAGCAAGATAAGGAGTAGACTCTAGACGTTTTCTTTTTAACCGCGGTTGGAATGACGACATAGCAGTCAAAATAGACAAGTCGTCATTGCAATTAGGTTAATAGCCTTGACGTTGGATTTTCCAAGACTACTACCAAATAGTAGGTTTTCCTATTTGGTAGGTTGGGAGGTACGTCAAACCTCCCATTATCCACTTTGTCATAGGCCTTCTCCAAGTCCATAAAGGCAACATACACCTTTTGTTTCTTCTCCAGATACTTCTCCACAACACAATTCAGGGTAAAAATCTGATCTACACATCCTCTTCCCTTCCTAAAACCTCCCTGCTCGTCGCCTATCCATTTCTCCGTTCTCACTCTCACTCTCTCAATCACTACCCTACTGTATACCTTCCCTACTACGCTTAGAAGACATATTCCTCGGTGGTTACCACACACTCCTCTTTCCCCTTATATAGGGGGACTATTATGCCAGTCTTCCAGTCATCGGGTGCACTCCCTTCTCCCATGCTAGTTTGCACATTTTCCATACCCATTCTATCACTATCTCACCACCATACCTCAACATTTCCCCACACACTCCATCTGTTCCTGGTGCTTTCCCCAACTTCACTTTTCATGGCTTCACACACTTCTGACCTCCTGATCCCCACCTCCTCCTCCACTACTTCTCTTCTTCTCCCTCCCATACCATATCCAGCTATGTTTGCTGGCTCTTCATTCCTTACATTTAGCAACTCACTGAAGTACTCCCTCCATCTTTCGACTCTCTCTTGCTTCTCGGCTAGCATTCTCCCATTCTTATCTTTCACACCCTTACTGTTTCCCTTGCTACCTTCCCTAACTTTCTTGACTTCTTTCCAGAACAGTTTCTTACTCTCCCTCCATTTTACACTCAGATTCCTTCCAAATTCCTCATCTACTCTTCTCTTACTTTCCTTCACTACTCTCTTCACCACCCTCTTACTCTCCACGTACCTCGCTCGTTTCTGTCTCTCGGAATCTTCATTCCCTCTACTACCCAACCACTCTCTATATGCTTTCTTCTTTTCTTCCACAGCTATTCTTACCTCTTCTGTCCACCATGCTGTACCTTTCACCATTTCTCTTTCCCTTCTTAAAAATAGCTGTTATGTTCGCCTCTCTCCAGTCCATTGGGATTTGTCCTGTATTAAAAGATACCTCAAATAACATTTTTAATGGCTCTACTAACATCTCACCTCCTTCCTTTATGATTCTTGGATGTATCCCATCCGGTCCCGGGGACTTACTTCTGTTCATTTTTTCTATAGCCCTTCTTATTCTAGCATGGGAAAACTCTATTAGTTCTAGTGCCGGTGCCTGTTTGATGGGAATAGTAGGCACTGCATCATCCGACTCCACTGTTAGTACCTCCCCAAAGTATTTCCCCAGCACCTCTGCTTTCTCCTTATCAGTTTCTGCTCTATTCCTATCATCCAATTCTCCTATCAGTTCTGGGATACCTACTCTTCTTGTTAACTTTTCCTGAATGTACTTCCAGAATATTTTTGGATTATCCTTCACATTTTTTGCAATCTCTCTCTCCCTCTTCTTCACCCCCCTCCTTGTCTCCCACCTTATTTTATTGTTTATTTGTCTACGTTCCAAATCCACTTCTTTAGCTTCTATACTAGACCCCCTGTTCTCTTTTAACACTCTTAGTCTATCCCACAATCGTTTCTTTCTTCTTATCCATGTCCAAAGCTTTCTTTTCATTGTTAATTCTGGGTTCGTTCTTTTCCTCAATTTTGTTTTATCCTTATATCCCCTTATTGGTACACATTTGGATATAGCATTCTCCAGTTTGACTCTAATCTTCCTCTACATTCCTTCAGCGTCTTCACCGTTCAAGTATTCCCCCCAGTCAATGTCCAAACACCTTCTCAGCAGCTCATAATCTGCTCTATCATACATGTATATTTTTTTTTATTGCTTCTATTATCCCTCTGTTTTAATATTGCAACTAAAACTTATACAGGCATGGTCACTACGACCTATAGGGCTATCCACATTGACATGTTCTACTATATCCTCCTCATTGCTAAAAATCAAATCAAGTACACTCCCCTGTGTCCCATCTCTATATCTTGTCATCTCTGTAATATGTTGCGTTAAAAAACAATCTCTCACTTTCTCTATAAACTTGTTTTCCAGGCTACACTGTCCCGCTGGAGTAGTACAATTTGCCCAGTTGATCCTTGGCAAATTGAAATCACCAATCAAAATCTTATATTTGTTCTCTCTATTATCTATTTCCTCCATTGCTTTCAGTAGGTTATCATCCTCTTCCCTACTATTATTTGGGCTTCTATATATAGAGGCAATTTGAATTGACCCTCTTGCACATTTTACTTCAATACACAAATACTCACAATACTGCTGTCTCATATCCACCTCATTTACCTTGAGCTCTTTTCTTACATAAATAAACAGTCCTCTTCCAACCTCTGCTCTAATAGCATTCCTCTCATACAACTCAAAACCCTCCAAACTATACTCCACCAGTTCCCTTTCAATTCTAGCATTTTTTGGTCTTACTTCCTGTAAGGCTATGACATCAGGTTTTCCTCTTCATCCTGCAACCTACATATCAGTTCTCTTTTCTTGTCCTGGGTAAACACATCAACATTGCTAAACATAATCCTTAATCTTTCTACCATTCCTTCAGCAGCTACATCATCCCGCTCCTCCTGTCCGTGCCCTACTCCCCCCCTCACACTACCGGTACTGTGTCTGCAGCTTCTTCTTCTTCTCCTGTCTCTCCCCGAGACGCTTCCACCCTGCTCTCCACCTCTGCCACAACTTCTATCACATTCTCTTCCCTCCCAGATCTCCTTCTCCCTTCTATTCGTATAAACCACTTCTTCAATTTCCCGTCCCTCACTCTCCAGAAAAATTTCTTCTTATCCTCCTCACCCAACTTTCCATTTTCCTCATCAGCCTTTTCCTGTATTTCCTTTATTTTTTTTCTTTGTTCTATGCTCAAATCCTTCTTTAATCTTATATGTTTCAGTTCTTCATTTGTGTTTAGTCTCCAACTAAAATTTGTCACTGTCTCTGCCATTGCCCTGGTCTTAAACTGTACCCTTATAGGTCTCATCTCCCCCCTTCTATATCTACCTATCCTACTGACTTCCTCCACCTGCCCATCCCATCCACATCCATCTACATCAACAGCTTTCATGACCTCCTTCACTTTCTCCATATCTCTCACTTTTCTCACTCCATTATCATTCATATGAGCCTCTATATCTCCATGCATGATTACACCTTTATCCCTGTCCATGGCCTCCCTCACGACACTCTCCTTGTTCTTCATGACTCCTACGACTGCACTCTCAAAACTTTTTTTTGTCTTGTTCATTTCCTCCTTTTGTTCTTTCACAATTTCCTCCAAATCCTTAACTTTCTGTTCACCTACCACCGTCCATGCAGTTGACTCCTTCACTTCCTTGAATCGTCCTTCGTATTCCTTCAGCTGCTCCTTTAATGCCATATTCTTTGCTCCCAAATCCTCTACCCTTTTTAGTATCATCTCTAGGTTATTATTAACTTCCGAAATAGGCCTACATTCGCTTCCTTCACTAAGCCTATTCCCTGCCCCACCCGACGCACCACATAGTTCGCACAACACCTTGATTTTCTCACCAATGTCCCCCTTCCACTTCTCCGTATCACTCTTCCACTTTTCCAAATCCTTCACAGCATTAAAAATCTCTTCTACCTTCTTATCTGTGCTCCTAAACCCACGAAACCGTCCTAACCTTTCTTTCGTCTCCGAAATTCCCGCCGTTCCGTCCGCCATGTTTGTTTACAATCACTACAACTCCAGCTGACCCGTTGATTACACTACTCTTTTCACAATATATATCACTCCTCCACCACACCAATTTATCTTCAAAACACTTCACTAGTCCTTCCTCTCCTCGCTCGCTCAGTATGTATTCAAAATTCCGTTATACTTAATCGTGCCCATGATAATATGCCGGAGCCTCAAAAAATGCGTCCGCCTCCCACCATCGCCTCGACCGACTTCTTTGCACCCTCATACATGCTCTTCACTGCTTTCAGCAACTTGCCATCTACTCCGTATATTCTAAGTACTTTCCACATGCCTTCTCTATCCAATAGATACCCTAACAAAAATCATAAACCAATAACATACGAGTCAGTTTGCAGAAAGATCACAGACATTTCTGTAAATAAAGTTCTTCTTTGGTTGTAAATTAGACTACTGTACCAAAAATTGAAAATATATCAATTACTGTAATTTCATTATCTCTGCTAACACGTTTCCTTTGGGAGTGTAAAGTAAATAATGTTCACGATAGAAATACCTCCAAGATACTTTGTCCTTCTCCTTGTTCCACTCACACTTATTCTTTCTACACCAATGGTGTCCTTATTCCTGATGTACCACACAATTGAATGTTGAAGATATTTTATGGCATTTGTTCCTCGTATATTTTTTAAATATTATCATACCACCCTAAAGTACTACTCTTCTTTACTCCACCACTGTACAACCCAAATTATGCGTAAGTCCCTCATCCATTTAAAAAAAAAAAATTATAATCTTAAAAAAAACATCTCAACCCCTCCAACTTGGCTGTCCTCTTTCACTCCATACCCCCAGCCCATATGGGGCCTTATGGCCTTAATAGCTTAGCAATGGTAATAGGTAGAAAGATCAGCTTAATGGTAAAATGGAGTACATACTGTTGTCTTGATCCTGGCGTTGACAGGACATCACTATGTCGTCTGGTTGTTGTGTTGTGAGGTTGTGAAAATTAAGAGCGCGGGAGTTAAAGAGGACACCCAAGTTCTGCGGTGAAAGTTCAGTGTGGAGTATATGAGGACAGCATAATTTGAAGGGTTAACCCTTCAAATTAGGCTGGCCTCTTAACCCTTCCTCCCCGGGCTGCCTTACTTAACCCTCTCACCACGGAAGACCTCTTGAACGCCCATAAAAAAGCATATAACAGGTACCCGGAAGGCCTCTTGAACGCCAGTGGTTGAAAGCCTGTGAGCTTCGTGTGCGAGGCGTCGGTCCGACGCATGTAAACAACAGCCGGCTGGACCGACGCCCCGCATCTCCGGCCACAAGAAGGAGAGCGTCGCTTGTTCGTGTGTGCCTGTATGTTGTTGTTAAGTATCGAAAAGTGGTGTAAAGTGGCTGTTTTGGCCATAAAGTTATCTCCAATGAAATCATCATCACAGCTCAACCAGTTGACTTAGAGAGCTCTACTTAATGCCATTCTACAGGTAAATAACACAGCTACGCTTGGGGATGCGCGGGAATGCGGGAAGCAGTCTGATTAACGAATATACGGTAGCCTAGCCTAGACGTTTTTCGGCCAAAACACCCGGGTTTCGAGGAATATATATATAATACATAGCCGGGGCTGGAGGGTTAAGGACGGAGGCTGTATCCGGGCGATTTGGCTGAAAACACAACATACGTTAACTAAGGCTAATCTCGCTTAATATACTACTTACATTAATCAAACATATGTCAAAATGGGCGCCTTACCTTGCCGCGTATAATGGCGTTGAGTAGAGCTTTCTAGCTCAACTGGTTCCGGAGTGATGGTGATGGAAGTGGAGGTAACTTTTGCCGCCTATTTACCTCGCCGCGTCCGAACACTCAACCGCGGCCCAGGCTACAACGAACGTTTTGACTCGTCGCTCTACCTTGAATTATGGCGGGAAGCGATTTTTTTAGTGTTTTATTGTTTATTATGCCATATATTATTGTTATTATGTTATTTCCACTCAATAAAGTTATTTTTCTGAAGTAATTTGTGTCTCTGTCACTTATACTTAGTTTTATTGTTATTATTATAGTAGTTATGATTATTTATACTGGACTATGGTAATTGATAGTGTCATTTTCACTTATTTATTGTTAGGAATAAATATTTTAGTGTCACTTTCACTTGTTCATATTGTTCTGAAGGCACTTATTATTACTTATGTGTGTCTCTTTCACTTAGACTTAGTTTTATAGTCATTATTATAGTAGTTATGATTATTTATACTGGACTATGGTAATTGATAGTGTTATTTTCACTTGTTCATACCGTTCTGAAGGCACTTATTATTACTTATGTGTGTCTCTTTCACTTATACTTAGTTTTATTATTAGTATAGTGTCAATTTCACTGGACTATGGTAATTGATAGTGTCATTTTCACTTATTTATTGTTAGGAATATATATTTTAGTGTCACTTTCACTTGTTCATATTGTTCTGAAGGCACTTATTATTACTTATGTGTCTCTTTCACTTATACTTAGTTATATTATTATTATTATTATTGAGTGTCACTATCACTGTCACTTACACTTCAATGTTTGTCATAGTGTGGAAATCATTGAAGCAGGTGCCAGCACACAGTCCCACCTGACACTCAAGGCATTGCCAAGTGCTTTTTGTGGGTTTGCGGGGTCGTCGAGTTGTGCGGCTGCACACACAGCACCTCTTCTGCATTCTTATTCTGCTGTTAGGACCCTGGAAAGGAAGGGCGACGAGCTGGTGCTTTCTGAAGAACTCGGCACACCCTGTTCTGTCCAGCATGCCTGGTCCTTGTAGTGGCCTCCCTGGTGTACCCGCATGTTTACCCAGGAGCTCAAGTATCATCTGCTTTTGGAAGGTCCGCAGGCTCTTGTACTTCATGACTGGAGTCCTCAAACGGTAGATGTTGTACGCGTTGAGGACAGACATATCTACTGTATGCAGGACAAACTTCTTGTACCACCTGCAAGATGTTCGCAGGCAGTCTATGAAGCCCATCTGCATGTCGGACTTGTCGACGAGGCGCATGTTGACATTATAGTCCAGGACAGCAGCTGGTTTCGTGATAGGGTTCTTCGTCCTTCGGTCCACCTTCCCTGTGGCGACCATCTCTGCTTTGTGGCATGTGGTGAGGAGGTTGACCTTGCGCTGGTCATGCCAGTGGATGGAGAGGATGGGGCCACTCTTCTTATGGAAGATCTCCGTCTTCTTAGTCTTGGTTGGGTAGGCTGGCATGCCCTTCCTCTTCCCCTTCACTGTGCCGACAGTTCCGGTCTTGCGGTCATGGAGGTACTTGGCGAGGATAGGCGACGTGTAATAATTGTCGGTATAGAGGATGTGGTTGTCATGGAAGTACCTCTCCATCATCCTCTTTACCACAGCGCCGCCAAAACCAATGAGGGGGTCAATCTGCACTTCACCACCCTTGCCGCTGTAGACTATAAAGTCGAGCACATATCCCGTCTTGCAGTCGCAGAGGACGAAGAGCTTGATGCCGAAGCGGTGTCTCTTGGACGGGATATACTGTCGGAAGTGCAGCCTACCACGGAACAGGACCAGAGACTCGTCGATGCACAGCTTCTGAAAAGGAATCAGGTAGGTGGAAAACCGATGACGTATCATGTCATACAGTTGCCTGATCTTCCAGAGTGTGTCGGGCTCGTGGACATGCATGTTATTTGTCAGGTGGAAATATGAGAGGATGTCGAAGTACCTATCCCTTGACATGTATTTACCAAATGCTGGAGTCGTTGTGAGGTCGCCAGTTATCCAGTAGTTGGCCAGAATGTGGTTCTTTATGTGTGTCATCAGCATTGTGAGTGCCAAGAACACATATAATTCTGCCACAGTGAGAGCTCTCCATGCCACCATCTTGGCACTGGTCTTCCTCCCAAGAAAGTTTGAACAGATAGCCTGGTGGTTATTTGTCTCTTTGACAAGGTATTCCATGACTTCATTGTCGTAGAAGCCACAGAAAAGTTCACTGGGGGTGGCATTTGGGCCACAGGGATATGCTGGTGACACCCCGGAACCCTGTTGTACCTCGTCAAAGGCAGGACAATCTGGCTCAAAATCCGCCCCATCTGTCCACACAAACATGTCAGCTGCTCGAGGACGAGGACGTGCAGCTGCAGCAGGCACACGCCCTGGATGCCCTGGCACACGCCCTTGGCCACGCGGACGCCCAGGCGGATGCCCTGCACGCCCACGCCCACGCCCAGGCCCAGGGGCAGCGGCGTCGGCAGGCTGACCACGTCCACGACCTCGCCCTTTTACTCTTCTTGTCGGGACTTCCTCTTCCTCTTCGTCTTCCTCTTCCTCTTCCTCAGGCGACGTCAGGTCATCTGGGGCAATGTTGGGGTCGTCAGCATCCTCTTCAGGAGACAACTCTGGTGAAGAATAGACCGGGCGTCGGCGGCGTGGGGCTGCGGGAGGTTGAGCAATGGGAGCCTCGGCCTCGGGAGTTGGGCTCCTTTTGCGGCTAGCCGTGGACTTTTCCGCAGGAAATAATGACCTACGATGCGGGGCCTGTGGTGACGCACTTGTAGAGGCCCTTTGGTCATCCTGAGGGACAGATGAAGCCGAGGGCTGTGGGTGGCCCTCCCGGCGTCCCGGGTCAAGGCGTCAGGACAAAGGAATGCGGGTGGTTGCTAGGCCTGGGTCGGCGTCACTATCAATATCTACGCCTTCCCTCACTTGTTCTGCTTCGCTGCGTGCTTTCTTGGCTGCACTTTTCACTAAATACTGTTTATAGAAGTATTTACCCACTTTCAAGGGCGTACGGGCAGGCAAAGGGGAAGGTCCTGGCGTAAGGCTAGGGCTAGGCCTAGCCTAACCTACGAAACTAGGCGAAGGGGTTGGCTCTAGCACACTTGGTACTTCAATAGCACCTTCCTCCACCACTTCCACATCAAGATCATCACTACTATCACCCCCCTCAAATAAATCCACATTGTCATCATCACCAAATCCCACAAAATCGTCAACTTCGCTTCCACTTCTACTCTGAATATAGAGGTTTTTGTCCACAGAGCTTTCACCACTGCTCAAATCCGGGTTGAAAAGTTTCACGGTGTATTGCACTCTCACTTAGCAAACGTTTCACTTTCCTTAGTTTCTTTTTCTTCTCGGTTGGCAGAGGCGTAGATGTTGCAAGCGGGTTAGCACTGGGACGCGCGGGAGATTGCACAGTATCGGACGCGTCGGAATTAATTTTTTTGCTGTAGCTCGCAATGGCGGCAACGTAGGAACTGATAAGAGTGGTAGTTGAGGCTTGGTGGCGCTACGATCGCCCACGCAAAGTAAAATTTGCCCGCGCTAAATTTATAGCGCGCTTTAAAGCACATACCTTAGGTAAGGACGCCCGGGTAGCTACCCTTCTGCTGAGCTGTCCTTACCTAAGGCAGCCCGGGTAGGAAGGGTTAAACATCATACCGAACTTTCACTGCGGAACTTGGCTGGCCTCTTATACTCCGTACGCCTAAGAAATAAGTTAAAGCGAAAGACGTTCTAAGTCCTGGTGGTGTTTTGAGAGTGCTAACTGAGTAACCGAGTTTAGAAAGGAAGGAACTGTTCGACTTAGACGAACTTGAGACTTACACTTGAAAAAAAAAAATACCAAGTCTTAGCAGGCAGATGTGCACACGTATCTTTTGCCGGTCAGTCATCTAGCATCAGAAACATCCCAAACGGAGTCCCGCAAGGATCCGTCCTGTTGCCCGCACTCTCCAATCTGTACTTGCATGATATAATTACATCCCATACACTCCAAATAAACATAGACTCCTATGCAGACGACATAACACTTCTCCTTCAACCCTATCTCAACACACAACATGACTGGTGCACTACAAAAAGACTCAATTTAGCCCCAGCCAAATCCACCGCAACCCTCCTCACAAGCTGGACAGCCGAACACAAATACACCCCGCAACTCACCATAAACAACACACCCCTAACACACACACACTCACCCAAAATCCTAGGAGTAACATAATTATGATACACTAATGACATTCAAACAACATACCACAAACATAAAAAATAAACTGACACCCAGACTTAACGCCCTCAGGTCACTTGCCCACACAAATTTGGACACAACAAAGAAACCACCACCACAGTTTACAAACAGTACACAAGATCAGTGATGGAATATGCAAGCCCTGCCTGGGCTTCTAACCCAGCTGAAACAGATCACAAGACCTTACGGACTATTCAAAATAAAGCCCTAAAAATCATCACAGGCTGCACAGCTACTACACCAACAGATCACCTACAGTACATCAAGAAACCAAAGTCCTGAAAGTCAAAGACCATCTGGACATGAGAGGCAGTCAGTTCCTAGCTGCAGCCTCCACAAACCAACACCACCAACTACACTACATGGGAACACACCCACAGACACCAAGAAATATCAAAACAACACCCAGCACACGGTATCACACACAAATACTGTCTTCTCTCCCTCCCTGCCCACCCCAAACCATCTTCCAGAAGCACATCCATACTCATATCTCTCGCTGTTCCATCCAATCACTCATAGACAACATGCAGCTGCAAGCACGACCTCCTGAAATCCATCCTTCTGAGTCCTCCCTTCCTCGCGAGGACAGAGTCCACCTGGCCAGGCTGAGATGTGGGCACCATCCAGCTCTTCTGAGTAATCAGAAGAGACTGGATGACTCCGTCGACGACACCTGCCCGGGATGTAACACAGCACCCCATACCATTGGATACATCCTAGAAGACTGCATTTCACACAATCACTTATGCCAACAACACAATCTACACTCCTTGAGAGCTCTGTGGGAAAGCCCAACCGTGGCCATGGCCTTCCTTAGGGACTCGGGGCTCTTCAGCCAGGCAGCTTAGGGAACGATAACAAAAACAACAACTGACCTCAGGCTCTAGATCCTCGTCCTCGTCTTCCTTCTTTATTTTCCTTTTGAGCTTCTCCTTCTCCTTCTTCTCCCTGTTCTTCTTCCTGCGTGATCCAGCCATGAAGCGCTGGTGATCTGGATGTTTGTCCACTCGTGAGAGCAGACCGGCACTGTAGTACAGGTACCCTCGGTTCTGTACACACACCACAATCACCACAGATTAATTATGCCAAAATGGATTACTTTTAGGCTACACAATTAATTACAATTTTTTTATATAGAAAGCTACTGCTAATTTACATTTAAATACAGCAAATTAACTAATACAGAAACTGAAAAGCATACACGGGGGGGAGCAGCTCTCACCGAGGCCACTGAAGAATGGCCGTAACAACAAAAGGTAGACATATCCTACTGGTATGAAAATTAACCTTATATTTACGAGTACTGTTGGCTAACGTACGGAGGTTCCAAAAGACATGAGCACAGATATACATAGATGTTTAGTATTGCATACAGTATAAGAAGAGCAATTACCTCATTGGAGTTGTAGAAGTAGGCTATTCAAGACTACTTACATATTAATTTTTACTCTGTTGTTCCACGGAATGGGATTCGTCAGCCTTGGTCGGCAACTCAACTAGGGGAGTAAACCTTATACAAATCCTTACTATTCATCTAAGGGTGAAGCTGGTTGGTGGATGGACTAGCCAACTAAGCCACCCACCACTGTTGAAAAATAGTGCTAAAAATATATATAGGACTCGGTGTCGGACAGACCCTAAGTTGAGTGGTCAATCCTGTAAATCCTTGAATAAACTGGCACGGGTTGTCCTTCTCAAGGGATACAAGTCTGCTTGGGGGCGCATTGTGTATGACCACCCTCACAAAGGAAAGTAAGGCGCAGCTATAGATAGATAGTCCAAGATAAATATTGTAAGAACTCTGCAGATTTTGAGAAGCCAGTCACCACCAATGGGTAGTCTCAGAAGTCTCACTAGGTCCTGTCTTTTTGGAAGTCAGGTTGAGAAAGACTGAACCTAATCCATGTCGGCTACACCCAGAGCAGAGCGTGGGAAGATGATTTTTTATCTAAAATTTTCCATTCGTGGATTCCCACTAAAGTAGTGGTGCCACAGACAGATCATTCCAATTTTGTTTCATTTTTGCTACTTGAAGATAATTTGATCAAACTTAAGATATATCTGTCTGTTATAGGACTAACCAAGAGTCTTTAACCATTTGATTTGTAGAGCCTTTTCTATCTTTCTTTCCTTCTACATTTCAAATGGCGTAGGAATGCGGTGACTCCAGCGCCCCCCATTATCTGGTGCAGATAGCCTCCTCTGTAGTGGAGGGGTAAAAAATGTCCACCACCGCATTTTCTTGTGAGGCATAGAAGACGGCTGTAAGGGGCTGGGGGCGGGGGGCCAGGAATCCTCCGTTCATTGAAAATATCTACCTACTAAAATAGACACAGATATGGGGGAGGGATGCATTTGTGGTCCCGGACCCTAAGAATAGAACCTTTACATGTGCGTGGATGTGGAATGAATGAGAAGCGACAGGACATTGGAAGGTTATTTGAAAGAAGAAAGTATGACGTGCTTGTGCTGAGTGAAACAAAGATGATAGGAGGGGGTGAAGTGGATTTTGGAAATGTGAAAGGTAGAAAGATTGGAGTAGATGAGGGAGTCAGAGCGAAAGAGGGCGTGGCTATTATTGTGAAGGAGGAGCTGAAGGAGGAGCTGAAAGAGTGGAGAGAAGTGTCATCAAGGCTAATGTGGGTGCAAATGCGGTTTAAGGGTGAAAGGTGGGTATCTGTAAGTGCATATGGCCCAGGAAATGAAAGAAAGATAGAGAAGTAAGGGTTTTGTGAAGATATGAGAGATTGTCTACAAGGGTTTGAGGAAAATGAAAATGTGGTAGTTTAACCCTTCCTCCCCGGGTGTCATTTTAATATGACACCACGAATTAAGGGCCGGTGCCCGGATGTCATTTTAAAATCTGTAAGCTTGAAAGCCTATTCAGCTTGGTCTGAACGCCGTGCGTCCGACGCATGTAAACAAAGCCGATCGTTACGTCACCGCACCTCCGAAAACAAGAAAGAGAAGACTCGTTTGTTATTGTATGTCTGTATGTCGTTGTTTCAGTAGTGAAAAGATCGTCATATTGCTAACATCGCCTGCAAGTGCTCTCCACTGAAATCGTCATCACAACTGAACCAGTTGACATAGAGAGCTCTACTCAACGCCAGTCTACAGATTGGAAACCGCACTACATTTATAGATGCGTGGGAAATTTCTAGCAGTTAAACTAAACAAAAATACGGTAGCCTAGGCCTAGACGTTTTTCGGCCAGATCGCCCGGGTAGCCCACACTGTCATTTTGAGAGCCTGCCCGGGCCAGGAGGGTTAAGGGAATGAATCTGTTGAAGGCGTTATAGGTAGTTTTGGCGTGAATGGTGTAAACGAGAGTGGAGAAAGATTGATTGATATACGATATTATATGTGGAGAGTGTAAAATGAGGGTAAGTAATACACGTTTCAAAAAACGACGTATACACAAGTATACATGGCATAGACTTGTGAGGGGAGAGATTGTAGAGAGGGCATTAATGGATTATGTGTTGGTGACAAGGGAAATATTGTGTAGACTGCTGGATGTGAATGTGCTCAGAGGTGAGGCTGAGGGTATGTCTGATCATTATCTGGTGGAGCGAGAGCTGAGAGTTAGGAGCTATAGGAAAATGCGAGACAAGCGTGAACTAAGAGAGGAAATAAAAGTTAGTGAGTTAGAGAAGAGTACAAAAGAGAGGGAGTACCAGGAGAGGCTAAATGAAAAATAGATGGAAGTGAGAGATGGAAGAGAGAGAAATAGAAGATGAATGGAAACAGTTTAAGGAAGGAGTGAAAACAAGCGAAGAGGAAGTACAGTACATGGTAAAAAGGAAAGTAGGTGGTAGAGGTATAAGGAAGGGAAGCGAGTGGTGGAATGATACGGTGAGAAAGGCAGTTGAGAAGAGACAGTGGTTTGAGAGGGTTTTACAGGATGGTAGTGTTGAGGTATGGGAGAGGTACAAA
This sequence comes from Paralithodes platypus, assembly GCA_032716605.1. Lineage (NCBI taxonomy): Eukaryota > Metazoa > Arthropoda > Malacostraca > Decapoda > Lithodidae > Paralithodes > Paralithodes platypus. The sequence goes on from CM064530.1 coordinate 17,826,710, forward strand.
GAGAAAAAGAGAGAGGCAAAACGGAAGATTAGAGAAGCGAAGAAAAGTGCAAATGAAAGGTGGGGTCAAAGATTGAGTGATAATTTTGAGGAACAAAAGATGTTCTGGAAGGAGGTAAATAGAGTAAGGAAAGGAGAACAAAGAGGGAAAAGTTGATGAAAGATGCAAATGGAGAGATATTAGTGGAAAGTGTGCAAGTGAGGAAAAGATATGTTGAGTATTTTGAATCTTTGCTAAATGTAAGAGATGGAAGAGAGGCAGTGATTGAAGCAGTGGTTGATGGAGGTAGGTTACTCAGGCTACCCAGGTAGCAGGGAACGAATTAAAGGATTGGAAAGAATGAGGTGAAAGAAGCAGTGCGACAATTGAGAGCGGATAAAGCAGAAGGTATGGATGGTATTGCTGTGGAGTGCATTAAGAAGGGTGGAGATGTGATAATAGATTGGCTGGTCAGACTATTCAATGTTTGCTTTGTTGTGTCAATGGTACCATTAGACTGGAGGAGTGCATGTATTGAGCCTTTGTACAAGAGGAAGGGAGACCAGCAAGAGTGTTCAAGTTATAGAGGTATTAGCTTATTATCAGTTGTTGAAAAGCTGTATGGCAGGGTGTTGATAGAGGATAATAAAGGGTACAGAAGGTGCAATAGGAGAAGAGCAGTGCAGTTTTAGGAGGGGAAGAGGGTGTGTGGATCAGATTTTTGCAGTATGACAGATATGCGAGAAGTATTTAGAGAAAAATAAGGAGATATTTTGGGCTTTTATGGATTTGGAAAAAGTGTATGATCATGTGGAGCGAGAAGGCAATGTGGAAGGTGCTAAGGATTTATGAATTTGGAGGAACTTTGTTAAGAGTAGTCAAGAGTTTTTATGAAGAGAGCAGTGTGTGCTAGAGTAGGAAAAGAGTTGAATGAATGGTTTGAGGTAAATGTAGATCTGTGACAAGATTGTGTAATGTCACCATGGTCGTTTAATATATTTGTGGATGGTGTGGTGAGGGAGGTAAAAATGAGAACTATGTGAGAGAATTGGGTTTAGTAGGAAAGAATGGTGGTGATTGAGAGTTGAATCAGTTGCTGTTTGCTAATAACACAGCGTTGGTGGCGGATTCTGAGGAGAAGCTGCAGCAAATAGTAAAAGAGATAGGTGTGGTATGTGGGAGGAGGAAGCTGAGGGTGAATGTCAATAAAAGCAAAGTGATGGTGTGTAATAATAGAGATGCTCGTAGGGTAAATCAAATGTACGACTGGATGGGGAAATGCTGGAACAAGTGGAGTGTTTTAAATATCTAGGAGGAGTAATAAGCAGGGATGCAAGTACTGTATGGAAATGGAGGTAAGACAGAGAGTATGTGAAGGAAGGAAAGTTTTCGGAGCAATGAGAAGTATATGGAAGGTGAGAAAATTCGGAATGAAAGCTAAAAGTACAATACCTGTATATCAAGGGATAGTTGTACCAACAGTGATGTATGGTATGGTGCTGAGACATGGGGTCTGAAGACACAAGAGAAACGAAGGTTGGATGTGATGGAGATGAGCTGCTTGAGGAGTATGTGTGGAGTAAGACATAGAGAAAGATTGAGGAATGAAGAGGTACGTAGGAGAGTGGAACAAATGGAACCCTTATTGGCCAGAGTGGAAAGAAGGGTGCTATGCTGGTATGGACATGTTGAACACATGGCAGATGAAAGGCTTCTATCCATCTATCCGGACGCCTTACTCCCCTTAATGAGGGTGGCCATACACAGAAGGCCCCCAAGCGAACCTATCCTCTGTAAGAGGGACAACCCATGCCAGTTTACTGAAGGACTTACAAGATTGAACACTCAATTTAGGACCCGTCCGACCCCGAGGCCCTTTATGTATCTTACTAGCACTATTTTTCTACAGTGGTATTCGGCTAGTCCATCCACTCACCTGCCTTACCCTTAGGTGGTGGAGTGGTCTTGCCACTGGATTGGTAATCCAATGGACCCGGGTTCAAATCCCGATATGTCAATGGGAAGATATTATTGGGATGGAATTTGTGCTGTACCTAGTATCCGTGCATTACCACAATGCCCACTGATATGCCAAAAAAATACCCTCATTGTTCCCTGATTAAATAGCACTGTATGAATATTTCCATATTCAAAATATGCTACAGGGGGACAATGCCTAGTGAGTTCACTACTCAATAGGTGGCATTCTGAGAGTGAGGGTCTGAGTCTGGAGGGTGAGACAGTGAAGCACTTGAACGAAGCAACCAGCCGCTTTAGAGATGGAGCTGCTTCGAGCCATGAATGGATGCTTCACATGTCTCACTCCCCAGACTGGAACGAGACCTCACGGGCTTCACTGTGTTGAGCGGTGGAATGTACAGGCTCTCAGCCTATGCCCGAGAGGGAGTAGTTGGAATATAGAAAAAAAAAAAAAAAAAAAAAGTAAGCAGTACAGATTTGTATCAGGTTTACTCCCCTAGACAGGTTGCCGACCAACGCTGACGAGTCCCATCCACCCGGATTTTTATAAGGTTGTCTCCCCTAGATGGGTTGCCGACCAAGGCTAACGAGTCCAATCCACCCCGCTAATGAAAGGCTTACAAAGAGAATACTGTATATGAATCAGAAACAAGGGGAAATAGATGGAGAGGAAGATCTCGGAGGAGATGGAGAGATGGTGTAATAAAAGCATTGGAAGGTAGAAAAATAACTGAAGAACACGCAAGAGAAGTGGCAATGAATAGGAATGAATGGAGAATGCTTGTGAATAGATGAGTGATAATGTGGTCGTAGGGAGAGGGAGCCAGGCGCCAGTTGGACTAGATAATAGTTCGTCAGGCGCCTGGCCCGGGAAGCCAGTCTTATTTTGTGAAGGGCCATGCCTGGAAGTAAGGTGGGCGGGCATTGTGGTGGTAGGCTTCGCTGCGTGTCTGCCTGCTGAGTCCTGAACCTTTCAGGGAGGTCTGGAATCTGAGTGTCTTTGCTGGGGGACCCATAATGGGGATAGGTCTCTGGGTCTTCTCCTGGGCGACCTAGATGTGTGTGAGTGTTTATATATTGATTTTTGTTGTGTTCTGTTGTTCCTATTTGGGCTCTCTCTTGATTCGGCCACCCCCAGTTATGGGGTATATGCCTGACTATACATATACATACATACATACATACATACAAGATTTATCTATCTGTTACATGATTAACCAAGAGAGTCTTTAACCATTTGATTTATAGAGGTCCTTCCCAAGGTGAGTAAACAATCTTGCAGTAACATAAATAAAGTCAAGAAATCAACATCTGAAGGTAAGTCTTTAAAATCCTTATTATTTCTTCAGAAAAAACTAATCCAAAATACTTCATGTAAAATGTAATCTTCAATAACGCTGACCTCTTCACTCTGGTAAAAATGCGATTGATGGTGCTTGCGCATGCGGTGTTCCCTCAACATATCCTCCAGATGTGCCTGTGTCAGCTTGGGGTCTCCGTCCTCGTCCCGGTCATTCTCGACACCGCTCTCATCATCCTCAGAGGACGAGGACAGTAATACTTCCTTCAGCCACTGTCGCTTCCGCCGCACCATAGACAGGTTGTACAGGTGGGAATTGTCACTCTCTCGCTCTGTGGAGGATACATCATTTACCACTTGAAGAAAGACAGAGCAAACTTGAGAGTTAGGCTGAATATAAGATAGGTATGTGCTGTAACTATAGCCTAGTCTATAATATTCAAATCGCCACTGACACCCTCTAACCCTCTAACCCTCTAACACTTGCTGACACAAATCACGTAATTTGGATTTTTTTTTTTTTTTTTTTTTTTTTTTTTTTTTTTTAATCCTAGAAAGTATACAGTGACGAACTGCGTCACTAAAAGTTAAAACATTTGGTGAACAAAAAATAACACGATTCTCGTCCAATTTTTGGCCAGGAATAAGGTTCTATAACCTTAACCCTCAACCGACGGTGACCGTCCTATGACGGGAGAGAGAATATTGGCCACCCCTGCGGTGCCCGTCATATAACTTGTGCTCTTTTTAGGCCATTATGAGCGATGAAAGAGAGAGCGAGCATTGCAAGAACAACAGGCGGGCTCGGTCCGCTCGCGACAGCGGCGGGACCCGCACTAAGTCCAATTGTATCGATCCTCAACCTATGTAGCTCTCAAAATAAGGATAAATCCGGGGAAATTATCTCATTTTAAGCTATTTCCACTTCCAGTTGCACGATCATTGCACGAGAACCCGTTGTCGTACAAGGATGATTCAGATGTCATTGGAAAGCTCGTTTTTCGCTCTTTCACATATACCTGTATATATAATTGTATTACACTCTGACTCTTGCTTATGTATGAAAAAGAGAATGGAATGATTCACATTTTCGGTAAATATGCCCGCCAGGCGCTACCATGGAGTTATGTTTGGTAAAGAAATGGCAAGTGTAAGAGAGCGGCCAGACCTGCGCAGGTGTATATGTGTCCCAGTAAAAGACCGGCTGCCAACCTAGTAGGGTAGGTCTCGTCCCTTAAATATTCTGCGGTACCTACAGTCACCCCGACCCCCACCATAAGCGTTTTGCCGATGCAAATACAGTACTTTTAGATAGTGTTGTGTTTGTGATACAAGTTATTCATTTTCGCATGCATATATTGTGAATTGTAATAGGAACTACTGTATAATGGAATACCTTTGTGTTACGTGACCGTTAACCCTCCTAGCTCGGCCCCTTTAAACATTTATGCCACTGTGAATCCGGGCATTTTGCGCTAAACACGTAATTTTTACACACATACAGTATATTGAAGTAAAATACTAGCTACAATTATCAACTGGGGTGCAAATTGTTCGGCTTTCCGTTTTCTGGAGAATGGCATTACAGTAAACCCTCGTTATCTCGGACTAATTGGGGGATGGCCATTTCCGAAATGTACGATTTTCCGAGATGTCCTAATTACATCATTGCATGTGAAATTCATCATATTAATGACAAATACAAACATTATTATGTTTTCAGGGACAGTACTGTACAGTACATAGTAATAAATACAAACATTATTATGTTTTCAGGGACAGTACAGTACATAGTAATAAATATTTAACACAATAGTTAAAAGGCACAGGCTTGAATTTGTCCTAAAACCACTTAAAACAGAGTGAGAGAACACTGTAAACCGGACACAAATCCTGTCCAACTCTGAAATTTGCCGAGATCTACAGGGACAAGTCCGACATGAGATGCTATTCCGAGAAGTACGGGTTTCCGAGTAAAAAGAGTCCGAGAAAAAGGGGGTTTACTGTACTGTATTTAGACGTCTCTACAACCAGCAGTTGTCGTATGGTGAGTGTGGGAGCTAACCTTTAAAACGCGAAAATGCCCTAGGGGCTAGGGTACTTATTAGTGAATTTCTAGCCTTGGATTCTGACAGAATTCATTATATTTATGATATAAAGCATTATCTTTTTCAATGTGCTTTTATTTTACTTAAATAGGTAGGTAGTAGGGGTAGGCAGCCCCGCCCAGGGAAGTACTACCGCCAAGGTTTCGGGAGACTCAGGGAATAGCCTGAATTCCATTTTCTCTCCCAGGCCTTGGTAGCTGGATACATATCTTTCTGCCTCACACATCAGGGGTATCAGGAAAACCCTCTTTATATAACATACACATCCAACTTCACGACATTGCCCTACATCGCTATCCTCTATCCATAAAATACTACTCTTCCCACTACATATCATACATGTAACACCATACACTTACCTTATAAATATGGCAGTACAATTGTTAAGAGCAAACCTGGTGGTCCCTCGGATATCCACCCCCGGCAGGGTTGGGTTATTGACACAGGGCCCTCCCGGTCGTCATCATGCGACTGTGTCAAGAGCATTGCAACGTCCCAAAGCTGCTTGTCAGTACAGCTATTTCTTTAGTAATATAAGGGGACTTCACTCTAACATCAATTCTGTACACCAATTTCTTCAAGCAGAATCCCCTACTCTCCTTTTTTTGACAGAGACTCAAGTAACATCCACATCTGACACATCTAGATTTAATTTTCCAGGTTATCAACTGCTCCAAAATTTCAGACCTAAAGGTGGTGTATGTTGCTTCGCAAAATCTGAAATTGCCCTGGAGGAGGTTACTAGTTTCAATTGTCCCTATTTTGATTATTCTATATACAAATTAATTTCTGCTGGTAAATTTAAATACATATGTTGCATCTACCGTTCCCCAAATACTCCTCCAGAGCAAAGTCTTTTTGATTCTCTGTCCTCACAACTCAGTGTCCTCAACTTAAATGCTTCTTCTGAAATCACTGTGTTGGGTGATTTTAATGTCCATAATGTTGAATGGCTCACTCATTCAGCCAGGACTGATGATGCTGGTCTTGAATGTGAGCTATTTGCAGACTCATTTAATCTCATTCAACTAGTCAACCAACCCACCCGTGTACCAGATAATCCTAATCATAATTCCCACCTACTGGACTTATTTTTAACAACCAATTCAGAAAATTATGATGTTACAGTGAGGTCCCCACTTGGATCTTCTGATCACTGTCTGATACAGGCCACCTGTCTATCACCTACCACACCTTCCCACTCTGAACCTGTTTTGGTGACTAAATGGCATTACGATAGGGCAGACTGGGAGGGTCTTCAAGGTTTCTTTATTGATATTCCCTGGACCTCTTTCTTTTCTAATGATGCACACTCCACCTTGAGCCACATACAAGATTTTGTAAAAATTGGAATGGAAACTTTTATTCCTCATCAAAAGTACAGTAAAAGATCTAATTCACCTAAATGGTTTGACCATAATTGTGCTAGAGTAACTGAACAAAAAGCAATAGCCTACAATGCATACACAAGATCAAAAACACATGAAGCCTTTAATTACTTTAGAAACATCAGAAATCATGCCAAAACTGTATTAAACCTAACTAAATCAAACTTTCTCCATAAGCAGGCAAATAAACTTCTAAATAATCCAAATTATAACAAAATATTTTGGTCTACTCTTAACCTCTGAAGTGCGCATGGGGGTAATTGGAAACGTCCCCCTGTGCTGACGTATTTGAGGTGTTTCCGTCACCAAAATATTCATTGTGCCATTAATAGCATTAATATTTATCCATATGCGCCTATTATGGGTTGATTATAAAGGTATTAACCTGAAACAACAATAAAACGAGTGAAAACAGCGTTTGGATGGTCAAAATCGGAGATATAGCCCGCGAGTTGTATAATGTATGGGTGAGGCAATCTGCTTTCCCGCCAATTTCCCCCAAGGCCACTGAGACACAGTCGATCGATACTCTCTCTCTCTCTCTTGCACTCGCTTGCTATCAGTGATGACCACACCCTCCAATCGGATTTCTAATGTTAGCACGAAAATATACCTCAGAATAAGGGAATAACAGGGAAAATAGGTGATAACTGAAGGAGAGGAGGAAAGTGGGGAAGGAGGGGAGGTAGAGGACTGAGATTTTGCATGGCCCAGGGGCCAAAAAAAAAAAAAAAATAAAAAAAAAAAATATAAAAAAATATTTTTTTTTCGATGTCAAAAGTTGATTTTTATTTTCTCTGACTCTTAAGAGTCTTCCCGCAGTGCGCCGGGGGAACTCTTAAGAGTCTCCCCGCAGCTCCCGGGTTAACTCATTCAAATCCAACTTCACTACTGCTTCATCCATTCCACCATTAAAATCTCCGACTGGCAATCTTGTAAGTGACCCACGAGGTAAAGCTAACCTTCTTGCAGATATTTTCTCCACCAACTCAACCTTAGATGAAATAAATCAAGATGTCCCTGTACTTAATTTTAATTCACCTGAAATTCCCTCACTTAAGATCCACACCAGACATGTCAAAACTATTTTGCAGAATCTCTCAGTAGATAAGGCTCCTGGTCCAGATGAAATTCCTCCAATAGTACTTAAGAATTGCTCCTTGGTGCTCGCTCCTGTATTGGCAAAATTTTTCCGTCTGTGTACTCATACCTCATGCTTCCCAGTACCCTGGAAAGAAGCAAACATCCATCCAGTTCCTAAAAAAGGTGCCTCTTCAGATCCATCAAACTACAGACCAATAGCTATAACTTCCACTCTTGGCAAAGTTTTTGAAATTATATTAAATAATCACATAATTAAGCATCTGGAGAATAATAAATTAATCAGTGATAGGCAATATGGTTTTAGACGATGTCGATCAACTGCAGACATTCTTTGCCTTCTTACGCATCAAATCAACCAAGCTACAGACCAACATGGTGAAACACATACAATAGCACTGGATATATCAAAGGCATTTGATAGAGTCTGGCATCAATCCTTATTGTCGAAGATGTCACACTACGGCCTTGCATCATTAGTTCCACTAATTTTTTCTTATCTTCATAACAGAAAAATATGTGTAATGGTAGATGGCCTTTATTCTCAATTTCACTCAATAAATGCTGGTGTTCCCCAGGGATCAGTTTTGGCCCCAACTCTGTTCCTCATTCATATCAATGATCTCATATCTACCACTCATAATCCAATACATTCCTATGCAGATGACTCAACACTCCACAGTTCCTTCACATTTACCAATTCTTTCACCCAACCCGATCTTATAAATTCAAAAATAAACACTGCAATTTCTCTGAACCAGGACCTTTCTAGAATTAATGAATGGGGACAAGAGAATCTAGTTTCCTTTAATGCACAGAAAACCAAGTACATTCAATTTTCTAACCGACAGAATCTCACTGACTCCCATATATTTTTAATGATGTAAATATTCCCACTTCCCCTAGTATTGACATTCTCGGTGTAACATTAACTACTAACTTGAGCTGGACACATTATGTTAGAAGCATTGCTAAGAATGCCTCTAAAAAACTGGGACTCCTGTACAGAGTTCGAGAATTCTTCACTGACGAGCAGTTGGCCGTAATATATAAAAGTCATGTGCGCTCTCAGATGGATTACTGTTCACCTCTGTGGGGTGGAAGTGGAGTGGTTGCATTGAGGCAGTTGGACAAAATTCAAAATAAAGCTATTAGATTAATCAATAACCCTGCAATCACACAGGACCTTCCTACATTAGCCATACGAAGAAACGTTGCATCCCTTGCATTATTCTACAGATATTTTCACAGCAATTGTTCCGAGGAACTTGCTTCAATTGTGCCGCCTCTCCACATCTTTCCCCGTAGAACTAGGGCAGCTGAGAGCGCCCATGAATTTACACTTTCTCCTCCACAATGCAGAACTTCTGCTTATCAGAATTCATTTATCCCCAGAGCTACTACTCTTTGGAATTCACTTCCCTCGAATTGCTTTCCACACACTTACAATCAACAAATGTTTAAATCCAGTTGTTACAAACATTTTATGAATGGAGGATGCCTTTAGGCACATGGACCTTTTTGTTTTATCTGTGTTTTTCCTTCCTCCATTCATTGTCTCTAAAAAAAAAAAAAAAAAAAAAAATGATGCATATATATGAACCTTGAAGAGCGATAAAATAAGTGGGGAAAGCATTTGATTGGTGAAAATCGTGAATATTCACCGCCCAGTTGTATTTTCAGGCTGGAGGAGGCAAGACAAACACCCTCCTCTTTCAAGGTGTCTCAGTGTTATATAACGACTCTTATGCAACCCACTTGCGCTACATAACCGCGAGAGAAAATTCACGCAAAAAATAACCGATAATTGATGAAAATAAGAGATAAAATAGATGATAATTGAGGAGGGGGGGGGAGAAACATACGGATGAGTGGTAGGAAGTACTAGAGGGGAATTAACTCACCTAATGACATATTCCTTTGTTTTGAGAGCCCCTGGGGTGTTTTGGAAGTTTTTTTTTATGGTCTTGCTTCCGTGAGGCCTATCGCGTTCGCTATGGTGACCCTTCCGTGAGGCCTATCACGGTTCTTGGGTTAAGATCTTAAACTGCTGTTCTTATCTTGTTGGGCTGGATTTTGAATTTTTCTAAAGATGCATCAGGAGGTCTGTATAGTTTGTGACAATAACTGCTAAATTAATGGATTCTATTTGGACTTGAAGTATTTCCACCACTTCATTACTGTTATGTAGAAATTCAGTACAGATCACTGAGTCGTGGATGTACTGTACAGTGCTACACCTTCACACGTTTTATGTGTTTTGTCTACCCTATTTTGGTTATAACCCAGAATCCATACTTTATTAGCTTCGTGGTCATTAATGTGAGAGTCTGTGAGGGCTGCAATTATAGCGTTTCCATCTTCTAGCAGGTCCTTATGAACCCGGTAGCTGCTGGAAGACTCTTAACCCGGGAACGGTGAGAACACTCTTGTTTTGGTGGGCAAGGGCGAGGACCCTCTTAAGAGGTAAGGCCTAAAAAAAAAAAAATTAAAAGGCCCCAGTAGCACTTTGAAAAAAAAAAAAAAAAAAAAAAAAAAAAAAAAAAAAAAAAAAAAAAAAAAAAAACATCCACCCTTCAATTATCACCTACTGTATTTTCCCTGTTATTCCCTTATTCATTGGTATATTTTCGCGTAAACATCTCCAAACCGATCCTAGGCTGTGGTAATGTGTGTTACGTAAGGTAGAGACTGGGAGAGTGTGAGGGAGTAGCTCAGTACTGCTTCGACCCTCGAGAGAAGAGGGTGTGAGGCCGGCTGGCTCACAATTGATGAATGAACCGCTTGCTAACAATTCGCGATTTTGACCATCCAAATGATATTCCCACTTGTTTTATTGTTGTTACAGGTTACTATCTTCATATTAAAGGTAAAATAGGCACATATGAATACGATATTTATCGTAAAATGACGATTATAGGCAGGAATGGAGCTTAATATTGCCGCCCAGAACCGTGGTGTTCACTACACCCTGCGCGCGCGCCGGCTTAAGAGGTTTTACTGGGCGGCTGCAGGAAGACTCTTAAGATCCAAGGCCTAAAAAAAAACTATTTGTTAGTAGTCTTGGCAAATCCAACTTCAAGGCTATTAACCTAATTGCAATGACGATTTGTCTATTTTGACTGCTATGTCGTCATTCCAACCGCGGTTAAAAAGAAAACGTCTAGAGTCTACTCCTTATCTTGCTCTAGGAGACGTTGTACATTAACCAAAACTACCACCGAAGGTGAAAAAAGCATAGAAGAGAAGAAAAAGGGGTTTACCTTAGTTACCGCTCAAGGCCCATCCCGTGTTCCGTCATGCGTAGATCCCTGTCGAACGTGCGCATGAGCGACCCTCTCTTGTCATCATTTTTTCACGCGTTGCCATTGTTGAGTCTGCTTTTGTTGTGCTCCTTCAATTCACCCTGTTTTAGGTTCGTTTCGGCTTTTCTGGCCTTCTTTTTGTTAGACAGATGTTACGTGATCTAGGGCACACATAAATGGGCTCCTCAGTGTGTTTAATGGAGACGCGTGTGGAAATAGCTACCGAAGGTACGGGGGCGCCTGGCGTTCCTCGTGTATGTTTTTCATTTCTTTCTCTTTTCATATTCTTTTTTCCTGTTAGTCTGGGCATAGTTTAGCTTTTAGCTTATTTTAGCCTAGCTTGTTTCTCATTCAGGACTTGCTATGCCCCTATGAGTTTTCATTTGTTCATAGCCTAGGTGTACAGTTGGTTAACAATCTGAGATTTCGTGGTGGCGGTGCTGTTTGTAAGGTTTGTGTCGGCCGCATTATTAGCGTTATTCCCGAGTCCCCCCTTTCGAGCCTTCAATGTGTCTCAAGGGCCTGGGCGCTTGGTGGTTCGTGATATCCAGGGGTACCCCACGGGGGCCCCTCCCTCACACCACAGGGTTTATCGCCCCTGACACATTCTCTCCTCACGGCTAGGCCACCCTTTTTCTCGCCAGTTTCATTTACTGGTTTTTGTTTTCCCTTTTTTTCACCTCCATCCTTTCATAGCCTTTTGGCCCAATCCTGGGGTACCCCACGGGGGCCCCTGTTTGTGCCAAACCACCCTCCCTGCCACTTCTCCTCATGGGCTTTGCTCTATCTCTGTGGGTTGGGTGGTTCCTGGGGGATGTGCCTCCTCTCCCCTGGTGTGTCTTCCTTGCCTCTCCCTTGACCGGTTGAGTCAGGATATTATCAAGGAAGACACTGCTCGGCTTGATGGCCATCGTCGCTTGGAGTTCATAAGGAGATGACGCTTTTTTATGGGCCTTTTTTGGTTTTCCCTAGACGCTCCTCTCGCTTTTCGGCGCCGGACCATCTCGGCCGGTCCCGCAAATTTGCGGAGTGCTCGATTCGGTCCTCTGGGACGTTTCGGCTCCCCGCAAATTTGCGGAGATCGCTGGGGGGTCCCGCGGAGATGCGGGAGGGTTGTGTCGGTACGGTTATGCCTCCATTTGGCCCGCAAATTTGCGGTTATAGTTGGCTTTCACTGTTGACCTTTTTTTATGCATATTGTTGCCTGATACTATATTGGTGTATGCACTTTTCTGGTGTTATGGACCCTGCATGTGAGGTGTTGAGTGGTGGTTAACACTTTCTCCATCTTTGCAGGTTCTGCTTGTGCTCTTCCACCTCGCCCGCCCTCCTCACCTCCCTCGGTGCTCCCGGTTTAGAGTGAGTACGACTTCCAGTTTGCATGTGTGTTCCTGTTTACCCATGCTCATTCCCTGGTTTTTATTGGACATTATCTTCACTTACTCCGTCAACGTGCTGCTTATGGTGTGTGTTCTTCCGTTGCAGGTGGGATGCCTTGCTTTCGCCAGGGCTGTGGCTCCCCGTGCTTGGAATGCCACAGGTCCTGCTTACACCACTCTCAATGTGTGTCCTCTACGGCCTACCTCCCTGCTCTGTGTGGCCCGTGTATGGACCTGGTGGATGTGGTGGACCATCACCCTGGTTCCTCTGATGCGGCGGTGGCCTCTGCATCCCTTCAGTCTGTGTGGGCGGTGGTCTCCCACGACATTAGGACTGTGGGCCACCGTTCCCCGGCCTTTGTTGACGACCGGATCCGCGTCGCCCTGGGCATCCCTGACCCGTCTGGAGGCCGTTTACCTGGCCCTCTCCCTGCTCGGGCCCTCCTCCCTGAGTCCCGTGGTCGGTCGTCACATCGTCGGGAGGACCCCCAGCTCCGTCCACGCTCTCGCTCTCCTCGTCGCCCGTCCTCTACTGCCCCTCATCGTCCTCCTGATCGCCTCGACTCCGCCCGTCGCCCTTGTCATGGTTATCGCCCTGAGGCCGGGGTTAGCGTCTCTGCCCCTGTACGCCCTCCCCTGGCCTCTCCGGATAGGGGCTCTACTACCTTCCGCCCGCTTCCCCTGCACAAAAGACGTCCTCTTCATTTGTCCTCTACGCGCGCGGATGTTCATGCTGTAGCTGGCCCTCTGCTCCCTCCTCCTACTCTGTCCAGGGGGGTCCGCCAGGATGTAGTTGCTTCTCCTCCTACTTCTCCTGCTTCGGTGCCTCTTCTTCCTTCACGGTCTCGTCCCAAGGTGGAGGTCCCTCCCTCCTCCGCCTCGGTGTCGGGCCGCCCTGTTCTCTCAGCCCCGGGGATCCTTGCTCTATTTCCCCCCGCGGCTCCTTCTGACCTCCTTTCACCTGGCCAGCCTTCCCACTCCCGTCATCTTGCTCCTCTTCCTTCTTCTATCCCTGATCTTCGATTACCGGCTCCCCGAGGGGGTACCCCGCCGCTTGACTCGGTGGAGTATAGCGAGGTTTCGGGGTCCCCTTTCTCGGGGGCTGACGTGTCGCTGGAAGAGGGGGATGGTGATGTTTCCCCCTCGGGCGTTGGTGATCGGGGACGAGACCCTCAGGGGCGCCACGGCCGTCGTCGCTCGCCTTCTTTGGGCCGCGACGCTGCTGTTTCGTGTCGTGGGTCTCGCTCTCGCTCACGCTCGCCCCTGCGGGCCGAACTATCTTCGGGGGGGGTCGCCTCTCTCGGATCGATTTTCGGCTATGCAGGGGTTGGGTTGTGTCACACTTCGACGCGCGCTTGGAGGCGATGCAAGATTCCCTCTTATCGCGCTTCTTGGCGGTGACACAACCTCAGCGCCTCACCCAACCTACCCCTGCTTTGGTCCCCCCTCCCCTCTGCGGTGGACCACATTCCTTCTCGCCCTGCTTCTCCGCCTGCCCGGTCGTCGTCGGCTAGTACTGCTCCTGCCCTGGCTCAGGTGGTTGCCCCTGCTGTCTCCCATGCGGGGTTCTCCGTCTGCTAGGGCAGGGTCCGCGCTTGCCCCCCATCCAGAAGGCCAAGGTCCCGTCGCGGACTATGCCGCTCCTCTATGGCTCCTTGGCTGTTTGGAAGGGGTGCAGGCCTCCCACCCGGAGCGTGCTACCGACTTCCCGTCAGGTGAGAGGGCCCTACCTTCGGACTGGTCGGTACAAATTAATGATAAGATGCAGTTCAGGGCGATCAGGGTGGATGGTCAGGTGGCCGACGTGGAGGTGCGGGCTTACCCGACGAGGACTAACCTTCAGTACTTTTCGGTGAAGCCCAAGCCCCCCCCGTCTGCTCCTCGGACTAAGCTCTGATCAGACTTCAGCCGCCAGGACATCCTTCAGGATGTTCAGTCCCTGGCTGTGTTGACGGGACTGTCCTCCTATGGGACGGGTTTGTGCGACGACGGTAAGCCTGGCTTAGCCGTCGTGCTCGATAATCCTCTCCCATTGGAGGCCTGGTTTGCTGAGGCCTTAGAATTCGCCAACCGTTCCGTCGACAGATCTGTTTCAGTCCCTCCCCCGGAGTCGTCACTGTTTTTTCCTCCTCTGTATCTGTCGGCGGATTGGATGGCAAGTTTCTGGTCCTGGATCAGCGCGCCCAAACTTGAAATTTGTGCTATTGCTAACCCGTTCTTCTCCACCCAGATAAGTCCTCTGTCGACAGGGATTTTACCTTGCGGCAGAGGGTGGCGAACTTATTGTCTTGTCTTTTAGGTTCCCTCCAGACGTCTGTTCACCACCTGAGGCTTATCGAGGCGACTGCACCTGGCGATCTTCGCGAGGGTTTGGACCACGTTCGGCGGATCCACCTTCAGCTCGCGGTGTCTTTGGTTCCCGAGCTGAAGGCGGTTTTGTGCGAGGCAACTCGACAACGCCAGACGGTCAGGTCCTCGTTCTGCCGGAAAGCCCCCTTGGATATTCGTCAGGGTTTGTTGTACTCTGAGCTATATACATCGGGGCTTTTTGCGCAGGATTCTTGGGAACGCTACGCTTCTCTGTCAGCGGACCCTGCTTACGACACGCAAAGACGCGCTGTGTCGCGACCAGGGTCTTCGCAGTCCCGTCCTTCTGCCGGTCCTCTTCGGGGTGCTGCCGCCAATGCTTCCGCCAAGAAAGGGCGCAGGAAAGGGAAGTTGCCGGCCAGAGCGTCGGTTCCGCCTCGCACTTCTGCTCCTGCTCCCTTTCATCCCCGCCGAGAAGGGGCTGGCCAGCCTTCCACTTCCGGCCGCACTTCGACGGGGTCAGACGCACGACGGACAGGGGATGGGGTGACCCGCCCTTTTCGGCGAGGTGGGGGGGGGGTAGAGGTGGTCAACGTGGCTCTTATGACCGCAGGGACCGTACCGGGGGACCCTCCACGTCAAAAAATGTGTAGGTTCTCCAGGTCGGTCTCCTCCTTGTTCTCCTTCTCGCCTCGCAGAAAGGGTCGCTCACCTCATCTCGGGGGCTCCCACAGGTTGTTTTCGCCCTTGCGCCCCTCGGTGGCCGCGAGGGACGTGGGGGCGGAAGATTGCACGGAGGGGTCTAACCTGGAGATGGAAGTCCAGACCCCCACTCAGCTCTTGTCAACGAAGCCGGCCTGTCTCTTCGGAGGTGGCCGACGTGATTACATCCATGCACGAGCAGGGAATCGTCAAGGAGGTGAAAGCCGGTCAACCGGTTTTCCTCTCCCGTGTCTTTCTGGTACCGAAGAAGGACTGCGACGCGATGCGACCGGTGGTGGATCTGTCGGCCCTCAACGGGCACATCGTGAACACACGGTTTCGGATGCTGACGGTGCACCAGGTACGACTGGCCCTGCGACCTCTGTCGTGGGTAGTGTCGCTGGACCTCAAGGATGCGTATTGGCACGTTCCTATCCATCCTCGTTTCCAGCGATTCTTGGCCGTTCAGACTTCCGATCGTGTGTTCATGTTCGACAGACTTCCCTTCGGTCTCAACATCGCGCCGCGGATCTTCTCGAATCTGGTGAAGCAGGCTCTGGATCCTCTCCTCAGGAGCGGCCTCCAGATCCTGTTTTACTTGGACGACTGATTGATAGTTTCAGACACCCTAGAACAGTGCGTCCACGACACCCTCACAGTAGTTCGACACATCACACAGTTAGGGTTCAAAGTCAATATTCCCAAGTCACGCCTGACCCCGTCGAGTGTCGTGACGTGGGTAGGTCTCGAATGGGATCTGTCCAACGCTACGGTAACCCAGAGTCAGCCAAACACGGTGAAACTTTGCAGGAAGGTCTTCGCCGTGTTGCACTCGGTCTCCCTCACGAGGAGGATCTGGGACTCGTTAGTGGGTTCACTGAATTGGGCTGCTCTGACCATTCCATTAGGGAGGCTCAGGCTGCGCCGCCTAATACTCATGGGCAACAAGGTGTTTCCGTTGGCCCCTATGGATCGGCTCATGCCGATCCCGCGTACCATTCATAGACACTTAGGACACTGGGTTGCTCGGGGCACGCTCTCTGCGGCTGTGCCCTGGACCGCCCCCCCGCCGACGATCTGGGTGGATACAGATGCGTCGAGTGAGGTAGGGTGGGGTTACCAATCCAACCTGGGACATCAACATCACGGCAGATGGGTGGGACACACACACCTACACATCAATGCCCTCGAACTGTTGGTTCCCTTGTTCTTCCTGCGGGACCACGCGCTGGCCCTTCGGGGCCGGTCAGTGGCCTTCAGGATGGACAATCAGACAGCTGTCCACTGTATCCAAAAGCAGGGGTCCTCCAGGTCTTTGACTCTGTTGGGGATCCGAGAAGTTGTCCTTCCTCGCGAACCGACACATCTCCCTGCACGCCTCCTACCTGCCCGGGACTGCCAACCTATGGGCGGACGCCCTGTCGAGAGGACAGGGCGTTCTTGTGGAATGGGCAATGCAACAGACTGTATTCGACGACCTCGCGGCTTCCTGGGGTGTTCCGGAGGTCGACTTGTTCGCATCGAAGGAGACGCGCAAGTTGCCTCGGTACCTATCCCTCCGGACTCGTACTCCGGAGGGGGGTCCGGACGCTTTCATGGAAGACTGGAGCAGGTGGCAGTCGATATACATATTTCCGCCACCAGACGCACTGTTGATGTGCAAAGTCCTCACGAGGCTGTGGCTGTACCGCGGCAGAGTCTGGCTCATAGCTCCTCTGTGGCCGGCCCAGGCTTGGTACTCCCAGTTGAAGCGGTGGTGCCCGAGTCCGGTCCCTCTCCCTCTCTCACACTTCCACTTGAGCCAGGTTGGAGACCTACGGACCTCGTTGGCCTTCGCATCGTGGATGTTCGTGAGGCGCGGTGGCTCCCAGTCCACGGACGGGACCTGACTGACTTCCTGAAGCGTTCATGGACGTCTTCGACTTGGGGGACTTCCGAGTCCCACTGGAGGTCTTTTACTAGGTGGATACAGGACACTCGCCAGACTGTTAGCTCTCCTTCCCTCTTCCGTACACGTCGCTTTCAAGTCAACACTATACGTAACCACTTGTCTGCCATCCGGGAGGTCTTTGAGTCCATCACTGGGCTGGTCGTTCCGCCGAAGGAGCTGGATTCCTTCATGAAGGCTGCCTTCAGGGAGCGACCGCCTCCGCGCCAGATCCCTCCTCAGTGGGATCTGGGGCGTGCTCTGGACCTTCTGGCTTCACACACATATACACGGGACACTACACCGGTTCAGTTGCTGGAGCGTACACTCTTCCTTGTCGCTCTGGCCACTGGGGATAGGGTGTCTGAACTAGCTGCCATGTTGCGGTCCCAGGAATGCATGCGATTCTCCCCGTCCTTGAATGTCGTCACGTTAGCCCCCTCCCCTCATTTTGTTGCCAAGAATGAGAGAGAGACCCACGTTTTCAAGCCTTTCACCATCCAGGCTTTAAAGCGTGGGCATATTCACCATGTGTTGTGCCCGGTGCAGGCCTTGCACTCCTATGTTGAGTCTGTGGCTCCGACTTCGGGTACTGCTGTGTGGGTGTCTCCTCGGACTGGTGGGAGGCTCTCGAAGGTACAGATAGGTCGCCACATTTGTCGGGTCATTCGTGCCAGTAACCCTGCTTGTCGGGGTTCTGCGCACGATGTGCGGTCCTTTGCTGCCTCCTTACGGTTCCTGCAGAGTCGTTCGTTGCCTGACGTCGCCTCGGCGGGTTTGTGGTCTTCTGTCCATACCTTCGTCTCCTCCTACCTCTCCATGTCCATTGTTAGACCCCCTCGGCCTGTGATAGCTCTCGGGAGTCGTGTTTCCTAGAGCTCTAGCGAAGTTGCCTGGTCTTCCCCCCTTGTCACTCTTTCTTTTACTTTGTTTTCTTTGGAAAAGGGGGGGGGGAGTACGGGTTTGCAACACTGGATTGCAAGTTTGGGATTATGTTATATGTATACAGTACATAAGTGTTTTTGCCAAATTGAAAATTGTGTTTTATTTTTGTGTTCCATGTTTTTGTTTGTTTTGGAAGAAAAGTGATTTTGTGTACAGTACTTTTTGGTTTAAGACGAGTCTATGGTTTTGCATTACTATGAATGACGGGCACGTGTTAAAACTGCTCTTTTTAGCTACTCCTCAGTTTTTCACTCTTTTATTAAACTCTCTTGTTTAAATTGTGTTTCTTTGTCATTCATAATTTTGTCTTATGCATTGTTTTTTTTGGTATGTTGGGCTTGGATGTCCTCCTCCTATTTGTTATGCAGCCTTGACGTTGGATTTGCCAAGACTACTAACAAATTGGGAGGTTTGACGTACCTCCCAACCTACCAAATAGGAAAACCTACTATTTGGTAGTAGTCTTGGAAAATCCAACGTACATAATACCCTCCCTCACGCCGGACCCCTGCCCATCCACGTTCTTCTGCTGACGTGAGATGTGATGACAAGAGAGGGTCGCTCATGCGCACGTTCGACAGGGATCTGCACATGACGGAACACGGGATGGGCCTTGAGCGGTAACTAAGGTAAACCCCTTTTTCTTCTCTTCTATGCTTTTTTCACCTTCGGTGGTAGTTTTGGTTAATGTACAACGTCTCCTAGAGCAAGATAAGGAGTAGACTCTAGACGTTTTCTTTTTAACCGCGGTTGGAATGACGACATAGCAGTCAAAATAGACAAGTCGTCATTGCAATTAGGTTAATAGCCTTGACGTTGGATTTTCCAAGACTACTACCAAATAGTAGGTTTTCCTATTTGGTAGGTTGGGCGGTACGTCAAACCTCCCATTTAAAACACCCCAGTAGCACTAAAAAAAAAGCAATTTGTATTTAGGTGAGACAATTCCCCTCCATTACTTGCTACCACTCCTGGTTCGTGGTTTTGACGAACCACAGGCGGGAGTACTGGAGAGTGGTCTTAGTAAGATTGAAATATCTAGAGATGAGCTGTTATCTGCGATGAGAGGACTTGAAGTAAGGAAAGCTATGGGACCGGATGAAGTGTCTGCCTGGGTTTTAAAGGAGTGTGCAGAGCAATTAGTGGAGCCAGTGAGGGACATAATTCAAGCTTCCTTAGATAAAGGACAGGTTCCTGTTGAATGGAAAAGAGCTAATATCATTCCGATATACAAGAATGGAAACCCTGAGGACCCTCTAAACTATAGACCAGTTTCACTTACTAGTATTGTATGCAAGATTTGTGAAAAGCTAATTAGGAAGAGATGGATGAAAATGTTGGAGAGAAAGAAGATAATAACCCCAAAGCAATTTGGATTCAGAGAAGGGACATCTTGTGTTACCAGTTTGCTATGTTATTACAGTAGGGTGATAGATGTACTCCAAGAAAGAGGTGGATGGGTGGACTGCGTCTACTTAGACCTTTCCAAAGCATTCGATAAGGTACCACATAAGAGATTGTTATCTAAGCTTGAGACGCTAGGATGTGTCAGGGGGAGTTTGCTGAAATGGATGGAGAGCTATCTAACAGATAGGGAAATGAGGACCAACATTAGAGGAACTTACTCATCGTGGCGGAAAGTTGAGTGGTGTGCCGCAGGGATCTGTGTTGGCACCTCTCATGTTCCTTATGTACGTGAATGACCTGCCGATAGGCATAAACTCTTACATGTCAATGTTTGCAGATGACGTAAAAATTATGAGACAAATAACAAATAAAAGTAGTTGTGAGGAGCTGCAAGGGGATTTAGATAAAATATACGAATGGAGCACCAAGTGGAAAATGAAATTTAATATAAGTAAATGCCATGTGTTAAATATGGGAAGAAGTGTGAATAGACCAAATTGGGAGTACAGGAGGGGAGATAATATAATTAGCAAGGCCGAAAAAGAAAAAGATTTAGGGTTGATTATACAAGATAATTTGTCGCCAGAGAAACATATTAACAAGCTCTTTAGCGGAATGTATGCAATGGCCGGGAATATGAAAGTTGCTCTGAACTACTTGGATGAGACCATGGTAGCGAAAATTATGAAGAGTATGATTAGACCAAGATTGGAGTATGCAGCAGTGGTGTGGTCCCCGCATCTAAAGAAGCATATTCACAAGTTAGAAAGAATCCAGAGAGCAGTCACTAGATTGGTTCCAAGTCTCAGAGAACTGCCATATGAAGGGAGGCTAGACAAATTAAATCTACCGAGTCTAAAAGAGAGGAGAGAGAGGGGAGACATGATAATGATGTACAAATGTACCCGGGGGCTGGAGAGGCTGGATAGGGAGGATATATTAATTATGGATACAGGAATAACTAGAGGCCACAGCTACAAAGTAAAAAGACCTACCTGCAAGAACGATATCAGGAAGTTTAGCTTCCCCTATAGATGTATTGACAAATGGAATGGGCTGGAGGAGGAGGTGGTAGGGGCAAGGAACATCCATATTTTCAAGACAAAATTGGATAAAAAGTAGACTGAGAGATGGGACAACACGAGCTTAGCTCAACTCCTGTAAACTACAATTAGGTAAATACAATTAGGTAAATACACATTTGGACCCCCCCCCCCTCCTCAATTATCAGGTATTTTCTCTATTATTCCCGATATTTATCAAGTATTTTCGTAGGAGAGAGAGGGGTGGTGAGGAGTGTATCTTCGACCCTCCATGCCAGTCTGAGTCCACCCCTTGTGTCTCAGTATGATCCGAGACAAGACAGAGGGAGGGTGTTTGTCTCTCACCACTCAAGGTCAGATTACGACCGCGGGGCTAAAATATACGATTTTCACCAGCCAATTGCTGTTACCACTTGTTTTATTGTTTTCCAATGTTCATATGTTAATATTAAAAATAAAATAGGTGCATATGGATAAGTATTAATTAAATTAATATACAGTATATGGTAAATTGACGATTTTAGTCAGGAATGAATCAGAATACCTTCGCATGGCGGGCACTTTCAAATACCATAGCTTACCAGCTGCTGAATTAACTGGTACTTTGTTTGTGGTTCTATTTTTTTAGACATTAGATATTTGCAAACAGGAGTGGGGAGAGGCTATGCGGAATACTATGTGTGCTTAATAGCCTGTGGGATGTACTAGCCACTCTTTGGGGGCAAGGAGATTCTATAGGTGTTCTGTGTTCTTCCAGCCCTGCATTCTGTTCATCTTCATCTGCCAGTGCCCTCCTTTTTGTTTTCCTTTTTGTGATGTTCTAGCATACTGTACCTCCATACACTGTACCACTAATATGAATATCGTAGCAGTTACCTCCGCTTTACCTCCTCTTAACTGTGATAAGATCTAGGTCATCTGCATATAATAATTCCCATGGCAGTCCTGTTCTAAAGTCCCTTGACAGAGCCTCCAGGACCAAAACAAACGTAATGGGCTCAGTACTGAACCTTGGAGAACTCCAACTTTCACTGGGAACTCTTCACTCAGACCCCCCTTCACTCTAACTCATACATTCTCATTATCACATGCACCAACCACTCCTCCACTCCGAGTCTTCTCATTGCCCACTGCATTACTTCCCTTGGTATCCAGTCAAAGGCTTCTCCAGGTCTACAAAAACTAGGTATAACTCCCTGTTATTCTCTAAGAACCTCTCTTGCAGTTGCCTAAGAATGAAGATAGCATCAGAGTGCCACTTCCAGGCATAAATCCAAACTGTATGTCACTTATGGCTGCAAGCTTTACATTAATGACGGACCTACACATATCCAATGAAACGTTAGTTTGCATATCTGGCATTCCGTGCCCATAATCACATGCATATTAAGCTTACAGATTGTGCAATGCCTCTGATACCTGGTACTCATTTCTAAGGTTTTGATTTTTGTATTTTTGTTTTCAATTTTATTACTCGACACTGAATGTGGGGGGGGGATCAGTGGCTTCCTGGGCGAGGTATTTCTGTTTATAATGTAACTAGCCTATCCTCTACTGTATCATATGATCGATCACAATAAAACTGCTTTGCTGTTATTATTATTTTTTTTTTTTTTCAAAGCCCACAGTACCATAATTGTCTGTGTAGAGAATGTGGTTCTTATCAAAGTAGCGGTCCATCATGGCTTTCACCACAGCTCCACCAAAGCCAATATCGGCGTCCGCAACCACATTCCCTTCCTTCCTGCAGGAAATCTAGGATGTACTGGTAACCAGTTTTACAGTCACACAGCACGAAGAGCTTGATGAAAAAGCAATGTCTCTTCAATGTAATGTACTGCCGGAAGTGGAGCTTCCCCCAGAACAGCACAAGAGAATCGCCAATGACAACCTTCAGGAAGGGCCTGAGCTGTTGGTGCATCGTTTCATGGAAGGCACGAATCTTCCACAGCTTGTCTGGGTGGTGCACGTTGATGTTAGTGACGAGATGGAGTCGGGAGAGTATATTGAAGTACCAATCATGGGACATGTACTTCCCTAAGGCATGGGTCGCGATCAGGTCTCCCATGATCCATTACTCTTCCAATGCGTGTTTTCTTACATGAGGCAAGAGCATAGTTAGGGCCAGGCACACATAGAAATCAGCCACAGTCAAGAGATACCAAGCCCTCATGTGGCCCTTGGTTGTCCTTCCAAACAAGTTCACCAGGATGTCGTGGTGCTTGTTCGTTTCCTTGGTGACATAGCCCATCACCTCGTCGTCAAAGAAGGCCGTGAACAATTCTCTAAGTGATGAGTTGAGGCCAGCAGGATAGTTGGGGGCGACTCCTGCTCCCTCCTGTAGCTCATCGAATTGAGGCCCTTCAGGGTCAAAGTTGGCCCCATCTTCTCACTGAAAGACAGTGTACTGTATGCCAGCACTGTCTCGCTCACGCACACCCACGCCCGACATGGGCTCAACGACAATTGGCGGGCTGGAGGATCATTAAAGTCATCATCTTCCTCCTCACTCGGGCCCCCAACATACTCCTGGTTGTCTGAGTCCTTCTGGATTTCCTCGTCGGTATCGTCATACACAGGCGGGGAACGAGTGATGGGCCAATTGCAAGAGGCTTGGTTATCACATAGAGGGTCACATCTTTTCAACAAACTCCCACAACAAGTGAGAGACATGCGAGGCATCACGTTAGACAACTTCAAGAGAGCCCTTGATGTCGAACTGCAAAAAGTGCCAGACGAGCCCTCTCGCAGGGGAACGTGCCACCCCTTCTAACAAATATCAACCCAGAAGGAGGGGCAGTTCACTCCTTGGTTCCACTAGAAGCGTGGCGAAAATGACCACATGTGACCATAGGTAGGTAGGTGACTACGATTCACACCAACCCTCCCTACCTACCACCTACACCAATCCACCTACCCACCCAGACCAACTAACAAACCTACAAACACCAATCCTGGTGATGGGCTGGTCTATCAGAGTGAGACCTGAGCGATCTCTGCCATACCCATAGCTTACTCTGACTGTTCCTTTTTCTTATATATTTTCTAGATCTCGATTGACGGCGTCTCTTCCGTGGATTGACCTCCCAATCTACCAAGATTGGAAGCTAAAGCGTCACATTATTCCTTTGCCCCTCAACTTTCTCTTCATAATTGCTGAGGGGCACAGGGCCCTGGGTGGGGCTTTGGTTTCCCGGGCGTTTACGCACCCTCTCAGCCCCCCGCCATGGAGTGGCTTCGGTCACCCAGGCTTTATTGTGGTCGGCAGAGAGGGTTCTGTGGGGTCGCTCGTTTATGGCCTTGGCCTTACTCGGGGCCTTGGGGCTGTTCGGCCAGGCAGCTTGGGGAACAACAACAACAACAAACCTACAAACACCAATCCTCTTTCCCATCCACCAACACAAACTCTACCTCCCTCCCACTCACACAATCCTTCCCTCCCATCAATCCACCCACCCACTTACTTACTTACTTACACCAATCTAATATTAGCCAGAATATTTTTTGTTAAATGTCACTCATACTGAGAGGGCTAAATGCAAAAGACAATAACAATCTTTACCTTCCTTTGTACGAGAGAAGCCATTCTTAAGGGAAATTCCACCTTCAGCTTCTGATTCGGAAGCAGTCTCATCCTCGCTGTAAAAAGGAAGAGATTATTAATATTACCTGCATAATTTTACAGAGAAGTTTTATATGTATAGGGCAATAATGCATATTCTAAATTGTATGAGGCCTTAGTATTATAAAGTATAATGTAGTTTCTGGGTACATGCTAACTACAGTACAGTAAGTACTCTAGTGAAAGGGAAAATACATGTATAATAAGTATAAATGTAAAACAAAATAAAAGCAGTTGAACAAAAATTAGCGTGCTGTGATTGACCTGATGGGTTGGTTGATGACACTCTCCACATAGTTAAGGAAGGGGTCCAGCCGCAGTGCCTGCTCTAAACGCTGGATGTGCAACGGCTTGGAAAATTCAACCTCTTCCATCTTCAACACCTGAAACATAATACCAGATTAGTCAAACACAAATAATTTCAAATCAATACTTTAAACCCATAAGGCCGGGTGATGCCATATAAAGTCAATAGGGTTAATGGGCAGCATCCCGACATAAGGCGTCAGTATGTTTCGCGCCAAGCAATCAAATTTTCCATGGTGCAACTTCCGGCCTATCAGCCTTGTGATGAACTAAGCTCCATCATCAGCCCTTCCTTCACTCCCCCAAGCCTCCCCATCACCTTCTCCCCCACCACCAAGCACCCCAACCATCTCCCCTTCCCCCCCCCCCCCCTACCTCTCAGTGATTACATATATTTTCCCGGGAGTAAGTCCGCGGTATACTGACTGTGTGAAGGAGAGGGTGACTCACCACCCTCCCTCTCTGAGCTCACGTGACTGACACACACATACAGGCACACACACATAGGTACAAACATGAGCATTGATCGATTTTCTGTCCCACACATATATACGCATGCACACTCGAAGTGTGGATTTTATTTTTTATTTTTTTCCTATACAGTATATGATTCTGAGGAGAAATTGCAGCGGGTAGTCAAAGAGTTTGGAGTGGTTTTTTTGTGGGAGGAGGAAACTGAAGGTCTATCTATCTATCTATTGCCTGACGCCGTGATCCCCGAAGGGGTGGCCACGAACGAACCGCCCCCATGCACCTCTGTCCCCAGTCAGTCGACGCCCCTCCCTCCAACCAGCACCGCCTTCGTTCATGTAGTTCCTCACTCCATCCTTCCACCTCATATTCGGTCTACCTCTCCCCCTCTGTCCCTCCACCTCGCTCTCGTACACCCTCTTAGTCATTCTCTCGCTTTCCATACGTTCCATATGGCCGAACCATCTTAAGTTGTTCCTTTTCACACTTTCCAGCACATCTACCTCTACACCACACCTCCTTCTTACTTCCTCATTAGTCTGTCTATCCCTCCATGTAACTCCGCACGCACTCCTTAAGTAATTCATTTCCACTGCTCTCACTCTTGGTCTGAGTCTCTCAACCAACGTCCATGCTTCGCTTCCGTAAGTCAGTGTCGGGATTACCACACTGTCATGCAAGGACTTCTTCACTTCCATACTGACCACCCTATTTCTTGTTACTGCTTTTAGCGTTCCTACAACCCTCTTCCCCTGTTGTACCCTCTCCCGCACCTCTTCATCCATAGTCCCATCTTTACTCAACACAATGCCCAGATACTTAAAAGAGTTGACGATCTCCATAGCCTGACCGTTCAGCTTCACCTCACACTCTGTGACTTCACCCCTTTCGAAGACCATAACCTTGCTCTTCCCCGTATTTACCTTCAAATTCCGTTTTTCGCACACTGTTCCAAACTCATTTACCAGACCCTGCAACTCCCATTCATTATCACTCATCAGAACTGTATCATCCGCAAACAGCAGTATAGGTAGCTTCCACTCAATTCCCTCCCTTTTCAGCGATACACCAACATCCACTGCTCTTGATAGTATTTCTTTCATAACTCCATCCATATATACAGTAAACAACCACGGGGACATCACACACCCCTGTTTCAAACCAACATTCAGGTCAAAGAACTCGCTCTGCTCACTCTCCACACGTACTGCCGCCTTTGCACCCTCATACATGCTCTTCACTGCTTTCAGCAACTTGCCCTCTACTCCGTATATTCTAAGTACTTTCCACAAACCTTCTCTATCCAAACTGAAGGTGAACGTTAATAAAAGTAAAGTAATGGTGTGTAATAGGGTGATCGTAGGGTGAATCTAGATGTGAGGCTGGATGGGGAAATATTGGAACAAGTACAGTAGAACCCCTCCCATCCGGTGCTCTCAGATCCGGAAACCCAAGAGATCCAGACAGGCATTTTGATCCAGACTCATGTTTCAGCTGTGGGGATCAGTTTTTACACCATACCCGAAAGAGAATTTATGGAGCTCCGATCTTACTCTCAACCATCTGAACAATTTAACCAGCACACCTAAACTTCGTTAAATGCGGAAATAGCCTCACGAAAATATCATGCCCTGGTGGGGGCACGAACTCTCGACCCTTGGGTGTGAGGCAGGCACCTTACCAGTTAGACCAATAGAGATATCCCTCTTGGCCTGTTCGGCTCAGGGTATTTCCGCATCCGAGGTCTGTTTAGGATAGCCTATTTTCACTGACTTTACACTACTTCACCTTCCGGGAAGCGAAAGCTCCGAACAGAGAGGAATAAGCTTGAGCCGAATCGACCGAGAGTCCGTCAGAGAGATGAACGGGAATGGTGAGTCAACTTCGCTGAGCGATGCTACACGCACCTACAAACTGCCCAGTTGGCAACTCGCTTGGGTGGCTGGCAACTCCACAACCCAACCCAATCGAGTCTCACAACACTCCCTGCTCTCTCCTATCCTCTTCCTTGTCCTGTGGGGATCGGTTTTTACACCATACCCGAAAGAGGATTTATGGAGCTCCGATCTTACTCTCAACCATCTGAACAATTTAACCAGCACACCTAAACTTCGTTAAATGCGGAAATAGCCTCACGAAAATATCATGCCCTGGTGGGGGCACGAACTCTCGACCCTTGGGTGTGAGGCAGGCACCTTACCAGTTAGACCAATAGAGATATCCCTCTTGGCCTGTTCGGCTCAGGGTATTTCCGCATCCGAGGTCTGTTTAGGATAGCCTATTTTCACTGACTTTACACAGCCAACCAGACTTGTCTGGATGGCTTGGGAAAAATATAAGTCAATCCGGAAACGAACGAGACGAATACAAGTTTCCACACATATTATTTACATCCAGTGTTATATATCCAGACTTGTATGTCAGCCATCCGGATTTGTCTGGATGACTGAAACCTAAGTCTGGTTATTTAAGTTAGATATCTGGACTCATGTTTCAGCCATCTGGATTTGTTGGATGGCTGAAACCTAAGTCTGGTTGTTTAAATTAGATATCCGGACTCATGTTTCAGCCATCCGGATTTGTCTGGATGGCTGAAACCTAAGTCTGGTTGTTGTTGTTGTTGTTGTTGTTCCCCAAGCTGCCTGGCCGAACAGCCCCAAGGCCCCGAGCAAGGCCAAGGCCATAACTGAGCGCCCCCACAGAACCCTCCCTGCCTACCACAATAAAGCCTGGGTGACCGAAGCCACTCCATGGCGGGGAGCGGAGGAGGGTGCGGAAACGCCCGGGAAACCAAAGACCCACCCCGGGCCCTGTGCCCCTCAGCAATTATGAAGAGAAAGTTGAGGGGCAAAGGAAAAAATGTGACGCTTTGGATTCCAATCTTGGTAGATTGGGAGGTCAATCCACGAAAAAGACGCCGTCACTTGAGATCTAGGAAAGACATAAGTAAAAGGAACAGTCGGAGTAAGCTATGGGTATGGCAGAGATCGCTCAGTTCTCACTCTGATAGACCAGCCCATCACCATATGACTAGAACCCAATCCTCTCAGCATCAGCTAGGAAAGGCCCTAGAAAGCCGCCTTTGGCGGGGGGATAGCTCCCCTATTTCAACCCCTTTCGGGGTTGGGCACCCGCCCAATAAGTCTGGTTGTTTAAGTTAGATATCTGGACTCATTTTTCAGCCATCCGGATTTGTCTGGATGGCTGAAACCTAAGTCTGGTTGTTTAAGTTAGATATCTGGACTCATGGTTTCAGCCATCCGGATTTGTCTGGATGGCTGAATATATGTCCGGACTTTTAGCAGATCCGGACTTTTGGCAGATCCAGACAAGGTTCTCCCCCAATTAGTCTGGATGGGCGAGGTTTTACTGTAGAGTGTTTTAAATATCTAGGAGGATCGATAAGCAGGAGTGGAGGTATGGAAATGGAGGTAAAACAGAGAGTGTGTGAAGGAAGGAAGGTTTTCGGAGCAATGGGAAGTACAGTATGTAGAAGACGAGAAATCTCGGAATGAAAGTAAAAAGTGCAATGTATCAAGGAATTGTTGTGCCAACAGTGATGTATGGGGCTGAGACATGGGCTCTGAAGAAAAAGGAGAGAAGAAAGCTGGATGTGATGGAGATGAGCTGCTTGAGGAGTATGTGTGGAGTTACCCGTAGAGACGGATTGAGGAATGAAGAGATACGTAGAAGAGTGGGGCAGCAGGAACATTTGTCAGCCAGAGTGGACAGAAGGGTGCTGAGCTGGTATGGTCATGTTGAACGAATGGGAGATGAAAGGCTTACAAAGAGAATATATGAGTCAGATACAAGGGGAGATAGAAGGGCAGGAAGACCCCCATTGAGATGGAGAGACTGTGTAAGACAAGCTTTGGATGATAGAGGAATGACTAGATCAGGCAAAGGAAGTGTAATAAACAGGAATGAATGGAGAATGCTTGTGAATAGTTGAGTGAACACGTGGTCATTTGGGGGAAGGGGTCGGGCACATGTTGGACTAGATAATAGTCCATCAGGCGCCTGGCCCGGGGAGACGATTAATATGAAGGGTGCGCCTGGAAGTGTGGTGGGCGGGCTTGTGGCTTTGGCTCCGCTGCATGTCTGCCTGCCGAGATCGGAGCCTCTCCGGGGGGTCGGGGGCCGGGGGAGTGCTGGAGCGACCTTGGTGACCCTGGTCTCTGGGTATTCTACTGGGTGACCTAGGTGTGTGTGAATTTTGTGTTTTGTCTGTGTTTGTTCGTTGTTTTGTCTTGTGTTTTGTGTTATCCTGTTCTTGCTCTGTCTTGAGTTGGCCCCCCCCCCCCAAAAAAAAAAAAAAAAAAAAAAAACATAATTCAAATAGAGGAAAATAATAATAAAAAATAGGAAAAGTGGGGATTGGGCCTGAGCATATAGAGATAGATAGATATTCCAACTACTCCCTCTCGGGCATAGGCTGATAGCCTTTACACTCTACCGCTGAACACGGTGAGGCCCGTGAGGTCTTGTTCCAGTCTAGGGAGTGAGACATGCGAAGCACCCCGGCTCGAAGCAATCCCATCTCTGAAGCCGCCTCGCCTCTGCGCTTCAGTCTCATCCCCCACACTCGGATCCTCACTCTCAGAACGCCACCTATTGAGCAATTAACTCACTAGGCATTGCCCCCCTGTAGCATATTTTTTTAATATGGGAATATTCATACAATGCTATTTTAATCAGGGAAAAATGAGGGTATTTTTTTTGGCATTTCGGTGTGCTGTGGTAATGAACTGATACTAGGTACAGCACAAATTCCATCCCAATAATATCTTCCCACTGACATATTGGGATTCGAACCCAGGTCCATTGGATTACCAGTCCAGTGGCAAGACCACTCCGCCACACCTCCCCGTGCTTAAGGCTCTTGCTGTGATAAACAAGGAACAAAGCAATGTAGACCCATAGGGTTTTGACCAATCTCAAGCTGAAAGAAGGTATATGACCATGATTTTTAGTTGATTATTGTTTACTAGGCATGTATGAAGCTACAAGAGTGTATAAACAATGCGATTGTGCGCCAATTATGCCCGGGTGGGTGCTGGCGGGAATATTTAAATGCCCGGGGTCTGGGAACAAATAAAATAAGAAAATACATTCCCCTGGGTGTAGGCCTCTGCATCCTAGAAAAAGAAAATTTGTCATGTAACTCCTTCATCTTGTAAGAGGCGAGTAAAAAGAGTGGATGGATGTGATTCATTTACAGCCATTCTAGGGAGAGGTAGGCTATACACAAAACTAAATCATGGGCTAGTGGGGCTGCTTAAGGCCTGTCCACACTAGGCACCACCGCGTCCGACAGTCAAACCTGACCACTCCTGTGCTTAACTCACAAACTGCAAAGCTACATATGGTAGTTTAAACACTCCCGCCAAGCGAAGGTATTTGGTTCGATTCTGACAAAAATCGTCATATGTACCGGTAACATATATATAATTATTACTTATCCATATGCACCTATTTTGCTTTTAATATTAAAATATGAACATTTAACCTATAAACGGCGAGCTGGGTGTATTGAACACCACTGTTCTGGGCGAGCATATTAGGCTCCATTCATGCTTATAATCGTCATTTTACGATAAATATCGTTATTACTTATTCATATGCGCCTATTTTACCTTCACTATGAAGATAGTAACCTGTAACAACAATAAAACAAGTGGAAATATTATTTTTCTGGTCAAAATCGCGAATAAACATGGAGCAGCCCATTCATGAATTATGGAGCAAATTAACATAAGAACATAAATTGAGGCAACCCCTCCCTTCACGAGGCCTCAAGCCTGACTGCCTCACTCATTTACACTCTCCCTTGTGCAATACACTCGCTAGGCACATAAGCACATCCTCCACACAGATTGCAAATGTTAGCACAAAAATATACCAACGAATTAGGGAATAACAGGGAAAACAGGTGATAATTGAAGGGGGAGGGGAAAGGGGGGAAGGAGGGGATGTGGAGGAGTGATATAGGGAAAAAAAAAAATTAGTGCTACTGGGGCCTTTTAAACATTTAATTTTAGGCCTTCCCCCTTAACCCGGTAAGTGCGGGAAGACTCTTAAGGGTTTCCCCGGGTGACTGCGGGAAGACTCTTAAGATCCTGGGCCTAAAAAAATCCATTTAAAACACCCCAAATTTTTATTTTTTTTTTTTTTGCCCCTGGGCCATGCCACATCCACATCCCCTCCTTCCCCACTTCCCTCCCCTCCTTCAGTTATCACCTATTTTCCCTGTTATTCCCTTATTCTGTGGTCTATTTTTGTCTAGCATTGGGGGGAGACGTATATCTTCCCTCTGTAAGCGACACTGGCCAGACTGAGTAGAGGTCTCTGTGTTGCAAGGATCTCTAGCTGACTCACCCATGTTAAAGAGACCGGGAGGGGTAAATTCGCGCAGAAAATTACACGATAAAAGGGGTAATAAGAGGAAAAAAATATGATAATTGAGGAGGGGAAGGGGAGGGGTTGGGACACATATGTAGGAGTGGTAGCAAGTAATGGAGGGGAATTATCTCACCTAATCACAAATTGCTTTGTTTTGAGTGCCATTGTTTTTTTTATTTGTTTTTTTAGGCCTTGAATCTTGAGTCTGGCCGCATTCACCCAGTAGAACCTCTTAACCTCTCCGCTGCGTACCCCCTATAGTATACAGCCACCCCTGTGCGGAGGTATTTAGTGTTTCCTTCACTCATATCGTCATCGTACCATAAATATCATTAATACTTATCCATATGCGCCTATTTTACGTTGATTATTACGGTATTAACCTGTTACAGCAATAAAACAAGTGGAAACAGCGTTTGGATGGTCAAAATCGGCAAATTAGATCGGGAGTTACATAACTTAAGGCTGAGGCAGCCTGCCAGCCAGCCAGCCGTCATGACGGCTGGAGCGACACTGTCGTGGAGTTCCCTCTCTTTCTCTCGCTGAGTAGCACAGCTTGCTCATGAATCGCTATTGATAGCACGAAATATATCGACAAAATAAGGGAATGAGAGAATAGGTGATAATTGAAGGGGGAGGGGGTTGGAGGGGGGGAAGGAGGGGATGTGGAGGAGTGATATTTGGCATGGCCAAGGGGCAATAAATATAAAAAAAAAAAAAAAAAAAAAAAAAAAATATATATATACCGGGCTGATTTAAATGTTTTTTTTTTAGGCCTTGTATTATATAAGGCTTCCCGCAGCGCAGCGGTAGGCCTTATGTGTCTTGCCGCACTTGCTGGGTTAAGAGTCTGGCCGTAGTCCCTGGGTTAAATCTCTCCGCCTCTACAGTACAGTACTTTGGAAAAATTGAAAATACGAATAACTTTTTCCCAAAACTGATTTTACTGCTATTTAGCCCTACATTTTCCCTGATGTTTATAACCTTTTCAATAAATCTACACCTATATATACTCCCCCTATTTTTTCGCTACACGGTTGCTCAGAATGGGTCAATATGATTATAATCAGACTTATTATGCTTTGATGAAGCACGGTAGTTGATATTTACTTGAAAATAAAGCAGTCGAGTATTTTTCGTAGTATGTACAGTACATGTGTGGGTATTGACGATCTCTTGGACAAGTTTACCCTCGCTACCCCGTTTTCTGTAGACCCATATTCCTACGAATTACGGCGCACGATCTCGAAAGTGTTTTTTGGGTAAGGATGTAGTATTCAGGCGTACCGCCCGCCTTGTTTACACTACACTCACGATCATGTTCCAGTCTAATTTGACTGCCATGGGATACAATACCCTCACCCCCATCAGGCCCCATGACTTATTGTCATCATATATATTGGCAGTAGGGGGCAAATAACTGAAAAAATAGCCGTCAAAATAAAGGGGTCACAGGAACGTACCGGTAACTGAGCGCACGACCTATGTAAACATGACGACTGTACGCCCGGATACTACATCCTTCCTTTTTGCTTTGCTCTCCAACAGTACTTTTTAAAGTTTTTAGTGATTTGTTTGTTGGGGTTCTGGGGGCAGCAGCCCCTAGGTTAGTTGTTTGGTTTATAACTTAGGATAATGACAATATTGTCATCAGAGGAGGCTGGTGAGGGTTTGTTTAAGCTGGTTTACGTCCGCGAGTGCCTGCCACTCCAACTCTCATTATCAATAGAAGCATTGGGATGGATGTAGTGTCCGGGCGTACGGTTGTCATGCTTACATAGGTCGATCGCCGCGGTTAAGTTCGCGTCTATTTTGACGGCGATATTTTCTGTTATTTGCCCCTTGCTGGCAAGGGGCATATGTCATGGGGGGGGGGGTTTTTGAGGGGCGCAAAGCCCCCCTTCAACATATTATTGTATCCATAGTCAGTCAAAATAGACGGGAACATGACAACAAGCGTCCGCCGCCACTCCGCGAAGTGCAAAGAAGGCTGGCGGTACGCCCGAATTCTACATTCGGGAATCGGGATGGATGTAGATTCCGGGCATACGGTCGTCATGCTTACATAGGGCGATCGCCGCGGTTAACTTCGTGTCTATTTTGACGGCGATTTTTTTTCGGTTATTTGCCCGCTGCTGTCAATATATATGATGATAATATGTCATGGGGAGGGTGAGCGGGGGCAAAGCCCCCCCCCCCCCCCCCCCCCCCCCCTCAACATATTATTGTATCCAATGGCATTTAAAATAGAAGGGAATTTGATTGCAAGCGTACCCCCGCCGTCATGTTTACATTTGTCGATCGCCGTGGTTAAGTTCGCGTTTTCTTTGACAGTGATTTTTTCGGTTATTTATCCCCTACTGGCAATATAAATGATGATGACAATATGTCATAGGGGGGGTGAGGGGGGCAAAGCCCCCAACATATTGTATCCAAAGGCAGTCCAAATAGGTCCTAGACAGGAACATGATTTTTTTTTTTTTTTTCTATGTGATTGAGGGAGGCAAAAGGCAGAATTGCCTATAGCGAGTGCCTCCCCCATAGTTGAAAGAGTGACAGGGCCAAAATCAAGGGACGATCGAGCCAAAATGCCTGGACACACGGAGTTTGAAGCAATTTAAGTCATAGGAAGAGGGAAAGACTGATTCTGGGAGAGTTCCAGAGCTCAGCTGTTGAGTAGAAGAAAGTTTGAGAGTAACGTTTCACTCTTGGGTTAGAGATTTGCACAGAGTAGGGGTGGGATTGAGTTGCAAGACGGGTACCACGTGCCCTACGTAAAGGAGGTGGTATGCACTGGGAAAGCTCTGAGGAACACTGATTATTATAGTAGCGATAGAATAGCGAGAGAGATGCAACATTGCAGCTGAGAGAGAGAGATTGCAGAGAGTTGGGGAGTGGACGGGAGTTAATGATACGAAAGGCCTTCCTTTCAACTTTGTCTAGGAGAGCGGTGTGAGAGGAACCTCCCCACACATGTGAACAATACTCAATACAAGGACGCACTATGCCCCTGTACAGAGCAAGAAGCTGTGTTGGGGAAAAGAACCCCCTAAGGCGGTTGAGCACACCCAGCTTCTGGGTAGCTGCCTTAGCAAGACTGGTAATATGGTCCTTCCAAATGAGAGCAGAAGAAAAAAAAAGAGATGGCAAGCGTACGACGCCGCTCCGCGTAGTGTAAACAAGGCTGGCGTTACGCTCGAACTTTACATTCTACCCGAAGCATTAATTTAACATGACAACCTATCTATCTTGGGGGGCCGCTATCCCCAGACTACCACAATTCGCACATCAGTACTTCAGTGGGGCTTCCTGAATAAGGTAAGACTAAACAAAATAAGTTTCTAAAGGAAAATACAGTAATGGAAAAAATAGGAAGAGTATAGGCCTAGGTGTAGATTTACCGCATTTTCCGCTATCAGGGTGCATTTTTTTTCCAAGATTGAAGCTGGTCTAGCCTAGGCCTATCTCGAAAACTGATAAATTCCTAACAAAACAATATCGACAAGAATCAAATTAGGCCTAATTACACCAAAAACCATTGGGAAAACTTGTTTGTGAACTAGGCTAGTTGAAAGTGCAATTAGCCTAGGCTAGGCTATACAAATACTTAAGCAAAGTATAAATTATAATCCTCAACATTTCTCTTGTCCTCAATTATCATGCAGTTCAACAGTTGCAAAGCAGGTTATCAGGCTGCCCGGTATATTGCATAGCCTGTGCTGTCTAGGCCTATTAGTTTTAGGCTAAATATCGGTTTATATACAGGAGACGTAACAATATAGGTAGCAAATTTCTAATGGTAGTTTTGGGTTCCTATCATCATATGCTTCATTTCTATATACCTTTTATCCCTGGGGGAAAAAAAAAAAATCTTGGGATTTTTCATTTTTTTCTTGGGTTTTTTTCATTAACCTAACCAAAAAACCTAACCTAACCTAACCTAAATGTATTTGGGGGCTATTAGGTTAGGTTAGGTTAATGACCAATACAAAAAATCCCAAGAAAAAAAATGAAAAATCCCAAGATTTTTTTTGTTTTTTTCCCGGGGATAAAAAGTAGGCCTAGGCCTAGCCTATATAGGAATGAAGCATATGATGATAGGAACCCAAAACTACCATTAGAAATTTGCTACCTAGCCTATATTGTAGTGTCTCCTGTATATTGACCTAGCCTAAATATCTAGTGTTTAACAACTTTAACCTAGCTTAGTAGCCCATTGATCTAGGCCTATTAGTTTTAGGCTAAATATCTAGTGTTTAACAACTTTAACCTAGCCTAGTAGCCTATTTGAAAAAAATAACATTAGGCTAAATCACACTAGGCTAGCCATGAGATTGTAAATATGAGATGAATGGGATGGGAAGACAAGGTCAGATTGGACATGTCAAATAATCCTAGCCTATCAATTACAATTTGCATAGCCTAATTGCCGGCATCAATGAAAAAATGTCGTTCAAGGTTGGTTCCCTAAATATTTTACATATCATGATTGAATTAAGTATTGGTGGAGGTTGGGCAGTTTGGGTAGAGAAATAAAGGAAATAATAAGCGGTCAACTCATCAAGAGGCCCATAAAGCAACATTCATCCTGCTTTCATAGTAATTGGAG
The DNA here is from genome assembly GCA_032716605.1 of Paralithodes platypus. Classification (NCBI taxonomy): domain Eukaryota; kingdom Metazoa; phylum Arthropoda; class Malacostraca; order Decapoda; family Lithodidae; genus Paralithodes; species Paralithodes platypus. The sequence continues at coordinate 17,862,991 of CM064530.1, forward strand.
GAAAAATAGACAAGTTGAGTTCTCACAAGACAGTATCCCACACCCACGGGTCTATATAAATGCTAAACCAGGCGCCAGAAGCACACACAGGGGATCAGCAACAAGACATCCTCAGGCCACGAGTGTCAACAAGGCAGCCAGGATTGAGAAAACGGTAGAAAATCTTTATTCGCCATGATCATGTGCGCCGCCATTATCAAATGACGCTCGCTGCTGCGCTTTTGCCATTTTCCCAATCTAATAGTCAAATATCTACTCTATAAAAGATATATGAGTTATATAAATAACTTCTGCAATCACTGGAGCATCGTAATATATCTGTCATTTTATATTTATTATATAAATGCTTGAAATCATTTTGGAACGAGACAATAATAAGGCTCTACGACTAGCACACACCTGTGTATATCTATACATAAACTTAGTATGATCTAATTGGCTGTAGACGTCAAAGGGTAGCCATACTACTATTATTGTGTTTTGCGTTTTTCAATTATATTGCATTATATATGGATAGCCTATGTCTGAATAGATTAAAGAATATATTGCTTGGTACACATGAGCTACAATTTTCTTACCATACAGATGATTGAGATGTGTTCATAACTAGTTATTATGTGTAGCTACACAATATAAAATGGCGTGTAGTTGTCCTCAATATCTAATGCATTTACCACTCATATTTTCCATTTACTTACAAAAGAAGCTAAACATATATATTACAACTAATAAGATAAATAATGCGACACAGTATCGAAGGAAAATAATACAAGAAATGTTCTAAGCATCGAAATATATTGAATTGCAACATATTACAAAAACGAGTTTAGGGTTGACGTCCTTGGCAGCTCTTGTTGACAGGAAGGTAGCATTCAAGGAGATTACTGCATAACTCTTCTTCTTCTTACCTCTGACCGGGTATAGGCTATCCTAGTGTTTACTAGCCTATACCCCTTTGAAAGGACATTAGCCTAACCTAACAACCTAACCTATCCTAGTATTATAGGTGGGGGCTGCCGCTCCCACACCCCCGCTTTGACTTAGATTTTTGGTGTATTTGTCTGTGAAGTGGGTATTTATCAATTTGTTGATAACGGAAATCCTCCCTGCGGACTATATGGAGAAAAATATGGCGAATCTAGGCCTATTGGTGCCTATTTTCACTAATAAATTGTTTCTCATAACGTCGCACTAGTGTCCTTGAATATTATCCTATTATTTATCCATAAGGGTTATACTGATGTTTTGGACCTAGGCTACAGTTAGCCCATCAAACTTTTTAGGCCTAATAGGTCCGGTAGAGCATAGCCTATACATCATTGCTATATAGGCTATGTCATTAAGAGCTGAAATCTGTTATAGGCCTAGGCCTAAGGGAGAAAGAAAAAAAAAATGCGGAAAAACTAAATAGGCTAGGCCTAGGCTAGGTCACCAATTTTCCCATGGATTTTTTTATTTTTCCCTGTTAGTTTTCATCAATAGGCCTATATAGCCTAGTGTTTGGAAATAATTACAAGCCTCGGCAAAACCGTTTTCCCCATTATACAACGATCTTAAGACACGCCGCCCGATAGTGGGGAGGGCTATGAAGTACAGAGAAAATGAGGGTTAAATGCGTAAAACGGCGATTAAAACTTATTTTTAGCAAAACATGGCTCGGGTTTTAAGGTATTTCTAAGGCCTAAAACCCAATATTTCGAAAATCCGAGCCAAGTTTTGGCCAAAGCTGGCTCGGATTTTGAGAGTTTGTAGACAACAAAATGACAGTAACCTCATTTAGAAATTTGGCCCGGTATTTGGCCGTATCTGTAAATACGAATGGGAGTCACTTCGAGCGAATTCCTGATCGAGCGGATGCACAATCTAACCTAATTAACCTAACCTAACATAACATAACATAACATAACCTAACCTAACATAACCTAACCTAACCTAACCTAACCTAACCTAAATGCGCCTCCGCTCGAATATGAATTCACTCGAAGTGTCCAGATACCGTAAATACTACCGCAACTACGAATCTTGTTTCTGAGACCTAGTATATTAACCTAACCAAACAACCCAACCTATCGACAGAGATGGGCAGGTGGAGTGGACTAAAAAGCTGGTGGACAGACCTCGGGAGACAGGTGAAAATGGCGTGTGTACGAATCGGTGCCGTCTATAGGAAGGTATTGACAACCATGTTACGACAAAATTCCATTTTAGTACCCTATATTTTTATTAGGTTTTGCCGAGGCTTAAAACACATTTTCATATTATGTTTAGAGCATATAAAATCCATATTTGTTTTCAAATATTGCAAAATAATTGGTGACCAACTTATTTCGTTATACTAAAAATGCTAAAATACAGTATACTGTAAAACAATAAGTTTTTCAGCCAGTATCCAACCATTGGGGGCGGCAGGCGGCAGCCCCACCCATATACAAGGTTGTTAGGTTAGGCTTAATAGCCTAGCACATTAAACAAAAAATAATAATACAAAAAATAATAGCCTAACCCAACCAGCGGGGGCGGCAGACCCCACCGCCACCTATAATACTAGGATAGGCTAATGTCTTCCCAAAGTTTACTATTTTTTATAGAGGACATAATAGCAGCCATCGACAAGATTGGACCAAACTCTGCAGCAGGACCAGACGGCTTTCATGCCCAACTGCTAAAAAACTGCAAACATCAGCTAGCCTTGCCTCTAAAACTGCTGTGGAGCAAGTCCCTCCAAACTGGATATGTACCACAATCCCTAAAAGAAGGTACTGTCACACCAATACACAAAGGGGGTAGTAAAGGCATAGCCAAAAATTACAGACCAGTGGTGCTGACGTCACATCTTATTAAAATCATAGAAAGAACAATACGAGCTAAGATGGTCAGCTACCTGGAAGATAACGAGGCATTCAACGAGGGTCAACACGGCTTTAGACAAGGCCGCTCCTGCCTTTCACAACTACTATCACACTACGACAAAATCCTACAGGATATTCAAGACGGAGAAAATGTAGACGTCATATATCGAGATTTCGCCAAAGCTTTTGACAAGGTGGACCATAGGATCCTTCTACATAAACTCAAATCACTGGGAATAGGGGGAGACCTTGGAAGATGGCTCCACAGTTTCATCACCAACAGAAAACAAAGAGTCACGGTTCAAGGAAGCCTATCAGAAGCAGGTGGGGTCATCAGCGGAGTACCACAAGGATCAGTACTGGGACCTCTCCTATTCCTCATCATGATAGGAGACATCGACAGGGACCTGGAACACTCAACAGCTTCATCGTTTGCAGACGACACCAGACTCGTGAAGAAAATCACCTCACAACACGATGCACAGCTACTACAACAAGACTTGGACAAAATCCTGAAGTGGGCAGAAGAAAAGGTTTATGTTTATCACCAACCAGTGACGGGCCCCATCGATGATTATTATTGTGTTATCACTTTCATGAACGATACTTTGTTGGTGTACATGTACTTACCGTCGCGGATTCGTTATCAATGAAATACGAGAAACTGTAAAAAATACCTCCCTGTCGATGGCCGCGGCGCAATAGTAAACAATGGCTGTCGTTCGGGAGCTCTTACCCTCAAGCTTTCAGTCGAACGTCACTACACCTAGCGGTCTTTTTATGAATCATGAACCATAGCCTGAACCAATCACAGCCTTCCATCAAATTATCAACCAATCACACAGTCTTTCAGTCGTCACGTCACGCCCCTCGCCGGGCAGGCTCAGTTTGAAGATGGAACCCTAACATGGAGGTCGTGGTGGTATGTGCTACGAGTTTTTCAGGTAATTTGTTGTACTTTGGTATTTTTATTTACCGGATCAGTCTGAAGATGGTTTTTTCTTTGATATACAGTGTTGTTTAATACCAAGGACTGTCGCATTTTACTATTTTCCCATTAGCCTATCCATCAATCTTAAGACACGGCCCCCGATAGTGGGGAGGGCTATGAAGATCAGGGAAATTGCTGGGTAAAATCCGTAAATAAAGGGGTAATATTGGAAGAACTCTGAAAATACAATATTGAAAAGTAACAAAACCTGAAAATAGAAAAACCCAAGCCAAGTTTTGACCAAACTTGGCTCGGGTTTTTAAATTTTTCAGAGTCCAAGATCACAGTAGGCCTAGGGGCTATTCTGCAGAACAACGACTCCTCGATTACGGGATTCCTGTCTCCTGGAATTAATTTTTTTTGCAGTATAACTCCATTTATTGGTCACCAATTATTTTGACATATTTGAAGACAGATATGGAATCTATATGCTCTAAGCATCATATTAAAAATTAGTTTCAACCCTCGGCAAAACTTATTAAAAAAAACGGTAACAACATGTCTACCTACCGTAAAACGGTTGTCAATACTCTCTTATAGACGGCGCGGCTTTCAGCGACGCCATTTTTTCGTGAACTGGAGAGCTTTATCCTTCAACTTTTGTAATACTATCACGCCATCTGCCAATCCTCATTGGAAATACTGAGTTTCATTTCCTAACTCCTGCGCAATACGTCACGAGACACTTCTGGATTCTTATTGGGGTTTTTTTTCTGACCACGTCATTAAACTCATAGATTCCGTCACGCATACAACCAGCAACCTATCAGGTGAGTTTATTGACCTTGATTACGTCATTGCACTGAACCAATCACAGATACACACCTTCATTTAAGTCTCTCCTCACTTTAGTCATGGACGCCACTTGTAATGGTTGTTCACCCTTCCCACATTCAGTGATTATTGACACTACAAGGAACAATAGTGCAGCCCTTAAGGTTTTTACTGACCATGGTTGTTTGCCTACCTCTGTTTCCTGCAAACTCTGCTCAAACGAATGTTACTATTATGAACCGGCAGACCAGTGGCGATGCGGTCATTATTGGTTTTGAAATAAAACCACTACTCGTCGTAACTCCTCGTCGAAAACGTGGACGCATCTCTTCCCCACCTACTCCCTCCACATCTCAATAAGGTATGCAATTACGCTTTCATATTTTCGCGGGTTTAAAAACGGCGAAAACAAAATTATGTAAGCAAAACTTGGCTCGTGTTTTAAGGTATTTCCGTAATTGTTTAATCGAAGTCTTCTTTTTTTCTAGTTATTAAAAACGTATTCTATGGTGTATTATATGATACATAGAAGCAATAGAACTGTTCAAATGACCTGGGAAGTGTATATTAAACCAAATACAAAACTTTGAATAATGAGGTAAGAGATATGTGTTTTCTATCACTTTTCATCCCAAGACCAGTGGGGGTCTGGGGGCAGCAGCCCCCAGGATGCCCAGGTTACCTTAGGTTAGGTTAGTATAGGTTAGGTTAATGACCAGCTATGTAAATACAGTAGTGAACATTTGGTTTAGTCTGTGCTCAAAAATCCATTTTCTTTAGCAGGCCATACACTAAACAATTACCCCCTTTTCACAGACAAACACACAAACAATCTGTCAAAGATGCAAATAGCGGGGGTGTGGGGGCGGCAGCCCCCACCCATAATACTAGGATAGGTTAGGTAAGGTTGTTAGGTTAGGCTAATGTCCTTTCAAAGGGGTATAGGCTTGCAAACACTATGATAGATTAACATGAGCCAAAAATCAAAATTAGGTTAGTGTAATTTGTTTACTCTTAAAACTCGCAAAATCAGAGCCAACTTTTCCCAAAACTTGGCTCGGGTTTTCCAATATTCGGGTTTTATGGCTTTGCAATTTCGGGAAACCTGAGCCAAATTTCTAAATGAGGTTACTGTCATTTGTTTGTCTACAAACTCGCAAAATCCGAGCCAGCTTTGGCCAAAACCTGGCTCGGGTTTTCCAAAATTCGGGTTTTATGGCTGCAATTTTGGGAAACCTGAGCCAAATTTCTAAATGAGGTTACTGTCATTTGTTTGTTTACAAACTCGCAAAATCCGAGCCAGCTTTGGCCAAAACTTGGCTCGGGTTTTCGAAATATTGGGTTTTAGGCCTTTGAAATACCTTCAAACCCGAGCCAATTTTGCTTGAATACGTTTGTATCGCCGTTTTACGCATTTAACCCCTCATTTTCCCTGTACTTCATAGCCCTCCCCACTATCGGGTGGCGTGTCTTAAGATCGTTGTATAATGGGGAAAACGGTTTCGCCGAGGGTTCTAATTATTTCTAAACACTATATATTGATGAAAACTAACAGGGAAAAATAAAAAAATCCATGGGAAAATTGGTGACCAATAAATGGAGTTTTTCCTTTTTTGCTCCTACCTTACTAAGGGGACCTTACTGATGTGCGGATAAGTGCTATTTTTTTTATTTTGTCAATTTGATTTTCACTCCCCTATAACATTATCAGAGTTATTTTTACCAGGACACTTTATTTACATTGGAGGCTCCTCCCCGATGTTTAGTAGCCAATCAGAGTGGAGCTTCACCTACAAGAAGTCAGTACATTTTTATTGGTACTTTCCTATTATCGACAGCCAAAGCTGGAGATTGCAGAGTAAACCCCATAGACTTTATCCCATCAAATTTGTATAGTTTTAATACCCAATCAGCGGGGGCAGCAGCCCCCACTCATAATACTAGGATAGGTTAGGTAAGGTTGCTAGGTTAGGCTAATGTCTTTTCAAAGTTGACTAAATCGAGTCAACTCATAGATTGTTGGTGTATCTGAATTACAATTAACAATGCAAATGCTAATAAAAAGTGCTTTCCGCACTCTCTAATAATAAAATACACACTTACAAAGCATTAAAATACAAAAAGAAAATATATAAAACCTAAAATAACAGGAGTTGTAGTTATGCAGAATTACCGGCTAGGCTAATGTTAACCCCATAATACTAGGTTAGGTTTGGTTAGGTTAATGACAAAACTTGGCTCGGATTTCATGGATTTAGCGGGGGTGTGGGGGCGGCAACCCCCACCCATTATACTAGGTTAGGTTAACTTAACCACATTCTTACTGGCTTTATCCACGTTGAAAAACAAAAAAACCCGAGCCAACTTTCGAAATGAGGTTACTGTGATTTTGGACTCTGAAAAATTGAAAAACCCGAGCCAAGTTTGGTCAAAACTTGGCTCGGGTTTTTCCATTTTCAGGTTTTGTTACTTTTCAATATTGTATTTTCAGAGTTCTTCCAATGTTACCCCTTTATTTACGGCTTCTACCCGCAATTTCCCTGATCTTCATAGCCCTCCCCACTATCGGGGGCCGTGTTTTAAGATTGATGGATAATGGGAAAATAGTAAAATGCGACAGTCCTTGGTATTAAACAACACTGTATATCAAAGAAAAAACAAAAAACAACAAAAAATAACCTGAAAAACTCGTCACTGGTTGGTGATAAACATTTACCGAAGAAAACAACATGGCCCTAAACGGAGACAAGTTCGAGCTTCTAAGGTACGGGAACAAGAGAGCACTACAAAACGCCACCAACTACAAAAGTGGAGAGCAAGAAATTACCGCCAAGGACACAGTGAAGGACTTGGGAGTAAATATGAGCAGTGACGCCACTTTTTCCCAGCATATTACCAAAGCCACAACAACAGCAAAACAAATACCAGGCTGGATCCTGAGAACCTTTCACACAAGAAATGAGAGGTGTATGTTAACACTGTGGAAGTCACTGGTCCTACCACAACTGGAGTACTGCTCTCAGCTCTGGTCTCCCCAAAAAGTAGGAGAAATAACAGAAATTGAAGCCACCCAGAGGACATTCACCAGTAAAATCCATGGGTTTCAACACTTTAACTACTGGGAGAGACTCAAGGAGCTGCAGCTGTACTCACTTCAAAGACGTAGGCCCGTAGGGAGAGATACATCATCATCTACATCTGGAAGATTTTGGAAAAAAAGGTACCAAATCCAAACATCCAAGAGACTCAACACCAAAGGCGAGGGAGGCTGTGCTATGTGAGGACTACGCCGGGATCAACACAAAAAATAAAATCCCTGATCCATCACAGCTTTGCATACAATGGAACCAGACTGTTCAACTGTATACCAGCCCCTCTCAGGAACATGACCGGGGTGTCTCCAGACACCTTCAAGAAACACTTGGACATGTGGCTGGCCAAAATACTGGACCGGCCACCAACACCAGGATACCCCAGCACCAACTCCAACCGACTTCTGGAATGGAGAGTGGAAGAAAGGGAGCTGCCTGGTCGCAGTGGAGCCCCAGCTCAACTGTGTCACTAACGGACAGAATACAACTAAGTGTAACTAAGTGTAAGTGTTATAACGTTACCTAAGATATTAGGCTACCCACTCCACCCCGTGAAATCCGAGCCAGCTTTCGTCAACAGTTGGCTCGGGTATTCACAAAATTGGGTTTTATGGGTTTGCAATTTGGGAAAACCCGAGCCAAGTTTTGATACAAAACGCTATAGGCTATTATTGTATTTTTACGCTTTTAACCCCTCATTTTCCCTAAACTTCATAGCCCTCCCCACTAGTGGGGGGCGTGTTTTTAGATTGTTGGATAATGGGTAAATACTCATTTCAGCTCCTCCTCAGTATAAAACAACACTATATCTGAAGGAAAAATACAAAAATACAAACTAAAACTTACTGAAATCGCTGTCGGCCCAAAAAGTCAGGTTTACCTCCATAAGCCCTAGCCCTATATCTTCAACACTGTGTATTTAGTAAGTACTATTACACAATACACAGTTCAAAATATGTTGATGTTTACGTAGTTATTTTGTTGTGTTGCCAGTTCACTAAGTTTTTTTCATAAAATATAGCCTAATCTAACGTTCCACTGGCATTCCAATTTAGGTGTTAGGTTGGAAGATTGTTCAGTCACATACCGTTGTGGAGAGTTAGGATCCAGAGAGTGACATAAATAATGAATTGTCAGTCATGTCACACAGTCAGTGACATGACTGACAACCCTTTGTGGTCAATATTTACGAGTCGCACCACAGCTGGGATCTCATTTCTAATGGTAGTTTTGGGTTCCTATCATTCTATGCTTCATTGCTAGCCTATATACTTTTTATCCACGGGAAAATATGTTTTTTTCTTGGCTTAATTTTTTGTTTAGCATTAGGCCTAGGCTAACCTAACCAAAAAACCTAACCTAACCTAATAGCCCTCAAATACATTTAGGTTAGGGTTAGGGTTAGGGTTCTAAAGAAGAAGAAGAAGAAGAAGGTTAGGTTAGGTTTTTTGGTTAGGTTAATGCAAAAAAAAAAAAAAAAAAAAATCCCGTGGATAAAAAGTATATTGCAATGAAGCATAGAATGATAGGAACCCAAAACTACCATAGAAATGAGATCCCAGCTGTGGTGCAACTCATAAATATTGACCCAATTTATTATAGGCCCTAGGCTATGCCTATTCCTAGGCTAAGCTATGTCCCTCATTTCAGACAATATTAACTTTGGGTTATGAATTAGCCTGCAATTTTGGTACTTATTACCGAAACTACCGTAACATTTTTCTCAATATAGCCTATGAAGGCTATTAGGCTAGAACGCTAGATTACTCGGCCCACGGGACAGCTCGGCCCAGTAAAAACGAGACAGCTCGGCCCCGTGTTAATTACGAGACAAATCGTAATCAACCTAACCTAAGCTAACCTAACCTAACCTACACATTATGAATCGAGAGAACTAGCCTATGACATAATTATACAATAAACTAACATTTCGCTCACATTTTCTCAATATAGCCTATGAAGGCTATTAGGCTAGAACGCTAGATTACTCGGCCCACGGGACAGCTCGGCCCCGTGTTAATTACGAGACAAATCGTAATCAACCTAACCTAAGCTAACCTAACCTAACCTACACATTATGAATCGAGAGAACTAGCCTATGACATAATTATACAATAAACTAACATTTCGCTCACATTACACACACGCCATAAACCCTCCACTTAGCTCTCCCCATCCTACTGTATATCCTGACTGGTCTCGTCAAATTGCCCCCATAGCAAAACATGGGGCCGAGCTGTCTCAAATAATGGGCCGAATTGTCTCGCCGTCGTGGCCGAGCTGTCCGAGCTGAGTTGTCCCATGTGCCGAGTCGTCCAGTCACCTTAGGCTATGTTGCAAAGATCATCCAAAAATTAAATATTTATGGTAAGAGTTGTGGTAGCAGGCGTACCGTCTGCTTTGTTTCCATAGTCGCACGGCGCCGCACGCTAACAGTTACATTCGCGTCTAATTTGATTGCTGTTATTTGCCCCTGCTGGTAATATATATGATGATGACAATAAGTCATGGGGGGTGAGAGGGGCAAAGCCCCCCTCAACACATATCCCACGGCTGGTATCAAAGCAAATTACTCTACACCAGGCCGTGGGATACAATAATGGGTTGAGGGGGGCCCCTCACCCCCATGATTGTTATCATCATATATATTACCAGCAGGGGCAAATAACAGCAGTCAAATTAGACGCGAATGTAACTGCGATCATGCGACTATGTAAACAAAGCGGACGGTACGGCCGCTAGCACAACTCTTACCCAAAGATTATATGAACATTTGTTTCAACCACCCGAAATGCATTTTACATGCACTTTATTATTTCACACAAACCAACCCACTCACCCACACTAACCCTCCCACTCAGTCCCACCCCAACCAAACCAACCATCCCTTCCACCCAGTCTCACCCCAACCAAACCAATTACCAACCATCCCACCCACCCCCACCCACCATCCCTCCCACACCCACCAACCCAGTAACACCCACCAGGGCTAACAACCATCCCTCCCATGATCCCATCCCATCCAATCCAGACCAACCCTCCTGTCCCACCCAGACCAAACTTTCCATGATCGATCCCACCCAGACCAACCATCCCATCCAACCCAGTGACCCAGACCAACACTCCCATCCCACCCAGACCAGCTCCTATCGCAGACCAACCCTCCCATCCCACCAGACCAATTCTCCCATCCCACCCAGACCAACCCTCCCATCCCACCCAGACCAACCCTTCCATACAACCCAGACCAACCCTCCCATCCCACCCAGACCAGCTCTCCTATCCCAGACCAACCCTCCTATCCCACCCAGACCAACCCTCCCATCCCACCCAAACCAACCATCCCATCCCACCCAGACCAACCATCCCATCCAGACCAACCCTCCCATCCCACCCAGACCAACCATCCCATCCCACCCAAAGTAGCTCTCCTATCCTAGACCAACCCTCCCATCCCACCTAGACCAACCCTTCCAAACTACCTAGACCAACCCTCCCATCCCACCCAAACCAACCCTCCCATTCCACCCAAACCAACCCTCCCATCCCACCTAGAGCAAACCTTCCAAACCCCCTAGACCAACCCTCCCATCCCACCCAACCCAACCGTCCCATCCAACCCAGACCAACCCTCCCATCCCATCTAGACCAACCTTCCATCCCACCCAAACCAACCCTTCCATCCCACCCAAACCAACCCTTCCATCCCACCCAAACCAACCCTTCCATCCCACCCAGACCAACCCTCCCATCCCACCTAGATCAACCCTCCCATCCCACCCAAACCAACCCTCCCATCCCACCCAGACCAACCCTCCCATCCCATCTAGACCAACCTTCCATCCCACCCAAACCAAGCCTCCCATCCCACCCAAACCAACCCATCCATCCCACCCAAACCAACCCATCCATCCCACCCAAACCAACCCTCCCATCCCACCCAAACCAACCCTTCCATCCCACCCAGACCAACCCTTCCATCCCACCCAAACCAACCCTCCCATCCCACCCAGACCAACCCTCCCATCCCACCCACACCAACCCTCCCCTCCCACCCAGACCAACCCTTCCATCCCACCCAAACCAACCCTTCCATTTCACCCAGACCAACCGTCCCATCCCACCCAGACCAACCGTCCCATCCCACCCAGACCAACCCTTCCATCCCACCCAAACCAACCCTTCCATCCCACCAGACCAGCCCTTCCATCCCACCCAAACCAACTTCCCACCCAAACCAACTTCCCACCCAAACCAACCCTCGCATCCCACCCAAACCAATCCTTCCATCCCACCCAGACCAACCTTTCCATCCCACCAGACCAACCCTTCCATCCCACCCAGACCAACCCTTCCATCCCACCCAGACCAACCCTTCCATCCCACCCAAACCAACTTCCCTCCCAAACCAACTTCCCATCTAAACCAACTTCCCACCCAAACCAACTTCCCTCCCAAACCAACTTCCCTCCCAAACCAACTTCCCACCCAAACCAACTTCCCACCCAAACCAACTTCCCACCCAACTCCAAACAACTTCCCACCCAAACCAACTTCCCACCCAACACTTCCCTCCCAAACCAACTTCCCATCCAAACCAACTTCCCACCCAAACCAACTTCCCACCCAAACCAACTTCCCACCCAAACCAACTTCCCACCCAAACCAACTTCCCTCCCAAACCAACTTCCCACCAAAACCAACTTTCCCTCCCAAACCAACTTCCCACCCAAACCAACTTTCCCTCCCAAACCAACTTTCCCTCCCAAACCAACTTCCCACCCAAACCAACTTTCCCTCCGAAACCAACTTTCCCTCCCAAACCAAATTCCCACCCAAACCAACTTTCCCTCCCAAACCAACTTCCCACCCGAACCAACTTCCCACCCGAACCAACTTCCCACCCAAACCAACTTACCACCCAAACCAACTTCCCTCCCAAACCAACTTCCCACCAAAACCAACTTTCCCTCCCAAACCAACTTCCCACCCAAACCAACTTTCCCTCCCAAACCAACTTTCCCTCCCAAACCAACTTCCCACCCAAACCAACTTCCCACCCAAACCAACTTTCCCTCCGAAACCAACTTTCCCTCCCAAACCAAATTCCCACCCAAACCAACTTTCCCTCCCAAACCAACTTCCCACTCCCCAACCAACTCCCACCCCACCAACTTCCCACCCAAACCAACTTACCACCCAAACCAACTTCCAAAACCAACTCCTCCCAACCAACTTCCCACCCAACCAACTTCCCTCCCAAACCAACTTCCCTCCCAAACCAACTTCCCACCCAAACCAACTTCCCAAACCAACTTCCCTCCCAACCCAACTTCCCACCCAACCCAACTTCCCACCCAACCCAACATCCCACCCAAACCAACTTCCCTCCCAAACCCACTTCCACCCAAACAACTTTCCACCCAACCAACTTCCTCCCAAACCAACTTCCCACCCAAACCAACTTTACCCAACTTCCCACCCAACCCAACCCAAACCCACAACCAACTTCCCTCCCAAACCAACTTCCCTCCCAAACCAACTTCCCTCCCAAACCAACTTCCCACCCAAACCAACTTCCCTCCCAAAACAACTTCCCACCCAAACCAACTTCCCACCCAAACCAACTTCCCACCCAAACTAACTTCCCACCCAAACCAATTTCCACCCAAACCAACTTCCCACTTAAACCAACTTCCCACCTAAACCAACTTCCCTCCCAAAGCAATTTCCCACCCAAACCAACTTCCCACCTAAACCAACTTCCCACCCAAACCAACTTCCCTCCCACACCAACTACCCTCCCACACCAACTACCCACCCACACCAACCCTCCCACCCAAATCAACTTCCCACCCACACCAACTTCCCACCCACACCAACCCTTCCACCCAAACCAACTTCCCACCCACTCCAACTTCCCACCCAAACCAACTTCCCTCCCAAACCAACTTCCCACCCAAACCAACTTCCCACCCAAACCAATTTCCCTCCCAAACCAACTTCCCACCCAAACCAACTTTCCCTCCCAAACCAACTTCCCACCCAAACCAACTTTCCCTCCCAAACCAACTTCCCACCCAAACCAACTTTCCCTCCCAAACCAACTTCCCACCCAAACCAACTTCCCACCCAAACCAACTTCCCTCCCAAACCAACTTCCCACCCAAACCAACTTCCCTCCCAAACCAACTTCCCTCCCAAACCAACTTCCCTCCCAAACCAACTTCCCACCCAAACCAACTTTCCCTCCCAAACCAACTTTCCCTCCCAAACCAACTTCCCACCCAAACCAACTTTCCCTCCCAAACCAACTTCCCACCCAAACCAACTTCCCACCCAAACCAACTTCCCACCCAAACCAACTTTCCCTCCCAAACCAACTTCCCACCCAAACCAACTTCCCACCCAAACCAACTTCCCACCCAAACCAACTTCCCTCCCAAACCAACTTCCCTCCCAAACCAACTTCCCTCCCAAACCAACTTCCCTCCCTGTCATGCCCTGTTTTTCTACAGGATTAACTTGGGTAATGTGGGCTCTATCTGACTGGGTATATAAGGCTGCATGCACAATACAAGGTATGAGGAATAGAGAACACAAAATAAACACACGGTAACACGACACACGATCACTTTTATTTAAGTAGATGAATAAAGAGCATAGAAAGATAGTAATACTCGTACAAAACAAATAATAGAAGGGAACTGCTAGCATTAGCGGATCTGGATGGAGCCTAGTCTCCCACTTCCAACGTTCAGGTATACTCTTCTGATCACGGGTTTAGTTAGCAAGGTTTATTATACTGGAAGACCTCAATGTATTTATGTGTTCAATTTCACTAATTATATTTTCTACTGGTAGGTCGCGTGCCCAAGTAGCAGCTCACAGTTAGAATTAGACACACGTATATTTCTGAACACGGAAAATTCTGGTAACCTCAAGGGGGTACTGATTTAAGATTTATATTCTTATGGCAGAAATATGTAGAACACAAATCAGTGGGCGAACATTAGATATCACTAGGGTTTTGGATATCTGAATAAGGTAATTACGAGAGTCAATGTCGCCTGTTAATTAATGAACACTGATACGCTTAGTACGTCCCAAATGGAATGGTTAAATATGAGTTACACTGGGCAAAGTTATAGCCACTTCATAGAAAAGTTAAGAAGTGAATGTCGAACTGGTACTATAACACTTAGTACTAGTAATGTGAATCTTGAATAGTATTTGTTGGTCTGGTCCTGGTTATCTTGCTTCCGGTGATGTTGGGGGCTAACGACTGGTTCCTCGGCCGTCCAGGTGGTCCAAAATGTAGGAAGTTCTCAAGTCGGATCTTTTGGCGATCGGTGCTGGCTACACACTTATATACCCACTAATTTGTGTGAAGGTTATAAGGTGCACGCTGGTACTTGTACATGGACAGATCTTCTATTTAACTTCTGCCACGGAGTCTGCCGGCTCGGGAATCCCTCAACTCAGGAACAACACAAGGGCAGAGCTAGAGGTTAACTTCAGGGTAGTGACCACTGGTTGGTGTCTAACTTTCAACTAATTTGACTGGGGGCGGAAGCTAGGTTTATAGGCTCGCTTCTGGACCCTGTAGGCAATAGGGATCTCGAGTCTTATGGACTTATTTGAGCTCTCAATAGATATGGGGACTAGGTAAGATGGTGATTACTGTTGTGGCACATGGCTATGGAAGCCTTCATTTTAACTGAGCCTTAGTAAAAGGTACTATTTTGGCTATACTGGAAGTATTTATGGGAGGGAGACTGGACTGCGGGGAGGACTGGGACAGCTGTGATATGGGCGTCTCTTATATTACTCGGTCTTCGTTCTATTGCATAGCTGAGGTGCTAATTTGACTATCCGAGTATGCAAAACAGGTGAATGGGTTATTGAGGGTAAAGAGAGGTGAGTAAGGGGGTTAGACATGCATGGTTAGTTCATTGATAGGAAGAATTCCTAGGCTACCTGGCAATGACCCGGAAGTCAAACCAGGGGTCAGGTATACCTCCGCGGGGTGGGGTCTCCCTCCTCGGGTGGGTAAAAAGGGGTAGCCGGGCGCCCTCTCTCTGGGATGGTCGTCCGGTGGCTGTGGCTAGGGGCTTGCCATATCACCAGTGTTTGTAATAACCCTCTGTTTATGAGACAGATGTGGATGTTTTTAATATCAAAACCGAAGGTGCCTTGGCTAGCTGGTATCGGTTGGTTGTTAATTGCATGGTTTGCTTGATGTGGTGGAGACTGGTTGCTAACTCTGCCACATTTATCTGGAAGTATGGCAATAGAAGTTAGTTACTGGCGAGGCGGCGAGCCTTGCACCGACGACCATTGGGTGCAGGGTTGTGAATGGGTTGTAAGAGAATAGATGGCATGCAAGGGGTTAGTAAAGTTATAATGTTGTTCTGGCCTACTAAGTGAAGGCAGGCTGGATAGGAGTATATATATAAAAGGTTGGAGAGCGTTAGCAACGGAAAAATCAAGGATCTTCGAGAGGTATGAGAGAGGCTAGGTCGGACAAGAGTCGAGAAGCGCCGGGTATTTTAATGAGAGGGGGGAAGCTCAGGGGGGCTACAGGGAAATTTGACCCTAAGGTCTCTGGGCGTGGGGATGGCATTAGGCTGCAGTTGATATTGGAGTTTTTGAAAGGACAGTGAAAGTACGTTAGCCAAATGCTACCGGGGGATGCAAATACGGGGTGGTATATGAGTCTGGAAAAGATAGAATCATGTGGACTGTGGGGCGGTGGGGGAGAAGGAGGTTAACTGTAGGTGTGTGCTTGATTGTGGAGAAAGTAGGGAAAAACATGGTGTATTATTACTCGTCAATACGAGGGGTTATGGACCTATTATTTGACACGATTTATTGTACGTCTAGGTGTCCCTGGGAACTGCGTTTTCTATGAAATATAGACCAAAGAAAAACGGCAGTTCGTAGGGGTACTTCGTTATTGTTTAGGAATACTATGATAGATACTGGTAACAAAGGTAATCTATACAATCTCTGGTTGGGGTAAGAATTGGAGTTACAGCATGGTGGCTAACATCTGTATTCATGGCTGTCTAAGTCTTATGGGGGCAATGGTTCTATATCCTGGTGTACCCGTGGGTATCTTGAATTTCTTATGAGTTTGGACATGTGGTTTTTAACATCTACTTCTCGGATGTAAGAACATACATAGATATGGCTGTCGGATTTGTTGGCTTTGGCTCAACTTAGGGACAGGGTGTTATGCCCGGTCCAAATTGGAACGCGAGATATTCTTTGTACAATGAGCAGCTCTCTAACTGGATAGGTATACCTTAAACTTTAAATAAAGAGACAACACGGCAGGATAGTAAGCACACAGGTAACAAGTTAACATGGGTTTTATTCAGTTTAACACCTGGTTCATGGAGGAGCAAGACATATATTTTATACCTGTAACCTGGAGATCATCAACAACAATAAGAATAATTAAGACATACGATACTCAGGTTATCAAGTAAGCAATGGGTCCGGACTCAAGGTAATAATAATACTCCTAGGATACAATTATAAGGTATCCAAAATGGTGGAGGTACACCTCCTACCCAAATGGATCTCGGAGAGGATCTCAACAAAAGACGAGTGCAGTAATGGCAAATGCCGTCTGGATCATGCAATGATGTCCCCGGCATATAGTGACGTTAACTGACTCTAAAGCAATAATGGCCAAGTGGTCATCAACAATGAAGTGGGCTCGGAAAGGCTCACAAATGATATTAATACTATAGGTGTGCTAGATCTCACCTGGCAAAGATTAATCCTTAACTCTAATTGTGTACTAGCAAGGTGCTGAAGGCTGAGGCAACAATCGTCGGGAGCTGAGATAGAGTGAAATCTATTCGAGTTATGAACCTGACAGAATGTTAAATGAATTAGGCTAGAAGTTATACAAAGGGACTAGATTACGTGTAAATATGTGTTTGTGTTTGATGCTATGGGTCTTATATAAGCACGCCCCCTCTGTCGGGCTATGGGAGACCAATAACCCGGGAAGGTGCATATATAAGGATCCCCTGATAGGTATGTATAATGGGTCCCGGCAAGTGGGCTAATTAACGTCAATTTAAGTAGGGAGAAGAAAGACCTCTCGCAAGACGTAATGTTAATGAGAACCCCTGAAGATAACTTCTACCACAACCCTGAGTCAACTCTATACCCATAAACGGTACAAAAGCACTTAAAGGAGAGCTGTAGTGAAGAGGAGGGCCCATAGATCGAAGGAGGATCCAGTAGTCCGGAGGGCGGCTGGGCGTGATGACTCCGGAAGTTGGTCCAGGGGGGGGGCGGCTGGGCGTGATGACTCCAGCTACTGGTCCAGGGTGAGTCACAAGGTGATTCCTTAGACCTTGGCGCCTACCACGGGACAACCGGGTTCCTCTTGCACTCCCACAGTGCAGTGATCCCCAAAGGATATGCTGGAGTTCTGCTACAAGGTTTGGGGGGTTAGGGTGACTAGCATAATGATCTACCTAGAGTGGCAAGCAGTCTAGATAGTGACATTATAGGTAGTCTAAGGGGGGTCAAGGTAAGTGTCTTCCTTCCTTGCTAGTTCGTGGAACTATCAGAACCATGTAGCAAAAAGAGAATCCAGAAAGGGGAGCCCAAAGTGGGTTGCCCAAAATTAGTCCTCTTCCTGATGGGGGGAACCCGATCTGGTAGATCTCTAGTTATTACACTATCCTCATAATCCCTTGAACAAAACAAGGTAGGAATCCTTTGGTACTTGGTTTGTGCACCGCATCGAAGGCCAGAAAGGGGGAGCCCAAAGTGGGTTGCCCAAGCTAGTCCTCTTCCTGATGGGGGGAACCCGACCTGGTAGATCTTCGATCACAGCACACAACTGACAAGTTGAACACCAGCTATCTCTGGCTGTTCTTACCCTGAACTAAATAATACCAAATGACAAGCTTAGTTAACCCGGGAGCTGCGGGGAGACTCTTAAGAGTTCCCCCGGCGCACTGCGGGAAGACTCTTAAGAGTCAGAGAAAATAAAAATCAACTTTTGACATCGAAAAAAAAATATTTTTTTATATTTTTTTTTTTTTTTTTTTTTATTTTTTTTGGCCCCTGGGCCATGCAAAATCTCAGTCCTCTACCTCCCCTCCTTCCCCACTTTCCTCCTCTCCTTCAGTTATCACCTATTTTCCCTGTTATTCCCTTATTCTGAGGTATATTTTCGTGCTAACATTAGAAATCCGATTGGAGGGTGTGGTCATCACTGATAGCAAGCGAGTGCAAGAGAGAGAGAGAGAGAGTATCGATCGACTGCGTCTCAGTGGCCTTGGGGAAATTGGCGGGTATGGAGATTGCCTCACCCATACATTATACAACTCGCGGGCTATATCTTCCGATTTTGACCATCCAAACGTTGTTTTCACTCGTTTTATTGTTGTTTCAGGTTAATACCTTTATAATCAACCCATAATAGGCGCATATGGATAAATATTAATGCTATTAATGGCACAATGAATATTTTAGTGACGGAAACACCTCAAATACGTCAGCACAGGGGGACGTTTCCAATTACCCCCATGCGCACTTCAGAGGTTAATGATGTCCAGGCTGGGTGAGTATAAGGCAATCTTCTTGCCCCTACTTAAGGCGCCCGGCTTGAGAGGATCAAGGGCGTTTGGCGCGTGGTGGTTATGTCCTTGTGGCTCTGGGGGTGGCGTGCCTGGACTCTGGCTGGCAGGAGTAGGGTTGGCTGCAGGTTTTAGTGGCAGCTAGAGATGCGGTCTTATCATCCTGAGACCGCATCTCACAGGGCATGGGTGTTTTTTTTATATGAATGTATATTCCTGTTCATCATCATTGTAGTTAGAAGTGTAGGACACGAGGGGGTAGTGTATGTGAGGTGTGGAAAATGGTCAGTTTAGAAGGGGTAGGTAGGTGTGGCCTGGAGCTGCTTAGCCCTGCGGGCTTGGGCCTGTCTGAATTGGCTGGCTCGGTCAGCTGGTCCTTTCGTTCTGTGGACCTTTCTTTCGGGTGTTTCTGTGTGGTGTTCGCTCGTGGCTTCTGTGGTGGGCTTCTCGTTCTGGGGCATTTTACTCCCAAACCAACTTCCCACCCAAACCAACTTCCCACCCAAACCAACTTTCCTCCCAAACCAACTTCCCACCCAAACCAACTTCCCTCCCAAACCAACTTCCCTCCCAAACCAACTTCCCACCCAAACCAACTTCCCACCCAAACCAACTTCCCACCCAAACCAACTTCCCTCCCAAACCAACTTCCCACCCACACCAACTTCCTACCCACACCAACTTCCCACCCACACCAACCCTCCCACCCAAACCAACTTCCCACCCACTCCAACTTCCCACCCAAACCAACTTCCCACCCAAACCAACTTCCCACCCAAACCAACTTCCCTCCCAAACCAACTTCCCACCCAAACCAACTTCCCACCCAAACCAACTTCCCTCCCAAACCAACTTCCCACCCACTCCAACTTCCCACCCAAACCAACTTCCCACCCAAACCAACTTCCCACCCAAACCAACTTCCCACCCACTCCATCCCCCCACCCAAACCAACTTCCCTCCCAAACCAACTTCCCACCCAAACCAACTTCCCTCCCAAACCAACTTCCCACCCAAACCAACTTCCCTCCCAAACAAACTTCCCACCCACTCCAACTTCCCAACCAAACCAACTTCCCATCCAAACTAACTTCCCTCCCAAACCAACTTCCCACCCAAACCAACTTCCCACCCAAACCAACTTCTCTCCCAAACCAACTTCCCACCCAAACCAACTTCCCACCCAAACCAACTTCCCTCCCAAGCCAACTTCCCACCCCAACCAACTTCCCTCCCAAACCAACTTCCCACCCAAAAAAAAATCCCACATAAAACCAACTTCCCACCCACACCAACTTCCCACCCACACCAACTTCCCACCCACACCAACTTCCCACCCAAATCAACTTCCGATCGAAACCAACTTCCCACCCAAACCAACTTCCCACCCAAACCAACTTCCCACCCAAACCAACGTCCCACCCAAACCAACTTCCCTACCAAATCAACTTCCCACCCACACCAACCCCCCACCCAAACCAACTTCCCACCCAAACCAACTTTCCACCCACACCAACCCCCCACCCAAACCAACTTCCCATCCACACCAACCCCCCACCCAAACCAATTTCCCACCCAAACCAACTTCCCACCCAAACCAACTTCCCACCCAAACCATCTTCCCACCCACACCAACCCCCCACCCAAACCAACTTCCCACCCAAACCAACTTCCCACCCACACCAACTTCCCACCCACACCAACCCCCCACCCAAACCAACTTCCCACCCACACCAACCCCCACCCAAACCAACTTCCCACCCACCCAAACCCAAACCAACTTCCCACTTAAACCAACTTCCCTCCCATACCAACTTCCCACCAAAACCAACTTCCCACCAAAATCAACTTCCCACCCAAACCAACTTCCCACCCAAACCAACTTCCCACCCACACCAACCCCCCACCCAAATCAACTTCCCAACCACACCAAGCCCCCCCCCAAAACAAACTTCCCACCACACCAACCCCCCACCCAAATCAACTTCCCACCCACACCAACCCCCCACCCAAAACAACTTCCCACCCAAAACAACTTCCCACCCAAACCAAATTCCCACCCAAACCAACTTCCCACCAAAACCAACTTCCCACCCAAATCAACTTCCCACCCACACCAACGGGGCCCACCCAAAACAACTTCCCAACCAAATCAACTTCCCACCCAAACCAACTTCCTTCCCACCTATCCAAGCTAACTTATCACCCACTCAAACCAACCCTATTAAGCCAACCCACTTACCCACCCACCTAAATGGAACCAATTAACCTACTCACTCACCCTCCTAAACTAACCCATCAACCCACCTATCCACCCACCCACCGAACTAACCCTCTGTCCCTCCCACCCACTCACCCAAACTAACCCACCCATCCTCGGACCCTCCCAAACTAACCCACCCTCCTAACCATCACCCACCCAAATCAACACAGCCAAGGCTACCCAAACCAACCCATACACCCACCTAGCTAAACCAACCCTCTAACCCACCCAAATTAACCCTCCTACCCACCCAAACTAACCTACGGTACCTACCCACTCACACAAACTAATCCAACCAAACCAACCTACCCTCCCTCCCTCCCTCCCCCCCCCCCTACCCCCCCCCCCCCCACACACACACCTAAACCAACCCAACATACCCATCTATGGGCATGTGGAGAGAATGGATGAACAAAATTGGGTGAAAAGATGCAGTTCTGTGATTGTGGAGGGAGCTGCACCAAGGGGTGGATCGAGGAAGACCTGGGATCGGACTATACGCACTGATCTCGAATTAAAAAACTTGATAAGTGAAGCAGCTCTTAACAGGGTTGCCTGGAACGTCGCCATTAGGACAAGAGACTGAAACTGCACGTATGTGTGGAGCACTCAGTCTTAAAATGTTATGTATGTATCTATATAACTAAACCAACCACCGACCCATACCAACCCACTGATTTTTAACCAACCCACCCATCCTCCCAAACTCATCACCCACTTAACCAGTCACTGACTCATTCTACCGACCACTCACCCAAACCAAACCCACTCTCACCTACCAACCTAACTATCCACCCAAACTAACCTACTCATCTGACTTATCCACATCAGCCAACGCACCCACCCATCCAAGACTCATCACCCACCTACCCAAACTAAGCCAGTCTTGGTGACACAAATCCAACCTAACTCAACTCAACCAGTGACCCAATAACCCGTAATCCTACCTACCCCACCCTACTCTTCCATCTAACCACCCCAACTCACCAATCCCACCCTATTTATTCTATCTTCTCACCCATTCACAATCATTCAGCCACACCAGCCCACCTACCCATTTATCTAGACTGTCCCACCCACAATAACTTATCCACACCAAGCCACTCACTCGCACGGTCGCACCTACCCACTCACTGAAACCCACGGTGACCCAGCCACTGACACACAACATAGCCTACCCACCCATCATCTTAGGCTATCACACCTACCAAACCACACCCACCAACCCACACCCATAAAGCCGAACCCTATCACACCCACCATCCCACACCCACCAACTCACACTCCTAAGTATGTGTTCTTATTTCAGAAGTATAGAATGGTGGGAACGCGAGTATATGTTGGAGGCCTGAGTTACCGGGTGGGAGAGAGGGACCTGGAGAGGTTCTTCAGAGGCTATGGCAGACTAAGGGAAAAATGGTTTTGCTTTTGTGGTGAGTATTATATCAGAGGGACAAAGAATGTTATTATTTCTTACAGTAGATCCTCTGGAAAAAGGCATGTGATTTTGTTTAACTCCTTGAAGTGCACAAATAACTTAAAATAATTATGTCAGGTTCGTTTGTTTTATCATGCTCCCAGGGTGTCAAACGAAAGCCGAGTCCATTCTTTTGAGTCTTAATTATTGTATGTGTATAGCTAAAATAATGGTTTATAGTTCAAATTGTTTCTTTGCAAATAGTAAAATTACCAAAACAATGCTATTTCATGTTTATTTTTTTGTATCCTTCTCATATTCATTCAAGTCTTCAAACCAAATTGCTACGTATTGACGCCTTGCTACCAATGGATGGCGCACAAATTACCAATTGAATATCACTCTTTTCAAACCAACAATAATTGCGTCTACTGTAGTGAGATATACATGAAAAGAAAGAAGAAAGACCATACTGCAATATGATTTTTTTTTTCCTATGTGAGTGAGGGAGACAAAAGGCAGAACTGCCTGTAGCGAGTACCTCCACCATAGTTGAAAGAGTGACAGGGCCAAAATCAAGGGACGTTCGAGCCAAAATGCCTGGACGCACAGAGTTTGAAAGAATTTAAGTCATAGGAAGAGGGAAAGACTGATTCTGGGAGAGAGTTGTTGTTGTTGTTGTTGTTGTTGTTGTTGTTGTTCCCCAAGCTGCCTGGCCGAACAGCCCCAAGGCCCCGAGCAAGGCCAAGGCCATAACCGAGCGGCCCCACAGAACCTCCCTGCCGACCACAATAAAGCCTGGGTGACCGAAGCCACTCCATGGCGGGGAGCTGAGGAGGGTGCGGAAACGCCCGGGAAACCAAAGACCCACCCAGGGCCCTGTGCCCCTCAGCAATTATGAAGAGAAAGTTGAGGGGCAAAGGAAAAATGTGACGCTTTGGCTTCCAATCTTGGTAGATTGGGAGGTCAATCCACGGAAGAGACGCCGTCACTTGAGATCTAGAAAATATATAAGTAAAAGGAACAGTCAGACTAAGCTATGGGTATGGCAGAGATCGCTCAGTTCTCACTCTGATAGACCAGCCCATCACCACATGACTAGAACCCAATCCTCTCAGCATCAGCTAGGAAAGGCCCTAGAAAGCCGCCTTTGGCGGGGGGATAGCTCCCCTATTTCAACCCCTTTCGGGGTTGGGCAGCCGCCCAGGGAGAGAGTTCCAGAGCTCAGCTGTTGAATAGAAGAAAGACAGAGTAACTTTTCACTCTCTGGAAACGGATGGCTGACATACAAGTTTGGATATCTAACGCTGGATGTAAACAATACGTATGGTAACTTGTATTCGTCTCGTTCGTTTCCGGATTGACTTATTTTTCCCAAGACATCCAGACAAGTTTGGTTAGCTGAAACATGAGTCTGGATCGAAATGCCTGTCCGGATCTCTTGGGTTTCCGGATCTGAGAGCACTGGATGGGCGGGGTTCAACTGCAGACATTCTTTGCATTCTTACGCATCAAATCAACCAAGATACAGACCAACATGGTGAAACACATACAATAGCACTGGATATATCAAAGGCATTTGATAGAGTCTGGCATCAATCCTTATTGTCGAAGATGTCACACTACGGCCTTGCATCATTAGTTCCACTAATTTTTTCTTATCTTCATAACAGAAAAATATGTGTAATGGTAGATGGCCTTTATTCTCAATTTCACTCAATAAATGCTGGTGTTCCCCAGGGATCAGTTTTGGCCCCAACTCTGTTCCTCATTCATATCAATGATCTCATATCTACCACTCATAATCCAATACATTCCTACGCAGATGACTCAACACTCCACAGTTCCTTCACATTTACCAATTCTTTCACCCAACCCGATCTTATAAATTCAAAAATAAACACTGCAATTTCTCTGAACCAGGACCTTTCTAGAATTAATGAATGGGGACAAAAGAATCTAGTTTCCTTTAATGCACAGAAAACCAAGTACATTCAATTTTCTAACCGACAGAATCTCACTGACTCCCATATATTTTTTAATGATGTAAATATTCCCACTTCCCCTAGTATTGACATTCTCGGTGTAACATTAACTACTAACTTGAGCTGGACACTGTTAGAAGCATTGCTAAGAATGCCTCTAAAAAACTGGGACTCCTGTACAGAGTTCGAGAATTCATCACTGACGAGCAGTTGGCCGTAATATATAAAAGTCATGTGCGTTCTCAGATGGATTACTGTTCACCTCTGGAGTGGAAGTGGAGTGGTTGCATTGAGGCAGTTGGACAAAATTCAAAATAAAGCTATTAGATTAATCAATAACCTTGCAATCACACAGGACCTTCCTACATTATCCATACGAAGAAACGTTGCATCCCTTGCATTATTCTACAGATATTTTCACAGCAATTGTTCCGAAGAACTTGCTTCAATTGTGCCGCCTCTCCACATCTTTCCCCGTAGAACTAGGGCAGCTGAGAGTGCCCATGAATTTACACTTTCTCCTCCACAATGCAGAACTTCTGCTTATCAAAATTCATTTATCCCCAGAACTACTACTCTTTGGAATTCACTTCCCTCGAGTTGCTTTCCACTAACTTACAATCTACAACAGTTTAAATCCAGTTGTTACAAACATTTTATGAATGGAAGATACCTTTAGGCACATGGACCTTTTTGTTTTATCTGTGTTTTTCCTTCCTCCGTTCATTGTCTCTTAAAAAGAAAAAAAAAAAAAAAAAATTAGATCAGAAGATAAGTGTTGCATGGCTTCATTACGTTTGTTTTTGAGGGATTTCTGGCTGGAGCGTTCAGGAAAACTAATTGAGTAGTGTAAGGTAGAGTCATCTGCGTATGAATGGATGGGACTGGAGGTACAGTTGAGAAGATCATTTATGAAAATTAGAAAGAGAATGGAAGATAGGACAGAGCCCTGAGGAACACCGGAGTTGATAGGATGAGGAAGTGAGCGATGGCCGTCCACAACTGCAGCAATGGAACGGCCGGAAAGGAAATTAGACAAAGGCACAGATGGAGGGATAGAAACCGAAGGAGCGTAGTTTAGAAATTAAAGATTTGTACCAGACTCTATTGAAGGCCTTCGATATATTTAGTGCAACAGAAAAGGGCTCACCCATGGTATAAAGACAATAGAAGTGTGAAGTTATTATGGTCTTACCGAAGTCCCTAAAGGAGGATGACCAAGAGTTAGTAAGATGATAGATCACCAGCAGTGCGACCCTTAAAGAAGCTATACTGGCGGTCTGAGAGTACATTAAATTATGAGAAGAATAATGCTTAAGAAATTTGGAAGCAAGAATAGTTTCAAAAACTTTAGAGATACAAGAGATGAGAGCAATTGGACGATAGTTGGAGGGTTGAGAGCGGTCACCCTTCTTTGGGACAGGTATGTATGTATGAATATAGTTGAGTAACATTATGGAAATCTGAATTTAAGCTTTAATTATCTGATTATTGATGTACTATATGGTTAAGAGTCATATCAAGTTGATTAACATCTGTACCAGTACAGTATTTTCTATTTTTCAACTATATGCCAGTATTATAAAAGATGTGGCTAACCATGTGAAAATATATTATATGAGGACTGTCTAGTGGAGTATTTAGCAACATCATAAATAAAGGGGTGTGTGATGTCCCCGTGCTTGTTTACTGTATATATGGATGGAGTCATGAAAGAAATACAAGGAAGAGCAGTGGATGTTGGTGTATCGCTGATAAGGGAGGGAAATGAGTGGAAGCAGCCTGTACTGCTGTTCGCTGATGATACAGTTCTGATGAGCGATAATGAATGGGAGTTGCAGGGTCTGGTAAATGTGTTTGGAACAGTGTGCGAAAAACGGAATCTGAAGGTAAATGCGGGGAAGAGCAAGGTTATGGTCTTCGAAAGGAGTGAAGCCACAGAGTGCGAAGTGAAGTTGAACGGTCAGGCTATGGAGATTGTAAGCTCATTTAAGTATCTAGGCAGTGTGTTGAGTAAAGATGGGACTATGGATGAAGAAGTGTGGGAGAGGGTTGTAGGAACGCTGAAAGCAGTAACAAGAAATAGGGTGGTCAGTATGGAAGTGAAGAAGTCCTTGCATGACAGTGTGGTAATCCCGACACTGACTTACGGAAGCGAAGCATGGACGTTTGAGAAGAGACTCAGACCAAGAGTGCGAGGGGTGGAAATGAGTTACTTGAGAAGTGCGTGCGGAGTTACATGGAGGGATAGACAGACGAATGAGGAAGTAAGAAGGAGGTGTGGTGTGGAGGTAGATGTGCTGGAAATTGTGAAAAAGAACCACTTGAGATGGGTCAGCCATATGGAATGTATGGGAAGCGAGAGAATGACTAAGAAGATGTACGAGAGCGAGGTGGAAGGACAGAAAGGGAGAGGTATACTGAAAGAGAGGTGGAAGGATGGAGTGAGAAAGTATATGGATGAAGGCAGTGCTGGTTGGGAGGAGGGGCATCGACTGAATTGGGACAGAGGTGCATGGGGCGGTTCGTTCGTGGCCACCCCTTCGGGGATCACGGCATAAGGATATAGATAAATAGATAGATAAATTTAAAAGACTAATTTCTAATACATATTGTACTGTACTGTATACTGTAGTTTATTGGTTAGCTATAGTAGAATTATATTTCCAGTAATTATGAAGGTACCTAAAATGCCCCAGAACAAGAAGCCCGAAGGACCAGGTGACCAAGCCAACCAGTTCAGACAGGCAGAAGCCCGCAGGGCTAAGCAGCTCCAAACCACACCTGCCTATCGCTTTTAACCGCTGACCCTTCCCCCACCTCGCGTATCCACTACCCCTCGTGTCCTACACCTTGTCTTGCCAGACTAAGTTTCTGAAGACCAACCGCCCCCATAAATCTATGTATGTTCTTCCATCCGAGAAGTAATATGTTAACCCCTGTCTTGCCAGACTAAGTTTCTGAAGACCAACCGCCCCCATAAATCTATGTATGTTCTTCCATCCGAGAAGTAATATGTTAACCCCCTAAAATACCTTGTCTTGCCAGACTAAGTTTCTGAAGACCAACCGCCCCCATAAATCTATGTATGTTCTTCCATCCGAGAAGTAATATGTTAACCCCCATGTCATAATTGATAAGAAACTATGATACCCACGGGTACACCATTGTATATATAACCATTATTCCTGTAAGACCTAGACAGAGATAATGACTGAAGATGTTAGCAACCATGCCGTAACTCTAATTCTTACCCCAACCAGAGATTGTATAGATAACCCTTTTTTACCATTGTCTCGACGCATATCTACCACGAAACAATAACGAAGCTACCCCTACGAACTGCCGCTTTCTTTGGTATATATTTCATAGAAAACGCAGTTCCCAGGGACAACTAGATCAGCAAGAAATCGTGTCGACTAATAGTGTCCATAACCCCTCGTATTGACGAGTAATAGTACACTATGTTTTTCTCTACTTTTATCCAGTCAAGCACACACCTACAGCTAACCTCATCTTCCCCACAGTCCACATGATTCTATAATTTCCAGACTCATATACCACCACCTATTGCTCATCCCCCGGTAGCGTTTGATTACCCTACCTTCCCTGTCGGTTACCCCCAGTCTAAGATACCAACTGTAGCCTAATGCCACCCCTACGCCCAGAGACCTTAGGGTCAAACTTCCACGTAGCCCCCCTTAACCCTCTCCCTCTCGTTAACCCCCACGCTCCTCCACTCCCTCCTAACCTAGCCTCTCCACCATACCCCCTGAATATCCTTAACTTTTCCGTTACTAACATTCTCAAACCTTTTGTATATATACTCCTATCCAGCCTACCTTCCCCCAGTAGGAAGGAACACCTTTAGAACTTTACTAACCCTTTGCATGCCATCTATTCCCTCACAACCCATTCACAACCCTGTACCAAATGATCGTCAGTGCGAGGCTAGCCACCTCGCCAGTGACTAACTTCTATTGCCATACTTCCAGATAAATGTGGCAGAGTTAGCAACCCAGTCTCCACCACATCCAACAAACCATGCAACTAACAACCCAACCAATTAAACCAGCTGGTCAAGGCACCTTCGGTTTTGGTATTACGAACACCCACATCTGTCTCATAAACAGAGGGTTATTACAAACACTTGTAATATAGCAAGCCCCCAGCCACAGCCGCCCGGACGACCATCACAGAGAGAGGACGCGCACCTACCCCTCTCACCCACCCGAGGAGGGAGACCCCTACCCCTGCGGAGGTATACCTGACCCCTGTTTTGACTTGCGGGTCATTGCCAGGTAGCACAGGAATTCTTCCTATCAATGAACTAACCATGTATGACTAACACCTTTACTAACCTCTATTAACCCACAATAACCCATTAACCTTTCTTGCATACTCCGATAACCAAATTAGCACCTCAGCTATACCATAGAATGAAGACTGAGCAATCTAAGAGAGACGCTCCTATCAAAGATGTTCCAAACCGCCTCGCAAAGTAGATCCAGTCTCTCTCCCCTAAATACTTCCAGTATAGCCAAAATAGTACCTCTTACTAAGGCTCAGTTATATCACATTATGAAGGCTCCATACAGCCATGTGCCACAACAGTAATCACCACCTTACCTAGTTCCCGTATCCATTGAGAGCTCAAATAAGTCCATCAAAACTCGAGATCCCTATTGCCTACAGGGTCCAAAACCGAACCTATAAACCAAGCTCCAGCCCCCAGTAAAATCAGTTGAAAGATAGACACCAACCAGTGGTTGGTCACCAGAGTTGACCTCGAGCTCCATCATTGTTTGTTGCTGAGAATTGAGTTCCAGAGCCGGCAGACTCCGTGGCAGATTTAGATAGAAGGATCTGTCCACGTACAAGAAATCTACGTGCACCTTATAACCTTCATACAGGCCGGGAAGCTGAGCGATCGACGTGAGATGCGCTTGGCGTTAATTCCGATCCAGATTGACAGGAATATCCTAATATCTGTGATTCAGGTCTAGAAACCAGTGGGTATATAAGAGTGTAGCCAGCAACGATCGCCAAGAGATCCGTCTTGAGAACTTCCTACATATGGACCATCTGGACAGCCGCGGAACCAGTCGTTAGCCCCCAACATCATGGACGCAAGATAACCAGGACCAGACCAATCAAATACTACCCAAGATTCACTCTATCAGTACTACAGTGTTACAGTGCTATTTAGAGACTCACTTATTAATATTTCTATGAAGTGGCTATATCTTTGCCCAAGTATAATTCATATATAACCATTCCATTAGGAAGTGCTAAGCGTATCAGTGTTTATTAATTAACAAGCGATATTAACTCTCGTAATTACCCATATATCCAGATATTATTACATAGAAGTGAAACCCTAGTGATATCTGAATGTTCGCCCACTGATTTGCGTTCTATGTATTTCTGATACAAGAATATAAAACTTAGATCAGTACCCCCCTGAGGTTACTAGAATTCCCGTGCTCTAAAATATGCGTGTCTAATCTAGTCTGTGAACTACTACTTGTGCATCAGAGCTACCAGTGATAAATCCAATAGTGAATATGAATCTATAAGTAACATTTATGGTCTCCAGTATATCAACTTGTGAATAAAGCCAGTGATCAGAAGATAATACCTGAACGTTGGAAGTGGGAGACTAGGCTCCATCCAGATCCACTTAATGCTAGTTGTTCAATTCTATCATTTGTCTTGTACGAGTATTCATACCTTCTTATGCTTCATATTAATCATCATCAAGAAAACTACAGAAGTGTGTACATCAATAAACGTGATCGTGTGTCTTGTTACCGTGTGTTTATTTTGTGTTCTCTATTCCTCATACCTTGTTTTGTGCATGCAGCCTTCTATACCCAGTCAGTTAGAACTCACATTACCCAAGTTAATCCTGTAGAAAAACAGGGCATAACATTGGCGGCAGCGGTGGTTCTTGATTCGGATAAAAGGTTGCATTACATTGCAAGTTTGGAACAGCCAGAACACGATAACATCATGGCGCACCGTTCTCACGTCCCCATCCCACATTATGATGGGGAGACTTACGAGATCGAAATGTTCATGAAAATAGTGAAACCCGTACTTGACCTAGTTTATACCACGGACGCAGAAAAGATAGCCGTGACATTAACGCACCTGGGAAAAGCCGTTTCCCTGGTTCCCTGCTCTCACATGGGACGAATTTCGCACAATAGTGATAAAGAGGCCATTAAGCCTTCGTTGGGCGTTTTCGTGGCCCACACCCGTCTCCAAGACACTAAATTCGAAAGCGATCTAGATGCCACAATGAATAAGATCGCCCAACATATCAAAGTGTCTTTCCCCACATTGACCAGAATCCAGCAAGAACAGCAGATTCTGGTCAACCTTGTATCAATATTGCCCTCAGCAGTAAAGGATCATTTCCGTGTGCACGATTTCGTCGGATATGAAAAAGATCTCATCACGATCCGACGTATTTTGGCCGTGCACACAGAAACACCCACCCAAATCGCTGTAATCAAGAGGTTCCCCACACACCCGCAGTACCTCGACAACCAAAACCCCAAGGCTCAAACCTTCAACTCCAAGAATGCCTACCCATCCTCATCCTTCCACAACAAACCTACCTACCCTTCCGGCAAGCCCCAACCCAGTAGGCCCCGGTTCCAACCTACCCAGCCACGCAGAATCTTCAACCGGAACAAAACCTACAAACCCTACCAAAGTAAGAACCCTACATTAGTGATTATCAACCCCCATGATTTCCCTGCCTGTAGTGCTAAGTGTGCCCTCCATCAAATTCGTGACTCTGCCAAACCTCGCCCCTGTATTCCTCGCATTTCTGTAAATGAAGAGGAGTGGGGACAAGAGGAAGAAATGGAGGCAATGCACACCGAAGACATAGCCCCCCATATCATGACCTCAGACGATACCGAGGAAGCCCTGGAGGAGGTAGATACCGACCCCCAGGATTTTTAAAGTATCCCCCGCCCACGATGGCCTCGGCGGGGAACGCCATAACTGATCGCACTGCCCCCATTTACTACATGGCCAAAATCAAGGATATTCCTGTCCGCTTGTTAATCGACACGGGAGCTGCTAAGTCATGTTTGTTCAAGTCTTATTATGATCAACACCACCAACTATTTGGCCCCTTGTTACCTACCAAAGCAGAACTAATCTCAGCTGCTGATACCTACTTAAATCTCCTAGGAGACACTTTGCCCCTGTCAGTAACTACTCCTGCCCCCCATAACCGTTGTTATCACCCGTTCACAGTATTTTCCTCCCACTGTAAACATTACGATGGTTTCCTTGGACTTGACCTCCTTCAAAAACTCCAGGCCCAGGTTGACTGCGGCCAGAGGCTGATCTCATTAAAAAAAAAATCCAACCCAAAGCCTCTGACAAACCCGTCATGCAGAAACCAGTTCACAAAAAGAAAAAACACCTCCACCCTCAACAAACTCTGAGTCAAGATTACCAAGTTGCAGCTAGCACTAAGGTAACTCCTAAACCCCCCCCTTGCCCCGAGTTCTCTCAAAATATCACTCATTCCGTTAAAAAAATGCCTCAGCAAACGAAAGAAGACAAGTCCAAGCAACTCAATGATGTAAACCCCCCCATTTCTCCTAACTCTTTCCAGGATCAATCCTCCCATGTTTCCAGGACAGACTCTTATGTATGTAAAAACCATTCTACCAAATATTTATGTTCACATGTTTCCAGGGAAAATGCCGACCTATGTACCCAACAATGTTTTCCCCATGCCCCCAGAAATGCTTAGCTATTCCCCCACCAACAAAATCTCCCTTGTGACAGCTTTCCGTCAGTAGCTCCCTTCCACCCCCACACAATTCACACCCCTAAACAACTTCAAAACCCCACACTTGACTCACCCCCTCATGACAGACAAACCCACCAATCCCATATAACCTCTAAACAAACCGTCACTGCCACCGACAAAACTCCCCAAATTCGTCCTTTTAACAACCACAAATCAGTACATCAGTCCTCCACCAATAACCCATGTTCTATGCCTAACTCTTCCCCCACCAATCCTCCACAGTCCCACCAACAAATTCCGTTTTCTAAATCACTCACACCTCACCACTCTGATCCTCCCACACGCGCCGTTAATCCCCCCCTCACGCGTGACCCCCACCAAAGTGATTCCCCCCCCCCCCCCTCATGCGTACTGAGCACCTGCTCACCAGTCGGTCCCCCACCATCATTAGCCCAGCTGTAGTTCAAGATAAATGTCAAATTCCCCCCGCCATCAAAAATGGGTTAACCTTCGACCCATACCCCAAACTCACATGATATTTTCCCCCACTACCACGTCCACCGACCCCAATCGTTGCCTCCTACAACCCGCCATCATTTCCGCTCGCATAAACCACATTCTAGTGGCCAATATCTCTGAAGAATCCCTGACATTACCAAAAGGCCTCATCATAGGAGACCTCGAAACATTTGATGACCTCCCCATAGATTCCAATGAAACCCCTACCAGTCTCAAATTACCCCCTCTCCCTGACACATTATCCGACCACCAAAAACACAGCATGTACGAACTATTGCTAGAGTTTCAGTGACGTATTTGCCCAACAACCCACTGAAATAGGACGGACCAATGTTGAACAACACATCATTAACACCACAGGCCCCCCCATAAGACAACCATCCCGTAGAAAAAATCCCATACAACGCCAGGAAGAGGAACGCCAAGTCCAAGAGATGTTAGAGGCCGGAATTGCTACCCCGTCCATCAGCCCCTGGTCTTCCCCTGTTGTCCTAGTAAAAAAGAAAGATGGGTCAACCCGTTTTTGTGTAGATTACAGGAGATTGAATGACGTAACCATTAAGGACGCTACGCCATTACCCAGGATAGACGATTCCCTTGACTCTCTATACGGATCCAGATGGTTCACTACCCTCGACTTGCAAGCAGGGTATTGGCAAGTGCCCATCAAGGCAGAGGACCAAGAAAAAACAGCATTCTCCACTAGTGGTGGCCACCACTACGAATTTAACGTCCTACCTTTTGGCCTCTGCAACGGACCCGCCACTTTCTCCTGTTTGATGGAAGCGGTATTACATGGCCTTACCTGGGAAACCTGCCTAGCGTATTTAGACGATATTATTGTATACTCACAAACCTGGGAAGAACACCTCCTCAGGTTGAAACAAGTTCTTCAAAGAATCCGAGCCGCCGGGCTGAAATTGAAACCCTCAAAATGTGAGATTGCACGAAATAAGGTAGATTTCCTCGGCCACGTAATATCTGAACATGACATTGCACCAGACCCCAAGAAACTTCAAGCCATACAAAACCAACTCCCACCCACCACCGTTAAAGGACTACGTTCTTTTCTAGGTTTAGCCACATACTACAGACGTTTCGTCCCACACTTTGCCGCAATAGCCAGACCCCTCCACCAACTCACCCACAAGGACACCACATTCACCTGGACACCTGAAAGAGACCTCGCTTTTAACACTTTGAAACAAAAGCTGATCCAATCCCCTATTGTCGCTTTCCCTGATTACCATAAACCTTTCCGTCTTTATACCGACGTATCTCTGTACGCCATTGGTGCAGTTTTAGCTCAAGTAAGAGACGGAGAGGAACATGTGATAGCGTATGCCAGCTCCACACTCAACCAAGCCCAACAGAATTATGCAGCCACCAAGAGAGAGTGCCTAGGGATCATTTGGGCACTCAACCACTTCAGGTCATTTGTGTTGGGCGCGAAACTAGATATAATAACCGACCATCAATCTTTGCAATGGTTGCGTAGGTGCGAAACCAACTCAGCCATTTTGGTACGCTGGAGAGAGACACTAGAGGACTACGATTTTACAATACAGTATCGTCCAGGTAAACTTCACACCAATGCAGACACCCTGTCACGTTTGCCAGTACCGAAAGACCCCCCCACCAACCTAGCCGCCTTACAAAACACTGAGCTCTTACATACCCCCATCAACCAACATAATTCCCCCCCAGCCCCCTCACTAATTCAATCTTGGGAAACAAGGATCAGACCACCCTGGATACCGTTAAATATCTTCAAGAAACTGACTCGCTGGGGAGATCAACTTGCCACAGACTCCGGTCACATAGTCCTAGACCCCACCATTGCCCACGACTACATGATTGCCATCCACGAGGGAAACGGCATACACCTTGGACAAAAGAAGATGTTAAAAATCTTCGCGGATCAGTACTGGACCCCCAACCCCTCCAAGATTGCACAACGCGTGACAGAATCCTGCAAACCTTGTTTATTGGGGAAGGATAGATCACGCACCCCAGGCCCAGCTGGTACCATTTCTGCCAACAAACCGTTCCAAGTCCTATCCCTCGACATCATGGGCCCGTTTCCTTCTTACGCTGGCAACCGCTATATCGTCACATTTGTTGACGTATATTCAAAAATTTTAATAGCCTGCCCAGTTAAAGACCACACAGCCACCACCATCGCCACACTGCTTGCCACAGAAGTGTTCCCTATATTCGGCCTTCCCCTTGCTCTTCTATCCGACAATTCCCCCGAATTTAGTGGACACGTTTGGCACCAGTTCACCCAACAATGCGGTATTAAGATCAAACACTCATCCCCGTACTGGCCTCAAGGAAATGCTATATGCGAACGCAGCCATCGCACCATCAACAACCAGTTACGTACCAAAATGATTGCTCTTAACACCTCAGACTGGCCATCACAGATAAAAATGATACAATGGGGCATGAACACCTGTCCCCGAGAAGACGGTATTTCCCCTCATGAACGTGTTTACGGCGTACCCCCCGTTACTGCCGTTCCACCATCACGCTCACCTCCCCTCCAACACCTCCACAATTGACCCATTGCAACATCTACAAAACACCCTCCATACAGCCCAAACCTGTCAAGACACCAAAGCTGATAACCCCGATGATAAAAACCCTTTCGCCATCCATGACACCGTAATGGTAGCCAACCTCCCTGTCATCAACAAATTAGGCCCTCGCTATGTCGGCCCCTACACCATCATCAAAGTCCCAAATGCCTATCAAGTCACCATTGATTATCACGGCGTGACTCGCACGTTCAGAACTAGATTCGTCCAAGCTTTTAAACCTCTAAAACCACAAGACATTACCCCACCCCACACGTCCGACCCTGAATTGAACACCCCTACTACCCCTCCCACTCAGGCTATGAATGTTCCCCTACAAACCCCTAAAGGCCTAAACCCTCCAGCACAGAACCTGCCGATCATTCCTCAACATACCCCCCAAACTAACCTCCACAAACCCCAAGCCCCCACTATCACACCTTCCTCCACCATGACCAATTCCTTCACTTCTCATAGTCAAGTACCTCCCCAAAATATCAAAGTACGAAAACCTCCACCCACAACAGAAACCCTCCCGTCTAGCCCTGAAGTACCTCCACCAGGCACCACAGTAAGAAAACCACCACCCCCACCTAAAACCAAGTACACACCCAACTGCACCACACAACCTACCCCAATCACCTCACGCTACAACTTACGCCCACGACTGAAATCCTTTAAACCCTCCAGAAAACACACCCTGATAACAGTTCCGTAGAGCTGCCAGACCACTATCCTCCTCCTCTTCTTCTTCGTCGAATTCTCCTCCACAAAGGGAAAGAAGACGAATAATCACAAGCAAACACCATCACCCCTCTAACTATATTACAAAAATAACCACCCCCACCCTCCCAAATACCTTCCCCTTCAACCTCATCCCCTCTCAACCCCCACCTCATCACCCCGAATGACCTTCTAGATCTGCCCCCCCACCAAACTCCCACAAAACCACCTATTTCCACCACCATCAAATCACCAACCCCACCAAAGAACGCACCCAACACACTTTCCTACCCCCAACCCTCCAAATTAAACCTCCCCTCACTACCCACTCGTCTAGCCCCCCCCCCCACCCAATCCTCTCCCATTCCTCCTACCACCCTCACTCGACAAAAACCTCCACACGCATCTACCTCTCGCATAACCCCCTACATCACCCCCACTAAAATGCCCTCCACCTGTAAAACGTTCTTCCCCTCAATATAAAACATCTTCGAGCGACTCAAGTCCCACTACAAAATCTACCTTCCCACCAGAACCTCCAAAGGTAGAATCATCAACAGACCCATCAGATTTGAAGACAGTTATGTAAAAACAAAACCCCTTTCTTCCACTAACAGCCCAAGCCACACAACACACACACCCCCTCTTTCTCACACACCTCCATCACGCACCTTACCTAAACCAATATTGCACATTGCCTCCCTATATTTTCCCAGCCTGCAACACCACCCAAGACAACCCCAAAAACCCCAGACTCATATCCCCCCTTCACCCCCAGCTCCGCCTTCACGCGTTAGTCCCTCCCCTTCAGTTGTTAACCCCTTCACCACACTGAAGAGGCCTCCTGTCAGTCCCACACACCTCACTCAATACCTGACCTCCACCATGAACACATCCACACCATTCGTCGCTCCCGTCCCTACCCCCACTGAGGACGAATACACACTGTTCATAAGACATATAAAATTAAAAACGTCCACAGGACGCTCAGCCCGTCTACAACGGCCACATCAAGACCGGGCAGCCGCCCTCCACAACACCGAAGACATAGACCTGCACAAGAAACCTGACCCTCGCTTCTTGCCTGGTGGGACCTTCTACACACCCTCCAAATGACCCACCATGACTATACTTCTCTTTACTTCACCCTTGAGGCTCGAGGACGAGCCTACAACGAAGGAGAGGGAAGTAAAATGCCCCAGAACAAGAAGCCCGAAGGACCAGGTGACCAAGCCAACCAGTTCAGACAGGCAGAATCCCGCAGGGCTAAGCAGCTCCAAACCACACCTGCCTATCGCTTTTAACCGCTGACCCTTCCCCCACCTCGCATATCCACTACCCCTCGTGTCCTACACCTTGTCTTGCCAGACTAAGTTTCTGAAGACCAACCGCCCCCATAAATCTATGTATGTTCTTCCATCCGAGAAGTAATATGTTAACCCCTGTCTTGCCAGACTAAGTTTCTGAAGACCAACCGCCCCCATAAATCTATGTATGTTCTTCCATCCGAGAAGTAATATGTTAACCCCCATGTCATAATTGATAAGAAACTATGATACCCACGGGTACACCATTGTATATATAACCATTATTCCTGTAAGACCTAGACAGAGATAATGACTGAAGATGTTAGCAACCATGCCGTAACTCTAATTCTTACCCCAACCAGAGATTGTATAGATAACCCTTTTTTACCATTGTCTCGACGCATATCTACCACGAAACAATAACGAAGCTACCCCTACGAACTGCCGCTTTCTTTGGTATATATATTTCATAGAAAACGCAGTTCCCAGGGCCAACTAGATCAGCAAGAAATCGTGTCGACTAATAGTGTCCATAACCCCTTGTATTGACGAGTAATAGTACACTATGTTCTTCTCTACTTTTATCCACAGTCAA
Organism: Paralithodes platypus; assembly: GCA_032716605.1. NCBI lineage: Eukaryota > Metazoa > Arthropoda > Malacostraca > Decapoda > Lithodidae > Paralithodes > Paralithodes platypus. The sequence continues at coordinate 17,901,495 of CM064530.1, forward strand.
GCACACACCTACAGCTAACCTCATCTTCCCCACAGTCCACATGATTCTATAATTTCCACTCATATACCACCACCTATTGCTCATCCCCCGGTAGCGTTTGATTACCCTACCTTCCCTGTCGGTAACCCCCAGTCTAAGATACCAACTGTAGCCTAATGCCACCCCTACGCCCAGAGACCTTAGGGTCAAACTTCCACGTAGCCCTCTCCCTCTCCCTCTCCCTCTCGTTAGCCGTGGTGGTCAAGTGGTGAGCACGCTCGCGTGTGAATCTGAAAGACCCGGGATCGAATCCCTGCCACGGCGGACATTTAGTGGGTGCGGTAGTACGTCCTAGCATGTTTCACATGCTAGCACCCAGTCAGGGGACATCCTGACGACGTATACAGACAAAACATACATAACAAAGCCACTCCAACACCCCTTCTCCCCTCTCAACACTCTTCTCTGAGCTATTGCCGATAAAAATGGCATGTTCAGTCCTGTACAGAATCGTAAGATTCAGAGTCGTAAAGATTCCAGGACGAGCTCATCAGCGGCGGATCCCCAGATCGACCGTGGTGATCGTCACCTAAACATCTACAAAACAAAACAAAAACCCCCACGCTCCTCCACTCCCTCCTAACCTAGCCTCTCCACCATACCCCCTGAATATCCTTAACTTTTCCGTTACTAACATTCTCAAACCTTTTGTATATATGCTAGTATTTCTTCATCAAATTTTGATCTTCTTGCGTGGTATCTGAACCATGGCCAGTTTTTAGTTATGTTTTCTATCCTGCTACCAATTCTGCCTACCGTATCACTTTTTATCAAATTTTTGCTGATTTTTCCTTCAATATTTTATTTATGTATGATCATCAACAACTCAATATTTATAGTTACTAACTTACTTAATAATATTTTGTTTTGTTTTTGTATGTGTTGTGTTGTCTCTGTTCGGGCTGTTTCGAGTCGGCCATCCCCAGCTATGGGGGTATATACATACATACATACAACTTAATAATAAAGTGACTAAGCCTTTGTGACTGACTTACGTATTTTTATCCAAGAATCACAAGCTGAAATTGGAATTAGGGTAGTAAATATGACAAAATTATGCCTGTGTGACACCATCTCTAGTGTATTTACCTAATTGTAGTTTACAGGAGTTGAGCTAAGCTCGTGTTGTCCCGTCTCTCAGTCTACTTTTTATCCAATTTTTTCTTGAAAATATGGATATTCCTTGCCCCTACCACCTCCTCCTCCAGCCCATTCCATTTGTCAATACATCTATAGGGGAAGCTAAACTTCCTGATATCGTTCTTGCAGGTAGGTCTTTTTACTTTGTAGCTGTGGCCTCTAGTTATTCCTGTATCCATAATTAATATATCCTCCCTATCCAGCCTCTCCAGCCCCCGGGTGCATTTGTACATCATTATCATGTCTCTCCTCTCTTTTAGACTCGGTAGATTTAATTTGTCTAGCCTCCCTTCATATGGCAGTTCTCTGAGACTTGGAACCAATCTAGTAACTGCTCTCTGGATTCTTTCTAACTTGTGAATATGCTTCTTTAGATGCGGGGACCACACCACTGCTGCATACTCCAATCTTGGTCTAATCATACTCTTCATAATTTTCGCTACCATGGTCTCATCCAAGTAGTTCAGAGCAACTTTCATATTCCCAGCCATTGCATACATTCCGCTAAAGAGCTTGTTAATATATTTCTCTGGCGACAAATTATCTTGTATAATCAACCCTATATCCTTTTCTTTTTCGGCCTTGCTAATTATTATCTCCCATCCTGTACTCCCAATTTGGTCTATTCACACTTCTTCCCATATTTAACACATGGCATTTACTTATATTAAATTTCATTTTCCACTTGGTGCTCCATTCGTATATTTTATCTAAATCCCCTTGCAGCTCCTCACAACTACTTTTATTTGTTATTTGTCTCATAATTTTTACGTCATCTGCAAACATTGACATGTAGGAGTTTATGCCTATCGGCAGGTCATTCACGTACATAAGGAACATGAGAGGTGCCAACACAGATCCCTGCGGCACACCACTCTCAACTTTCCGCCACGATGAGTAAGTTCCTCTAATGTTGGTCCTCATTTCCCTATCTGTTAAATACCCTGTAGCTCTCCATCCATTTCAGCAAACTCCCCCTGACACATCCTAGCATCTCAAGCTTAGATAACAATCTTTTATGTGGTACCTTATCGAATGCTTTGGAAAGGTCTAAGTAGACGCAGTCCACCCATCCGCCTCTTTCTTGGAGTACATCTATCACCCTACTGTAATAACATAGCAAACTGGTAACACAAGATGTCCCTTCTCTGAATCCAAATTGCTTTGGGGTTATTATCTTCTTTCTCTCCAACATTTTCATCCATCTCTTCCTAATTAGCTTTTCACAAATCTTGCATACAATACTAGTAAGTGAAACTGGTCTATAGTTTAGAGGGTCCTCAGGGTTTCCATTCTTGTATATCGGAATGATATTAGCTCTTTTCCATTCAACAGGAACCTGTCCTTTATCTAAGGAAGCTTGAATTATGTCCCTCACTGGCTCCACTAATTGCTCTGCACACTCCTTTAAAACCCAGGCAGACACTTCATCCGGTCCCATAGCTTTCCTTACTTCAAGTCCTCTCATCGCAGATAACAGCTCATCTCTAGTTATTTCAATCTTACTAAGACCACTCTCCAGTACTCCCGCCTGTGGTTCGTCAAAACCTTCCTCTCTAGTAAAAACTGACCCCAATTTGTTATTCATTACCTCGCACATGTCAGATACATTTTCATACGTCCTAGCATAAACTCTTAATTTAGTAATTTGTTTCTTTACCTTCAACTTACTGTTTATATATTTATAAAATAATCTAGGGTCACTTTCACATTTATTTACTATGTTCTTCTCATAGTTCATTTTAACTTGCCTAATTATGTTAACATATCTATTCCTCTCCTGTTTATATTTATTCCGATTACTCTGTGTTCCTTCTTCTTAATCTAGCCCAAGCTGCATCACGCCTACCCAAAGCTCTTTTGCATTTCAAATTAAACCAATCTTTCTGCTTAGTAAAATTTCCAGTTTTATATCTTGGGACAAACAGATTGGTTCCTACTCTATAAATTTCGAGGAATCTAATAGGAATGTCATAATAAAACTACACAATCGTGGAAAAGGATGACAAAAATAAGAAAATCAACATACAAGGTAATCTTGTCTATAGTAATGGTTGCATAAAAATACACTAACTCTGTATTATACACTATTTTAAAGTGGCATTATGACACTGAACAATCTTTATTTTGATTATACAATCCTGCAATAGGTTGACACTGACTATGCAACATACTGTTAGTTTTCATAATCAGAAGTGTGCTTCATTTACATATTTAAATACTATAATTTTACTGTATATCACATATTTCATCATACATACAGTACTGTATACCGGTACCTGTATACGTGTATGTATATACTCTGGCACTTACCCCAGTTTTCATGTTGTGTGTGTGTGTATGTATTGTACATACAGTACTGTACAAAATTATCTAGTAAATGGTAGACAAGCATTTTATACTTTCAAGCATTACTTAACCCCTCCGATTTTGTGATAGAGTGGTAAATGAGTGGAATGCACTGCCCCAGTATGTAGTCGATTCCGAATCAATAAGGGAGTTTGAAAGTAATCTTGATAAAGCATGGGGAAGACAAGATTTGAAGTTTGATTATAAAACAAAAATACAGAATAGTAAAAATGTTGCGTCTGCTACCGCCGCCGCCAACACCGTGAACGACCGCAGCAGTGCAAGTACTGGTACTGAGCTGGATACACAGGCATAGTTTGCCTTTTTCCAGAGGATCTACTGTAAGAAAACTAAGATTCGGCTGTCTCCTTACGCTCCATACCCCCAGAATTGGCCCATGTGAGGCCTCATGGTCTTATAACCTTAATAACTTAGAAATGGTAATAGGTAGAAAGATCAGTTTAATGGGAAAATGGAGTATTAACTGTTGTCTTGATTCTGGCGTTGACTGGATATCTCTTATGTCGTCTGGTTGTTGTGTTGTGAGGTTGTGAAACTTTAGCGCGCAGGAGTATAAGTTTGGTGTGGAGTATAAGAGGACAGCCGAGTTTGAAGGGTTAAAATGTATTGTGGATTGAAAATATATATCTATCTATCTATTGCTTAACGCCTAGCTCCCGTTAAGGGTGGCCATACACAAAACGCCCTAACTGCACGTTTTACCCACGAGGACAATTCGTGCCAGTTCATGAAGGACTTACAGGACTAAACTCAACTTAGGGACCGTCTGGCTCGGAGGCCTTTTATGTATTTTTAGCACATTTTCTACAGTGGAAGATAATTATGTATTTAACTTCAATGCCACGTAAGATATAATATGAAGGCGGATTTACACAAGAGCTTTTTCTTGCAGCTTTTATCCGCAACTCTCATCTGGCAGCTTCTGAGCTATAATTATTTACTAGAATTGTCACTTATGTTAAGCTTGCTTTACATCACTTGCCGATAAAAGTGCATAATACAGTAGTCTCAAAATGTTGTGAGAATAATGTTGCAGATCAAAAGTTGTGGGAAAGACCCTAGTGTAAATCCGCCTTTAGTTGTTAGTACATACATACAGTACATAAAAAAATTCAAAGACCGAGTGCTCCACACAAACTGCGGTTCCGGTTTCACGGATTATTGATGAGGAATTCAATCCTTTAGATGGGGAAACATGAACAATTTTAGAAGAAAAAAAGATGTGCTGCACATGAGTTTATTGCCCAAATATATTTACATTCTTTGATAGAAACCTGAATTGGGTAGCACACAATCTTGTACAGTAAAAATTCAGAGTTGGCCAGTCACACTTTCCAGTATCATAGGAGAGTGGTTAATCTTTAACTTGGGGCGACCACTTTTTGTCTGGAGCTGCTTATTGAAAGCTTCTCGGAGGTTGGAGTATGATTCGAGTCTGTATATCCTGCCACCCAAGGAGGGGGTAAAGCCCTACCTTCCTCCCTCACTCTTTCATCCCTCAATAGGCTCATTCTCCCTCCCTCATTCCCTCCCCCACCCCTTTCCTCCCAGGGTATTCTATTTATTGTAGAGTTCAACACATGCACGTGGCACTGATGAGTGTGCCCCCCTTCGGTATTTTATATAAGGTTTATTCCCCTAGAGGTTGCCAACCAAGGCTGACGAGTCGCATCCACCCGGATTTTACAAGGTTGTCTCTCCTAGACGAGTTGCCGACCAAGACAGACGAGTCCCATCCACCCGAAGTATGTATTGGTAGTTTCAAAAGCTGATCTTGTACACACAGATTTAATCTCTTAACAAATTTATCTTAATTCTCGCTCTACCCAACACATACTATTTCTCGATCTCTCACACTTACAAATTTTATCTCTAACCTGTTTCTTTCTTTTCCTCCTCTCTCTCACTTACTCATACTGTTTCCCTCTCTTTCACACTGCTTCTCTCACTCATATAGTTTCTATCTTTCACATAGTTTCTCGCTCTCTCTGTCCACCCCTATATCAAGCACATCTGTTGTTCTTTATTCCTCTAGTCCTGTTGGTCATGATTGTACAGTAGTCAGGTGAGGCCTGCTGGTTGGGACTCGCACTTTTCTCTCTCGTGGGGGATCCACTCTGGCTCCTCGATCTTGACCTGGCAAAACAGTAAGCATTATAACACATAAAACTCATTGGATTTCTTATATTTTGTTTTATGTTTTTAAAGGGAATTTGTATGTAAGCTGAGTAAGTGTTATGTTGTATGACAGTGAAACATGGGTAATTAAGAAAGAGGAAGAACAGACTTAGTGTAATGCAAAGAGGATCATGAGATGAATGTATGAAGGAAAGAGTTGAATTATAGATAAAAAAAAGTAAGGTTGGGTTTCCCACATAAATGACTGTCCTACAATTGGGGATAACCCCTTTGTCGTCGACACCTGCCCAGGATGCGACACATCACCCCATACTATTGAACACATCATAGAAGACTGCATTCCACACAATCACTTATGCCAACAACTTAATCTACACTCCTTGAGAGCCCTGTGGGAAAGCCCGATCACGGCCATGACCTTCCTTAGGGACTCGGGGCTGTTCAGCCAGGCAGCCTAGGGAACGACAACAACAACCCCTCTTTAACTCTGCCGTCAATTTCTGCTTTTGGGTTTACAAGGCTTCACTGAAAGCACATATATACATGCCCTTATGCCATTTATATAAAATGCTGATTTTAATAATAATACTGTACTGATAATGTTGAGTAACTTACTGACTTAGGTCTAGGTAAATTGATTTAGCCATTTTAAGATTAATTTGACTGTGAGGGCAGTATGTTACTTGGGTTTAATAAAAGCTTATAGTTTATGCCCGGTAAACCACATTATTACTCTACCTATTTGTTGTCACATTGTGCAATGTAATTGTTGTACATTTGTATTTTTCTTGTATTTACATTAATTTATCTGCTATTGTAAACCTGCAGTGAGTTAATTGAATTAACTTCCTTGTTTGTTTTAATAAATCATAACTCCTTAATACAAAGTGCCTCTCTTTGATCCATGTGTTAGACCTTCTCTAATAGTATAAACGAGAGCGCTTTGGTCAGTGGAGACCATTTCTATGATTGCGATAGTAGAGGTGCCCTCCACATATCTTTGCACTGTCCATGTGCAGCATATGTTCTGTTATATTCTGATTAATTTTGTGTTATACAAAATGGTGTGACACTGCTGAGGCTGGTGGGGAGCGAATGGTACTACAGGGGACTCTACTAGTCCTACTTGGGCGCCACGCCTGAGTCGGACATAGTGCTCACATGGTGGGCAGCGCTGTGACAGGACTTTATTGTTCTAGTCCAAGATGCCTAATGGCGGCACACTGGCAGTGGCTGTCGCCCACCCCAGACCTGGATCTGGCGCCTTGGGGCCAACCTGGCCGAAACAGATCCAGAGAGTACAGTGCACAGTGTTTCTCCAGACTGGCACTCTCCACCTAACAGTATACGGTTTTGACAACCCGTAGGGAAGGAAGGAAAAACTACTATTTATTGGTGGCTCCTGAAGTCAATGACGTAAGAGCCTATGATAATATGGCCTAGTTCCGGGCTCCTCAGAGCCCGGGTTAACCTCAATTACGACGGTCGAGAACCAAGATCATCTTAGGGGGTACCCCTTAATCATTCCTAAGGTACGTCATTGTCATGAGACGGAGCCACTGAAAAGTAAAAAAGAAAAAGAAAAGAATAAACACAGTTTGAACACCGCGCCTCCGCGCATTCTGATCTTCCTTTGTTTCCCTTGAACGTGACTCATTCCTCCTCCTGCCCTGGAGCGACCTCTAATGTAAATATCAAGTTAGGCATGTGAATGGGAAGGGGATGGAGGGAGTGCAATTGTCGTCATTGACTTCAGGAGCCACCAATAAATAGTAGTTTTCCTTCCTTCCCTACGGGTTGTCAAAACCGTAATTTATTGGTGGCTCCTTACGTCAATGACGTAAGAGCCTAGAATATCACGACCGGTGGAGGGACCTTCATATGCTCACCAAGCTTAAAAATATAAAATTTAATAGGAAGAGTAACAACGAATATGTAAACTGTGACCTGTGTTTAATTATAAAAGGTATAAATGTAAGCCGAAGAATATAAGGTGGGTACCATTAAAGAAGCCTTAATTCAGACAAAACAGAATTACTGATATGTGAATACATACTGGTAAACGTATATCACAAAATTAAAATTAACATCTAGTTACACATTTATAGTTGCAATAATATATAGGCATTGCTATGTAACAGATATAATGTAGTAAATAACCTTCTTGTTATATATTTCAGATTGTGTGTCCTGCCAACTTGACATGGAAACTTAACACGCCCCCCCCCCCTTTTTTTCTCATCTAAGGAGAACTGGTAGGGCACACCTCTAAATAGATTATAGCATTGGTAATAAAAACATTGGGACTCGTTAGCCTTGGTCGGCAACTCATCTAGGGGAGACAACCTTATACAAATCCGGGTGGATGGGACTCGTCAGCCTTGGTTGGCAACCTGTCTAGGGGAGTAAACCTGATACAAATCCGTACTGTTTACCTAAGGGTAAGGCAGGTTAGTGGATGGACTAGCCGAACACCACTGTAGAAAAATAGTGCTAACAAGATACACAGAAGGCCTCGGAGTCGGACGGATCCTAAATTGAGTGGTCAATCCTGTAAGTCCTTCACTAAACTGGCTCGGGTTGTCCCTCTCACAGGGAATAGGTCCGCTTGGGGGCATTCTGTGTATGGCCACCCGCGTAAGGGGAGTAAGGCGTCCGGCAATAGATAGATAGATAGATCAGTCTACTTATTGGCCTCAGGGGGCATGTTCTAGTCTTATAGCTATGCATGGTAATTTTGGTCTCTCCAGATGTACTGACAAATATCTGGAGAGAACTGTATTGCTAGAGGACCATAGATCCGTATGCGTTATATCGTCTACTGAGAAGTTGTTGAGGAATCTAATGGTAGTAGCCCATTTGCGTACATCGTGAGCTTTTGCAATTACCCGAGGTTCAGCTTCCTTAATTACATCTACAATAGTGGATGCTAACACTTTCTTTCCTAACCTTGTTGAACCATCTGGAGAAATCCACAAATGTGCCTTATTATTAGGAATAACAGACTTAAATTATGTATATAGTGCCTTAACTGGACATAGGGCATGGTGCACCTTTCCTCTTTTCAAGGCAGGAATAGAGAAAGGTGTAAAAATATGTTCCTGGTGCTAATTTTTTGCGATGAAATCTGGTGCAGGGGCAATATATACAGAGTCATTATTAGGGGCAAAACGTAGACAGTTAGGAGACCTTGCCATGGCTGCTAACTCTGAGACCCTATGGCCAGTGGCTAGGGCCATCAGAAACACACACTTCTTAAGTTTCTTGTCTAAATTTGGTTTCACCGAATAAGACCTAAACTGTAGTAAAGTTAGGACTTTCGAGATTGACCATTGGGGAAGCAATTGACGATTTGGGGCTCTGAGTTTAAAACAAGCTTTCATAAAACCCTGTTCGTCTTTTTGGGGTAAAGATAAACCAGTGAGTGCAAAGAAGGGTTCCTTTATTGCTGATAAGTGGTTTCTAAGTGAGTTAACTGCTAGTTTTTTAACATCAAACAAGTAATTTAGGTGTTTCAGTTTCCAGCAACCGATGGAGTCTGCTGGTTTGACTCTATAATCCACGTAGTAAATTGTTTCCAGTGAGAGCTATACTGTCTTAACGTGGAAGCTGTGTACTGGTTTGTGAGCTTGTCTGTGACTTCCTTGTCGTAGGACGGTAGCCACTTGGATTTGAGAATGTCCACATAGCAAAATTGAGCGAGGTCTGCAGGTTTCCAATTTCTTCCAAGTGGAAATGGGTCAGGGGGAGTTTCAGCGGTTTGTTGCACCACTGAGTAAGTTGTGTGTACCACACCTGTGATGGCCACATTGGGGCAACCAGGGTTACTTGACCCTGGAACGACCTGAGGTGATGGATTACTCTGCACATCAGTGAGGTGTCTGGTGGGGGAAAGAGATAAATCGATGTCCACCTGTTCCAATCCACTGTGAAGGCATCCGGACCCCCTTCTCGTGTCTTGAGATCCCGAGATATGTAAGCCTGGAGCTTCGTTGATTGAAGAGATGCGAACAGATCGATTTGAGGTGAAAATGGCAGAACTAAGTGGTTGAATGCTTCTTGTTTGAGAGCCTACTCCACTGAGGTACTCTTTCCCCTGGATAGAGCATCCGCCCACAGATTGGAGACTCTTGGTAGGTATGTTGCGTGGATTATGATGGGAGTGTTTTTGGGCTAGAAAGAATATCTTTTCCGAGAGATCCTGGAGAACCCTGGACTGGGTGGAGCCCTGTTTCTTCAAGCAAATTACAAAGGCCATGTTGTCCATCCGGAATGCAATTGACCTGGAGGCCAATGATATCGCATGATCTCTGAGAAAAAATAGAGGCACTGCTAGCTCTTGGGCATTGATGTGACACTGATTTAATGTGATCCATTTTCCGTGGTTTTGATGACCTTCCGTAGACTGATAGCCCCATCCTATCAGATTCGAGGCATCTGTGTCTACCCATAGGGTGGGAGGTGGATCTGACCAATGTGTCACTGATTCCCGTACCTGGGATTTTGCCCAAAACGACAGGAGATGTAGGATTCTCTTTGGGATGACGAGAGGGCAATTGTGAGGAGTTAGGGGGAAAGCCTTGTTGCCTAGCCAGATTAGTCTCTTCAACCTGAGGCGGCCTAGGGGCACTGTAATTTGGACCCAATTTAACGAGCCTATTAGAGATTCCCAAAGTTTCCTGGTTATAGTCTTTGCATGCAATGCTCTGAACAGTTTCATTTGTAGACGTTTGGCATTGGTTGGACTCTGTTGTATAGTCTGGAGTTGTGTATCCCAGATTAATCCTACCCATTCTGCTGATTGAGTAGGAGTGAGATTTGATTTCTCCAAATTTACTCTGAAGCCTAACTTTGTTACATGTTGTATGACTTTCAGGGTTTGTTCTTGGCAATGGAGTGGAGAGGACCCGAGAATCATCCAATCGTCTAGGTAGAAGAGTATTTTCACCCCGTCGTTGAGTAGAGGGAGAAGTGCTTGTTTCACTATCTTGGTGAAAATTCTGGGAGCTATGTTCAGGCCGAAAGGCATTCTGGTGAACATTACTGCTTTGTTTCTGAAAGGGACGGCCAGGAACTTTTGATACCTCTTTGCTATTGGGATGTGCCAGTAGGTGTCTTTGAGATCTAGGGTAATTATCCAGACCTTTGGTTGTAGAACTAGCCTTACTTGGGAAATAGTTTATCGGGAATTTAGATAAAGGTTAAATTACATATCACTGGTACATGAAATATCCCAACAAATAGTTATAATATAATTACCAACGAGGTATTCGTCGATGGGTGTAATCCAGTCCCCCACACACGGCTAGTTCAATTGCATGACATGTAGGAATGTTCACATAATACAATATCGATACAATGAACTTAGCTTAGAGGACTGGTGATGTAGGACTGTTGTTATAAATTAGTATTTGTAGCACATGGTGAACTGTGGGTTGAGTCAGGGCCGGGGGAGGAGATGTTGACTGTATGGTGTTGGTTGAGAGACTCCAGGGCCGGCCTCCGATCGCTTCGCGAAATTACATATGGCTGCCGGCTCATAATAATTATAACCCATAACTTGTTTTCATAATACATCTAGAGCTGATGTAGATATTTATACATTACAGTTAATATTTAACCTAACTTAAGAATAAACTACAATACACAAAGAACCAGCCGAAATCGTACATGCGATACGATACCGCCAAATTCAAATGTCCTATTGGACCTAAAACTGTCGGGATCATTACCCTATTCCCGACATATTGCCCGCCACCAAAATGATATACAGGAGCTATATACTGAGAACAACAAAAGGACATCGAAGTCAAAGATCACCTAGTTTGATCTTTGATCTCCAAAGATCCACGGAACTCATAGCCGCCCTCCTTTTGGGACGAGCGCCACCTGAAGCCTGAGGAGGATCATCCTTCTCATTATCAGCTGCCCCACCTTGAGGAGCACTGTCACCAGCATTCTCCCGCGGAGGGGTATCAGTAGACGCCAGGATCATCCGGCAGTTCTACATCCTGCTCCAGGGGATATAACCTTACGACTGGGCGAGTAGTAACCCCAGTCGAAGTTCGTATTCTAGCAACCCTTATAAGACCATCAATGCCCTGGAACAAATCGATAATCCTCCCAAGCTTCCAAAATAACCTAGGACGCTCATCATGAATCAGGACGATATCCCCGATACGAGGCCATCGTTGATTCGTCCCTTTGATCTTATGAGAGTGACGCTCGCGAAGAGACAGCAAATATTCTTGGGTCCACCGTTTCCATAGATCGTCGGACACCTTGTTTACATACTGGAAGCGACGACGTGTGGTGTCAGCATTGCCGAACGTAGGGTCATGCAGATCTTCGTCGTTGACGGACGATCTAGGAAAGGTATTAAGGGTTCGTCCACGTGTTAGCATAGAAGGCGAAATGGGCAAGAGGTCGTCAACATCTGCCGAGGTATAGGTCAAGGGCCTGTCGTTGACTGACATCTCAATTTCTATTAAGATGGTTTGCAACTCCCGTCTGGTCACCAGTGCCCATCCTAATACCTTCTTCATGGCAGATTTGACAATACCGATTGTTCTCTCCCAAATCGCCCCGAACCATGGTGCACGTGCTGGTATAAATCTCCACTGACAACCCTTTCCAGTGAGGGTAGCCACAACCTGCGGGTCATCCATTAAACTCTGGAGATATTTAGAGGCCCCGACAAAACAAGTCGCATTATCGCTCATAATAATTTGAGGGAAACCATTGCGGCCTGCAAAGCGTCGTAGAGTATGCAAAAACCCCTCACTGGATAGGTCGTCAATCAATTCAATATGAATCGCTCTGGTTACCGCACATGTGAATAGGACGGCATATACCTTTATGATATTACCGGGCGATTCTCTAACATGAATCGCTCCGGTGTAGTCTACCCCGGTTACCTGAAATGGTTCAGTCCTTTGTACCCTGAACTCAGGCAAGGGAGGTAGATCAACTGGGGAGTAAGGCCTACCCTGTAATCTTTTACAGATAGTACAGCTATTGTGGATCCCTTTAATTGCTTGTCGCATCTTAGGGATCCACCAACGTTGTCGCATATACGCCAGAACATAATTTACGCCAAAATGTAGGCAGGTCCGATGGCATTGGCGAATCAACATTTTGGTAATCAAATGAGAGGAGCTAAGGAGGACAGGATATTTAGCAGAATCAATAATGTCCGCCTTTTGTATCCTGCCTCTACACTTAATTATGCCTCCTTCCATATATAATCCTAGCTGCCTCATTAAGTTTGAGGGTTTGGCCTTTGACTCCTTGCTCAGGATTTGATGTTCAGTAGGATAAGATTCCTTTTGTACTAAACATATTAGTTTTGCTTCTGCTGATCTAAATTCATGGAGTCTGATATGCTTCGAATCTTCACTAAGGAAAGACCCGTGAGCCCGACTTCTCATGTTGTTAATGAAACGGTATATCCATGCAAATACCCGTATTACTTGATCATAGCTGCCGTAACGTTCCCACTCTACCAACTTGTTATCCTGATGTGTAGTACTCACATTCGAACTACTTAACACATCATCTTGGGGCCGACTTGAAGGATCAGATATGTATCCCCTGAAATCCTGAGGCCATTCAGTTGGAGATGTAAGCCATGGAGGTCCATGCCACCAAATAGAGGAAGACATAAACTGCTGTGCCGAGATCCCCCGTGAAATTATGTCACTGGGGTTATCCCTGGTGCTCACATAGCGAAATGTAGCTGTAGGAACTAAGTCATGAATCTCATCAGTGCGATTAGAAACATAAACAGGTAACACTTTCTGGCTGTGTACCCATGAAAGCGCCATTTGACTGTCGCTCCAGACATAGACGTTATTAATCTGTAGTATGTCTGTATAAGCATCCAGTGTAAACTTTATTAGACGAGCAGACAGAAGCAATGCAGTAAGTTCTAATTTAGGAACTGTAATCTTCTTTATAGGGGCTACTTTAGCCTTCGCTATAGCCAGTGTCGCTTCACTACCATTACATATGTATATGGCAGTACCGTACGCACTATTACTAGCATCAGAAAAGGCATGTAGATCCACCTGGTGACCACTAATAACCTGACGATTAAGTTGGACCTTGCAACATGTGGAAAGGTCCGACCGAATCAACCGCCAAGTATCTTGTAACCCAATCGGGAGGGGCGTATCCCAATCTAGTTTTAGCCGCCACAGTTGCTGTAAAAACATACGAGCACGGATTGTTACAGGCAGCAAAAAACCTAGGGGATCAAACAACCTCGCTGACAAGCTTAAGCAGTTTCGCTTGGTCATAAGCTCACTGCCGCATGGGGTGTGACAGAAGGATATACAATCTGTGGTAGTGTCCCATTTGTGACCTAAAAACTTCACCTCACTATCCTCAGTAGCTACACCGTCAGAAGTAAATTGACCTTTCAAAAGATCACTATTAGTGGCCCATTCTCTTAAGTATAAATGAGCCTTGGCAAATATATCGCGGATCTCCCAGCATCTCTTGAGCAATAAATCTTCATTGTCTCCGGTGCCTTGAAGATTGTCCACATAGATCCCCTGCTTGATCTCATTCTTGAAGTCAGGATCTAGTCCAGCCTCCTCAAGATGACGCAAGATAGTAGCGTTGAGAAGGAACTGGGAACAGGTCGCCCCGAATAAGACGACTCTGAACCTGTAGACCAGATACTCTGAATCTAGATCCATTGGGTCCCGTGGCCATAAAAATCTTGTCGAGTCCCTGTCTTCACGATGGAGTTGAAGTATCAGGAAGGCCTTCTCAATATCGGCGACCCATGCAAACTTATGACATCTGAAGCGCAACATAATTTGCGCTAGATCAGAGACCAGGGACGGACCCGTGTACAGACAATCATTCAGGCTATAGGAGCGATCACTGGATTTAGCAGAGCAGTCATACACAATACGAACAGGAGTGGTGGAACTGTCCTTTTTAATCCCATGGTGAGCAAGGTAATGGATGTTATCCCCATACTCACTGAGATCTACTCTCTCCACAAATCCACGTTGTACCTGCTCGGCTAAAACTGCCGCATAAGTCTCGCAATAACTTGGATCCTTGACAAACTGCTTCTGAAGGCCACGTAACCTACCAAGTGCTAGATGGAAATTAGTAGGTAATTTACTCTTGTTATCATTCCAAGGGAGCCTTACCACATACTGACCTCTGCCAGAGTCATACGTTACAGTCTCTTCATATGAGCTTAACGGTAGCTTGGACTCACGATCAAGTTCATGTGGGTCAATTCCAATATTGTCCAAGTCCCATAGCTTATCTATATCAGTACATGTATTATCAGGCACATTTGGCCTAATATATTTATCTATGGGGCTTACTGCTACCTTGAGGACCGTAACCACCTCCACCTGTGTGTCTTGAGAGGAAGTGGCATAGGATCCAGAAATGGCATAACCTTGGATCGTGGGGAGCATTATTAGCTTATCTACCCGCCGATATCCAGGGTGAACCAGGTCGTAGTAATAATCAGCTCCGACCAGTAGCATAATACCATTGTTAGCAGAGAGTTGATCATCAGCCAGTTTATACCCCTTGCTTCTGAGATATTTCAAATGTGGTTGAATCTCTGATGCTATATAGAAACTGGGTAGTGTGTCGACCACAACAGCCTTGATGGGACATACCTTTTTCTATAAACATATGAAATCTCCACAATATCATAGTCACTGGAATCTATTTCACCAGTGAAACCATGGAGACGCAAATTCTCTTGACCCTTGCTGGTACACTTGAGCTGGGGTAATGATGACCGCAGAACGAATGACCTCTGTGAGCACTGGTCAAGTAAGGTGCGCGTCATTATAGTATTATTATTACTCCCCACTACTGGCAGCATCATAGTAGGAAGCAATTGACATTCTCGAGAAGCAATGGACATGGCAGATACTTTATCACCCTCGCTCTTACCTTTCTCATGTGACTCTTTGGGGGTTCTCCCCTTTTCTTTGCCGTCGTGCCGATCAGACTGGGTGCAAAGGGAAAACCAATGTTTCCCCTTGCAATACTTACAAGGTTTGATGTAGGAATTGGTGCAGGTACTGTTGAAGTGGTCTCTTGCCAGACAGCTGGTACATAACTTAAGCGATTTAGCCTTGCCAATCTTCTGTGTAGCCCTAGGATACTTAGGACACTGATACCACAGATGACCGTGGACACTGCACAACTTACAACCTAATGAAATTGGCCTTTTCTGTTTAGGAGAAGTCTGTACCGGGAAAGCTGCAGTAGATGGCGACATCTCCACTTGTCGGTAGTGTCCAGTACTCTCCATATTGAAGACTTCAGTCTGGTACACCTGCACCAACGCTTCCAAGTTTAGTGGAGAGTCGCTTAGTTGTCGTCTTAAGATTTCCCTTAGGGGAGAGGGTATTTTATTCAAGATATTCACACTAAATATCTCCTTGGTGACGGCCTTTGTCTCCATAGATCGGAGGAGGCTCTCAAAGGAGGCATAGTACTCCTTTAGGTCCGCCACATCATAGGATGGAGGATCTAGTGTGAAGAATTTGGTAATTAAAGCGGTCTTGATGACTTCCACTCTCCCGTAAGTTCTCTTCAGCAACTCCACTGCAGACTCGTAGCTGGTAGCTTCTAGCTTGTACCCATCGACTAACTTCAATGCCTCCCCTTTCAATTGACCACGGAGATATGTGAACCTTTGGATGGATGTGAGTGTTTTATTATGATGGACGGAACACTCAAAAATATCCCAAAATCCAGTCCAGGTAGCCGAATCCCCGGAAAAGGTAGGCAAAGTAAGCTTCGGCAGGTTAAAACCAGTCGCCTTTGGTGTACCGGAATCCTTAATGCGCACTTCAGAGGTTAACAGAGGTTGATTCTTGGGTGGAAGTTAGTCTGGCTAAGGCTGTATTAACGTCCTCAAAGTACTCAAGATCTGCCGACATTTCTTCTTCCACATCGTCAGTAACTGTCAATAAACCATATACCTGCTGAGCATAACTATCATAAGTAGCTCGCGATTTAGTAACAGTAGCAAATTTACCTTTTATCTGATCAGCCATGGCACTTATTAAAAATTCATCAAGATCTCTTAAACATCTATTTAAACTTCCCTTCATCCCTCCCTTAAGAATCTTAAGTTTCTTTAAATCTGTCATCGTTAAGGTCTAATTTTAAGCAACTTAAACTACAATGAGGTCAGACTACAAACCGTTAATCGCTTAGGAATCAACAGCGGCAAACCCCCATTACTTAAGAAATTTACTCAAAAAGAATTACATAATACTTACATCCCCCTTAATATAAACTATCGAAAGGAAATTATCTAACTAGACAAAAGAATTAAATACTAAATCCATTAAAAGAAAGGGTAAGGTGAAGCACTAATTATTGTAAGCCCTTTATAGGTAAGCCTAGTTGTTTAAGCTACAATCATGAGGTCTGACTATTAACTGTCAATCGCTTAGGAATTAACAAAGACCGACACTCATGACCGCCACTTTAAGCAACTAGGCCTAGGCCATTATGAAATTTAAATATAAAAGGTCACATGAGAACCCTCCCCACCAGCATAATTAATAATGAGTCCCACAATGACAAAACACAAGCAACACCACAGGCACACCACCAAAGCGAAATGAAAAGCCACCACAGACACCTGCAGGCCTAGACTGCCTAGCCTAGCCTATGAGCGCGAAATGGCGCCCAACGAAATTACCCCAACCCCAATCTCCAGCCCAGCTAACCCACCAAAAAAACGCCAAGGATCACACGCCCAAAAAACCCTGGAAACCAGTCCCAAAAAAGATAGAGACGGCGCCTAAATGGTAAAAAACAGGAGGGAAGAAGCTGGGTGTAAACTAGGGAACGGCAGTCGGCCAACAACGCGCGAGGCGGCAGCCATTTGTAAGCCCACAAGCGTCAAGGAAGCAAGCAAAACGGTACTACGGTAAGGAAGCTTTAGGGCACGAAGGACCAATATTTGTCGGGATTTTAGATAAAGGTTAAATTACATATCACTGGTACATGAAATATCCCAACAAATAGTTATAATATAATTACCAACGAGGTATTCGTCGATGGGTGTAATCCAGTCCCCCACACACGGCTAGTTCAATTGCATGACATGTAGGAATGTTCACATAATACAATATCGATACAATGAACTTAGCTTAGAGGACTGGTGATGTAGGACTGTTGTTATAAATTAGTATTTGTAGCACATGGTGAACTGTGGGTTGAGTCAGGGCCGGGGGAGGAAATGTTGACTGTATGGTGTTGGTTGAGAGACTCCAGGGCCGGCCTCCGATCGCTTCGCGAAATTACATATGGCTGCCGGCTCATAATAATTATAACCCATAACTTGGTTTCATAATACATCTAGAGCTGATGTAGATATACATTACAGTTAATATTTAACCTAACTTAAGAATAAACTACAATACACAAAGAACCAGCCGAAATCGTACATGCGATACGATACCGCCAAATTCAAATGTCCTATTGGACCTAAAACTGTCGGGATCATTACCCTATTCCCGACATAGTTAACATTCTGAACTTCATATTGTGAATTGATTTGTTGAGGAGGGACATGTCTATCACAGGTCTTAGTTGTAGACTGTCCCTTTTTGGGACGAGAAACATGCGGGATAGAAAAATTGGCATGCCTTCTGGAACGTGAGTCACAACATTGTCTGTCAACATTTGGTTTATTACTGTTTCTAGTTCTGGGGATAGTTGTATCTTGTTGGACTGAGCTCTAAGGCGGGGTCTTGTCAACCAGAGCCATGTAAGGCCCTTCTTTACTACTCTCTTTGCCCAAGATCTCTGAGGCCAATGACGAGAATTTACCCTGAACTGGCCTGTCGGATGTAGGGCAAGTTCTCTGTTGATGGCCTCTCGAAAATCTAGTTTTTTGCACTTTGGGCGGATTGGTGAGTGCTGGAGGGTTGATGATGACCCTGTGGTCTCTGGTGTTTGGGTTGACTTGTCTGTTGGGGTCTCTGCTGTGACCCATAGTTCTGTTGCTTTTGCTGAGGTCGTGTGTAGGATGGTGGTTGATACCTTGGTGCAGCTCGACCTCTGGGCTGGTAGTGTCCCCTGTGACCTCTACTGTTTGACGAGTATCCCCTATTCGGCTGAAATGTATGTGGGGAAAACCTCCGAGGGGGGAAATGGGGTCTATCTTTTCCCCGTTGTGATTGAGGGTGAGAGTGGAACTTAGTAGGGTGTTTCTGCATGTATGTAGAAGACTGTCTAGAAGCAGCCATCTCAGGTCTGAGTAACAGAGCATGGACCTCATTCCAGGTCGTTTGTGGGATCAATCTGCATGTGAATAGCGGTGACAGGCGAACTCGAGTAGCAATATCTTTGGGCATATTCTTGGACAAGTAGATACGTAGATCCTGTCTAGCTCTTGCTGCCTCAAAAATAGCAATCTTGACATCTCCCGTGGTCATCAGTGAGTTAACAAGTGAGGCTCTCCTGATATGATGAAGTGCAGCCCTGGAGTTTTGTTCGGGGATAGAATCTGCTACTTCCCTCATGGCTTGTGCAAGTTTTTGCTGTGTGATAAAACTTGACAGCAATCTATGGGCTCTTTGCCGTAGCCTAAAGTCCTTGTCAATGAGTGCTGGGGTAGGTGTATTGATCATGGTGTCATTAGTTGGTTTACACACTATTTTGGGGGCTCTGAGATATTCCCAGAATTCTTGGGGAATGGAGTCGGAGTTGTATACATACATAGTGGCAAATTGGTGATCCTCTTGTGGTAGTTTCTGGGGGGTAGCATCCCCATTGGACAAGGCAAATTTTTCTGCTTCATACACCCATTCAGACCATGGGCCATAAGCCTAGAGTTGAGACCTCTAGCATGGGGATTTTGTTCTCAAACATCTTTGTGGTGCAACCTACGGATTTTGAGAGATTAGAGAGGTGTGACGCTCCTGCATAGTAGCCACGTGTGGGCATGCGCGAGTGTCGGCTGCCCAGCCGTTTAGAAACCGGCTGGCGGCAGCCGGCCGGCCGGCTTTTCCTTAGTATATATCCTACGACAATGTAACTAATGTCTGGGATATTCTTATGTTGTTTCACAGCTTGAAGCTGCCCTTATTCTTAACCAATGCATCTTAGTATATTTTATTCTCGATAGTTGATTGTTTCATTATAATATATAAGATGTAAGTCTAGTGAGAGTGGGAGGAGACGAGCGGGAGAGAGAGACCGGCTGGGGGACGTTGCTACGCGCGGGCGCGGAGAGTCTAGCTTGGGACGAGCCTGATGTTGCCAATTTGATCGCAACGTTAGGCTTAGTTTCGACTCGCGCAAGGGGTAGAGGATTTTGACCCGGCAACGGTGTTGAGTGTTGCCAAGCATGGGATGTATTTCGCATGCCTAGGGTGGGGTCCAGACAGATTCAAGACTCAGAGCTCACCTCACTGTCGTACCCTTCGGACCCCCTTGATATCTATCCCTCTCAACCCCCACTTAGAAACTTTCTCTCTTACTTTGTATACCTTCTTTCCACTACTTCACCAATCTATTTAATTATCCCATCCCCTTGATAGACCTTATATCTATTATTGTATTAACGACGAGCTCTCAGATAATTAGATAGGATTTTGGGCCTTCTGCAGAGATGTAATTGTTAAGGAGACCTAGGAAGCTTTTTTGTTGTCTCATATTTGGTGGTTTCATGCTTGCTAGTGTGTTCTTGTGGCAGGTGAGCAGAGGCTAGACCGGAGGGGAGGCTTTTTGCGATCCTTTAAGTAAAGTCTGCTGGTGCGAGTCCTGTGGACCTGCACGACTTTACTAGGATACCCGTGGGAGTCTGGGGGCATTTTCTTGTCTGTGTGCCTGTGTGTCTAGTGTTGTGTTGTGTGAGGGCCCTTGCCTAGTTCACTCAGCACTGCGCTAGCACGTCTTGGGTTTGTTTTAGGGTCGCCAGGAGAGAGTCAGATACTTGGGATCTGAGTCTCTCAAGAGAGCACCCTTTCAATTAGAGTAATTTGGCGCACAGACTTGGGAACGTCCCTAGGCTAGAGCAGGTGGCTCAGCCCGGGTATCCGAAGCCTATATCCTTCCGGCTAGACCTCTGCCACCTGGCAGATTAACAGCTAGGGGTTTATTATTTCTGCATGCTTGTTATTGTGCCACAGTTTTACCGTTCTTGTGAGCATTGTGAGTCAGGGTGTGGCTTAGAGACTCTGTCCGAGCAGGCTTGCCTGACTAAGAGTGAGAAGCACACCTGTATGTGGTTATGTTGCGAGTTGCTGCCTTTATTTAATTATACCTATGCCATTATACACTGTATGGCCTATCGCTAGTATTTATTCTTGCTTATGAGTTAAGAGTTCTCTAAATCCGTAACTTACTTTCTTTGCTAAGCATCAGATCCTACAGTAGCCACATGCAGTTTAGAAACCTGCATCTTGTCTACCTGTACGATGTTTTGAGGACTGTTTGCTTTCACCTTCTTTCACGCAGGGGTGATTAGTTGTATTAATTAACGTAACGTTAAATGTACTTTCTTCTAGTTTGTTATTAAATTGTTTCTGCAATTTAATTCCGTTATCTATCTTTTCCTTGAAGCTTTAAGTCAACTTAATTGTGTGATCTTTTATATAGCCTGCTTGACTATCAGCAGTCTATAGTGCGTGCACCCTGTAACCGAGTCATAGGATACCTTGTTGTCCAGGCAGGACTCTTGACGGTTTAGGGTGGTTTGTTGCCTGGGTTTATAGATAAGGGTTGGATCTAGTGTTTTCCGTTGTTGCTTGTTGCCGCATACCTAGTCCAATAGAAAGAACCCAGTGTTTATATATCCCAGGACGTAACAGAGGGATTTAATGGCATTGTGTCCATCCGCTTTATTCAAATCCGACCAAGGTTTGAAGCGCTTACCCGAAGGCACTGCGGGTGTCTGTGTGTAGGTAAAGTATTTAGCATCCAACAGAGATGGGAAGGGTTTTATGATTACGTCCAGTACTTGGCCTTGTGCGTCTTTTGCACGTAGATGTCTAAGCTCGTCCATTTCAATAATCCAATCCTTTGGTACTGGTATCAAGTCTGGATGGCCTGTGTCAGCGTTGTCGGGTGTTGTTACTGGTATTTGTTAACAGTATCTGGATTCACCAAATAGTAGAGGGAGAGGTTTCTTGATCATTTCAGGTTCCTGCTCGATGGGTGGGGGGTGAATATGTGATAGGAAGAGGTTGTTGGGGACACCCGCAGCTTGAAGACTAGTCTGAGAGGAAGTTGTGGGAGTGGTTGATTTTTCATGCGTGGTTTGTTTTGGCTGGACAGGTATTTGAGCTAGTGGAACTGTGTCTGGTATGGCAGGCTGTAACATGGATGGGGCCAGAGACTTACCTTGGAGCTCTAGGATAGCCTTATCTAAAGACGCAAATTTTTGATCAACTTTTTGTTCAAATTTACCTACCAACTCATCGTTCATAGATTTAAGAAATACCTGAAGTTCACTAAAAGGGTCACCAGGAGAGCTCTGTGTAGGGACTATGTCAGACTGATGAGATTCTTCTTCACATTGCATTAAAGAAGAACTCTGGCATTCATTGTCAGTCCAAACCTCCTCAAAATGGTTATTAGAATCTAAATCAACACACTCTACAATATCATTGTTTATGTCCCAAGGTGTTGGGGCATCCTTAGGTAGTACTGTCTCATGTATTGCCCCAACCGAAAAAGTCTGGAGCTGTCAGAGAAGGATTCAAACTAACTGGTAAGTCCGAAGAAGGCTGAATAGGTGAGTAGTCTCTGGGGTTATGTACTTCAGCTTCAATGTTCATTTTAGTCATCTGAGGGTGAAATACAGTGGGAGGGGCCAGTAATGGGGTTGACTCAAATTGTTGTTCCCTAGTATCAGCCAAATGTACTAGGGAGATAGGAGGGGGACTGTCCTCCTCAGAATTTTGATCAGTCAAGGGGGTAGCTGAGACAGGTAATTTATGATTGGCTGTAACAGGGGTAGAGTGATCAGTCACCTTAGTACATGTTTGAGGATTGGAGGGATGTGGGGAAGGTGGCTTTTTAGTTTAGGATGTGCTTGCTTTCTTATGTCTTTTGTTGGAAGACTCTGAGCTGGTTGAACTCTTTCTTTTCTTGTCAGATGCAGACCTTTTCTTGTCAGAAGGAGGGGCAGGCAAGGATATTTCTAAAAAGTTTACATACTGTACATCAGTAATACCTGGTGTTTTCTTGAGGGAACCTGAAATGTAGGATTTTACTGAACTCCACACAGTTAATAACACTCGTTTGCATGTGTCTGAGGCTAGAAATGTTTTTGGATCATGGTACATGGATACATAATAATCGCACTTCTCACATACTTTAGGGTTCCACGTAGCACTCGTCCTATTGATACATTTTACGTGAGAGGTGCAACGTCTATGGGCTGTGAGGGCTAGTTTGGTACAACCCTTGTGTGAGCAGATGTTAATGTCCACGGGGGAGTCGATTTCCTGAAGAGTAATCTTGTTCATCTTGGCTGATGTGGAAGCCGGGGAGGGGAACCCTATGAATGAGTTCTGGTCTTCCAGTTTGAGGACTCCTCTTGCGAAGCAATCCTTATATTCTTCTCCAGGTGCATACGGACCTGAAGAGAAGGGAGATAAGAAACAAAGGGTTCTTTTAGAACGGGAAAGAAAAACTTGTATTTGTTCCCTGGAAATTAATAAAATAAATAATTAATGAGATTACACTTAGCCGATGAACCGGAAACGTCTAGTGTTTTGATAAGTGAACTCACCTTAAGGATATAGGTTCTTTAGTGGGGTGAATTCAGCTGCTGCTGTGGGTATCACTTGGTTTGGTTGTCCAGATTCTTCTTTGGTCACCGTAGCACCTCACCTGATCCTGTTAATCAAAACCAAGGAGTCAATGTTGCATAAAGAGATGGCAATAATACTTATTTGGCCTACTTAACTTGGGCAAAGTAGTATCTAGCCTTGTATTATTTACTTTAAATAAACTAACTAGATAGAAGTACTATTTAAGCTCTCGTATATATCGTAAGTCTGATAGTGGTGTTAATTATTGGTACCCAGGAGTGTCTCTAATATGTTAAGACATCCTTATTATAGTATGAGCAAGCCCGGAGCAGTACCCGGAAATAATTTCTATTTGGGCATGTCTAGGTAAGGCCTAGAGTATTCGGTAAGTGGCCTACTGGTGTCCGTGCCTTGTTTCCGGTGGGCTTGTTTTGGTACCAGGGTTTGTTATCGTCGTGACAGCCTCCAGAGTACTCGGCTATGGCCTATTAGTACTCGGGGCTGTGTAGGTAAGGCCTAGAGTATCCGGTAAATGTTTTATTGGAGTCCGGGACTGTGGCCAGTGGGCTTGTCCTGGACTCCGGGATCGTCATTGTTGTGACAGCCTCCCGCGTACCCGGCTAAGGCCTATTAGTACTCGGGGTTGTCTTTAGTTTTTTAAACAGTCTCCAGAGTGACCGGTCGTAGCCTAGTGGTGATCGGGACTGTTTGTTACCGGTAGTATTGGTACCTGGGGCTAGATAAGGTCTAGGGTACCCGGGGGCTTGAGAATTTTCGAAAAAGGGGTCCGGCGGACTTTGTACTCGTAAGGTTAGGCCTACTCGGCCACGAGTGTTAATTGGCGATCCGTTATGTAACTTGTACATGTTTTTAAAGTTCTCATATCTTTGTAAGTCAGTGAGATATAAACATGTTTTGTAATTTTTTTATATCTTTGTAAGTCAGTGAGAAATAAATATGCTTTTTAAAAATTATTATATCTTTGTAGGTCAGTAAGATAAATTCAATCAAGGTATTATTTCGAGTACTCTGGCTACTTGTTGTAGGCCTAATTGGTACCCTTTGGAAAAATAAATACGAGTGCCTAAAAGTAGTGAAATAGGCTACTATAAAAGTTTGTATATGTATTTGACATCACAAAATTATGTTATTAGCTATAAATATTTGGTGTTTAACACTGAAAATAATGCATATGTCTGTCTTGAAGGCAAATACTGTATGAAAAAGCACTCTTGATTGAATAATGTGAGGCATTAATAATTCTACCATCTCATAGAAGGTTTTGATGGTAGGTACTGAAGGTATTGCAGTTGATATGGGAAGAACCATCTATTTTCTACAATATGTGATAAATTTAATGAGTAACTTAGCAGTGATTGGTTATGAAAGTAACCCCTGGCCTGGGCACAACCATGGGGAGTACAAGCAAAGGGATAACAATCTATGAATTTGACACTAACATAGCACTCAACACTTAAGGAAATAAATATCAGTTACAATGTTAATACACACTTTCACAGAAAAAAAAAAAAAAAAAGGACACTGCAGCTAAAGAGCCAATTGGCTCGTATGATAACACATTTAGTTGAAGCAAAGTGGTCCTGAATACACGAACGACGACCAGCCTGGAAAACTAAGTCCATGCTTATTCAGGTTACAAGTGAAATACAATTACGAAAAATACATTCCTAAACGCATAAACAACTCGCTATGCAATTAGACTCACTATGGACTAAGAGCTGAAGCGTTTGGGAGGGGCTATGGAAACTGAATAAGGGAGCAAGGGGTTTGAGTTGTTTCCTGATGGCCGTCGGTCGAGAGAGGTCGCTCCTGGGCAGGAGGAGGAATGAGTCACGTTAATGAGAAACAAAGGAAGATCAGAATGCGCGGAGGCGCGGTGTTCAAACTGTGTTTATTCTTTTCTTTTTATTTTTTACTTTTCAGTGGCTCCGTCTCAATGACGTATCTTAGGAATGATTAAGGGGTACCCCCTAAGATGATCTTGGTTCTCGACCGTCGTAATCGAGGTTAACCCGGGCTCTGAGGAGCCCGGAACTAGGCCATATTATCATAGGCTCTTACGTCATTGACGTAAGGAGCCACCAATAAATTAGGGGCCTGAACCTGGTAGTAGTGCTCCAGGAGGCTGCCCTGTCATTAGGTGAATACTGTAATACCAGGACATTCGTAGTGCCGTGTATGCATACGGGGTGTTCCCTGCGGTTGGTTCTAGTGGGGTGCACCGGAGCCACTGGATTCTACCCCCTTGTAATTGGGGGTAATTGGGGGAAGGTGTTAGGAATGGTCTCCGGGGCAGTCTGGAGCCAGAGTTCTGAGGGGGGTGGGATGCCCATTGCCAGCCAACCCACCGATCATGACCTCTATAACTAACAAAAAACGTAAATCTGATGAACGCAAACCACACTGGAGACGGGCTGCAGCCCGTGTGCCAGTGTGAATGTTGGAAGTATGAGTGGCAGAGCGAATGAAGTTGTGGAAGTACTTGAAAGATGGAGAGTGGATGTGTGCTGCGCCCAGGAAACCCAATGGAAGGGGTGTGGTGCACAGAGGATATTGGGAAAGAATAAGTGATATCGATTGTATTGGAAGGGGGATGAATTTGGAAAACAGAAAGGAGGAGTGGGAGAAGAGTGTAATTGAGATAAAAGAGAGTAAATGGAAGATTGATTGTTCTGAAATTGAAAGTTGGTGAAAGAATACAATATGTGATATCGGCATATGCCCCGCTGGTTGGATTAAAGAGAGAGCAGAAAGAGGCCTTTTGGAACGACATCCTTAGTGTTGTTTCGGGCCTCACAGAGTATGATACTACAGTACAGTCGTAGGTGGTGACCTAAACGGGCATGTGGGAGCATGTGCTGATGGGTACGAGGGTGTGCATGGTATGAAAGGGTATGGAAGAATAAATCTAGAAGGCGAATATACTGTATACTGGAGTCCTGCGTTGCACTCAACATGGTTGTGTGTAATACGAAGTTCAAGAAAAGGCTGAGTCATCTGATCACATATAGTTCTGGGGGCACCAGTAGCCAATTTTTTTTTTTTTTTTTTTTAATGGGTTGAAGGGCCGGAGGATCCGAAGACCCCTTTTCACCCTGGCATGTAACCTATTTTACTGGTGTGTAACCTATTTTACTGTCTGGCGAAACAGAGGCAAGGGGTGTGAGGAGATTGCCCAAATATCTCCACCTGCCGAGAATCGAACTTGGTCCTCCCGGTTAGAAACTAAGCGCTCTACCAATGTCGCTACAGGCCACTCCCAGTAGCCAGATAGATTACTTCTTGGTGAACAGGAAAGACTGGAAGTTTGTTTGGGATGTAAAGGTCATCCCGAGCGAAGAATATACCTCCCAACATAAGCTCCTAGTCTGTGATTTGAGCTTAAGGCAAGATCCTGTACGAAAGAAAGTATACATGCCCAAAAGGAAAGTGTGGCTGCTGAATAAATCTGAATACAAGGATAGGTTTCGCAGCGAACTGGAGGAAATGGATAGAAATAGGGGCGCTATGCCAAATAATGTAAATAGACAATGGAACTTCCTTGAATGTAGCCTTTTTGCCGCCACTGACAGTCTGTGGCAAAACTAAGGGCCCCTCCAGGCATAAGACTCCTGGTGGTGGAATGATGACGTGGAAAATGCAATAAAGGAGAAAAGATGTTTCAAAGCATGGAAGAAAGGAGGCAGCAAGGAGGAATATCTGGTGGCTAAGCGAACTGCAAAAAAAGATATATACAACGCAAAGAAAATCATACGAGACCTGGTCATAGACCAAGTGAGTAATGCAGAAAATCCCAATGGGATCTTCAATTTAGCTAGGTGAGTTAAGGAAGACAGTAGAGATGTTGTATGAGAACAGTGTGTCAGGAATGATAATGGGACAATTTTGTATGCCGACAAAGTAATTAGAGATGCTTGGAAGGTACACTACGAAAGATTACTTAACCTGGAATTTGAATGGAACAGAGAGCACCTTAGTAACGACAAACTCCTCCCCCCCCCCTCCTTTTGATAGCGCCAGCTGTTGTAAGCAGTGCAATAATTAAATGAAGGACGGAAAAGCTGCAGGATGATCTGGCATTGTAGCCGAGAGGATTAAAGCCTCAGGTGATATAGGAGTGAGTTTGGTCACAGAGCTAATTAACTCCATCATTAGAGAGGAAGTAAGTCTGGCACAAATCTCTAATTTCTAAACTACCCTCCTTTGGTTTATATCTTTTCATCTGTGTCTTTGTCTCTAATTTCCTTTCCGGCCGTTCCATAGCTGCGGTTGTGGATGGCCATCGTTCACTTCCTCATCCTATCAACTCCGGTGTTCCTCAGGGTTCTGCCCTATCTCCAATTATCTTTCTAATTTTCCTAAATTATCTTCTCAACTGTACCTCCAGCCCTATCCATTCTATCTTACACTATTGAATTAGTTACCCAGAACGCCCCAGCAATCAAACCTTCAAAAACAAACTTAATGAAATCATACAACACTTATCTTCTGATCTAACTACCATTTCCAATTGGGGCAGAGAAAACCTTGTTGCCTTTAATGCTTCCAAAACTCAATTTCTCCATCTATCTACCCATTGTGAACTCCCAGAGGACTATCCCTTATACTTCAACAATACAAAAATCAACCCTTTATCTTCTCTCAGTATTCTCGGTGTCTCTTTTTCCTCTTCCCTCCCTTGGAAGGACCATATTACCAGTCTTGCTAAGGCGGCCTCTCAGAAGCTGGGTGTGCTCAACCGCCTCAAGGGGTTCTTTACCCCTGCACAACTTCTTGCTCTGTACAGGGGCACAGTGCGTCCTTGTATTCAGTATTGTTCACATGTGTGAGGAGGATCCTCTCACACAGCACTTCTAGACAAAGTAGAAAGGAAAGCCTTTCGTATCATTAACTCCTGTCCACTCACCGACTCTCTGCAATCTCTCTCTTCGCCGTAATGCTGCATCTCTCTCACTATTCTATCGCTACTACAATAATCAGTGTTACTCAGAGCTCTCTCAGTGTATACCACCCCCTCTATGTAGGGTATGTAGTACCCATCTTGCAACACAATCCCACCCCTACTCTGTGCAACTCTCCAACGATACTCCCAATCTTTCTTCTATTCAACAGCTGAGCTCTGGAACTCTCTCCCTGAAACCATCTTTCCCCCATCCTATGACTTAAATTGTTTCAAACTCTGTGTGTCCAGACATTTTGGCTTGAACATTCCTTGATTTTGGTCCTGTCACTCTTTCAACTCTAGGGGAGGCAGTGAAGCACTCGTCACAGGCAGTGCAATAAATAAAATGAAGGACGGAAAAGCTGCAGGATGCTCTGGCATTGTAGCTAAGATGATTAAAGCCTCAGGTGATATAGGAATGAGTTTGGTCACAGAGCTAATTAACTCTTATCATTAGAGAGGAAGTGCCCTGATGAATGGCACAAAAGTGCAATACAGTAGTAAACATATATAAGCGCAAGGGGGACTCATTGGATAGGGGAAATTATAGGGGCCTGAACATACTAGACCAAGTCATAAAGGTCTGTGAGCGAGTCTTTGAAGGTATGATAAGGGAAAGCATTTCTATCGACGATATGCAGTTCGGTTTCATGCCAGGACATGGCATAATCAACGCTATCTTCATAGTCAGGCAGCTGCAGGAAAGATATCTACTTAAAGATAGGGATCTGTATTTTATGTTTGTAGACCAGGCCTTTGATAGGGTGCCCAGAGAAGTAGTGCAGTGGGCTATGAGAAAACGTGGCATAGAGGAGTGGCTGGTGCCTGTGATAATGAATATTTACAAGGACTCACGAACAGCCGTGAGGGTGAAAGGTGAACTGAGTGAGGAGTTTTACACAGTGGATTAGGGCTAGGAAAGGTAGAAAAAAGTGGGGCATATCCATGCACAGTATACAGAAAAGGGGTGGGCGCGCGAACTCAATACTATGTAACGTCTGCCGCAGCTGGGTACATCACAGGAAGAAGCGCTGCACTAGAATAAAGGGACCTCTACCAAGTTAGAAGTCCGAAATTGAGAAATTTGTATGCATAGTATGCAAAGGTAAGCTTGTATTCAATGACCGGCTCGAGAGTGTTAACTTTGGCAATGAGGCACTGGAGATGTGAACAAGTTTTGCTACTTGGGAGAGACCATCTCTGACGGTGGTGGGGCCGAGGCCGCCACTATCGCCAGAATATGATGCGGCTGGGGAAAGTTTAGAGAACTTTTGCCACTACTCACCATGAGAAGACTCCCTCTGCCCTTGAAGGGAAAGGTGTACACTTCATGCGTTAGAAGCGCAATGACATATGCTTCAGAAACATGGCCTGTCAAAGCGGATGATACCAACAGAATGAAACACAATGAGATGAGAATAGTGAGATGGATGTGTGGTGCCAAACTGCAAGATAGGATATCAAGTGAAGAGCTAAGAAGAAGGTTAGGTATCAAGAGTATCAGTGATGAGATGCGTACTAGCAGGCTTGGATGGTTTGGACATGTAAAGAGGATAGTTGAACAAAGCTGTGTGAAAAGATGCAAGTACATGAATGTGGAGGCAGCTGCACCAAGGGGCGGACCAAGAAAGACGTGGGATCGGACTTTGCAGTCTTATCTTAAATCAAGGCACCTGACAAGTGAGGCAGCTCTTAACAGGGCTGCCTGGAGCTCCGCCATTAGGACGTGAGACTGGAACCGCGCTTCACGTGGAGTACTCGGTCTTTAAATTTGTGTACAGAATGTGTATGTACTGTATACGAATTGTACTTTTTAACGCATGGCAAATTTATTTAGTTATCTATTCTATCTATCTATCTATTGCCTGATGCCGTGATCCCCGAAGGGGTGGCCACGAACGAACCGCCCCCATGCACCTCTGTCCCCAGTCAGTCGACGCCCCTCCTCCCAACCAGCACCGCCTTCATTCATATACTTCCTCACTCCATCCTTCCACCTCTCCTTCGGTGCACCTCTCCCTCTCTGTCCCTCCACCTCGCTCTTGTACACCCTCTTAGTTATTCTCTCGCTTTCCATACTTTCCATATGGCCGAACCATCTCAAGTTGTTCCTTTTCACACTTTCCAGCACATCTACCTCCACACCACACCTCCTTACTTCCTCATTTGTCTGTCTATCCCTCCATGTAACTCCGCACGCACTTCTCAAGTAACTAATTTCCACCGCTCTCACTCTTGGTCTGAGTCTCTTCCCGAACGTCCATGCTTCGCTTCCGTAAGTCAGTGTCGGGATTACCACACTGTCATGCAAGGACTTCTTCACTTCCATACTGACCACCCTATTTCTTGTTACTGCTTTCAACGTTCCTACAACCCTCTTCCCCTGTTGCACCCTCTCCCGCACTTCTTCATCCATAGTCCCATCTTTACTCAACACACTGCCCAGATACTTAAAAGAGCTGACGATCTCCATAGCCTGACCGTTCAACTTCACCTCACACTGTGACTTCACCCCTTTCGAAGACCATAACCTTGCTCTTCCCTGCATTTACCTTCAAATTCCGTTTTTCGCACAGTTCCAAACTCATTTACCAGACCCTGCCACTCCCATTCATTATCACTCATCAGAACTGTATCATCCGCAAACAGCAGTATACTGTAGGCAGCTTCCACTCATCTCCACTTCATCTCCGTTTAACTAATATTAATATGAGTACAGTAGTTTGTAGGCACCAGCCGTTCAGGGAAGTACTCACAGAGAGGGCTTTAGTTGGAGTTAAAGGTTTGCTAGACATACTGTTTCACCACCTGGTCTCCTTAGCTGTTTTTTTTTTTTTTTTTTTTTTTCCATTTACACAAAGAGCAATTATAGCTTGCTCTTGTGATACATAAACAGTCAGGTCTCGATATACACGCGTTTCGTATACATGGATTCGTTTGGACACGATAACCCCAAAAATTCCAAAGTCGGCCACAACATCATAAACAATTTGTATATACAGTACGTGGACATTTGCGGGCGACGGGGGTCCTGCTGCAACTCTGGGTCGGCGCCGGACATTTCCGCACCGTGCGGATCGTAGCAGACGACACAAAACATAGTGTGGTTTGTTTACGTTGCAGGATATTGCGTGCTTGACACACAAATAGGCCAGCACAGTAGCAGGTCCAAAACAGTTCTTATTGATGCTGTTATTGCATGCCTGACACGCAAATATGTTTTTGATGGTATAATGTCAGCTTAAGGTAGGCTAAAGGCTCAAATAGGGGACTTTGGGAAAGTGGCTGGAACTAATTGAATTAATTCCTGAAATGCTAGGTTTTTCCAGGGTTAAATAGGAAGGGAAATATCCCCAGGCTACCTTTAGGATCAACCTTTCCTGGTACCTGGCGCGGGGTACGAACCTCTGAAGGGAATTTAACCCCCCTAAAAACCCACAGGTTTTGAGATGCCTTGGGTGGGGTTCGAACCCTGGTTAGTGACGCACCACCATCACCACCAGGCCCGCGCGCTAACCCACTGTACTACCACGGACGTACTAAAAGTATAGCAACCTTAGTCCAATTTTTAAGAACCAGGTGATAGTCTCGTGGTGTTATCACGTGATGAGTTTATTGGACTTACCATCTACGACTATTTTACGCTATACCTGACGTCAACTCGGGTTAGTATTATTGTGGGTGCGGGACATTTTCGAGGGCATTACAATTCCCAAAAGGCCTGTTATTTCTAATACACGGTTTTGCTATACAGTGCATATACTATAGGTTTGACTCCTGCAAGGAGATAAAGAAAACCTAATATTTAGTAGTGGCCCCGTAATCATTGACGATTATGCCTATTACATAAGGCTACCTCTTCAAACGCCCATAAGCGCAGTTTGAAACTACCGCCGCAGAGCTCAGAGGAACCTTCATCATAAGCACACGCTAAATCACTCATGGTTCGTCTTTATGATTGGGTTCTCACTACGAAAAAACATCGTAACAAATAAAAAATATAAATAAAATAAGAATAACTATTCATAAGCTTTCCATATTCCATGGATGTACTTCTGTGGATTCTTGGACCAGACGCTGGCTAGTGCATCTATCCACCTTCACTGACATATCAAGTATACCAAAATCCTTAATACATCAACGAATGGAAGGGGATGGTCGGGAGGGCCCCAGTCGTCAATGATTACGGGGCCACTACTAAATATTAGGTTTTCTTTATCTCCTTGCAGGAGTCAAACCTATAATTTATTAGTGGCCCCTCCATCATTGACGATTATGCCTGATATCTAAGACTGGAGGGGGACATTCGTAATAATATCATAACCATTGCAAATAGAATAGGCAGATAATCAAACAACCACATAGTATTCTTACTTTGTAAAAAAATATATATTTATGTATAAACTTTATACAACATATAAAAAGGGGTACAAGCATGGGCGTGCTTAAAGAAGCCTACTTGAGGAAAAAAGGTAACTATGAGAATCTGTTCACAGATCTGAAAGTTAAAGGCACCCCACTTAAAGTAAGTGGTGAAAAATAAAACTTTATGTTTACATGTGCACATATAAACCCCATTATTCTAATGTGTATATTCCTTAAAATTAGACACAGAAATAGAATAAATTCTTGTACTATCGCAGATGTACTTACTAAAATGCTACTCGTAGTTGCATCTACCGAGAACTCTTAAAATTAAATTGCTTCAACAGTGTACCCCACTGAAAGAAACCATTGTTGTACTACTGTACCTCAACAACATTTCCCGTAGGCATTACTACAGAGAAATTTTAATCACAACACTTATACATTGTATCACAGCTCGTATACTCTGTACATATCCTCCGGCGGGGTCTAGGGTGTCTTATGTTTCACTGACTGCACCCCCCCCCCCCCCTCTCTTTCTTAACCTAAACAATTAGTGACTTAGAGACCCATCTAGACCCTTTGCCGTAACGCTATACATGGCATTGATGGTTTGTCTAGTGCTACCGACAGGTATCGAGTAAAAAAAGTATGATTTGAAGCCCATAGTTGAGTAGTAGCTATGTCTTCAACAGAAAATATTTTTAGAAAAACGTAAAGATACTTTGCGTAAATCGTGGGCCTTACCCACTACGCCGGGATTACTCTCTTTAATTACTTCTACTAGCAGAGAAGCCATTTTACGTTTCATTATTCTTTTACCTGTACTCGATAACCATAAAGCACCTTGTTGGTTAAGAGGTGCCACTCTCATATATTTGGTTCAAGCTTGTACAGGACACAAATTATGGTGCACTTTACCCCGTTTCAACGCCGGCACCGTGAACTCTGAGAAAACATGTTCACTATGTTCATTCTTGGCGATGAACCCTGGGGAAGGTGCAATATGAATGCAATCATTTAGTCTACCAAACCTTATGCAATTAGGGGTGTTGTTCATCGCCGCCAGCTCAGACACCCTGTTACCAGTTGCCAAAACCATAAGAAACACAGCCTTTTTTTAATAGCAATTCAAAATCTGCCATATTCTGATACAGACGGGAATGAAGCAAAGATAACGCTTTGTCAAGAGACCAGGTAGGCATGAGCTGACGGGGAGGTGAGCGGAGTTTGAAGCATGCTCTCATGAAACCTGTTTCTTCCGCTTGTGGTATGGTTAGACCTGTAAGGTCAAAGAATGGCACCCTGATAGCTGTTAAGTGATTTTTTAGAGTCACTACAGATAGACGTTTCTGTTCAAACAAATAGTTTAAATAATTAAAAACTAATGCCACCGAAGGTACTGTCTGTTCTGTTCTAACTATCCAAGAAGTAAAGGACTGCCAATGAGATTGATATTGCCTCTTGGTAGATTGTGTGTACTGATTCATAAATTTATCTGTCACGTTTCTACCATATGGCGTTAGCCAGTTGGCCTCCTGAATGTCCACAATGCAAAAGTCAGCGAGGTCTTTTAGGTTGCCAATCGTGTCTAAGTGGAAATACCCGACCGGGAGCGACACCGGGTTCGGGCACCACATTCTCAATTGCTGGTACCACAACTGTGCCGGCCACAGGGGCACGATTAACGAGACTATGCCTCGATAATCCTGTAGTTTGTTGACTTCGTGGCACATTAGAGAAGCGTCTGGTGGCGGAAACAGATAAATGGAACTCCACCTGTTCCAATCCGTCACCAATGCGTCGGGCCCCCCCGCCGGCGTTAATGTCCGGCGTGTGAGGTACCGAGGGAGTTTGTGATTCTCCTCTGATGCAAACAGATCCACTTGTGGACGGTAAGGTTCTGCAATCATTTGATCGAAAATGTTTTGCTTGAGTGCACACTCTACTGGTGTGCTCTGTCTCCGAGACAGCGCGTCTGCCCAGACGTTTGCTACGCCTGGGAGATATGATGCATGAAGATGAATGTGCAGCTTGTTGGCTAGCACAAAAATCTTTTCTGACACGTCTAGCAACTTCCGAGACCTCGTTGACCCTTGTCTCTGAATGCAGTGAACTGCATTGAGATTGTCCATCCTGAAGGCCACTGACTTTTCTCGTTAAGTAGAGCCGTGAACCTGAAGGAAATACAAGGGGACTAGTAACTCTTTTACATTTA
The DNA here is from genome assembly GCA_032716605.1 of Paralithodes platypus. Taxonomy (NCBI): domain Eukaryota; kingdom Metazoa; phylum Arthropoda; class Malacostraca; order Decapoda; family Lithodidae; genus Paralithodes; species Paralithodes platypus. Next base: position 17,936,518 of record CM064530.1, read on the forward strand.
TGTGAGAGGTTTCTGAAGGGGACCAAAGCCTTTGACCCTGATGCCCGAGGTTTGACTGAAAGTCCCAACCTATCGTCCCTGACGCATCCGTGTCCACCCATACCGTCGGCGGAGGAGAGGTCCATGACATGACTGAGTGCAACATTTCCCTCTTCGCCCAGACTGCTAGTAAGCTGTGTATTAATGTTGGGATAGGCCATAATTTTCCCGCCGGTAAGAGTGGGAAATATTTGTTGCCCTCCAAGATTAAACGTTTGACTTTCAACCGGCCCAACTTCACAGTTAGTTGAACCCAGTTGAGAGAACCGACAAGAGATTCCCAGAGTCTCCGTGTCGTAGTCAGACTGTGGAGAAACATGAACAGTTTCTTGCAAAATCTGTTTCGATTGTCCACACTCTGACTCAGAGTGAGAGATGCTGTGTCCCAGACCAGCCCTATCCACTGAATTACTTGTGAGGGAACAAGGTTTGACTTTACCAAGCTGACCTTGAATCCTAGAGATTTGACATGGTTTAACGTAATGTTGACATGAGTGTTGCATAACTTTTCTGTCTCTGCCACCACCAGCCAGTCGTCCAGATACCACAAGATCCTGATCCCTTGTTCTAAAATGGGCATCAGGCCTTGCCGGACTAATTTTGTGAATATGCGTGGCGCTAGGTTCAACCCAAACGGCATCCTTTGAAAGACATAAGTCTGATGCATTATTCGTAAAGCCAGAAATTTTTTAAATCTCTTGTTTACCGGGACATGCCAATACGCGTCTGTCAGGTCTAATGAACACATCCACCCTCCCGGCGGAAGTGTTAGCCTGATTTGATTCACTGTCAGCATCCTGAAGGACACGTTGTGAATGTGGAGATTCAAATAAGACAGGTCTACGATCGGTCTCATCTGAATACTGTCCCTTTTTGGTACTAGAACTAGTTTGGATGTAAACACCGGGTAAGTCGGGGGGACGGGGATAATGACACTCTTGGTAATCATCTCCTGAACTAGTGACTCCACCTCTAAAGAAACACGATTGGCCTTTGTTGGCTGACGTAAGCGAGGTCGCCGGAGCCACTGCCAAGTGATGCCTTTGCGTACCACAGTCCTCGCCCATGTTCTTAATGGCCATGCCTGATGACACGCCTGGAAGGACCCAGTTAGCAGACTGGGGTTCGCCGGCTGGACTACCCTCTTTTCCAACACGCCTTGGACTGGCCCCGGGAGTGAGAGAGACCTTAGTTTTTTGCTGGTGGAGGTGTACCCTTGGACGACTGGCCGGGTTTGGCTGGAGGCGGGCCCTGACCTGGTCGTTGGTGAAACTTGTGGCCTTTACCTGAGAAATTACCCTGTTTATACCTGAACTGAGCCTGACCCTGGGTGGAAGGGGACTTTGGCTGATGAAAAGACTTAGACCCCCTAGTTTGAGCTTTCGAAACTGGTTTGGGTTTAGGGAAAGTGAAGGTAGGTTTCTTAGGTTGAGAGGGACTTTGTTTGAATGCTTGTGCCATATTGAAAACAGTCTTCCAAACTGCTGGTGAAATCAAAGAAGGAGTTAGAACTGGAGACAGAACTACTTGGCTTGCAATACGGTAAGGAAGTTTCTTCACTAAGAACATCCTCAGATCCTGCCTTGCTCGAACTGCCTCTAATAAGGCCGTCAGAATATCTCCTAAAGACTGTATGGAAGTCTGGAGAAGCAAGCGCCGGGAAAGTTCAATGGCTTTCTTGACTTGACTTCCGCGGCTTCTATTGCCTGAGAAGAGCGTAACAGAGACTTTGTTACTTGCTGGGTAACAATATATTGCGAAAACAGTCTAAACGCTTTTCCTCTTAACCTAAACTCGCGGTCTAGGTGAGCTGGGGAAGGCGTGCTAAAAGGATCTTTTAATTCGCACAAATTGATTTTAGGGGCAGCCAAGAAATCAAACAAAGCAGAGGGAACTCCGCCGGCACTAAAAACCGGAAGAGAGAACCAAGAATGGTGTTCTTGAGGGATTTGGTGGGAAGATTTTGACGTGAAAGTAGTTGCAAAATTTTGAGCCTCTGTTTCCCATTCCACCCAAGGTCCCGTACCCAACTGCCCCACCTGCAAGACTGGATTAGAGGCTGAGTGTGTGATCGGAAACATATCCAACTCCGGCATCAAAGCAGAAAGTGCCTTGACGTCGTTAAAGCCGTCATTCTTAGTCCAGTAAGAAAATAGTTTTGAAGCTGAGGCAGGGGGTAGGGCTGGTGTTGATGCATACACAAAAAAGTCATGGTTATAATAACTTGTAATGGCCTTAATATGAACATCCAAAACATTTCCTTGACTATCCAAAGCTCTGAGTTTTCTAGACTTATTACCTTGGATTACCCACTCATGTGGTACAGGGAGCTCCCCCGAAATAGTAGCTTGTGCTGCCTCTGGCTTAGTTGGTAACATTGCTACCCATGACTCATCAGGCCCGTATAAAAGAGGCATAGCTCCTTTTTTGACTGGCGCCTTGTCTAAAGGAGGGGGAGTTATGTCTGATATGACTCGCACATTAGAAGTAGTGAGAGCTGCTGTGCCTGGCACATTGGAAATTGGATCTGACACAAGAGGGGGGTTAGGTATTTTAGCTAAAGCAATGGATGTAGCCAGAGGTCGCACATTCGTCGACGTCGCGGGAGCTCCCGTACCAACTGTAGGAGTTTCTGGCGTAGGGCCAAAGAACTTATTAAGTGCATTCAATAGTAATCCATCAATCTCTTATGCCGTTACATACCTAGCCGATGACGAACTCCGTGGAGATTCGACAGTACCCTGAGAGTCGTCTAGAAGCTGACTGGACTCTTCAACCTCCATCTCTGAGACCAGAGATCGTTGTTCTTCATCCGTTAAGTCTGGCCTATCATGGGAAGATCCCGCCGAAGCCGGGACCTCCACATGCTGCCATGTTAAATCTGGGATAGAAGATGGTACATCGGCATCCCGGTGGACGTCAGCGACTACTTGAGTCACAAAGGGATGTGTTCTGTCCTGCCAGGACTGTGAGTATCGCCATACACCTTGGCTGTGCCTGTCACTCGCTTGCGAGCTTGGTATACTCTCCGATTGAGAGCCCTCACCCGAGCCCCCTAGAGGTTTATAGTTTCTGTAAGACACTTCTAAATCTGAGGCTGACACACGTGACCTGGTAGAAAAAAGCATGAATATCAGGTACTGAAATGTCCGCCGGGGCATCCTCCACCACATTCTCTGACTCCACCCCCGACCTGTCAGATTGGACGTTAGACTTGGTGGGGGTAGAGGCAGAAAGCGGGGTACCAGGCTTCGGCGACAGCCGTGAGTCCTTTCTCGCCGGAGGATCCCTTTTGGATGATTTGTGACTCTTACTCGACTTATGCTTAGTACTAGTAATGTCTAGTAAAGGCGGGTGCCCAACCCCGAAAGGAGTTGAAATAGATAGATAGATCCCCCCGCCAAAGGCGGCTTTCTAGGGCCTTTCCTAGCTGATGCTGAGAGGATTGGGTTCTAGTCATGTGGTGATGGGCTGGTCTATCCGAGTGAGAACTGAGCGATCTCTGCCATACCCATAGCTTACTCTGACTGTTCCTTTTACTTATATATCTTCTAGATCTCAAGTGGCGGCGTCTTTTCCGTGGATTGACCTCCCTACTGCCAACCTAGAAGTTGGCAGATTGGGAGCCAAAGCGTCACATTTTTCCCTTACCCCTCAACTTTCCCTTCATAATTGCAGAGGGGCACAGGGCCTTGGGTGGGGCTTTGGTTTCTCGGGCGTTTCCGCTCCCTGCCTTGGAGTGGCTTCGGTCACCCGGGCTTTGTTAGTGGTAAGCAGGGAGGATTTTGTGGGGGCGCTCGTTTATGGCCTTGGCCTTGCTCGAGACCTTGGGGCTGTTCGGTCAGACAGCCTGGGGAGCAACAACAACAACAACAACAACAACAACTAGTAATGTCTTTAGATCCCCCACTCGCTTCCTTTTTCTTCTTCTTTGAAGGTGAAGCAGAGTGGCCCGAACCTGTCACCTGCTTCCTCAGTGGTGACCTTGATGTGGACCTCGTCTCCGTTGCCAAAGGTGACGGTGAGCGAGGCCTCTTAGACTTGCCGGGGGAGGGTGTGGCAACCTGTCCCCGCCCGGTCTTTGAGGTCTTACGTGCACGTATCTTATACTGAGGGGGGGTATGTTTGATAATTAAAAGCTCCCATAGCTCAAGGTTATCACATTGCAATGCTTTATGTGCTACATCCGTTGAGTAAGTAGCGAGAAGTTGTTTCACTTCTTGTAAAGCCATCGCCGCAGTATTATCTTTCTGAATTAGAACTTTAACACTTAAGAGGTTACAAATAGTGCAATTCTTTGTCACCCATATCCCCCGTGACCGATTAACACATTTAATGCAGAGCTTGTGAGCAAAAATAGGGATACCTGAGCATAACGGCGTTGAACATAAAGCAATGAGAGGGTCAAGTGCCGACATGACAGAGACTGGGGGAAAACTACCCCGCCCCCGGGAACTACCTGGGCACCTGGCGCCACGCCGGTACTCCGCCCTGGAAAGAGAAATTTCCAGGAATTAATGCTCATAAGGTTGCCCCAAAATGGTACAAAACATGTGCCACAAAACCGCCGGTCGACGAACCGTAGCACTCCACCACTACTTTTCGTTTTCCTTTAGTTTCATATTAAAGATTTCAGCATATCTTTACCTGTCCAAAAGATTTAAGCATATCTTCTGAATCCTCATAAAGATGAAGCATATCTTTATTAAAGATGAAGTCCTTCAAGTATCCCTTTACACTTGAAATACTAGTAAGATTCAGGCATCTTTTTATCCCATAAAAAGTCTAAGCCTATCTTAATCTCTAATCCGGCTTCTCCCAGAAGCCCTCATAGATCGCCGTCTTGAAGGCCGTGATACCCTATTGTATCAATCAATTGTTTGGCAAATTATCGCGAATTGCAAATCTGTTAATATAACCACCCGAAGGTACAACCGCCGGGTTTTATATGCAATGTCAACCAATTGTACCTGCCCCAGACCTCTTTGTAAAAAGGTCGCCGGGAGGGAAAGACCAAACAAACAAACAGCATTGTTTCAATGGCTTTGAAAAGCCGAGAAAACCATATCCAACAGGTGTCAGCATGATCACCTAGATAAATGTGTGGAGCCCACCTCGCCGGGAATAACACAGGAAGTGAAACACTAGTAAGATTCAGGCATCTTTTTATCCCATTAAAAAGTCTAAGCCTATCTTAATCTCTAATCCGGCTTCTCCCAGAAGCCCTCATCGATCGCCGTCTTGAAGGCCGTGATACCCTATTGTATCAATCAATTGTTTGGCAAATTATCGCGAATTGCAAATCCGTTAATATAACCACCCGAAGGTACAACCGCCGGGTTTTATGTGCAATGTCAAACCAATCGTACCTGCCCCAGACCTCTTTGTAAAAAGGTCGCCGGGAGGGAAAGACCAAACAAACAGACAGCATTGTTTCAATGGCTTTGAAAAGCCGAGAAAACCATATCCAACAGGTGTCAGCATGATCACCTAGATAAATGTGTGGAGCCCACCTCGCCAGGAATAACACAGGAAGCCTGATCACAGGCTCGACCACAGAAAACGCAGTTTCTGATGAGCCCTCAAGCTACCAAACTCGCCGGGGTAACTTACTTATTTTAGCCATCCTGACTAAAACTCGGTAAACAAAACGGCTTTCTCGGAGCAATCGAGAAAAACCGCCGGAAAGGCAACCCACACCAAACAGAACGCAGTCTGATCAACATAATCAGACCCACAGTCCGAAGCTCCTGGATCAGCCAATCACAACTAATCCAGGACACACATGGCACATGAATACATTTTTATTATAATAAACAATGAAAACACTTGCATATGTGAAAAAACTACGAGTGGCTGGCTAGGCCTGGTGAAAACGGAAAAAACACGACGTCGAAACACCATCGAAAAGCACTCCATCCCACCAAAACTGGAACAGCCGCCACATCAAAATCGTAGAAAACACCCAGGTAAGGGTAACACTGACTCGGGACCCAGAAAGAACTCCACTAAGTGAAGAAAAATACACCAGGAACGTCAGTACAAATAACATAGGCTACTCCATCAGAAAGATAGCTAGAAGCCCGACATCGCGTAGTTAAAGCCTCCTAACAAGCTAGGACTAAAGATGGCTAAACACGAAAAACAGTTTCAGAGCGTCCTCAACTCGACCACGAGGGTCCGTCCGAAATAGACGCCCCAACAAAAACGACCCAAAATACACTTGTTCTGCGAGAAAACCACCCATGATACCCCTGATACGCTAATCCTAACCTTACTCAAGACATCCCAGAGTAAACAAATGAGAAAAAACTCACTAGGGACGCAAGAATGCGGAATCAAAGCGGAGCACTGTGGGGGACACGTCTGGGTGTGTCTGGGTGCAGAGCAAGGAAGGTGGATAGATGCGCTAGCCAGCGTCTGGTCCAAGAATCCACAGAAGTACATCCACGGAATATGGAAACCTTATGAATAGTTATTCTTATTTTATTTTTATTTTTTATTTGTTACGAAGTTTTTTCGTAGTGAGAACCCAATCATAAAGACGAACCATGAGTGATTTAGCGTGTGCTTATGATGAAGGTTCCTCTGAGCTCTGCGGCGGTAGTTTCAAACTGCGCTTATGGGCGTTTGAAGAGGTAGCCTTATGTAATAGGCATAATCGTCAATGATGGAGGGGCCACTAATAAATAAGGTACTGTACTGTACGAATTAACCGTGTATATCGAGACCAGACTGTACTCTTACACACCTTACACTAACTTAATTATTTTCTCTTTCCAAGCTCCTCTTACTTTGAGTTCTGGGGATCAACTGCTTTCCTGGAGATTAAAAACTTGTTAAACTTTGACATTTATAAAGATGGAAGTAGCGATTAGTCAAGTACGTGTGTACAGGCAGGAGACGTAGGTCCCTTAGCGGATAGCGAGTTACTCTTGGCTTTGAGTAATGGAAGTTTACAGTACTGTACCTGTATATAAAGGATGGCTGGTATCTATTTACCATTTTGATGGAGATTCTTATAACCCCTACTCAGCTTAACAACTGAGCATGGTGTGAATGGTAGAGCTGGTGTGTATATGTGGTTGGTTGTAGAGTAGCTGCATTTCTTTCTGTCAAGATTGTCTGTAGTTTTGCTAGACATCTACTTTGTGGAGACTAAACCCATCTTACAGTATATTAAGTTACCACTCACTTTACAGTCACTGTTTCAGACTATGTTTTTTTTTTTTTTTTTTTTCTATGTGATTGAGGGAGGCAAAAGGCATAACTGCCTATAGCGAGTGCCTCCCCCATAGTTGAAAGAGTGACAGGGCCAAAATCAAGGGACGTTCGAGCCAAAATGCCTGGACACACGGAGTTTGAAGCAATTTAAGTCATAGGAAGAGGGAAAGACTGATTCTGGGAGAGAGTTCCAGAGCTCAGATGTTGAGTAGAAGAAAGTTTGAGAGTAACGTTTCACTCTTGGGTTGGAGAGTTGCACAGAGTAGGGGTGGGATTGAGTTGCAAGACGGGTACCACGTGCCCTACGTAAAGGAGGTGGTATGCACTGGGATAGCTCTGAGGAACACTGATTATTATAGTAGCGATAGAATAGCGAGAGAGATGCAACATTGCGGCGGAGAGAGAGAGAGATTGCAGAGAGTTGGTGAGTGGACGGGAGTTAATGATACGAAAGGCCTTCCTTTCAACTTTGTCTAGGAGAGCGGTGTGAGAGGAACCTCCCCACACATGTGAACAATACTCAATACAAGGGCGCACTATGCCCCTGTACAGAGCAAGAAGCTGTGCAGGGGAAAAGAACCCCCTAAGGCGGTTGAGCACACCCAGCTTCTGGGAGGCTGCCTTAGCAAGACTGGTAATATGGTCCTTCCAAATGAGAGCAGAAGAAAAAGAGACACCAAGAATATTGAGAGAAGATGAAGGGTTGATTTTTGTATTGTTGAAGAATAAGGGATAGTCCGCTGGGAGATCCTGACGGGTAGATAGATGGAGAAATTGGGTTTTGGAAGCATTAAAGTTAACAAGGTTTTCTCTGCCCCAATTGGAAATAGTATTTAGATCAGAATTTAAGAGTTCTATGGCTTCATTACGTTTGTCGTTGAGGGATTGCTGGCTGGGGCGTTCTGAAAAACTAATGGAGTAGTGTAAGGTTGAGTCGTCTGCGTATGAATGGATGGGAATTAAGGTACAGTTAAGGAGATCATTTATAAAAATTAGAAAGAGAATAGGAGATAGGACAGAGCCCTGAGGAACACCGGAGTTTATAGGGTGAGGAAGTGAACAATGGCCGCCCACAACCGCAGCTATGGAACGGCCGGAAAGGAAATTAGAGACAAAGGCACAGATGGAGGGATAGAAACCGAAGGAGGGTAGTTTAGAAATTAAAGATTTATGCCAGACTCTATCGAAGGCTTTCGATATGTCTAGTGCAATAGAAAAAGTCTCACCGAAGTCCCGAAAGGAGGATGACCAAGAGTTAGTAAGATATGAAAGAAGATCACCAGTAGAGCGACCCTTAAGGAAGCCATACTGGCGATCTGAGAGCAGATTATGAGAAGAGAAATGCTTAAGAAATTTGGAAGCAAGAATAGTTTCAAAAACTTTAGAAAGACAGGAGATAAGAGCAATTGGACGATAGTTGGAGGGTTGACAGCGGTCACCCTTCTTTGGGACAGGTTGAATGTGAGCAAACTTCCAGCATGAAGGGAAGACGTTAGAGGATAGACAGAGACGAAAGAGTTTGCCTAGGCAGGGAGTCAGCACGGAAGCACAGTTTTTGAGAACAACAGGAGGAACACCGTCCGGACCGTACGCCTTATTAGTGTTAAGCCCAGAGAGGGTAGAAAGTACATCTTTAGAAGAGATTAGGATATTAGGCATAAGTAAGAGAGAGGAGGGCGGAGAGGGAGGAATAGCACCGGAATCATCCAAGGTGGAGTTTCTAGCAAAAGTTTGAGCGAAGAGTTTAGCTTTGTCAGAGGAAGAAGTGATGGTTGTGCCATCAGAGTGGGAAAGGGGAGGGAAAGACGAGGAAGAGAAATTGTTGGAGAGGTTTTTGGCTAGATGCCAGAAAGCTTGGGAAGAGCTAGAATTGGATAGTTCAGTGCATTTATTATTGATGAAAGAGTGTTTGGCAAGTCGAAGAACAGATTTGGCTTGATTCCGGGCAGAAACATATGAAGAATGAGAGTCTTGAGTTTTAAGGCGTCGGTACCGTTTGAATGCTTCCTCCTTATTGCGGACAGCAGTAGAACAGGCGTGAGTAAACCAAGATTTTTTAGCATTAGTCTGAGAGAAAGAGAATGGAATGTATGCTTCCATGCCCGATAGGATTACCTCGGTAATGCGTTCAGCACTCTCCGAGGGTCCCCGGCCATGGAAGCAGAAATCATTCCATGGGAAATCAAAGAAGTACTGCCGAAGAGCCTCCCAGTCGGCAGCGCCAAAGTGCCACAAGCGCCGCCGGCTAGGAGGATCGGGTGGCTGTACTGGAGAGATAGGACAGGTGACAGAGATAAGTTTATGGTCGGAGGAGCCCAAAGGAGAGAAAAGATCGACAGTATAAGAAGAAGGGTTAGAAGTTAGAAACAGGTCAAGAATGTTGGGCCGATCTCCGATGCGATCCGGGATACGGGTGGGTTGCTGAACTAACTGCTCTAGGTCATTTAGGATAGAAAAGACGTAGGCTTGTTCACCAGGTGGATCAGTAGTGTGAGAGGAGAGCCATTGGCGGTGGTGAACGTTGAAATCTCCTAAGATGGAGATTTCTGAGAAAGGAGAAATGGATAGAATGTGTTCCACTGTAGAGTTTAGATAGTCAAAGAATTTGAAAGAAATTTGAAAGAATTTGAAAGAAGTTGCTATGAGAACTTAGATAGCGGTTCTCTTAGGATGATGTCGATCTGTTCAGTATCCACCCCTTGCTTACATTATTCATATGGTCACATCTAAATGATATTTAAAGAAAAATGAGTGCCAACTGTCCTAAATGTACCAAGAAAGTCTCTAACAAGGGACTGAACTGAGCTGGTTCCTGTGGTGGCTGGTTTCACAGTGAGTCCGCTGGCATAGAGAGCACTGAGTACCCAACCGTCATCAAAAGCCATAAAGCTGGTTTCAGGTGGTTCTGTGTTGGTTGCTTAGCAATGGCCGAGGCCTCCTTGAGGCTAAGTGGTGATCTGGCGACTTTAAGAATCGCTAACCGCAGAGATAGTTGATGGTTTGGCGAATCTGGCATGATCGCTGACTATGGAGATCGGCATCGTGTCAGCGACAGTTGAGAATATGTGTTGAGACTGGGGGAACTTGAGAAGAAGTTGAGCAGTACTAATGTGTCCTCTTTTGCTAACATGCTTTGTGAGACTATGGTGAGCACCAAAAAGAACCACCCAAGGGCGCTGTCAAAGTAATATATCAGGGCAAGCCCAGGTTGGTCCCAAACCAGCAGGTCCTTATTGTGAAGCCTACCACTGAATCACCTACTCAAACAACCCCTCAGAGAGCCAAGAACATTGTGAACTTGACTCCGTACCTGTTGACCGTTATTCAAAGACTGAGTCAGAAGCAGTAGCGGTGAAGTTCCTATCTGAAATAGCTAAGAGCAAGGCCAGTACATACATACATACACAAATTTAAAGACAGAGTGCTCCACACAAAATGCAGTCCTGGTCTCACGTCCTAATGGCAGCATTCCAGGCAGCCCTGTTAAGAGCTGCCTCACTTGTCAGGTTCTTTGATTTAAGATCAGACTGCAAAGTCCAATCCCACGTGAGGCAATTCGGTTGTCCCTCGGTGATAACAGTGGCTATAGTGTTTCAAAGCCCCCCAAATTGCTCCCCAAAAAATTACCTTAACAGGAATTTCCACTTCAATGGAAGACGATGAGATCCTCTCCAGTATCACCATTAAGAATCGAAGGATAAAGTCTCTGATAGACGATAGTCATGAATTCAAGATACTTTTCACTATAACAAGACAACAAGTTGGCAGTAATAAAGATTTCCCCAGAGATACGTTCTGCTACTGTCCATGAACACAACTATGTTTATGTTGGACTCAGAAGATATTGTGCTTATGATAGATTCTGGCTTAGCCAATGGCATCACTGCCAAGGCTTTGGGCACAATACTGACAATTGTAAAGCTTGATGAACCCACGTGTTTTTTGTGCCGGTGGCCACAAATTCGTGGACTGCACTAATAAGCACTCGCCTAAGTGTGTAAATTGCTCTTCCTCAAGGTATGGGGAGACTGGCTCTGGTCGTCCACTGTCAGCTGAGTCAGTTGCTAACTTTGCATCTAGTAGGCACTGTTTGATTACGAATTCCCAGCGAAAGCGATTAATCAAAAACCCAAACTTCATCAATTAATAAAACTTCTAACACTTCCCCGGAGTCAGCTAAACATTTGTATCAAGATGGATCATATATATAAGACCTTAGCTGAATTCAAGCTTAATATTTTGTGTCTGACAGAGAATTGATTGTGCAAGTCCGACATCCATATCATTAGTAGTGCTTCGCCAAAGTCCTTTTCCATAGATATGTAGATATGCATATCTACAGTAGGTCGTCCAAAAGAAATACCCAGAGACCCAAGCCCATTTGGGGTCTCCAGTGTGCCAAGACCTTCTGCAGATCATCCTGGTGGAGTATGAGCCTGAGTACATACTGTACATACATACATACATACATACATAAAAGAACGTTGAAAAAGATATAGTAAACAAATGTAATAAAGAACCCAAACTGTTCTATAGTTATATCAACGGCAAAACAAAAATAAAGGACAAAATAACAAAGCTTAGGGTAGAGGGTCTTTTAAGTATCTGGTCAGTGTGTTGAGTAAAGATGGGACTATGGATGAAGAAGTGCGGGAGAGGGTACAACAGGGGAAGAGGGTTGTAGGAACGCTAAAAGCAGTAACAAGAAATAGGGTGGTCAGTATGGAAGTGAAGAAGTCCTTGCATGACAGTGTGGTAATTCCGACACTGACTTACGGAAGCGAAGCATGGACGTTGGTTGAGAGACTCAGACCAAGAGTGAGAGCAGTGGAAATTAATAACTTAAGGAGTGCGTGTGGAGTTACATGGAGGGATAGACAGACAAATGAGGAAGTAAGAAGGAGGTGTGGTGTGGAGGTAGATGTGCTGGAAAGTGTGAAAAGGAACAACTTGAGATGGTTCGGCCATATGGAACGTATGGAAAGCGAGAGAATGACTAAGAGGGTGTACGAGAGCGAGGTGGAGGGACAGAGAGGGAGAGGTAGACCGAATGAGAGGTGGAAGGATGGAGTGAGGAAGTACATGAACGAAGGCGGTGCTGGTTGGGGGGAGGGGCATCGACTGACTGGGGACAGAGGTGCATGGGGGCAGTTCGTTCGTGGCCACCCCTTCGGGGATCACGGCATCAGGCAATAGATAGATAGATAGATAGATAGGGTAGAGGGTCAATTATATGAAGACACAGTGGGTATGTGTGAAATTATGAATGATACATTAACATCCGTGTTTGTGGAGGAGGATGACTATGTAGAACCTGTGATGGAATTGAACGAGATACAGGGACTAGAGTTGATAGAAGTCAACCAGGATGAACTAAAATAATTGTTGGAAGAATTGGACGTGAGAAAATCTATGGGCCCAGATAACATTGCTGGATGGGTATTAAGAGAATGTTCTGAACAACTAGTGAGATCTATTTTTAATATTGTTAAACACTCATTAAACAAGGGGGAACTTCCCTTAGAATGGGAACAAGCAAATATAACTCCAATATATAAAAGTGGAAATAAAGAAGACCCGCTAAATTATCGACTGGTATCCTTAATAATAATAATAATAATAATAATAATATAACGAGTGTTATATGCAAGCTTTATGAAAAGATTATTAGAAAAAGATGGGTGGGTATGTTGGAGGAGAGGGAAATAATTTCAAGCAAGCAGTTCGGGTTCAGAAAAGGTCATTCGTGTACCACAATTTTTTTGAGTTACTATGATAGGGTAATTGACATTGTACAAGGGAGGGAGGGGTGGGTAGATTGTATTTACTTAGATTTCAAGAAGGCATTTGATAAGGTGCCTCATAAGAGATTGTTGTGGAAGCTCAGGACTGTGGGGCGGGTTGAGGGAGTATTATTAAAGTGGATGGAAAACTATTTAATTGGGAGGGAAATGCGAACAGTAATAAAAGGAAAGTTCTCCTCGTGGAAAAGGGTAAAAAGCGGAGTGCCTCAAGGATCGGTGTTGGCCCCAATCATGTTTTTGGTTTTCATCAACGACCTTCAAATGGGAATAGGCTCATATATATCTATGTTTGCTGATGATGCAAAATTAATGAAGCATATTACAGGTAGGAGTAGTTGTGAAGAATTACAGAGAGACCTAGATAAAGTATATGAGTGGAGTCAAACTTGGAAAATGGAATTCAACACGAGTAAGTGTCAGGTTCTTGAGATGGGAAAAAGTAAATATAGACCTTCTTGGGAATATAAAATAGGAGATGAAATAATTAGTAAAGCTGGGAAAGCAAAAGACCTAGGGGTAGTTATGGCAGACAGCTTGTCACCTAAACAGCATATAAATAAAATAACTGGTGAAACCTATGCAGTGTTGACTAACATGAGAATAGCTCTGAATTATTTAGATGAAGAGATGTTAGCAAAAATAATAGGAACAATAATACGACCAAGACTGGAGTATGCAGCAGTGGTGTGGTCTCCACACCTTATAAAACATAATAAAAAACTGGAAAGAGTTCAGAGAGTTGCCACTAAGATGATAGCTAGCCTTAGAGACCTGCCATATGAGGAGAGATTGGAGAGGCTAAAGCTGCCAACGCTGAGGGAGAGGAGAGAGAGAGGTGACATGATCATGATGTTTAAGTGTGTGAAAGGTTTTGAGAAGATCGATAAGGGAGATTTTGTGGTGAGGGACGAGGGAAGAACCAGGGGTCATGAATGTAAGTTGAGGAAAGTTGTATGTAAGTCTGATGTAAGAAAGTTCAGCTTCCCGTATAGAAGCATTGATTGTTGGAATAAGTTGGATGGGGAGGTGGTGGGAGCAAGAAATATCCAAACTTTTAAAGCAAAATTGGATAAATGTAGAGAGAGAGACAGGACAACACGAGCTTAGGCTCAAATCCTGTATACTACAATTAGGTGAGGGGAGGTGTGGTGGAGTAGTCATGCCACTGGATTGGTAATCCAATGGACCCGGGTTCAAATCCCGATATGTCAATGAGAAGATATTATTGGGATTGAATTTGTGCTGTGCCTAGAGTATCAGTGCATTACCACAAAGCCCACCGAAATGCCAAAAAAATACCCTCATTGTTCCCTGATTAAATAACACTGTATGAATATTCCCATATTCAAAATATGTTACAGGGGGACAATGCCTAGTGAGTTCATTGCTCAATAGGTGGCGTTCTGAGAGTGAGGGTCTGAGTCTGGAGGGTGAGACAGTAAATCACTTGAACGAAGCAACCAGCCGCTTCAGAGATGGAGCTGTTTCGAGCCATGAATGGATGCTTCACATGTCTCACTCCCCAGACTGGAACAAGACCTCACAGGCTTCACCGTGTTGAGCTGTGGAATGTACAGGCTCTCAGCCTATGCCCGAGGGGGAGTAGTTGAAATATAGAAAAAAAAAAAAAAAAAAAAACATATGTTACTTTATATATCACCTGGACTTGGAGCGACTACGGGATCTGGAGGGAGACTTTGACTTGGATCGTGACCTGGACCGTGACCTGGACCGTGACCTGGATCTTATCTTCGACCGTGAACGGCTATGCGAACGAGACCTGTACACAAATAAAATAAAATAAATTACAAGTATATAATGGATTTTACTTAAAATGATGATGATGCAATTTTTAACGCTGTACCTCCTTGATCAACAAGGCTAGGGCGTGCCCTTGTTATAAGGACTTAACGCAGATACAATATTGTAAAGATGAATTGGGTCAAAATGCAAAGATAATAGACATACATACATACATAATTATACTCTTGACACATACCCCATCTTTTTTTTTTCTTTTTTTTTATTGGGGGTGGCCAAATCGAGACAGAGCCCGAAAAAAAAATAAAATAAAATAATAATAATCACGCATAGGGTACGATGGCCAATGCAGAAGCAAAAATGGGTACAGTACTTATTTTTGTTGTCGAGTTGCTTCTGCCAGCCTATAATAGATTGGAAACTGAGAGTAGGGGGGATAAATAGCAAAATGTTTATATTTTTAAGGAATATCAACAACATTTTTGTACCTGTTCTTATTGAAGAGTGAGAAGACAAATAAGACATGCGTCTCCTTTTTATCACAAAACCCAAATGAGACGCACCTGGACCTAAGGAGACGCAAAAGTGTTTAAATCACAAAAACACCAAAAATTATATAAGTAGTAACCTCATTGGTACTTGAAAGAAAGCATGGTACTTTTGGTTGTAAGTTTACAATGCTTAGACAACAAAACTGACTGACATAGGCCATATAATTCATATTATTAAATAGGCAGATAATATAACTTAAAATTCTAATTTGCTAATTATAGGTCATTACCAAAAGAGTTTAGAGGGTGCAGGGAAGTTGTACATGAAACATTAATGCTAGTTTGAGGTTTAAATCTAGTGCCACTCGCCCTCCCATGCATATTTGGTGCTAATACGCCTGTTTTACGCCTGTTTATCTCTGTAAATAATAAACGTTCAATAACCAACCAAATATCATGATCATGTACAGTACCTTCATTCAGATTGAAAATGGTAAAAACTGTAACTTTCTGGGTAGTCTGGTAGATATGTGAGCAACTCAAAAGCAATCACAACTTTTTAGGTTCGTGTTTGAATGTGCGTGCGTGTGTATGTGTGTGAATGTATAGGTCAGGCGTGTGTGTGTGCGTGTCAATGTCGTGGCCGGGGGTGAGACGATACACTCAGTCTGAAGGCCGCGTCTCACACAGTACGTTAGCCGCCGACCACAGCCGATATTTTCAAAATATTTGAATTTTTCCGGGATTGTCTGACATCGTCTGTGATCGTGTAAAAAGATCGCCTCGTATCGTGGTAGGCGAGGGGTGGTCGAGTGGCGCGGAAATGGTCGGCGGTGATCGGCCAAAAAATAGTGACTGCACTAAATTCTGGCCGATAATCGGCAGAAAAAACGGTTAAAAAAACCGTTAAATTTGATCGTGTGACGCCCGTGTATATGTTGTGCAACGAGCGTATGTGAATCCTGGGATATCTTCATTGTCATCCTCTGATCGATGGTTGATTGTGTATGATTTTAGTCTATATATTATATGTGTGTGAGTAGTTTGTGTGTGTGTGTGTGTGTGTGTGTGTGTGTGTGTGTGTGCGCGTTTCCGTGTTTGGTTGTGTATTATTTAGTTTATATATATTGTGTGTGTGTGTGTGTGTGTTTTTTTATGCGTGTGTGTGTGTGTGCGTTTGCGTGTTTGGTTGTGTATTATTTAGTTTATATATATATATTGTGTGTGTGTGTGTTTGTGCATGTGTGCGTTTGCGTGGTTGGTTGTGTATTATTTAGTTTATATTTATTGTGCGTGTGTGTGCGTTTGCGTGTTTGGTTGTGTATTATTTAGTTTATATATATTGTGTGTAAAATGCCCCAGAACGAGAAGCCCACCACAGAAGCCATGAACGAACACCACACAGAAACACCAAAGGAAAGGTCCACAGAACGAAAGGACCAGCTGACCGAGCCAGCCATTTCAGACAGGCCCAAGCCCGCAGGGCTAAACAGCTCCAGGACGCACCCACTTACCTTTTCTAAACTGACCATTTTCCACACCTCACGTACACTACCCCTCGTGTCCTACACTCCTAACTACAAAGATGATGAACAGGAATATACATTCATATTAAAAACACCCATGCCCTGTCCCGACGTTGAGCCAATGCCAACACATCAGACAGCCATAATTATATCTATGTATGTTCTTACATCCGAGAAGTAGATGTTATATATCTTAGAAGTTCAAACACCCACGCTTGTCCCTAGACCTCGTATATCATTTTCCATGACGAGTATAGATATATGTAACCCGTGCTCAGTCGCCCCTTGCATTGTTCCTCTAGTAACTAAGTATTAATATTAACATTCCCTAACATCTTGTCTTGCCAGACTAAGCTTCTGAAGACCCATCGCCCCATAAATCTATGTATGCAATCCTTAGGTTAAGTATTTCTATCCGCCATTGTGTTCACCTTTTTCCATTTACTTTCCGCAATTGTCATACGTCTTCCCCTTGCCTCCTTCGTATCCACAGCCCACACTACGCCAATTTACTTCGTGTCTTACACCTCTTACCCCAACCAGAGATTGTATAAGATAACCTGGTTACCAGTATCTGTCATAAGTACCCCGAAAACAATAACTAAGTACCCCTACGAACTGCCGCTGTGGTTGGTATTTTATATTTAATAGAAAACGCAGTTCCCAGGGCCAACTAATAGTATCCATAACCCTCTGACTGATCACATAACTCTATCTTTTCCAGACTCATATACCACCCCATAGTTGCATTCCCCGGTAGCATTTGGCTAACGTATTCTACTGCCTTTTCAAACTTCCATATCAATTGTAGCCTAATGCCACCCCCACGCCCCCCAGGGACCTTAGGGGCAAAATTTCCCTGTAGCCCTTGAACTCTTCCCCCCCCCTCTCATTAAGACACCCGCGCTTCTCGACTCTTGTCCGACCTAGCCTCTCTCTCATACCTCTTGAAGATCCTTGAATTGTCCGTTGCTAACGCTCTCCAACCTTTTATATATATACTCCTATCCAGCCTACCTTCACTTAGTAGGCCAGAACAACATTAGAACTTTACTAGCCCCTTGCATGCCATCTATTCTCTTACAACACATTCACAACCCTGCACCCAATGGTCGTCGGTGCGAGGCTAGCCGCCCCGCCAGTAACTAACTTCTATTGCCATACTTCCAGATAAATGTGGCAGAGTTAGCAACCCAGTCTCCACCACATCCAGCAAACCCTACAATTAACAACCAGCTGAGTAAAACCAGCTAGCTAAGGCACCTTCGGTTTTGGTATTAAAGACACCCACATCTGTCTCATACACAGAGGGTTATTACAAACACTGGTGATATGGCAAGCCCCTAGCCACAGCCGCCGGACGACGATCACAGAGAGAGGGCGCCCAGCTCCCACTTTTTGCCCACCCGAGGAGGGAGACCCCCACCCCCGCGGAGGTATACCTGGCCCCTGTTTTGACTTTCGAGTCATTGCCAGGTAGCACAGGAATTCTTCCTATCAATGAACTAACCATGAATGACTAACACCTTTAATAACCTCTATTAACTCACAATAAACCATTTACCTTTCTTGCATGCTCTGATCACTAAATTAGCACCTCAGCTATACCATAGAATGAAGATTGAACAATCTAGAGAGACGCTCCTATCACAGCTGTCCCCATCCTCCTCGCAAAGTAGATCCAGTCTCTCTCCCCTAAATACGTCCAGTATAGCCAAAATAGTACCTCTTACTAAGGCTGTTATATGAAAATATAAAGGCTTCCTATCGCCCTGTGCCACAACAGTAAATCCCATCTTACCTAGTCCCCATATCTATTGAGAGCTCAATTAAGTCCATAAGACTCGAGATCCCTACTGTCTACAGGGTCCAGAACCGAGCCTATAAATCTAACTCCCGCCCCCAGTCAAATCAGTTGAAAGCTAGACACCAACCAGGGGTCACTACCCTGCAGTTAACTTCTAGCTCTGCCCTTGTGTTGTTCCGGAGTGAGATCCCAGAGCCGGCAGACTCCGTGGCAGATTTGGATAGAAGGACCTGCCCACGTATTGAAGAACTTCACACATATGGCCCCCCTGGACAGCCGCGGAACCAGTCGTTAGCCCCCAACATCATGGACGCAAGATAACCAGGACCAGACCCATCAGATACTACCCAAGATTCCCTTTAGCAGTACTACATATTACTGTGCTGTTTAGAGATTCACTAATTAATATTTCTACGAAGTGGCTAAGACCTTGCCCAGTGTAACTCATACTTAACCATTCCATTTGGGACGTACTAAGCGATCAGTGCTCTTTAATTAACAGGCGACCTTGACTCTCGTAATTACCTTATTCAGATATTAAAACTCTAGTGATATCTAACGTTCGCCCACTGATTTGCGTTCTATGTATTTCTGAGACAAGGATATAAAACTTAGATCAGTACCCCCTGAGGTTACTAGAATTCACGTGCTCTAAAATACGTGTGTCTAATCTAGTCTGTGAACTACTACTTGTGCACCAGAGCTACCAGTAATAAATCTAACAGTGAATATGAATCTATAAGTAACATTGATGGTCTTCGGTATATAAACCTGTGAAATCAAAGCCAGTGATCAGAAGATTAATACCTGAACGTTGGAAGTGGGAGACTAGGCTCCATCCAGATCCACTTATGCTAGTGTTGTTCAATTCTATTATATTGTCTTACACAAGTATTCTGCAGTGGTATATCAATAAACGTGATCATGTAACTTGCTACCATGTGTTTCTTTGTGTTCTCTATTCCTCATATCTTGTATTGTGCATGCAGCCTTATATACCCAGTCAATTTAGAACTCACATTACCCAAGTTAAACCTGTAGAAAAACAGGGCATAACAGTGTGTGTGTTTGTACATGTGCGTGTGTGCGTTTGCGTGGTTGGTTGTGTATTATTTAGTTTATATATATTGTGTGTGTGTGTGTGCGTTTGCGTGTTTGGTTGTGCATTATTTAGTTTATAAATAAATTGTGTGTGTGTGTGCGTTTGCGTGGTTGGTTGTGTATTATTTAGTGTTATATATATATATTGTGTGTGTGTGTGCGTATGCGTGTTTGGTTGTGTATTATTGTTTATTGAGTTTATATATATTGTGTGTATGTGTGTGTGTGCGTGTGTGTGTGTGTGTGCGTTTGCGTGGTTGGTTGTGTATTATTTAGTTTATATATATATTGTGTGTGTGTGTGTGTGTGTATTATTTTAGTCTATATACTGTATTGTATGTCTGCGAGTAGTTCTCTCACTCTCTCTCTCTCTCTCTCTCTGCGTGCGTGTGTGTGTGTGTAGCCTATAGTTAACATAAACATCTACAAGTTTACTAAAATACATCCACTTGTAAACTAATGATATACTGCATCAAAGTCAGTGTATACCAGATCGTGTAATGATATAGGTATACATTCACCTATCGACTACTTATACTACAGCGTATTATTATTATAGTTTTATTCAAGTATATTGGGGTTTGTAATTGATGATTAATGTTAAGAACGGGGTGTTATTTATAAATATATATATATATACAGTATATATATATATATACATAGGGCGGTTCCTTTGCCGTGTCAATATCGTGTGTGGCCTACAACGGTCGTATTTATAGTTCAACGTATGTGCGTCTGTTGTGCTGTAAACGTATGGTTGTCAACCAAAAGCGGCATTATCGTGCTTTTAACGTACTTTAAATGTATGACGAACGTGTGATAGCCGAGTGAGTAGCGTCGCCGGTCAGCGATTTATTCTACAACGGCCGTGTTGCCGGCGTGTATGACGTGTGTGTGACGTGTGTGTGTGTTGAGTGACTGTCGAGGGTTTGTTGTACAGCAATCGTGTGCCTGCGAGGATCGTGCAGTGATCCAGTGATTCGATTACAATCGGCGAAAAAGTGCAAGTCGTCCTCTGTCGGCAGCTGTCGAGCGGTGGCCGTACTGTGTGAGACACGGCCTTGACTGACAAAGGCAAGAGTTGGGCTCATTCATGTTGGCACTCTATCGAGTGATAAGGAGGGAAGTTGGAGAAATGGTGGGGGAAAGTATGGAGAGGCATGAAGGGGGTGGGGGGGGCTACAACAAAATTTGATTGTGTAGCGAAAAAATGCTTGATTCGATACCGATTTGCTGAGAGGGGGAAAGAGGTGCGTCTCGATCCTTAGGTCCAGCAAACATTATTTAGTCCAAAAGAGACGCATTTTTCAAACTGATGCCATATCACACTGGTAGACAGCCATTCTCCCTACTATGTATGGTATACAGAAGGTTGAGTTTCCTTCACCTGAGATCAAAGAAAAGGTTATTATGCTTAATAATGTTACCAAAATAAACACATTTACAAGGACCCAAGGAGATGCAACCCAGCTACCCTAAGCAGACGCGCGTCTCCTTAGGTTTTGCGCAGTGCGTCTCTATTGGTCCCAGGGTAGCCCTTGTTCTAGTTAAGGCAGCTCCGTCAATGGTGAAGGAAACTCAATCATATTCATACAAGACAGAGAGGTGAGTATGGCTTTCTACCACTGTGGTGTACGACCTTCTGGCATCAGTTTGAAAAAAATGCGTCTCTATTGGATTTTGTGTTTTTTGCTGGCCCTGTGGGGACGCCCCTCCCTCCCCTTCAGCCATGCAAGTAAAAGCCTCTTGGTCATGCAGGGGTATACTTCAACTCATGCACTATCAACCAACATCAACAGAAAAGAGGATCAAATTAGGGAACTGTGAGAAATTTAGCTTTTAAAAAAAGTAAATTCTTAGGTTTTCCGTAAGGAATTTGCGAAAACATGATTTTTTTTTTAGTTCATCTCATCTCACGCAATAACATATGAAGATTAAAAGCTGATACTATGTGAGCATATTAGGTGATAGTTAAAGAATATTTTGGCCCACCATTCATGCATCTATCTACTCATCCTATGCCTGTGCAAGTTGTTTTGTTTCAAGTGCGTCTCCTTGGGTCCAGTAGTCTACATTGGGCAGTTTACCCTATATCTATAGTAGGCCGTCCAAAAGAAATACCCAGAGACCCAAACCCAATTGGGGTCTCCAGCAAGATTCCCAGGTTCCAGAGATCCCAGAGAGGCTTTGATTTCCGCAGGCAGACATACTGTACAGCGAAGCTCTACCACCACAAGCCCGTCCACCATGCATCCAGGCGTACCCTTCATTTCTACCGGCTCCCCGGGCCAGGCGCCTGATGGACTAATATCTAGTCCAACTGGTGCCTGACCCCCTCTCTCAAATGACCGCGTTTACACTCATCTATTCACTAGAATTCTCCATTCATTCCTATTTATTACCATTTCTCTTGCCTGATCTATAGTTATTCCTCTATCTTCCAATGCTTGTCCTACACAGTTTCTCAATCTCAATGGAGGCCTTCCTACTCCTGTACCTCCCCTTGTATCTGACTCACATATTCTCTTTGTAAGCCATTCGCTCAACATGTCCATACCAGCTCAGCACCTGTCCACTCTGGCCGACAAATGTTCCTGCTGCCCCACTCTCCTACGTATCTCTTCATTCCTCAATCTGACTCTACGAGTCACTCCACACATACTTATCAAGCAACTCATCTCCATCACATCCAGCTTTCTTCTCTCCTTTTTCTTCAGAGCCCATGTCTCAGCCCCATACATCACTGTTGGTACAACTATCCCTTGATACATTGCACTTTTAACTTTCATTCCAAGATTTTTCACCTTCCACATACTTCCCATTGCTCCAAAAACTTTCTTTCCCTCACATACTCTCTGTTTTACCTCCATTTCCATACCTTCATTCCTGCTTTATCATTCCTTCTAGATATTTAAAACATTCCACTTGTTCCATACATATATACAGTACTGTATACATGTATGTATGTATGTATGTATATTCATAGTGTGGCCGTGACGTCAGGTCACGTGACAATAATAAACAAACCAAGCCTTGGCCCTATGGTATGGGGCTGCCGCGCACTTGTACACAAAGAGACTGGTCAAGTTTGTGTTGTACCAGGCTGGTTTAGCACACACGGACAAGACAATGTGCTTTTGTATTGATTTCAAACAATCAAAGATGTAAGGAAAATATATTAAGGAAACAATAACAAGCTTCAAAGCAGTAACATAAAACAATATGATGAATAGATGATAAGACTGAATATTGAGCTCTCTCCTTTAATATGTGTGGATGTTTGGATTATTATGAACATATCTTAAGTAATTTTACCCAAATATATATAGGCCTAGTTCATTCATAAAACTACAGATGCATACAGTACCTATCAGACGGCAACGGGCAAAAAGAGCAAAGTTTTGTTATTATTTTTGTTATGCCCTGTTTTTCTACAGGTTTAACTTGGGTAATGTGAGTTCTGAATGACTGGGTATAGAAGGCTGCATGCACAATACAAGGTATGAGGAATAGAGAACACAAAATAAACACACGGTAACACGACACAAGTTCACGTTTATTGAAGTAAAGAAATAAAGAGCATAGAAAGATAGTTATATTCGCACAAAACAAATGATAGAAGGGAACTGCTAGCATTAGCGGATCTGGATGGAGCCTAGTCTCCCACTTCCAACGTTCAGGTATATTCTTCTGATCACGGGTTTAATTAGCAAGTTTTTATTTTACTGGAAGACCTCAATATATTCGTATAATTCAATGTCACTGATTTGACCTCTTGCTGGCTGGTCGCGTGCCCAAGTAGCAGCTCACAGTTAGGATTAGACACGCGTATATTGTAGAACACGGAAATCTCTAGTAACCTCATGGGGGTACTGAACTAAGTTTTATATTCTTAAGGCAGAAATACGTAGAACACAAATCAGTGGGCGAACGTTAGATATCACTGGAGTTTTAATATCTGAATAAAGTAATTACGAGAGTCAAGGTCGCCTGTTAATTAAAGAGCACTGATCGCTTAGTACGTCCCAAATGGAATGGTTAAATATGAATTACACTGGGCAAGGTCTTAGCCACTTTATAGAAAGTTAATAAGTGAGTATCAAGCTAGTACTATAACACTTAGTACTAGCAACATGAATCTTGAATAGTATGGGTAGATCTGGTCCTGGTTATCTTGCTTCCGGTGATGTTGGGGGCTAACGACTGGTTCCTCGGCCGTCCAGATGGTCCAAAATGTAGGAAGTTCTCAAGTCGGATCTCTTGACGATCGTTGCTGGCTACGCACTTATATACCCACGAATTTGTGTGAAGGTTATAAGGTGCACGTTAGGACTTGTACATGGACAGATGCTTCTATCAGTCTTCTCTGCCACGGAGTCTGCCGGATCTGGAATCTCTCAACTCCGGAACAACACAAGGGCAGAGCTAGAGGTAAACTGCAGGGTAGTGACCACTGGTTGGTGTCTAGCTTTCAACTGATTTGACTGGGGGCGGGAGTTAGATTTATAGGCTCGGTTCTGGACCCTGTAGACAGTAGGGATCTCGAGTCTTATGGACTTAATTGAGCTCTCAATAGATATGGGGACTAGGTAAGATGGTATTTACGGTTGTGTCACAGGGCTATAGGAAGCCTTTATATTTTCATATAACTGAGCCTTAGTAAGAGGTACTATTTTGGCTATACTGGACGTATTTAGGGGAGAGAGACTGGATCTACTTTGCGAGGAGGATGGGGACAGCTGTGATAGGAGCGTTGTCGGTGGCAGTAACGGTTTGTTTAGAGGTTATCTGGGGTTGGTGGGTTTGTCTGTCATGAGGGGGTGAGTCAAGTGTGGGGTTTTGAAGTTTATTAGGGGTGTGAATTGTGGGGGGGTGGAAGGGAGCTACTGACGGAAAACTGTCACAAGGGAAATTTTGTTGGTGGGAATTGGTGGAGGTTGAAAGTTTAGCTGGGCTCATGATGGTGGGGGACCGACTGGTGAGCAGGTGTTCGGTACGCATGAGGGGGGGGAAATCACTTTGGTGGGAGTCACGCGTGAGGGGGGGATTAACGGCGCGTGTGGGAGGATCAGAGTGGTGGGGTGTGTCGGTGGCAGTGACGGTTTGTTTAGAGGTTATATGGGATTGGTGGGTTTGTCTGTCATGAGGGGGTGAGTCAAGTGTGGGGTTTTGAAGTTTATTAGGTGTGTGAATTGTGTGGGGGTGGAAGGGAGCTACTGACGAAAAACTGTCACAAGGGGGATTGGGGGGGTGGTGGAATAGCTGGGCATTTCTGGGGGCATGGTGGGAACATGGTTGTGTCCCTCGGTCGGCACGCGTGAGGGGGGGATTAACGGCGCGTGCGGGCGGTTCAGAAGGGTGCGAGGTGAGCGAGTTAGAAAACGGGATTTGCTGGGGGGACTGCGGAGGGTTGGTGGGGAAAAAGTTAGGTGTAGAACATGGGTTATTAGTGTAGGACTGGTGTATTGATTTGGGGTTGTTAACATTTCTGGGGGCATGGGGGAAACATTGTTGGGTACATCGGTCGGCATTTTCTCTGGAAACAGGTGTACATAAACATTGGATAGAATTAGGGTTACATATCAGAGTCTGTCCTGAAAACATGGGAGGATTTATTCTGGACAGAGTTACGAGAATTGAGGGGATTACCGAGGGGGAGTTGCTTGGACTTGTCTTCTTTCGTTTGTTGAGGCATTTTTTTACTGAATTGAGTGAGGTTTTGAGAGATCTCGGGGCAAGGGGAGGTTTTAGGAGTCACCTTAGTGCTAGCTGCAACTTGGTAACCCTGAATCAGGGTTTGTTGAGGGGGAGGTTGTTTTTCTTTTTGGGAATGGGTTTCTGCGTGATTGGTTTGTCAGAGGCTTTGGGCTGGAATTTGTTTTTGAATGAGATCAGCCTTTGGCCGCAGTCAATCTGGGCCTCTAGTTTTTGAAGGAGGTCAAGTCCAAGGAAACCATCATAATGTTTACAGTTGGAGGAAAATACTGTAAATGTGTGATAACAACGAGCATGGGGGCCAGGAGTGGTTACTGATAGGGGTAAAGTGTCTCCTAGGAGATTTAAGTAAGTATCAGCAGCTGAGATGAGTTCTGTTTTGGTGTTTAACAAAGGGCCAAATCGTCGGGGATGTTTTTCATAGTAAGATTTGAACAAACATGACTTGGCAGCTCCCGTGTCGATTAGCAAGCGGACAGGAATGTCCTTGATTTTGGCCATGTAATAAATGGGGGCAGTGCGACTAGTTATGGCGTCCCCCGCCGAGCCCATCGTGGGCGGGGGATACTTTAAAAATCCTGGGGGTCGGTATCTACCTCTTCCAGGATTTCCTCGGTATCGTCTGAGGTCATAGTATGGGGGGCAATTTCTTCCTCTTGTCCCCACTCCTCTTCATTTACAGAAATGCGAGGAGTAGAGGGGCGAGGTTTGGCAGAGTCACGAATTTGGTGGAGGGCACACTGAGCATTACAGGCAGGGAAATCATAGGGGTTGATAATGACTAAGGTAGGGTTTTTACTTTGGTAGGTGTTGTAGTTGCTGTTCCGGTTGAAGATTCTGCGTGGCTGGGACGGTTGGAACCGGGGTCTACTGGGTTGGGGCTTGCCGGAAGGGTAGGTGGGTCTGTTGTTGAAAGATGAGGCTGGGTAGGCATTGTTGGGGTTTTGGTGGTTGGTTTGCTGCGGGTGCGTGGGAAACCTCTTGATTGCAGCGATTTGGGTGGGTGCTTCTGTGCGCACGGCCAAAATACGTCGGATCGTGATGAGGTCTTTTTTGTATCCGACGAAATCGTGCACCCGGAAATGGTCTTTTACTGCTGAGGGCAATATCGACACAAGGTTGACCAGAATTTGCTGTTCTTGTTGGATTTTGGTCAATGTGGGGAAAGAATTTTTTATGTGTTGGGCAAGCTTACTCACTGTGGTATCTAGATCGCCTTCGAATTTCGTGTCTAGGATACGGGTGTGGGCCACGAAAACGCCCAACGAAGGTTTAATGGCTTCTATCACTATTGTGCGAAATTCGTTCCAGGTGAGGTCAGGGTGCACTTGATAGGCCACCAGGGAAACGGCTTTTCCCAGGTGTGGTAATGTTACGGCTATTTTGTGTGCGTCCGTGGTATAAGTAACGTCAAGTAAGGGTTTCACTACGTCCATGAATACTTCGATCCCATAACTTGTTTCATCATAATTTGGGATGGAAGTGTGGGTAGGTTGCGCCATGATGTTCTCGTGTTCTAGCTGTTCCAAACTTGCAATGTAATGCAACCTTTTATCCGAATCACATCCCACCGCTGCCACCAATGTTATGCCCTGTTTTTCTACAGGTTTAACTTGGGTAATGTGAGTTCTGAATGACTGGGTATAGAAGGCTGCATGCACAATACAAGGTATGAGGAATAGAGAACACAAAATAAACACACGGTAACACGACACAAGTTCACGTTTATTGAAGTAAAGAAATAAAGAGCATAGAAAGATAGTTATATTCGCACAAAACAAATGATAGAAGGGAACTGCTAGCATTAGCGGATCTGGATGGAGCCTAGTCTCCCACTTCCAACGTTCAGGTATATTCTTCTGATCACGGGTTTAATTAGCAAGTTTTTATTTTACTGGAAGACCTCAATATATTTGTATAATTCAATGTCACTGATTTGACCTCTTGCTGGCTGGTCGCGTGCCCAAGTAGCAGCTCACAGTTAGGATTAGACACGCGTATATTGTAGAACACGGAAATCTCTAGTAACCTCATGGGGGTACTGAACTAAGTTTTATATTCTTAAGGCAGAAATACGTAGAACACAAATCAGTGGGCGAACGTTAGATATCACTGGAGTTTTAATATCTGAATAAAGTAATTACGAGAGTCAAGGTCGCCTGTTAATTAAAGAGCACTGATCACTTAGTACGTCCCAAATGGAATGGTTAAATATGAATTACACTGGGCAAGGTCTTAGCCACTTTATAGAAAGTTAATAAGTGAGTATCAAGCTAGTACTATAACACTTAGTACTAGCAACATGAATCTTGAATAGTATGGGTAGATCTGGTCCTGGTTATCTTGCTTCCGGTGATGTTGGGGGCTAACGACTGGTTCCTCGGCCGTCCAGATGGTCCAAAATGTAGGAAGTTCTCAAGTCGGATCTCTTGACGATCGTTGCTGGCTACACACTTATATTTCTGCATGATTGGTTTGTTTAATGAAATGCTGGGTGTGAAGGGAATTCATGGTCTCCTGAAATATCCCCAGGCTACCTTTAGGATCAACTTTTCCTGGTACCTGGCGCGGGATACGAACCTCTGAAGGGAATTTAACCCCCCTAAAAACCCACAGGTTTTGAGATGCCTTGGGTGGGGTTCGAACCCTGGTTAGTGACCCAACCATCACCACCAGGCCCGCGCGCTAACCCACTGTACTACCACGGACGTACTAAAAGTATAGCAACCTTAGTCCGATTTTTAAGAACCAGGTGATAGTCTCGTGGTGTTATCACGTGATGAGTTTATTGGACTTACCATCTACGACTATTTTACGCTATACCTGACGTCAACTCGGGTTAGTATTATTGTGGGTGCGGGACATTTTCGAGGGCATTACATTACATCCTTCTTTAACTAGGCTAGTCCCTAGCCTATTTTAAGGTCGTAAGGTATCGTAGCTGTATTACCTCAGCAATCTCAATATTGTTGGTATAGGGTTCGCGTGACGGGTGCTCCACGTAGCTACCTGGTCACGATCCCACCGCTGCCACCAATGAAATGCTGGGTGTGAAGGGAATTCATGGTCTCCTGAAATATCCCCAGGCTACCTTTAGGATCAACTTTTCCTGGTACCTGGCACGGGATACGAACCTCTGAAGGGAATTTAACCCCCCTAAAAACCCACAGGTTTTGAGATGCCTTGGGTGGGGTTCGAACCCTGGTTAGTGACCCAACCATCACCACCAGGCCCGCGCGCTAACCCACTGTACTACCACGGACGTACTAAAAGTATAGCAACCTTAGTCCGATTTTTAAGAACCAGGTGATAGTCTCGTGGTGTTATCACGTGATGAGTTTATTGGACTTACCATCTACGACTATTTTACGCTATACCTGACGTCAACTCGGGTTAGTATTATTGTGGGTGCGGGACATTTTCGAGGGCATTACAATTTTGTATATAAAATGCAAAGCTCTTTATCATCCATCGCCGTCTGGACTCTGTCTAATATCTTCTTGTATAAAGACTAGGCTTAACAATTATCTGTACTTATATTTATTGTCTCATTTACACAATATATTTGTACAGTATACACATTTATGTTTATCGATATATTAGGGAGGTAACCGCAATTCACGGCAAAGCGTATACCATTAGCCTACACTAGATCACCGTATCCTATGCAAAGCCAACTGAAAACAAAATATTAATAGGACACCAACAATCTATTAACCACATTAATGATGTATATGAAATGTCTGTTATGGTGGATGGGTGAGGGTAGGGGAGATGTTTTGTGTGTTTTCGACCATTCCATTCTTACACAAGATATGTTTATATCAATCTATTTTACCTTCCATAATGAGAGACAATACGATTCATCATGAAGTGTAGCCTACCGGCAGATATATAACAAACGTATATATTACTAAATGAAGAGACCAGGCATAATCGTGTGTCTTTAGACATCTTCATATAGATTAAAATGTAGGTTAAGGTACATATATACGGTACAAGTATATCGTTTGCTTCAACAGACAAATTCCATGATAAATAGCATAAGGAACAAAGCACAATGTAAGGCATTGATCTTGGTACAATGGCAAAGCTGCTAGATGTAAAGTAAGTACCGGTAATAAAACGAAACACCAAGCCCACTATCAACCACAACCACACTTAGCTCACCACATAACCCCTCGCAGCCCCAGCCACACCTACTGGGGTTGTCTACACCAGTGTGCAGATATTATCTGGAAAGAAGGTGCTACTTTGGTCAAAAGGGCCAATATAATGGGAAGTCATGTAGATTTGCTCATCCCAAAATTTGCAACAACATAACCAGTCATGGAAAATGTAGATTTGGTGAAACCTGCAAATACCACCACCCATCCCTTTGCAAGACATCACTTGAGAACAAGACTTGCTACAATATGAAATGCCCAGCTTTTCATATTAAAGGGACTTGGAGATATGCTAGACCTAACATGAATGGTAGCCCAAAAAACTCTCTAGCTATGCGAGGACGAGACAGAGGAAAAAGGCAAGGAGGGAAAGGGCAGACGAAGATGAAGAGACTGAGGGAGATGGAGGAGCACATAGAACACCTCGAGCACCTCCTGGCCTCCCAAGAGTGGCAAATACTTCCCGAAGACTATTAGGTACACATATAGTACTCCAAACAATCTCTCCCAAATCTTGTTTGCAAATATCCAAGGCCTAAAAAATAGAACCACGAACAAAGTACCATTTATTAGGAGCCTGCTAGAAGAAGGAAACGCTATATTTGCGGCTCTCACAGAAACTCACATTAAAGATCAGGAAGATAGTGAGGTATGGATTCCTGGTTACAACCTACATAGGGCAGACAGAACGCATAGATCACATGGAGGTGTAGCCTTGTACATCCATGACTCACTGATATGTACTGAATTCCTAAATAACAGTAATGAAGTGGTGGAAATACTTGGAGTTAAAATAGAATCCCTAAATTTAGCAGTTATTGTTACATACAGGCCTCCAGACGCATCCCGAGAAGAATTCAAAACCCAGCTCAACAAAATAAAATCAGAAGTGGAAACCCTGGGGAACCCAACACCAAATAGTATATGGCTAGGAGACTTTAACCTACCTAACATTAAATGGAGACAACTAGAAAACCAGTTAGTGGCAAACAACACCGGAGAAGCAAATACGAGAGAGCTTTTTGAACTTTGCGATTTTTTTAGTCTTACCCAACATATTGCTGAACCCACACGGGAAAACAATATCTTAGACCTGGTCTTCACTAACAACGACTCTCTAGTACACAGCATTAACATATCGGACACAACATACTCAGATCATAAATTAATTGAGATCAAAACAACCTTAGAAAGTGTACAGACAACCTCAGAATTGAGAACAAAAACCGGCCCCTTCAGTAAATTTAACTTCAATAACAAAAACATTAGGTGGGAAGAGGTAAATCAAGAAATGGAGGAAATAGACTGGGAAGATTTAATGAATAACCTGACACCAGCAGAATGTCTAGTCTTAATAACAGAAACCATGACCCAAATCTGTAGCCACCATATACCTGCAAGACAAACAAAACGAAGAAGCAAACAAGATCGGGAAAGGAGGAGGCTGTACAGAAGAAGAAAATTACTCGCACAAAGACGCACACATCAAAATCTACAGGATAGGCAAAAGGTCGAAATAGATAGAGAAATTGTGGAAATTGAACAAAGGCTAAGAATATCATATGAACTACAACAAATGGAACAGGAGAGGAAAGCTATTGCAGGTATAAAGGAAAATTCCAAATACTTCTTTTCATACGCCAAACAAAAGGCTAAACCAACATCAAACATCGGCCCACTGAGCAAAGGGGACGGCTCTTTCACAGGGGACAGTACTGTACTGTACTGTACTGTACAGGAACAGTCAGAGTAAGCTATGGGTATGGCAGAGATCGCTCAGTTCTCACTCGGATAGACCAGCCCATCACCACATGACTAGAACCCAATCCTCTCAGCATCAGCTAGGAAAGGCCCTAGAAAGCCGCCTTTGGCGGGGGGATAGCTCCCCTATTTCAACTCCTTTCGGGGTTGGGGCCCGCCCAATTTTGGTTTGTTTAGTTTGCAAGTTTTACATTTTAATTAAACCTCTTAAATCATGAAAGCCCTCAAACACCTCAATGGTGCATCACACACGATAGTCATTTGAATAAGACCCCCAGCGCCATCTGGATTTTTAGTACAGTTTTCCCTCATTATAACAATTTCATTGAGACTAATATAATTTAATTTGAACATATACAGTATTCTAATGATATACTGTACTGTAAATTATTTTATATTTTAGCTTTCTGTCTTGTTCTGTGGTTTCAAAATATGAGTTAAGGCTAATAATATAGATTAGGATTTTACTTATTTAATCAATCAAGAAACCTGACAATAAAGTAACATAATTATATGTGTACAGGGTGTTGGAGTTTGCGACATACGGAGACATGCGTACGGCCCTGAGTTGCCTGGACGGGAAGGACCTCTATAATAATAATAATAATAATAGTTCTTAAAGCTAGCGCATGCTAAGCTAGCTAAGAATAGCTCAATAAGGCCGATTAGGCGTATTTCCATTGGGGTCCTGCACTACTATCCCATCCCTTTGCTCATGAGGGATGGTAACGACTCAGTGCTTGTGAAAAATCTTTAATGCGCCAAGCGTGGCGCGAACCCGGGCCTTCTGGGTGGAATTCCGAGACGCTAGTCACTACACCAAGCGAGCCGCTCAACGGCCGACACATCCGTCTAGTCAACGATTCAGCTTTACGAAACCGCTCATCACGCTCCAAGTCTTACTCTAGGTCCAGGTCACGATCTAGGTTAGTTTGGTTCACAGTTATGATCTTTCTTTTCTCCTCATATTGTCTATTCTCGTCTTTTCACTTTTCTTTCCTTCTCATCTCTTCCCATCCCTCCATTAGGACATCTAAACCAGAACCGCACTCTGTGTGGTGCACTCGGTCTTTAACTCAACGACTGTGGTTATTCTTGAAGTAAGAGACTGTAGAGTTATACCAAACCACACAATAGTATATTTACCTTGTTGCTGGAGTGTAGACGACGAGTAGGGTCAATATGGAGTGGTAACAAGGCAACAAGAATGGCGGTGGAGTTATGTGGATGACAAGTGATGATCAGAGAGGAAATTAGTTGATAGTTAATACAGAAGGGGGAATCTATACTTAAATTAGAATGGGGATAATAATAGATGATCGGTGAATCGGTGAATAGCTACGTTAAGGTTAGTACTAACATATTAATGGAATGGAATGAGGTGAAGTGAGAGAACCAGTTGAGTTAGGTCTGGTACGGTCGGTGGTTGGAGAGCAAGTGAGGTCCCAGACAAAATTTGTGGGACCCTTGCTTCTTCGCGCGCAAACAGGTCGGGAGAAATTTTCCCTACCCAGAATTTATTACCCAAGTTTATACAGTAGTAATGATATATTACTACAGGTACCTGTACTTAATATCTAATACAGAACATAATTCAACATTCTTCCCATTTAGGCCTATACTAAATCATTTATTATGATTCTTATTCCTACAAACTTATTACTTAAGATCACACTTAAATTTAGATTGTCCGATACTTATGGAAATAAAAGTATGGACAATGACTGCGGGCTGTTATATAAAAAATACGGTCATCACTGCGGCACTTGTCATACGACATTTGCCGAATTTCTGCCTAGAACAAGGCATGGGAGACAGGTGAGCGAGTATAAGCAGAGCGGAACAATCCTATCCATAGCCCCCCGTGTCAGGGCGGTGACTAGTGAGAGTGGGAGACATCTCCAACTCCCTTACAAACTTGGGGATAGCGAAAACCGCTGAAAACCGCTAATTTTTACCGATTTAGCGTCACCTGTGCAATATTGTTGCATGGCAACCAGTGGTCGTAGAGACATGATTCAGTTGTCATTGGAAAGGTCTATTCCTCTGCTTTCAGATATACAGTATATAATTGAAATACGTTCTAGCTCTTGTTTATACATGACAATGTGCAGGGAGTGATGATTACTTTTAGTCCAAAACCCCTATAGCACAGTGGTGAGCAAGCAATTGTCATATGACAAGTGCCGCAGTCATTGCGTTAAATTTATGTATATACAGTATATACTGTAGGAATCCTCCTTCCCTTGTATAATTCTCCTACTCAACGAGACAGAAAAATGGGCGAGAGAACGCGAAAGTGGTCCCGGACCCTGAGAATAGGAACTTTAAATGTTGTTTCTGTTTGGGCTCTGTCTCGTGTCGGCCAACCCCAGTAATGGGGTCTGTGCCTGAGTATTCATATACCGCATTTTCCTTTACCATCATTATCTCCGATAGACTGGAAATGGTGTCGTATTTCACACCCAAATGCCATAAAAGGGTGTCCAATATCAAGCCAACTCAACCCTGCTCTTCCACAGGGTCGAAACTCAACCCGATTCAGACTTTCGGAACTTGATAACAGTTTTAAGACTTTGTGTATATATCCATATACAAATAATCGATTTGAATGTGATAATTATAAATGTACCTAGCTATATCCTCAGAATATCCGAAAGAAGCGTCATAATCCTATAGAAGGCCGATAACCTACCGGAGTAATATAATATAATACCTCAAAGTAAGCGATTATATTATAGGAATAGTCATCACAATTTTTTACAAATTCAACTAGATCAAAATAATATCGAAATGATGGATCATTAATTATTGATCTTGATATGTAGGCCTAAAGCATGTTGTTTATAAACATTGGCCGCAGCCGCGGTGCCACTCCATTCGAGCCTAATCACGATTATATTTCGGTGTATTCTTACTTAAATGTATATCATTCGGGTTGATTAGGTTACACAATACAATATTACTAAGTAACAGTACACGCATATATATAAATATCATAACATTTGTGAAATATAGGTTCGACCGCGCTAAGCACCACGGCTGCGTCATGAGGGCCAGTAGGAACGTAGATATATCGAGGGGTGGGTGGGGTATCTAGCCTCCTGACCTTGACCAAGAGTCTAGTTCAGAAAATCAGTGTTCGTCACGGTAATTAATCCGTCACTCCTCCTCAGAATTATTGAAATGTCTATGTATGCGAATATTTCTTGCTCTACTATTAAACAAATAAATGTTTTATAATTTCACCTAATATGTAATGTCTCAACACATCTTAAATTGTATATATTCAAATTTATTGCCGATATGTTCTGTTGTCGATTATTCCAGTCCCTGACATACCTAATGATATTTGGTATATTACGCTATTTCGTTTTTAGTTTGTCTTTATTTGCTTTGTAATAATTATTCTGCAATGCATATTTACTTTCATTCTTAAAAATAGTCAGGAAAGGTTGTCCATATAATGTATATATTTAAAAGTCTGGATCGCCCCTTGTCATTTTGTGCCACCACACTTTAATGAGAGTGGGTTATCAGACTTTGGGGTGACACAAAATGCAGCTATAGTGTGTGTTATGCCCGGTCCAAATTGGAACGCGAGATATTCTTTGTACAATGAGCAGCTCTCTAACTGGATAGGTATACCTTAAACTTTAAATAAAGAGACAACACGGCAGGATAGTAAGCACACAGGTAACAAGTTAACATGGGTTTTATTCAGTTTAACACCTGGTTCATGGAGGAGCAAGACATATATTGTATACCTGTAACCTGGAGATCATCAACAACAATAAGAATAATTAAGACATACAATACTCAGGTTATCAAGTAAGCAATAGGAGTCGGACAATGGGTCCGGACTCAAGGTAATAATAATACTCCTAGGATACAATTATAAGGTATCCAAAATGGTGGAGGTACACCTCCTACCCAAATAGATCTCAGAGAGGATCTCAACAAAAGACAAGAGTGCAGTAATGGCAAATGCCGTCTGGATCATGCAATGATGTCCCCGGCATATAGTGACGTTTACTGACTCTAAAGCAATAATGGCCAAGTGGTCATCAACAATGAAGTGGGCTCGGAAAGGCTCACAAATGATATTAATACTATAGGTGTGCTAGATCTCACCTGGCAAAGATTAATCCTTAACTCTAATTGTGTACTAGCAAGGTGCTGAAGGCTGAGGCAACAATCGTCGGGAGCTGAGATAGAGTGAAATCTATTCGAGTTATGAACCTGACAGAATGTTAAATGAATTAGGCTAGAAGTTATACAAAGGGACTAGATTACGTGTAAATATGTGTTTGTGTTTGATGCTATGGGTCTTATATAAGCACGCCCCCTCTGTCGGGCTATGGGAGACCAATAACCCGGGAAGGTGCATATATAAGGATCCCCTGATAGGTATGTATAATGGGTCCCGGCAAGTGGGCTAATTAACGTCAATTTAAGTAGGGAGAAGAAAGACCTCTCGCAAGACGTAATGTTAATGAGAACCCCTGAAGATAACTTCTACCACAACCCTGAGTCAACTCTATACCCATAAACGGTACAAAAGCACTTAAAGGAGAGCTGTAGTGAAGAGGAGGGCCTATAGATCGAGGGAGGATCCAGTAGTCCGGAGGGCGGCTGGGCGTGATGACTCCGGAAGTTGGTCCAGGGGGGGGGGGGGGGGAAGCAGCTGGGCGTGATGACTCCAGCTACTGGTCCAGGGTGAGTCACAAGATGATTCCTTAGACCTTGGCGCCTACCACGGGACAACCGGGTTCCTCTTGCACTCCCACAGTGCAGTGATCCCCAAAGGATATGCTGGAGTTCTGCTACAAGGTTTGGGGGGTTAGGGTGACTAGCATAATGATCTACCTAGAGTGGCAAGCAGTCTAGATAGTGACATTATAGGTAGTCTAAGGGGGGTCAAGGTAAGTGTCTTCCTTCCTTGCTAGTTCGTGGAACTATCAGAACCATGTAGCAAAAAGAGAATCCAGAAAGGGGAGCCCAAAGTGGGTTGCCCAAAATTAGTCCTCTTCCTGATGGGGGGAACCCGATCTGGTAGATCTCTAGTTATTACACTATCCTCATAATCCCTTGAACAAAACAAGGTAGAAATCCTTTGGTACTTGGTTTGTGCACTGCATCGAAGGCCAGAAAGGGGGAGCCCAAAGTGGGTTGCCCAAGCTAGTCCTCTTCCTGATGGGGGGAACCCGACCTGGTAGATCTTCGATCACAGCACACAACTGACAAGTTGAACACCAGCTATCTCTGGCTGTTCTTACCCTGAACTAAAGAATACCAAACAGACTGAGTACAGTACTATGAAAGGAAGGACAGGTGAGATTGCGGAGATGCTAGAGAGACGACGAGTTGATGTATGTTTGTGCCCAGGAAACCCAGTAGAAAGGGGGGAGTACGAGGTGGATTACGGGTAAAAATTAACGCTTTAAGTTTATATGGAAGGGAAATGAACATGGTACGGGAGAGGTGGGTTTCCTGGTGGCAGAGGGGTGGGCAGATTGTGTTATAGAAGTTAAAACGTTTAATGAAAGACTGATTTTACTAAGAATTAAAGTTGGGGCGAGAGTCATAGATGTTATATCAGCATATGCCCCCCAAGCAGGCTTGGCTAGAGATGTCAAAGAACGGTTCTGGAATTAATTACTAGGGGTGGTTGTCGGATGCAAGGAAGGGGAGGTAGTAATTGTGGGAGGAGACTTGAATGGACATGTCGGGGCAGGTGCCAACGGATATGAGGGCGTGCACGGAGGACAGGGTTATGGGCGTAGGAACCTGGGAGGCGAATACATACTGGAGGACTGTACTGCCACAGGGATGGTGGTGTGTAATACTATGTTTAGGAAGAGGATGAGCCATCTGATAACATATGAATCAGGTGGCTCCAGTAGCCAGATAGACTACTTCCTTATCAGCAAATCTGACAGGAAATGGGTTAGAGACGTTAAGATCATACCAGGTGAAGAATGCATCCCCCAACACAAGCTCCTAGTATGTGATATGTGCCTAGGTTGAGTTGACAGTTGAGTTTATTTTCAAAATAATTAATAAGTGCTTCTCTGAAGGTAACTTCCCACATTCTGAAAAGCATGCACTACTCCGACCTAGTCTAAAGAAACCTGGACTTGATGTTGAGAACATGTTGAACTATCGTCCTGTCTCCAACCTGTCCTTCATATCAAAGATATTAGAGCATGCAATACTTGACCAATTACAACCACTACTTCAGCAGAATGAAACTATCCCAATTTTTCAGTCTGCTTACCGACAGCATCATTCAACTGAAACAGCATTGATTAGAGTACATAATGATCTAGTTGAGAACATTTGCAATGGTGTGGCCTCACTATTGGTCTTGCTTGATCTCTGCGGCCTTTGACACAGTGGATCACGAGTTGTTATTGAGTGATCTTTATGATTGTGTGTGCGTGACTCCGCTCTCTTGCTTCTTGGGTCGTACTTGTCAGGTAGATCCCGTGTGATGGTAAATCAAATGGTCTCGGACTCGACACCCCTGCAGTATGGTGTTCCGCAGGGATCAGTTTTAGGTCCTATCCTATTTATAATTTATATCAGCAGTTTGTCTCTTCTGCTTCGTGCACATAATGTCACCTTTCACTTTTATGCAGATGACACCCAGATTTATGTGAGAATCACAAATATAGTTGATATACGGAGTAAGATGGAATTGTTGATGTCTGATATCAAGAAGTGGATGAGAGCGAGAAAACTTAAAACTAAATGATGGTAAAACTGATATTCTCATCATCCGAGGAAATAGAAGAGCTGATGATATAGTAGGTGCCCTCAACATCAATGTGGGTGGATCTCAGCTGCGACCGGCCAACTCTGTTCAAAATCTGGGTGTATATGTGAACTCCCGATTAGATTTCAAAGAGCATGTAAACCAGATTAAAATGCCCCAGAACGAGAAGCCCACCACAGAAGCCATGAACGAACACCACACAGAAACACCAAAGGAAAGGTCCACAGAACGAAAGGACCAGCTGACCGAGCCAGCCATTTCAGACAGCCCAAGCCCGCAGGGCTAAACAGCTCCAGGACACACCCATTTACCTTTTCTAAAACCGACCATTTTCCACACCTCACGTACACTAACCCCTCGTGTCCTACACTTATTAACTACAAAGATGATGAACAGGAATATACATTCATATTAAAAACACCCATGCCTGTCCCGACGTTGAGCCAATGCCAACACATCAGACAGCCATAATTATATCTATGTATGTTCTTGCATCCGAGAAGTAGATGTTATATATCTTAGAAGTTAAAGCACCCACGCTGTCCCTAGATCTCTTATATCATTTTCCATGACGAGTATAGATATATGTAACCCGTGCTCAGTCGCCCCTTGCATTGCTCCTCTAGTGACTAAGTATTAATATTAACATTCCCTAACATCTTGTCTTGCCAGACTAAGCTTCTGAAGACCCATCGCCCCATAAATCTATGTATGCAATCCTTAGGTTAAGTATTTTTATCCGCCATTGTGTTCACCTTTTTCCATTTACTTTCCACAATTGTCATACGTCTTCCCCTTGCCTCCTTCGTATCCACAGTCCACACTACGCCAATTTACTTCGTGTCTTACACCTCTTACCCCAACCAGAGATTATATAAGATAACCTGGTTATCAGTATCTGTCATAAGTACCCCGAAACAATAACTAAGTACCCCTACGAACTGCCACTGTGGTTGGTATTTTATATTTAATAGAAAACGCAGTTCCCAGGGCCAACTAATAGTATCCATAACCCTCTGACTGATCACATAACTCTATCTTTTCCAGACTCATATACCACCCCATAGTTGCATTCCCCGGTAGCATTTGGCTAACGTATTCTACTGCCTTTTCAAACTTCCATATCAATTGTAGCCTAATGCCACCACCACGCCCAGGGACCTTTAGGGGCAAAATTTCCCTGTAGCCCTTGAACTCTCCCCCCCCCCCCTCTCATTAAGACACCCGCGCTTCTCGACTCTTGTCCGACCTAGCCTCTCTCTCATACCTCTTGAAGATCCTTGAATTGTCCGTTACTAACGCTCTCCAACCTTTTATATATATACTCCTATCCAGCCTACCTTCACTTAGTAGGCCAGAACAACATTAGAACTTTACTAGCCCCTTGCATGCCATCTATTCTCTTACAACACATTCACAACCCTGCACCCAATGGTCGTCGGTGCGAGGCTAGCCGCCCCGCCTGTAACTAACTTCTATTGTCATACTTCCAGATAAATGTGGCAGAGTTAGCAACCCAGTCTCCACCATATCCAGCAAACCCTACAATTAACAACCAGCCGAGTAAAACCAGCTAGCTAAGGCACCTTCGGTTTTGGTATTAAAGACACTCACATCTGTCTCATACACAGAGGGTTATTACAAACACTGGTGATATGGCAAGCCCCTAGCCACAGCCGCCGGACGACTATATCAGAGAGGGCGCCCAGCTCCCCCTTTTTGCCCACCCGAGGAGGGAGACCCCCACCCCCGCGGAGGTATACCTGGCCCCTGTTTTGACTCTCGAGTCATTGCCAGGTAGCACAGGAATTCTTCCTATCAATGAACTAACCATGAATGACTAACACCTTTACTAACCTCTATTACCTCACAATAAACCATTTACCTTTCTTGCATGCTCTGATCACTAAATTAGCACCTCAGCTATACCATAGAATGAAGATTGAACAATCTAGAGAGACGCTCCTATCACAGCTGTCCCCATCCTCCTCGCAAAGTAGATCCAGTCTCTCTCCCCTAAATACGTCCAGTATAGCCAAAATAGTACCTCTTACTAAGGCTCAGTTGTATGAAAATATAAAGGCTTCCTATCGCCCTGTGCCACAACAGTAAATACCATCTTACCTAGTCCCCATATCTATTGAGAGCTCAATTAAGTCCATAAGACTCGAGATCCCTACTGTCTGCAGGGTCCAGAACCGAGCCTATAAATCTAACTCCCGCCCCCAGTCAAATCAGTTGAAAGCTAGACACCAACCAGTGGTCACTACCCTGCAGTTAATTTCTAGCTCTGCCCTTGTGTTGTTCCGGAGTGAGATCCCAGAACCGGCAGACTCCGTGGCAGATTTGGATAGAAGGACCTGCCCACGTATTGAAGAACTTCACACATATGGCCCCCCTGGACGGCCGCGGAACCAGTCGTTAGCCCCCAACATCATGGACGCAAGATAACCAGGACCAGACCCATCAGATACTACCCAAGATTCCCTTTAGCAGTATTACATATTACTGTGCTGTTTTAGATTCACTAATTAATATTTCTACGAAGTGGCTAAGACCTTGCCCAGTGTAATTCATACTTAACCATTCCATTTGGGACGTACTAAGCGATCAGTGCTCTTTAATTAACAGGCGACCTTGACTCTCGTAATTACTTTATTCAGATATTAAAACTCTAGTGATATCTAACGTTCGCCCACTGATTTGCGTTCTATGTATTTCTGAGACAAGGATATAAAACTTAGATCAGTACCCCCTGAGGTAACTAGAATTCCCGTGCTCTAAAAATACGTGTGTCTAATCTAGTCTGTGAACTACTACTTGTGCACCAGAGCTACCAGTAATAAATCTAACAGTGAATATGAATCTATAAGTAACATTGATGGTCTTCGGTATATAAACCTGCGAAATCAAAGCCAGTGATCAGAAGATTAATACCTGAACGTTGGAAGTGGGAGACTAGGCTCCATCCAGATCCACTTATGCTAGTGTTGTTCAATTCTATTATATTGTCTTACACAAGTATTCTGCAGTGGTATATCAATAAACGTGATCATGTAACTTGCTACCATGTGTTTCTTTGTGTTCTCTATTCCTCATATCTTGTATTGTGCATGCAGCCTTATATACCCAGTCAATTTAGAACTCACATTACCCAAGTTAAACCTGTAGAAAAACAGGGCATAACACAGATAGTTAAAAGTTGTTACTTGCACATCAGAAATCTCTATTTGGTGAAGCCGTTTATAACCAGACGTTGCCTCCTGACGTTAGTTCACTCATTGGTCTTCTCTCATGTTGATTATTGCAATGCCCTGTTGGTGAGTCGTCCAAATAATATTTTAAAGAAAGTTCAGTCTGTTCTTAACAGGGCCGCAAGACTCATTTTTGGTGTTCCACCTAGAACTCCTACTACATCTCTTCACATAGAACTGCACTGGCTGCCAGTAAGAGCAAGAATAGAATTTAAGTTGTGTTTAGTGACTTTTAAGGTTCTCAAATTTGGTGAGCCTAGGTACCTTGCGGAGTTGCTCAGGCGCCCACCGGCACACCATGGTGTAGTTGTGCGTCATGACAATAACCCTTTTCGTCTTGATGAACCAAGGGCTTTCCAGCAGTCTTCTTGCTTTGAGAGGTCATTCTCCTACATGGCTCCGAGGTTGTATAACAGGTTGCCGCTGCCCATGAGACAACTGAGTTCTGTTGAATGCTTCAAGAGACAACTTAAAACTTTTCTCTTTGAGAGAAGCTATGATCTTGAGAGAGGTGTCGTGACAGATGTTTTTTTTTTTTTTTTTTTTTTTATATATGATTGAGGGAGGCAAAAGGCATAACTGCCTATAGTGAGTGCCTCCCCCATAGTTGAAAGAGTGACAGGGCCAAAATCAAGGGACGTTCGAGCCAAAATGCCTGGACACACAGAGTTTGAAGCAATTTAAGTCATAGGAAGAGGGAAAGACTGATTCTGGGAGAGAGTTCCAGAGCTCAGCTGTTGAGTAGAAGAAAGTTTGAGAGTAACGTTTCACTCTTGGGTTGGAGAGTTGCACAGAGTAGGGGTGGGATTGAGTTGCAAGACGGGTACCACGTGCCCTACGTAAAGGAGGTGGTATGCACTGGGATAGCTCTGAGGAACACTGATTATTATAGTAGCGATAGAATAGCAAGAGAGATGCAACATTGCGGCGGAGAGAGAGAGATTGCAGAGAGTTGGTGAGTGGACGGGAGTTAATGATACGAAAGGCCTTCCTTTCAACTTTGTCTAGGAGAGCGGTGTGAGAGGAACCTCCCCATGTGAACAATACTCAATACAAGGGCTCACTATGCCCCTGTACAGAGCAAGAAGCTGTGCAGCGGAAAAGAACCCCCTAAGGCGGTTGAGCACACCCAGCTTCTGGGAGGATGCCTTAGCAAGACTGGTAATATGGTCCTTCCAAATGAGAGCAGAAGAAAAAGAGATGCCAAGAATATTGAGAGAAGATGAAGGGCTGATTTTTGTATTGTTGAAGAATAAGGGATAGTCCGCTGGGAGATCCTGACGGGTAGATAGATGGAGAAATTGGGTTTTGGAAGCATTAAAGTTAACAAGGTTTTCTCTGCCCCAATTGGAAATAGTATTTAGATCAGAATTTAAGAGTTCTATGGCTTCATTACGTTTGTCGTTGAGGGATTGCTGGCTGGGGCGTTCTGAAAAACTAATGGAGTAGTGTAAGGTTGAGTCATCTGCGTATGAATGGATGGGAATTAAGGTACAGTTAAGGAGATCATTTATAAAAATTAGAAAGAGAATAGGAGATAGGACAGAGTCCTGAGGAACACCGGAGTTTATAGGGTGAGGAAGTGAACAATGGCCGTCCACAACCGCGGCTATGGAACGGCCGGAAAGGAAATTAGAGACAAAGGCACAGATGGAGGGATAGAAACCGAAGGAGGGTAGTTTAGAAATTAAAGATTTATGCCAGACTCTATCGAAGGCTTTCGATATGTCTAGTGCAATAGAAAAAGTCTCACCGAAGTCCCGAAAGGAGGATGACCAAGAGTTAGTAAG
The DNA here is from genome assembly GCA_032716605.1 of Paralithodes platypus. Lineage (NCBI taxonomy): Eukaryota > Metazoa > Arthropoda > Malacostraca > Decapoda > Lithodidae > Paralithodes > Paralithodes platypus. The sequence goes on from CM064530.1 coordinate 17,979,738, forward strand.
ATATGAAAGAAGATCACCAGTAGAGCGACCCTTAACCTCTCCGCAGCGCACAGGGGGTTTTCTACAGGGTAAGACTGTGCGCACCTATGATGATTTTGGGACCTATTGCCAATTTCGATAAAAAGTACATCATCGTGTAGGGAATGTTTGCGTGCATCGGCCCATATATATTTGACCCCCAAAAAAATGTCTGGGAGGGGGGGGGAACGGTCCGTAGTTGAAAAATGTGGAACGAATGGCACCGCACGGCTAGATTGTCATCGAGCGGCGAGATTTCCCTGCCGAATTTTCACGCGCCCAGGGGATAGAAGGAGAGGGAGGAGGGGGTGGGTTACCGCGTATTATCACGTATATCTCCTTTTTTGAGCCCTTTTAGGCTATGTAGAGTATGTATACATGTGTAGGCTACCCATATAACAATGAATATGCCTCATAGTGACCAAAAATTGCAATATATAAGGGAATTATAAGATAATTTTTAGGCGGGAATGAAGATGTGTTGGAGGTTTGGCGGCAATTTATGAGCTGAGAGTGTGGTTTACGCCATACATATCACTTATATCTTGTACGTAGAGCACTGTCATGCTATAATACAGACTTGTATGTATGTATACGTGCCATATATCAAAATATATACCGCATATAGACCAATTCATGCGATATTTACGCACATTACCAATGAGTTTCTATGCATGAACCAAGGTGTGAGTGAGTTGTGCTGGGAATGAAAGGGGGAGAGGGTGTGTTACGCCATAAATATCACGTAAATCTTGTATTTAGAGCACTGTCATGCTATAATAAAGACGTGTACGTATGTAGGCGTCCCATATAACAAGGAATATACCACATATAGACCAATTGATGCGATATTTACGCAAATTGTGAATGTGTTTCTAGCAGACGGAAGCCTGAAAGGGTGGGTGGGGGTGGGTGGGTGGGAGGGAGGCATGCAGGGAGGGAGTGAGTGAGTGAGTGAGTCGTGGAGAGAAGGAAGGCAGGCAGATCTCTAGATAGATAGCCAGCTTTGTGATAATTGTGGAGGCGCCCGAGGCGTATGGATGTCTTGGTATTTTGAACCTTATGTCTACCAGATGTCTGGTGTTCGTTGCCACCAAGAGGTCTACAATAACATGAGTCAGGAATAGAGAGAGAGAGAGAGAAACTGAGATATGCGTATGTCGTACGTATAAATGGACTTCAGAATTGCATTTTTATGCAAGCAGACATTGCATTTTAGACACATGTGAAGTACCACAGAAACATGTAGGCCATTGACTGTAAATAAAGTACTATATTATAGACCACCAACGAGGGTGGTCAGTAAACACAGGCAGATTGCCTTTTGTGATAGAGGGCTAAATATAGACTGGTGTCTCCTTACACTTGCGAAAGGGTAGATTGCCACCAGAGAAACTTATACTTATTTATTTCCAAGTAATATGCAATATAAATGTATATTCGAGACCTACTGCAATTATTTGTATGACAGTCATGACTATGTATAATCCAATATACGCGCATAGGCGAGACATAAGAAAGCTGGTTGAGCAATTTTCGACACCCACACAGTTATTATTCATTTTTATTTACAATATTATACAATACAAATGTATTTGTGAAGAGTATTTTATCCATTATTGTATTTATACCAATTTTGTTCCCAGACAGAGCTGCTGTAGCTGGAGCATCAAGGAGCGGCAAGGGTCACCTCGTGACCGCTTGACCGTGTGAAAATGAGTGGAGTCACACTGAGAGGGGCAATTTTGCTGAGTGTTTGGGCAATTTTTGACAGAATAAAGTTATATAATTACTAATTCTTGACAGAGACAAACTTTTATAAACCTTGGCATGATATAATTGATAATCCCATCAATTTACAAATGTAAATTGGTGGGATAATTATTTTTTTGTATATTATCATTTCGATTGTAGACACGAAGTTTTGAGTGATATTTGGTATGAGCACCTGTGGCATGGTTGGTAAGGTTGCGGACTGGAAAACTCAAAGTGTGGTAGGGTAGTGGGATCGAATCCAGGAGGGGGTTATGGGGAAGGTTTTATACTGTCTAGAAAAATTTTGATAATTTTTTTTTTTTACAAGACCTTGACCTTGTTTATTTTTTATTTTTTTTATTGTTTTATTTTATTATCTTAGTAGGTTTGACAGGATTTATTGAAACATATTTATTTTTGTCCAATTCATTTGAGGTAAGAAAATAATTATATACAGTACACATTACTTAGGCTAATAACAAACATATATATTGATATACTAAAAAAAGAAGGCATATTACATGTAAATCTTTGAAACTTATAAACTAAATAATGAAACATACAATTATATAATGTAAAAGCTATATCACAGGGACATCTTTGGAACTTATACATTGTATAATATATATGTTACATTATGAGGTAGCGTGATCAATTAGGTCAGGTCAGGTAAGGTAGGGCGCGAGTCCAGGGCAGAGCAGGGCAGGGGGCGAGTCCAGGGCAGGGCACGGGGCGAGTCCAGGGCAGGGCAGGACAGGGGGCGACACTCAATAATTCTTGAAGGTGTGGTAGTCCCTGAAGCAGTCACCCAGGCAGAGTGGAACTTTGCACTCGGCGCACATTGAGGTGACTCTTTTGGTGACATGGGGTTTCCTGACACTGGAGCTGCAGACGGTGCACTGCGCCTGCCTGCGACGAGTGCCAAGCATCTCGGTGTTGATTGGTTAGTGTCTTTCGACACCCACCTGGATGCGGTCAGGAACGTGATCCCCACGCCATGCCGTACGTCTGTGAGTGGTGGTGCCATACTTCTCCAGGAGTTGGTATGAGACGTTGTACACGAACTCCCGGAATTTCAGCTTCTGGTTTGGGGACATATCCTTCTTCACCAACCACAAGTTGTAGGCATTGAGCATCGTGATATCAACTAGGTGGAGGAAGAGCTTGTGATACCACTTCACAGTCTTCCTCAGACACTCAACGCCTGACAGCTGACAGTCAGACTTGTCCACCAGGCGCATGTTCTTAGTGTAGTCCACTACCATGTCGGGCTTGTAGATGGTCTTCCTGGTTCGGTAGTGGATTTTGCCAGAATCCATCTGGGCACCTGTGTGGACGGTGGAAAGCAGGTGGACGTCTCGCTTATCCTTCCACTTCAGGGCTATTACTTTCCCACACTTCTCGAGCTGCTTGAATTTCTGCCCCTTTCGTCGCCTTCTTCGCACATGCCTCTCGCGGTGTTCCTGGGCCAGGTCGTCTTCTGAAGGTGTGTCACTGGAGGAGGCATCTGTGAGAGGAATGACATTACCTGTGAACTTTGGCATAAACTTTCTTGTCTTTCTGACAGTCCCACATGACCCCGTTTGGTTGTCATGAAGAAACTGGCAGAGAGCAGGAGAAGTATACCATTTGTCAGTGTAGATGATGTGGCCTTTGCCCAGGTAAGGTGCCAACATTTTCCTGACGATGGCACCTGACATGCCCATGGGGTCATTGGCAGCGGCTTTCGGTATGTTAATGTCAGTGCCTGTGTACACGATCATGTCAAGCACTATTCCAGTTTCTCAGTCACACAAAACGAAGAGCTTGATTCCGAACCTATGCCTTTTCAAGGGGATATACTGCTTGAAAACAAGACGTCCTTTGAAGAGCACGAGCGACTCATCAATCACCAAATTGAGGAAGGGGTAAAAGTATTTCCTATACCTCTCCAACAACATGGTGAACACTTCCCGAACTTTCCATATCCTGTCAATCCTGTTAGGATTTTCGTTGTCTGCAAAGTGCATAAATCTTAGCAGCAACAAAAATCTGTCACGAGTCATGAACTTATTGAAAGTTGGGGTGGCGATGAGAGGGTCGTGCTTCCAATAGTGTTGCAACACATGCTTCTTGATCAGAGGCATGAGGAACAACAAGGCAAAGAACGTCATAAATTCTTCCACAGTCGTATCCACCCAGCCTCGTATTCTCGCTTTTGGAGAAAGGACGTCCAATCTGCCAAACACCCACCTGTAGTAGGCGTTTGTTTGGGCAACGATGTACGTCATTACCTCCATATCGAAAAAAGCGAGGAAGAAGTCGCTTTCGTTCGCTTGATCGTCACAGGGCCAGTCGTCAGTTGTTCCTGACGTCCCAGGATTGAACTTGGGCACGTCAGGTACAAAATTGACCCCGTCAGACCAATCGAACGAAGGCAGCCCAGGGATCGGAATGTCGTCTGCGTCTGCTTCATCGTCTGAAATATCGCTTCCATGGTTGCGATACAGCACTGCATCATCATCACCCTCCTCTTCACTTGACAGACGATGCCCTTCCTCATTCTCGTCACCGACGTCGGACTCACTCCCACTGCCCACTCCCAAATCCCCCCACCCTTGGTCCCGTGCTAGGGCTTCGTCGTCGAAACCCGGGCTGCCAATGCCCTGCGAATCACCATCAAACAGCAGGGCGGCATACTTTGATGGTGTCCGAGTTTTCCGGGTCACTTTAGCATGTGCGGGAGTCTTATGGACAGGGACAGCAGAGGCGGTGGCAGGGGCGGCGGCAGGGTCAGCGGCAGGGGCAGCAGTGGTGCGTGGTCTTGTGGCCCTGGAGGCAGGCAAGATGATGGTGGTGCCTGTCGCCCTTCTCTCTGTTCCTTGGGCAGGGGTGGCAGGGGCGGCAGGGGCAGCAGGGCCAGCAGGGCCAGCAGTCGCTTTCCCTCTCCCTTTCCCCTTCCCTGTTCCTTGGGCAGGGGCGGCAGGGGCAGCAGGGCCGGCAGGGACACCAGGGCCAGCAGGGCCAGCAGTCGCTTTCCCTCTCTCTTTCCCCTTCCCCTTTCCCTTCCCTTTTCCTTGGGCAGGGGCAGCAGGGGCAGCAGGGGCCAGGGGCAGCTGGTGGTGGTGGTGGTGGTAGGGTCACTGTGGCTGGCGTACGGGTTCTCTTCCCTACGCCCGTGCCTTTAATTTTTCCTGCCCCCGCAGGTTCTGCAGCCCTAGGGCGGCCTCCTGCGTCACTGGTACCGGTGGCAGGGGTGGCAGTGGTGGTGGTAGTGGTTGTTGCAGTGGCCTGGGTCGTGGTGGCAGTATCCCGAAACACCAATGACCTCTGTACCTTTGTCGTGCTTGCACGTGTTTTTCGTGCTTTGGGTGCTGGTCTTTCGTCCTCAGAGCTGTAGGGCGTGTCGTACTGGTAGGTAGGGTCTTTAGCAGCCACCCTCTGCCTTCCACGGCGGCTAACACCACCAGAAGGAGGGCTGGTTGTGTCATCAGGGAGCGAGCGTGAGGGACGTGTGGGCTCCATGACTAGTGGTTGGTTACTGGCGCAGTGGTGCTTGCACGAGTGCGGGGCGAGCGTTTGGCGGGGTGGTGTCGAGAGTTGACATGTAGTACTATACCCACACCAATTTTCAGCCGCCTGGCTATAAACGCGCGGTTTTGGTACGCGTTCAAAAGCTCTGCTCTTAAGAGTCTCCCCGCAGTCCGCCGGGGGAACTCTTAAGAGTCTCCCGGTAGCTTCCGGGTTAAGGAAGCCAAACTGGCGATCTGAGAGCAGATTATGAGAAGAGAAATGCTTAAGAAATTTGGAAGCAAGAATAGTTTCAAAAACTTTAGAAAGACAAGAGATGAGAGCAATTGGACGATAGTTGGAGGGTTGAGAGCGGTCACCCTTCTTTGGGACAGGTTGAATGTGAGCAAACTTCCAGCATGAAGGGAAGACGTTAGAGGATAGACAGAGACGAAAGAGTTTGCCTAGGCAGGGAGTCAGCACGGAAGCACAGTTTTTGAGAACAACAGGAGGAACACCGTCCGGACCGTACGCCTTATTAGTGTTAAGCCCAGAGAGGGTAGAAAGTACATCTTTAGAAGAGATTAGGATATTAGGCATAAGTAAGAGAGAGGAGGGCGGAGAGGGAGGAATAGCACCGGAATCATCCAAGGTGGAGTTTCTAGCAAAAGTTTGAGCGAAGAGTTTAGCTTTGTCAGAGGAAGAAGTGATGGCTATAGAGTTTAGGCTATTTTGCCACTGCTAGTGATTGTTAAATGTGTGTTGTATATAAGCTTTCTTTTGATGCATTGATTTTGTTCTTTTTTCTTTCTCTTTCCGAGCGCTAGTGAATTCTTCGGAAAAATTGGCGCTTATGAGAAATAAGTAACATGCTTATTATTAGGGGTTCGTCCCCTACGGGGAACCCTTATTGTAATAATTAAACCTGGGATTTCATCCAAATTCTTCTTACGCGCCGGTTTCGACGCAATAACTCCAGAACCGCTTTTTGGATCGGGATCAAACTTTCACAAGAGGTGCGTTTTTGTATTGGGCAACTTTTGATATGCTAAACATCTGGCATGGCGGCCAAACAGGTCCGTGGCAGCCGATTTCCCGAAAAACTTTACGCCTAAATACCGTCTCTCCCACTCACAGGAAACGACTGGGCTTTGGCATACGCACTCCCCTACTAATGCTCCGCAAATTTTATAGAGAAGGTTTTGCTTTTGCACGTGGGTTTTTTTCCGGCAATCTTGAAAAAACCTCGAATTCCACATCTTGAAACTAGGCTGATGATCAAAGCCATGATTGCGTAGTTGGGTGAGGCTCGCGATTCCGAACGTTTTGATACCAAAAAAATATAATTGGGTGGAATAGTTTGGCCGCAGCATTGAAAACTGTCTATTCTTAAATGACTTTAAAACTGCATTCGCTACCCACACAAAGTTTACCGTCTACAGTCTATAGGCTTCCACGCATCCCCCAGTTTTGCTTAATAACATAATCTCTTTATTATTCAGATCTATATATTTTTTTTATTTAACTCTCTCAAAACAGTTCGAGTCCCTACGAATTCCAGCAATTATTTAGCCAACCTACCCTACCAAATAATAATGATAAATTCAAATTTATTTTTGGTGAATGACAGAGTATTGGCTAAGGTTTTTAACAATTCCTCCCTTTGCCAAATGCTTAGTTTAATAACAATGATATGGACCTTTAAAGTTTTGGCAATTGCCCGTGTGACTCGTATTTTAACCCTCCTAAAGTGTTACCACGAAATACCGCTAGATCCTTTCTCAAAAGTCGCTAGCATGTTGCTACATAGCCAAACAATGTTAGGATAATGCTGCAATTTCTAAAGAGTTTTGGTTTGTTTGTTTTGCAAATTTTACAATGTAGTATGACTAGAATGTCTGAAATTTTCAAATTATCCCTAGTAAATGTCTCTAGATATAAAAGTAATGGCTGCTAGATTGAAGTAAATACCTCTACATTTAGCGGTAATATGTAGCTTTACAACTGGCAACACTGCAACCACCACCTCCCTCCTACCCTCCCAGTATGTCTCCACAAAATACCGCTAGATCCTTTCTCAAAAGTCGCTAGCATGTTGCTACATATAGTCAAACAATGTTAGAATAATGCTGCAATTTCTAAAGAGTTTTGGTTTGTTTGTTTTGCAAATTTTACAATGTAATATGACTAGAATATCTGAAATTTTTAAATTATCCCTAGTAAATCTCTCTAGATATGAAAAAATGGCTTCTAAATTGAAGTAAATAGCTCTACATCTAGCGGTAATATGTAGCGATACAACTGCCAACACTGCCTAGCCCTTCCTTCCTACCTCCCTCCTCCCTCATATCTAGCAAATGTATCCACACTCTAGTGAACTTTCGGTATTTAGTTTATTCAGCTTAATACTATTTATCCACATAAAATAGAAACCTATCACGATTGTTGTCTAATACAACCATAGACAATGCTATTACATATTATTTGAACATGATGTCGAATTTAGCAGTTGCTGTTTACCTTGAACAGTAATGACAGAACCGAAAGCTTCTCTTGCCGTGTAGTACTCAAAGAAAGCAGGGTTACCCATACCGAACTGTTACCAAGTCAGAGATTCAGAGGTAACTTTCACAATGCATTATAACCCTAGAAAGACACCAATATACCACTAAATCAGACAAATATCACTACAAAAAAGATAGGAAAATATTATATTAATGTCCTAGGTATTTGAAATTATGCAAATGAGTAAAATCCATTATGATATAATGATAATGGGATTGATTAGTATCTGGCAACAGTGTTGCAATATAATTTTCTGAACGTATGCGAACTTCGGAGTATTTATCCCATTAATATACACATTATCACTATTTAAATTTAATACAACCATACACAGTGCTATTACATATTATTTGAACATAATATAGGATGCTCTTTCCTTTAAACCATTTTCTATATCTATTCACGAAAAATATAGGCCTAGCCTAGGCAGCGCTACCGGTAGGTACGAATTTATCAGTTCGAATTTTGATTGAGTGGGATTAGGCCTAGGCCTAGCCTAGGGCTTAACATGGGATACTGTTTGGGGGTTGGGAATAGACTCAGGCTGCTTTAGGCCTAATTAGGTAAAAATAGTCAAATCGAGACAATTGCACAGCCAACATAGCCTAGGCCTATTAAGCAAATATTTTACCAATATACAATAGGCCTAGTCTATTCGCTGTAAGTAGGCAAGAAATCATGACCTAGGCTATAACCTCTGTAACTAAAAAACAACTAGGCCTAGAGTGATCAAGCTAATATGTCTACCATTTGGGAAGAGTCAGTCAAGGAATAGCCTAGATGTGGAAATTTGCAGCCCATTTGAGTATAACTCCATTTATTGGTCACCAATTATTTTGACATATTTGAAGACAGATATGGAATCTATATGCTCTAAGTATCATATTAAAATTAGTTTCAACCCTCGGCAAAACCTATTAAAAAAAACGGTAACAACATGTCTACCTACCGTAAAACGGTTGTCAATACTCTCTTATAGACGGCGCGGCTTTCAGCACGCCATTTTTTCGTGAACTGGAGAGCTCTATCCTTCAACTTTTGTAATACTATCACGCCATCTGCCAATCCTCATTGGAAATACTGAGTTTCATTTCCTAACTCCTGCGCAATACGCAATACATCACGAGACACTTCTGGATTCTTATTGGGGTTTTTTTCTGACCACGTCATTAAACTCATAGATTCCGTCAGCATACAACCAGCAACCTATCAGGTGAGTTTATTGACCTTGATTACGTCATTGCACTGAACCAATCACAGATACACACCTTCATTTAAGTCTCTCCTCACTTTAGTCTTGGACGCCGCTTGTAATGGTTGTTCACCCCTCCCACATTCAGTGATTATTGACACTACAAGGAACAATAGTGCAGCCCTTAAGGTTTTTACTGACCATGGTTGTTTGCCTACCTCTGTTTCCTGCAAACTCTGCTCAAACGAATGTTACTATTATGAACCGGCAGACCAGTGGCGATGCGGTCATTATTGGTTTTGAAATAAAACTGTTATGCCCTGTTTTTCTACAGGTTTAACTTGGGTAATGTGAGTTCTAAATTGACTGGGTATATAAGGCTGCATGCACAATACAAGATATGAGGAATAGAGAACACAAAGAAACACATGGTAGCAAGTTACATGATCACGTTTATTGATATACCACTGCAGAATACTTGTGTAAGACAATATAATAGAATTGAACAACACTAGCATAAGTGGATCTGGATGGAGCCTAGTCTCCCACTTCCAACGTTCAGGTATTAATCTTCTGATCACTGGCTTTGATTTCACAGGTTTATATACCGAAGACCATCAATGTTACTTATAGATTCATATTCACTGTTAGATTTATTACTGGTAGCTCTGGTGCACAAGTAGTAGTTCACAGACTAGATTAGACACACGTATTCTTAGAGCACGGGAAATCTAGTAACCTCAGGGGGTACTGATCTAAGTTTTATATCCTTGTCTCAGAAATACATAGAACGCAAATCAGTGGGCGAACGTTAGATATCACTAGAGTTTTAATATCTGAATAAAGTAATTACGAGAGTCAAGGTCGTCTGTTAATTAAAGAGCACTGATCGCTTAGTACGTCCCAAATGGAATGGTTAAGTATGAATTACACTGGGCAAGGTCTTAGCCACTTCGTAGAAATATTAATTAGTGAATCTAAAACAGCACAGTAATATGTAGTACTGCTAAAGGGAATCTTGGGTAGTATCTGATGGGTCTGGTCCTGGTTATCTTGCGTCCATGATGTTGGGGGCTAACGACTGGTTCCGCGGCCGTCCAGGGGGGCCATATGTGTGAAGTTCTTCAATACGTGGGCAGGTCCTTCTATCCAAATCTGCCACGGAGTCTGCCGGTTCTGGGATCTCACTCCGGAACAACACAAGGGCAGAGCTAGAAATTAACTGCAGGGTAGTGACCCCTGGTTGGTGTCTAGTTTTCAACTGATTTGACTGGGGGCGGGAGTTAGATTTATAGGCTCGGTTCTGGACCCTGTAGACAGTAGGGATCTCGAGTCTTATGGACTTAATTGAGCTCTCAATAGATATGGGGACTAGGTAAGATGGTATTTACTGTTGTGGCACAGGGCGATAGGAAGCCTTTATATTTTCATATAACTGAGCCTTAGTAAGAGGTACTATTTTTGGCTATACTGGACGTATTTAGGGGAGAGAGACTGGATCTACTTTGCGAGGAGGATGGGGACAGCTGTGATAGGAGCGTCTCTCTAGATTGTTCAATCTTCATTCTATGGTATAGCTGAGGTGCTAATTTAGTGATCAGAGCATGCAAGAAAGGTAAATGGTTTATTGTGAGTTAATAGAGGTTAGTAAAGGTGTTAGTCATTCATGGTTAGTTCATTGATAGGAAGAATTCCTGTGCTACCTGGCAATGACTCGAAAGTCAAAACAGGGGCCAGGTATACCTCCGCGGGGGTGGGGGTCTCCCTCCTCGGGTGGGCAAAAAGGGGGAGCTGGGCGCCCTCTCTCTGATATAGTCGTCCGGCGGCTGTGGCTAGGGGCTTGCCATATCACCAGTGTTTGTAATAACCCTCTGTGTATGAGACAGATGTGAGTGTCTTTAATACCAAAACCGAAGGTGCCTTAGCTAGCTGGTTTTACTCGGCTGGTTGTTAATTGTAGGGTTTGCTGGATATGGTGGAGACTGGGTTGCTAACTCTGCCACATTTATCTGGAAGTATGGCAATAGAAGTTAGTTACTGGCGGGGCGGCTAGCCTCGCACCGACGACCATTGGGTGCAGGGTTGTGAATGTGTTGTAAGAGAATAGATGGCATGCAAGGGGCTAGTAAAGTTCTAATGTTGTTCTGGCCTACTAAGTGAAGGTAGGCTGGATAGGAGTATATATAAAAGGTTGGAGAGCATTAGTAACGGACAATTCAAGGATCTTCAAGAGGTATGAGAGAGAGGCTAGGTCGGACAAGAGTCGAGAAGCGCGGGTGTCTTAATGAGAGGGGGGGGGGAGTTCAAGGGCTACAGGGAAATTTTGCCCCTAAGGTCCCTGGGCGTGGGGGTGGCATTAGGCTACAATTGATATGGAAGTTTGAAAAGGCAGTAGAATACGTTAGCCAAATGCTACCGGGGAATGCAACTATGGGGTGGTATATGAGTCTGGAAAAGATAGAGTTATGTGATCAGTCAGAGGGTTATGGATACTATTAGTTGGCCCTGGGAACTGCGTTTTCTATTAAATATAAAATACCAACCACAGCGGCAGTTCGTAGGGGTACTTAGTTATTGTTTCGGGGTACTTATGACAGATACTGGTAACCAGGTTATCTTATACAATCTCTGGTTGGGGTAAGAGGTGTAAGACACGAAATAAATTGGCGTAGTGTGGGCTGTGGATACGAAGGAGGCAAGGGGAAGACGTATGACAATTGTGGAAAGTAAATGGAAAAAGGTGAACACAATGGCGGATAAAAATACTTAACCTAAGGATTGCATACATAGATTTATGGGGCGATGGGTCTTCAGAAGCTTAGTCTGGCAAGACAAGATGTTAGGGAATGTTAATATTAATACTTAGTTACTAGAGGAGCAATGCAAGGGGCGACTGAGCACGGGTTACATATATCTATACTCGTCATGGAAAATGATATACGAGGTCTAGGGACAGCGTGGGTGTTTTAACTTCTAAGATATATAACATCTACTTCTCGGATGCAAGAACATACATAGATATAATTATGGGCTGTCTGATGTGTTGGCATTGGCTCAACGTCGGGACAGGCATGGGTGTTTTTAATATGAATGTATATTCCTGTTCATCATCTTTGTAGTTAGGAGTGTAGGACACGAGGGGGTTAGTGTACGTGAGGTGTGGAAAATGGTCAGTTTTAGAAAAGGTAAATGGGTGTGTCCTGGAGCTGTTTAGCCCTGCGGGCTTGGGCCTGTCTGAAATGGCTGGCTCGGTCAGCTGGTCCTTTCGTTCTGTGGACCTTTCCTTTGGTGTTTCTGTGTGGTGTTCGTTCATGGCTTCTGTGGTGGGCTTCTCGTTCTGGGGCATTTTAAAAACCACTACTCGTCGTAACTCCTCGTCGAAAACGTGGACGCATCTCCACCCCACCTACTTCCTCCACATCTCAATAAGGTATGCAATTACGCTTTCATATTTTCGCGGGTTTAAAAACGGCGAAAACAAAATTATTTAAGCAAAACTTGGCTCGTGTTTTAAGGTATTTCCGTAATTGTTTAATCGAAGTCCTCTTTTTTTCTAGTTATTAAAAACGTATTCTATGGTGTATTATATGATATATAGAAGCAATAGAACTGTTCAAATGACTTGGGAAGTGTATATTAAACCAAATACAAAACTTCGAATAATGAGATAAGAGATATGTGTTTTTTATCACTTTTCATCCCAAGACCAGCGGGGGTCTGGGGGCAGGATGCCCAGGTTACCTTAGGTTAGGTTAGGTTAGGTTAGGTTAGGTTAATGACCAGCTATGTAAATACAGTAGTGAACATTTGGTTTAGTCTGTGCTCAAAAAACCATTTTCTTTAGCAGGCCATTCACTAAACAATTACCCCCTTTTCACAGACAAATACACAAACAATCGGTCAAAGATGCAAATAGCGGGGGGGGGGGGGGCAGCCCCCACCCATAATACTAGGATAGGTTAGGTAAGGTTGTTAGGTTAGGCTAATGTCCTTTCAAAGGGGTATAGGCTTGTAAACACTATGATAGCTTAACATGAGCCAAAAATCGAAATTAGGTTAGTGTAATTTGTTTACTCTTAAAACTCGCAAAATCAGAGCCAACTTTTCCCAAAACTTGGCTCGGGTTTTCCAAAATTCGGGTTTTATGGCTTTGCAATTTCGGGAAACCTGAGCCAAATTTCTAAATGAGGTTACTGTCATTTCTTTGTCTACAAACTCGCAAAATCCGAGCCAGCTTTGGCCAAAACCTGGCTCGGGTTTTCCAAAATTCGGGTTTTATGGCTTTGCAATTTTGGGAAACCTGAGCCAAATTTCTAAATGAGGTTACTGTCATTTGTTTGTTTACAAACTCGCAAAATCCGAGCCAGCTTTGGCCAAAACTTGGCTCGAGTTTTCGAAATATTGGGTTTTAGGCCTTTGAAATACCTTCAAACCCGAGCCAAGTTTTGCTTGAATATGTATGTATCGCCGTTTTACGCATTTAACCCCTCAATTTTCCTGTACTTCATAGCCCTCCCCACTATCGGGCGGCGTGTCTTAAGATCGTTGTATAATGGGGAAAACGGTTTCGCCGAGGGTTCTAATTATTTCTAAACACTATATATTGATGAAAACTAACAGGGAAAAATAAAAAAATCCATGGGAAAATTGGTGACCAATAAATGGAGTTTTTCCCCAATTTGCTCTAGCCCTATTTGAGATACAGAGGTTAGAGGTCATTGTTGAGGCCCCCCCCTCATGACATATTGTCATCATCTTATATATTGCCAGCAGGGGGCAAATAACCGAAAAAAATCGCCGTCAAAATAGACGCGAACTTAACCACGGCAATCGACACATGTAAACATGGCGGTGGCGGGGGAGGTGTCGGACGTTTGCAATAAAGTTCCTGTCTATTTTGAATGCCATTGGATACAATAATATGTTGAGGGGGGCTTTGCCCCCCTCAACCCCCCCCCCCCCATGACATATTTTTACCATCATATATATTGCCAGCAGGGGGCAAATAACCGAAAAAATTGCCGTCAAAATAGACACCGGTCAATATACAGGAGGCGCTACAATATAGGTAGCAAAATTTTAATGGTAGTTTTGGGTTCCTATCATCATATGCTTCATTTCTATATACTTTTTATCCCCGGGAAAAAAAAAAAAAAATCTTGGGATTTTTCATTTATTTTCTTGGGATTTTTTGTTTTGGTCATTAACCTAACCAAAAAACCTAACCTAACCTAACCTAATAGCCCCCAAATACATTTAGGTTAGGTTAGGTTAGGTTTTTTGGTTAGGTTAATAAAAAAAAATAAAAAAAAATACAAGAAAAAAATAAAAAACAAGATTTTTTTATTCCCGGGGATAAAAGAAATGAAGAATATGATGATAGGAACCCAAAACTACCATTAGAATTTTGCTACCTATATTGTAGCGCCTCCTGTATATTGACCTAGACACCTTTATGAATAGGTTAGCCTTTAGGCTAGAGCAGCCTGACAACAGCATGATATTCGATATTTGATATTCGAAATTCGAATATCAAACAGAATCCTGACAACAGCATGATATTCGATATTTGATATTCGAAATTCGAATATCAAACAGAATCCTGACAACAGCATGATATTTGATATTTGATATTCGAAATTCGAATATCAAACAGAATCCTGACAACAGCATGATATTTGATATTTGATATTCGAATTTGATATTCGAATATAAGAAAAATGTGATGTGATTCGAATATCAAACAGAATCCTGACAACAGCATGATATTTGATATTTGATATTCGAATATAAAACTACATATGTTTGATATTCGAATATCAAACAGAATCCTGACAACAACATATTTTATATTTGATATTCGAATATAAGAAAAATGTGATGTTCGAATATCAAAAAATTACATTTTTGATATTCGAATATCAAACAGAATCCTGACAACAACATGATATTTGACATTCAAATATAAGATTTTTTTTTTTATATTCGAATATCAAAAAGAGACACTGACAATAGCATGATATTTTATATTTGATATTCGAAATTCGAATATCAAACAGAATCCTGACAACAGCATGATATTCGATATTTGATATTCGAAATTCGAATATAAAACTACATATGTTTGATATTCGAATATCAAACAGAATCATGACAACAGCATGATATTTGATATTCGAAATTCGAATATCAAACAGAATCCTGACAACAGCATGATATTTGATATTTGATATTCGAAATTCGAATATCAAACAGAATCCTGACAACAGCATGATATTTGATATTTGATATTCGAATATAAGAAAAATGTGATGTGATTCGAATATGTTACGTCCTGGGATATATAAACACTGGGCTCTTTCTATTGGACTAGGTATGCGGCAACAAGCAACAACGGAAAACGCTAGATCCAACCCTTATCTATAAACCCAGGCAACAAACCACCCTAAACCGTCAAGAGTCCTGCCTGGACAACGAGGTATCCTATGACTCGGTTACAGGGTGCACGCACTATAGACTGCTGATAGTCAAGCAGGCTATATAAAAGATCACACAATTAAGTTGACTTAAAGCTTCAAGGAAAAGATAGATAACGGAATTAAATTGCAGAAACAATTTAATAACAAACTAGAAGAAAGTACATTTAACGTTACGTTAATTAATACAACTAATCACCCCTGCGTGAAAGAAGGTGAAAGCAAACAGTCCTCAAAACATCGTACCGGTAGACAAGATGCGGGGTTCTAAACTGCATGCGGCTACTGTAGGATCTGATGCTTAGCAAAGAAAGTACGTTACGGATTTAGAGAACTCTCAACTCATAAGCAGGAATAAATACTAGTGATAGGACCTACAGTGTATAATGGCATAGGTATAATTAAATAAAGGCAGCAACTCGCAACATAACCACATACAGGTGTGCTTCTCACTCTTAGTCAGGCAAGCCTGCTCGGACAGTCTCTAAGCCACACCCTGACTCACAATGCTCACAAAAACGGTAAACTGTGGCACAATAACAAGCATACAGAAATAATAAACCCCTAGCTGTTAATCTGCCAGGTGGCAGAGGTCTAGCCGGAAGGATATAGGCTTCGGATACCCGGGCTGAGCCACCTGCTCTAGCCTAGGGACGTTCCCAAGTCTGTGCGCCAAATTACTCTAATTGAAAGGGTGCTCTCTTGAGAGACTCAGATCCCAAGTATCTGACTCTCTCCTGGCGACCCTAAAACAAAAGCAAGACGTGCTAGCGCAGTGCTGAGTGGACTAGGCAAGGGCCCTCACACAACACAACACTAGACACACAGGGACACAGACAAGAAAATGCCCCCAGACTCCCACGGGTACCCTAGTAAAGTCGTGCGGGTCCACAGGACTCACACCAGCAGACTTTACTTAAAGGATCGCAAAAAGCCTCCCCTCCGGTCTAGCCCCTGCTAACCTGACACAAGAACACATTAGCAAGCATGAAACCACCAAATATGAGACAACAAAAAAGCTTCCTAGGTCTCATTAACAATTACATCTCTGCATAAGGCCCTAAATCCTATCTAGTTATCTGAGAGCTCGTCGTTAATACAATAATAGATATAAGGTCTATCAAGGGGATGGGATAATTAAATAGATTGGTGAAGTAGTGGAAGGAAGGTATACAAAGTAAGAGAGAAAGTTTCTAAGTGGGGTTGAGAGGGATAGATATCAAGGGGGTCCGAAGGGTACGACAGTGAGGTGAGCTCTGAGTCTTGAATCTGTCTGGACCCCGCCCTAGGCATGCAGAATACATCCCATGCTTGGCAACACTCAACACAGTTGCCGGGTCAAAATCGTCTACCCCGTGCGTGAGTCGAAACTAAGCCTAAGGTTGCTATCAAAAGCACGTGGCAACATCAGGCTCATCCCAAGCTGGACTCTCCGCGCGAAGCAACGTTCCCCAGCCGGTCTCTCTCTCCCGCTCGTCTCCTTCCACTCTCACTAGACTTACATCTTATATATTATAATGAAACAATCAACTATCGAGAATAAAATATACTAAGATGCGTTGGTTAAGAATAAGGGCAGCTTCAAGCTGTGAAACAACATAAGAATATCCCAGACATTAGTTACATTATCGTAGGATATATACTAAGGAAAAGCCGGCCGGCCGGTTTCTAAACGGCTGGGCAGCCGACGCGCGCGCATGCCCGCACGTGGCTACTATGCAGGAGCGTCACACCTCCCCCAAGATATAAGACCCTTGACTAAGTTCTTCATATCTAACAGAAAGCTTCTCATAGTACCACACACTGTTGCGACACAAGGCACTATATAAAAAAACATAAAGACTGTTGCACTCCAGCGAGCAAGTTCAACTAACTTAGCGACAATAAGCGAAAACATTCAACTTAGATACTGCTACAACATCTTATACAAAATTCTACACGTTATAAAAATAAAGAGTTTTTATAAGGTTTTTGCTTTTTTTAATTTTTGTTTTGGCTGAACTACAGTGACAGCCTATTTTCCTCCACACTCAACGCTCAATCCTGTGGCAGTCTAACCAACATCATCCACCCTTGATAGACAATCCGCTATCACGTTATCAGAACCGGCAATATGGCGTATGTCCAGATTATACTCCTGAAGCATGAGTGACCACCTGGTCAGCCTCATATTCCGGTTATGAAACTGATTCAAGAATTTCAGAGGGTGATGATCGGTATAAACCACTACGACTGGTCCGAAAGCAGGAACATATACATCGAAGTGCCTGAGCGCCAGCACTATCGCCAGGAGTTCTTTTTCAATTACAGAGTAATTCCTTTGTGCACTATTGAATTTTTTACTGTAAAAACTCACTGGATGTTCAATACCTTCATCATCTGTCTGTAACAAGACAGCCCCAGCCCCTACGCCACTGGCATCAGTCGCCAGCTGAAAAGGTCTGCTGAAGTCCGGGGCCCTGAGTATGGGGTGGGTACATAACAGGTGTTTCACTAAGGAAAACGCCTCTGCACACTCAGGAGACCACCGGAACTTCTTGTCCTTAGCTAATAAGTCAGTTAAAGGTGCAAGTACAGTGGAATAGCCTTTGATGAAGCGTCGATAATACCCTATCATACCTAGAAACCGCATGATTTGTTTCTTAGTCGTAGGCTGGGGAAACTGATCGATGGCTTTGATCTTTGTCTGTGGAGGGCACACCTGACCCATCCCCACCTCGAACCCCAGGTACAAAACTGTGGCTTTGACAAAATCGCACTTACCCAGGTTTACCACCAAACCTGCTTCATTCAGTTTATTAAAAAGCTGTCCGATGTGAGCACAGTGACTGTTAAAATCATCGTCGTATATTATGACATCATCTAGGTACACCGTACAGTTGGGAATGTCGGTTACAATGTCATTCATTAATTTCTGAAACGTTGCAGGGGCATTTTTCAGCCCGTATGGCATAACATGGCAACGATATGTGGCACCGTCCACCACAAACCCACACACCTCTCGCGCTCGCTCAGACAAGGGCACTTGCCAATAACCCTTAACAAGGTCTATCTTAGTGAAGAACTTGGCTTTTCCTATCTTATCCACACTGTCATCCACACGAGGGAGAGGGTAGGCATTTGTGGGGGTTAAACCATTCAACCTGCGGAAATCTATACAAAACCGCACCTTGCCATCTGGTTTGGGCTGCAGTGTGACGGGGGAAGTCCACCTTACTGCACCCTCAGAAATCAGCCCACGTTTCAGCATATAATCCAGCTCTTCCCTAAGTGCTGGTAATTTAATAGGGGGAACACGGTATGGCACTGATTTAAAGGGCGGGTGGTCCCCAACATCGACATCGTGCACCGCTTGAGTAGTCAGGCCAGGATGCTCCGCGAAAACAGCTGGGTTTGAATCAAACAAGTGCTGCACAGCTATACGTTGTTGCTCAGGCAGGTGCAATATCAACTCGTGAGCCACTTGTCTAGAATTCCCCGCCAACTGATCCGCGGAAACATAACAATCCCAATTATCCTCCCCCGCAGCTTGACTGTCCCTTCCTCCTTCTCCACCACGATCGCTGCAGATCAACACCGGGACAGTGAGAGGCTCAGAGGGGCGCCTCACATACTCTTTCATCAGATTTACATGGCAAAGTTGGTTCTTTTTCTTACGATCAGGAGTAGCTACTAAATAGTAGAGATCAGAAACCTTCCTTACAACCCGATACGGACCAGAATACTTGGCAGACAAGGGGTGTCCCACCAGAGGCAGTAGTATCAGTACCTCCTGATCTACTTCAAACTCCCTCAGCTTCACCTTCTGGTCGTATCTGTCCTTCATCTGAGCTTGTGAACTCTTAAGGTTCCGACCTGCTACCTCCAAGCTCTTTAGCATTCTCTCACGGCTTTCAACTACATACTTTAGAAGCGAACATGGCTTTGTGACTCCCTCCCAGATCTCCTTGACTATGTGGAGGGGCCCCCTGACCCTGTGTCCAAAAACCAACTCGTTCGGGCTAAATCCCAAGCTCTTCCCAGGTACTTCTCTCGCAGCAAATAAAACGTATGGGAGACCTAGATCCCAGTCCTTCCCATTCTCCATGCAATAACACCGCAACATACTCTTGAGAGTCGAGTGCCACCTTTCCAAAACTCCCTGACTCTCGGGATGGTAGGCAGATGACACCACAGACACTATCCCATGTTGCTGCATGGTCTGCTTAAACAGAGCAGAAGTAAAATTGGATCCCTGATCAGACTGGATCTCCTGAGGGTAGCCACAACGAGAGAAATAGACAAGTAGGTTTTTGACAACAGTCTTAGCCATCCCGTTGCGCATGGGGTAAGCATCTGGATACCGTGTTGCTACATCCATTACAGTTAGTAAAAATTTATTGCCGGCACTAGTGGGGGGCAATGGGCCATCCATATCGATAACTACTTTGCTGAAGGGCGGCCCAATGACAGGGATGGGTTGTAACGGGGCTCTCGGGATGACCTGATTGGGTTTCCCAACAACTTGACAAGTGTGACACTGTGACACCCATGACACGACACTCGCCTTTAACCCAGGCCACCAGAAAAGCTTGCTCAGAGCTGCCTCCGTCTTACGTGCCCCCAGGTGCCCTGCCAAAGGCACATCATGAGCTAATCTCAATAAGCTCTCACGGCACACCCTCGGTACTACTAACTGGTCCACTAATCCTGACCCGCCATCCCACTTTTTCTTGGGATCCTGATGTCTCCGATACAAGATCCCCTCGGACAAGAAAAAATCACCAGGCTGCGCATCCCCATCGCTCTCCAGTTCGATAGCACCATTACCACACGCCCTGACTTCAGGATCTTCCAGCTGCAAGGAACATATATCAGCAGGTGCGAGATTATCCAAGTTCATCTTAAATAATTTATTTCCACCTCCAATGTCCCGCTGAGCCATCCTTTCCTCACGCTGCGCATAACGATGCTGTCGCAGAGTCTCTTCCTGCCCTGCACCTGCACTAGCGGTGACAGGCCCTGGGGCCTCTCCAGACTCTAACATAGGTGCCAATAATGAGTCACCAAGAAACACTGCCGGCTCAAAACTCTCCAATTGACCAACACTTCCCGTTTTCTTGTGACCTTTCCTCCGCGGTTTGATAGACTGAGGTGGTGGCTGCAAGGCTCCGGATGTCTGAGAACGCGTCACAACACACGCCATGGTTTGTACGCTACACTTCTCAACCCACTCCTGTTCCTCCCTACTAACGTCGGCCGCCTTCTCGGCAACGACCAAGGGTGAAACCTTAGAAGCAGGCACCGCAAAGTCGTTGCCGAGGAGGAGGTCGACGCCCCCAACATGCAAGTTCTCTACAATTCCTACATCCAGCTCCTTTGGCACACCACCCACCTCCAGCTCCATCCGCACCAGCGGGTAGGACTTCGTAGCATTGATCCCCTGAACTACCACCACCCGAGCAGCGTTAATCGGCCTACCAGTAAAGTTCTTTAACAAGGTCTGAGAAGCCCCAGTATCACGCAATAGCTTAACTCCTCGCCTTTCGCCAGCCCACCTCACAAAACCATGCCCTCTATGACCCCCAAAAACGTCGCGGACAGGGTTCGAGCCTTCCGGACTCTTGAACACAGACTGTGTCCCAACCTCTGATGAACTACCCTTGGCAAACTCAGAAGATATAGGCGACACCCCTATGCTGCGGGCCAATGACACAACCTTGTTCGGTGGCTTGTTCGGACAAGCATTTGCAAAGTGACCCTCCTTGTGACATGCAAAGCACTCTTTACTCTTTGGTTTCCCTTGGGAGTGGGAGGTACCATTAGACTTCTTATACGGGACGGTATTTGGTTTATGTTCAGTTTTATTGTCAGTGCTACATGGTTTTGTGTATTTATGTGTATCAAAATTCTTGGGAGAGGGAGGGGTACGATCCTTTGCACCCGACTCACTCCTAGCTGCTGCTTCGCACCCTCGAATTAATGACAGTCGGCGGTCAGCCATTTCTGCTGCCTCCTGGAGAGTTCTAGGATTTTTTTCCTTTATATTTAATGTTAAGTCCCCGCCTGTGCACTTATAGAACTGCTCCAAGAGAACCAGCTCACTCAACTCCTCAAAAGTAGCTGCCTCTCAGAACGCAGCCAATGTCGTAGTGCATCAGACAAGTCCCGGGTGTGTTCTAGAAAGGTACTATCCTTGCCCTTAGTAACACCCCGAAACTTCAAGCGGTAAGTTTCTGGTTGTAACTCATAGGCCCGTAGCACAGCCTTCTTTAGCTCATCATAAACTACACAGGACTCTAAAGGTAGTGCATCATACGCTTTTAGCCCCTTTCCTAGGAGTCTTGATGAAACTAATGCTGCCCACTTTTCCTGAGGCCACTGGTGTTCCTGACACTTCTTCTCAAATCGCATAAAAAACTCAGTCACACATGATTCATCGAACACGGGAACTAGTTTAAGCAGGTGCGACAATGATTGGTCCCGATGTCTGTTACCTCCCCCAATATTTCGCCCTGTTACCTCCACTCGAGATCTCTCCAGCTCCCTGTCAGCCCGATACCTAGTAGACTCTGCCTGCAGTTCAGCCTCTCGTATAGCTGTTCTCTCTGCGGCCTCAGCCTGAGCTCTAGCAACCTCAGCCTGCACACTAGCCTGTCTCTCGGCAGCCTCAACCTGAGCTCTAGCCTGTCTTTCGGTAGCCTCAACCTGAGCTCTAGCAACCTCAACCTTGTCCATCTCAAGCCGAAACAACAAATCTGGAGTCAACCCTTGAGGAGGGGAAGGTGCATTTAATGGAGAGGGTCCCTGTGATTGAATTCCACGCTGCCATTGACCATCAACTTGGGGGTATGTACTAAATTCAGGCACCCTGACGTTTGATATGGGGGTAGAGTGGAGGGGGGGCTGGGGACCGGGGCCCCCAGTCGCCTCTCCACCCAGGTCTCTCCCTTCTAAACCCAATATCAAAGTCCTCAGCTGATCTTTCCTCATGCCACTTAAACCCTGGTGACCCTGAAGACCTGCCACACACTTTAAGCCATACTTATTCAGCTTCAACACCCTGGCAGCGGTAAGAGGCACCTCTAAAAATCTTCTAGCACCCTCCTCGCTATCGACTAGCCACTCCACAGGTCTTTCTCCCTCCGAGCCCGTATCGTGACCTGACCCATCACTGTGTTCTGATGTATTAGACATGTTTGTGTACTGCAGTAATTATCACGGTTATAGAATGTGCCTTATCTCATATGCAAGTATGTATATACTAGTGTTATTCAAAGTCTTTAATGTGTTATATTGGTTGCTCAAAAAAAAAACTCTATGTCCACTGTATTCCTCTAATCATAAGGAATCTCAAAACAAATGACCACTATATTCCTCTGTTCAGTAAATCCTATGCAAGGTCGCCATTTGTTACGTCCTGGGATATATAAACACTGGGCTCTTTCTATTGGACTAGGTATGCGGCAACAAGCAACAACGGAAAACGCTAGATCCAACCCTTATCTATAAACTCAGGCAACAAACCACCCTAAACCGTCAAGAGTCCTGCCTGGACAATGAGGTATCCTATGACTCGGTTACAGGGTGCACGCACTATAGACTGCTGATAGTCAAGCAGGCTATATAAAAGATCACACAATTAAGTTGACTTAAAGCTTCAAGGAAAAGATAGATAACGGAATTAAATTGCAGAAACAATTTAATAACAAACTAGAAGAAAGTACATTTAACGTTACGTTAATTAATACAACTAATCACCCCTGCGTGAAAGAAGGTGAAAGCAAACAGTCCTCAAAACATCGTACCGGTAGACAAGATGCGGGGTTCTAAACTGCATGCGGCTACTGTAGGATCTGATGCTTAGCAAAGAAAGTACGTTACGGATTTAGAGAACTCTCAACTCATAAGCAGGAATAAATACTAGTGATAGGACCTACAGTGTATAATGGCATAGGTATAATTAAATAAAGGCAGCAACTCGCAACATAACCACATACAGGTGTGCTTCTCACTCTTAGTCAGGCAAGCCTGCTCGGACAGTCTCTAAGCCACACCCTGACTCACAATGCTCACAAAAACGGTAAACTGTGGCACAATAACAAGCATACAGAAATAATAAACCCCTAGCTGTTAATCTGCCAGGTGGCAGAGGTCTAGCCGGAAGGATATAGGCTTCGGATACCCGGGCTGAGCCACCTGCTCTAGCCTAGGGACGTTCCCAAGTCTGTGCGCCAAATTACTCTAATTGAAAGGGTGCTCTCTTGAGAGACTCAGATCCCAAGTATCTGACTCTCTCCTGGCGACCCTAAAACAAAAGCAAGACGTGCTAGCGCAGTGCTGAGTGGACTAGGCAAGGGCCCTCACACAACACAACACTAGACACACAGGGACACAGACAAGAAAATGCCCCCAGACTCCCACGGGTATCCTAGTAAAGTCGTGCGGGTCCACAGGACTCACACCAGCAGACTTTACTTAAAGGATCGCAAAAAGCCTCCCCTCCGGTCTAGCCCCTGCTAACCTGACACAAGAACACACTAGCAAGCATGAAACCACCAAATATGAGACAACAAAAAAGCTTCCTAGGTCTCATTAACAATTACATCTCTGCATAAGGCCCTAAATCCTATCTAGTTATCTGAGAGCTCGTCGTTAATACAATAATAGATATAAGGTCTATCAAGGGGATGGGATAATTAAATAGATTGGTGAAGTAGTGGAAGGAAGGTATACAAAGTAAGAGAGAAAGTTTCTAAGTGGGGTTGAGAGGGATAGATATCAAGGGGGTCCGAAGGGTACGACAGTGAGGTGAGCTCTGAGTCTTGAATCTGTCTGGACCCCGCCCTAGGCATGCAGAATACATCCCATGCTTGGCAACACTCAACACTGTTGCCGGGTCAAAATTGTCTACCCCGTGCGTGAGTCGAAACTAAGCCTAAGGTTGCTATCAAAAGCACGTGGCAACATCAGGCTCGTCCCAAGCTGGACTCTCTGCGCGAAGCAACGTCCCCCAGCCGGTCTCTCTCTCCCGCTCGTCTCCTCCCACTCTCACTAGACTTAAATCTTATATATTATAATGAAACAATCAACTATCGAGAATAAAATATACTAAGATGCGTTGGTTAAGAATAAGGGCAGCTTCAAGCTGTGAAACAACATAAGAATACCCCAGGCATTAGTTACATTATCGTAGGATATATACCGGTACTAAGGAAAAGCCGGCCGGCCGGCTGCCGCCAGCCGGTTTCTAAACGGCTGGGCAGCCGACGCGCGCGCATGCCCGCACGTGGCTACTATGCAGGAGCGTCACAAATATCAAACAGAATCCTGACAACAGCATGATATTTGATATTTGATATTCGAATATAAGAAAAATGTGATGTTCGAATATCAAAAAAATAAATTTTTGATATTCGAATATCAAACAGAATCCTGACAACAGCATGATATTTTATATTCAAATATAAGATTTTTTTTTTTTATATTCGAATATCAAACAGAATCCTGACAACAGCATGATATTTGATATTTGATATTCGAAATTCGAATATCAAACAGAATCCTGACAACAGCATGATATTTGATATATGATATTCGAATATAAGAAAAATGTTATGTTCGAATATCAAAAAATGACATTTTTGATATTCGAATATCAAACCGAATCCTGACAACAGCATGATATTTGATATTCAAATATAAGATTTTTTTTTTTATATTCGAATATCAAAAAGAGACTGACAATAGCATGATATTTTATATTTGATATTCGAAATTCGAATATCAAACAGAATCCTGACAACAGCATGATATTTGATATTCGAAATTCGAATATCAAACAGAATCCTGACAACAGCATGATATTTAATATTTGATATTCGAATATAAAAAAAAAATGATGTTCGAATATCAAAAAATGAAATTTTTGATATTCGAATATCAAACCGAATCCTGACAACAGAATGATATTTTATATTCAAATATAAGATTTTTTTTTTATATTCGAATATCAAACAGAATCCTGACAACAGCATGATATTTGATATTTGATATTCGAAATTCGAATATCAAACAGAATCCTGACAACAGCATGATATTTGATATTCGAATATAAGAAAAATGTGATGTTCGAATATCAAAAAATGACATTTTTGATATTCGAATATCAAACAGAATCCTGACAACAGCATGATATTTGATATTCAAATATAAGATTTTTTTTTATATTCGAATATCAAAAAGAGACACTGACAATAGCATGATATTTTATATTTGATATTCGAAATTCGAATATCAAACAGAATCCTGACAACAGCATGATATTTGATATTTGATATTCGAAATTCGATTATCAAACAGAATCCTGACAACAGCATGATATTTGATATTTGATATTCGAATATAAGAAATATGTGATGTTCGAATATCAAAAAATGAAATTTTTGATATTCGAATATCAAACAGAATCCTGACAACAGCATGATATTTGATATTCAAATATAAGATTTTTTTTTTTATATTCGAATATCAAAAAGAGACAGTGACCATAGCATGATATTTTATATTTGATATTCGAAATTCGAATATCAAACAGAATCCTGACAACAGCATGATATTCGATATTTGATATTCGAAATTCGAATATAAAACTACATATGTTTGATATTCGAATATCAAACAGAATCCTGACAACAGCATGATATTTGATATTTGATATTCGAAATTCGAATATCAAACAGAATCCTGACAACAGCATGATATTTGATATTTGATATTCGAAAGTCGAATATCAAACAGAATCCTGACAACAGCATGATATTTGATATTTGATATTCGAATATAAGAAAAATGTGATGTGATTCGAATATCAAACAGAATCCTGACAACAGCATGATATTCGATATTTGATATTCGAAATTCGAATATAAAACTACATATGTTTGATATTCAAATATCAAACAGAATCCTGACAACAGCATGATATTTGATATTTGATATTCGAAATTCGAATATCAAACAGAATCCTGACAACAGCATGATATTTGATATTTGATATTCGAAAGTCGAATATCAAACAGAATCCTGACAACAGCATGATATTTGGTATTTGATATTCGAATATAAGAAAAATGTGATGTGATTCGAATATCAAACAGAATCCTGACAACAGCATGATATTTGATATTTGATATTCGAATATAAAACTGCATATGTTTGATATTCGAATATCAAACAGAATCCTGACAACAGCATGATATTTGATATTTGATATTCGAATATAAGAAAAATGTGATGTTCGAATATCAAAAAATGAAATTTTTGATATTCGAATATCAAACAGAATCCTGACAACAGCATGATATTTGATATTCAAATATAAGATTATTTTTTTTTATATTCGAATATCAAACAGAATCCTGACAACAGCATGATATTTGATATTTGATATTCGAAATTCGAATATCAAACAGAATCCTGACAACAGCATGATATTTGATATTTGATATTCGAATATAAGAAAAATATGATGTTCGAATATCAAAAAATGAAATTTTTGATAATCGAATATCAAACAGAATCCTGACAACAGCATTATATTTGAAATTCAAATATAAGATTTTTTTTTTTATACTCGAATATCAAAAAGAGACTGACAATACCATGATATTTTATATTTTATATTCGAAATTCGAATATCAAACAGAATCCTGACAACAGCATGATATTTTATATTTGATATTCGAATATAAGAAAAATGTGATGTTCGAATATCAAAAAATTACATTTTTGATATTCGAATATCAAACTGAATCCTGACAACAGCATGATATTTGATATTCAAATATAAGATTTTTGTTTTTATATTCGAATATCAAAAAGAGAGACTGACAATAGCATATTTTATATTTTATATTCAAAATTCGAATATTAAACAGAATCCTGACAACAGCATATTATATATTTGATATTCGAAATTCGAATATCAAACAGAATCCTGACAACAGCATGATATTTGATATTTGATATTCGAATATAAAAAAAAATTGATGTTCGAATATCAAAAAATTAAATTTTTGATATTCGAATATCAAACCGAATCCTGACAACAGTATGATATTTTATATTCAAATATAAGATTTTTTTTTATATTCGAATATCAAACAATCCTGACAACAGCATGATATTTGATATTTGATATTCGAATATAAGAAAAATATGATGTTCGAATATCAAAAAATTAAATTTTTGATATTCGAATATCAAACAGAATCCTGACAACAGCATGATATTTGATATTCAAATATAAGATTTTTTTTTTATATTCGAATATCAAAAAGAGACTGACAATAGCATGATATTTTATATTTGATATTCGAAATTCGAATATCAAACAGAATCCTGACTACAGCATGATATTTTATATTTGATATTCGAATATAAGAAAAATGTGATGTTCTAATATCAAAAATTAATGTTTTGATATTCGAATATTAAACTGAATCCTGACAACAGCATGATATTTTATATTTGATATTCTAAATTCGAATATAAAACAGAATCCTGACAACAGCATGATATTTGATATTCGAATATAAAAAAAAATTGATGTTCGAATATCAAAAAATGAAATTTTTGATATTCGAATATCAAAGCGAATCCTGACAACAGCATGATATTTTATATTCAAATATAAGATTTTTGTAATGCCCTCGAAAATGTCCCGCACCCACAATAATACTAACCCGAGTTGACGTCAGGTATAGCGTAAAATAGTCGGAGATGGCAAGTCCAATAAACTCATCATGTGATAACACCACGAGACTATCACCTGGTTCTTAAAAATCGGACTAAGGTTGCTATACTTTTAGTACGTCCGTGGTAGTACAGTGGGTTAGCGCGCGGGCCTGGTGGTGATGGTTGGGTCACTAACCAGGGTTCGAACCCCACCCAAGGCATCTCAAAACCTGTGGGTTTTTAGGGGGGTTAAATTCCCTTCAGAGGTTCGTACCCCGCGCCAGGTACCAGGAAAAGTTGATCCTAAAAGGTAGCCTGGGGATATTTCAGGAGACCATGAAATTCCCTTCACACCCAGCATTTCATTGGTGGCAGCTAGGGAACGTGACCAGGTAGCTACGTGGAGCCACCAGCATTGATACGACATAGCGGCACTGTCCTTGCTACAAAGATGATGAACAGGAATATACATTCATATTAAAAACACCCAATTCCCAAAAAGAAAAAACAACCTCCCCCTCAACAAAACCTGATTCAGGGTTACCAAGTTGCAGCTAGCACTAAGGTTACTCCTAAAACCTCCCCTTGCCCCGAGATCTCTCAAAACCTCACTCAATTCAGTAAAAAAATGCCTCAACAAACGAAAGAAGACAAGTCCAAGCAACTCCCCCTCGGTAATCCCCTCAATTCTCGTAACTCTGTCCAGAATAAATCCTCCCATGTTTTCAGGACAGACTCTGATATATGTAAACCTAATTCTATCCAATGTTTATGTACACATGTTTTCAGAGAAAATGCCGACCAATGTACCCAACAATGTTTCCCCCATGCCCCCAGAAATGTTAACAACCCCAAATCAATACACCAGTCCTACACCAATAACCCATGTTCTACACCTAACTTTTTCCCCACCAACCCTCCGCAGTCCCCCCAGCAAATCCCGTTTTCTAACTCGCTCACCTCGCACCCTTCTGAACCGCCCGCACGCGCCGTTAATCCCCCCCTCACGCGTGCCGACCGAGGGACACAACCATGTTCCCACCATGCCCCCAGAAATGCCCAGCTATTCCACCACCCCCCCAATCCCCCTTGTGACAGTTTTTCGTCAGTAGCTCCCTTCCACCCCCCCACAATTCACACCCCTAATAAACTTCAAAACCCCACACTTGACTCACCCCCTCATGACAGACAAACCCACCAACCCCAGATAACCTCTAAACAAACCGTTACTGCCACCGACAACGCTCCCCCCACCAACCCTCCGCAGTCCCTCCAACAAATCCCGTTTTCTAACCCCCTCACACCGCGCCCCACTGATCCTCTCACACGCGCCGTTAATCCCCCCCTCACGCGTGACCCCCACCAAAGTGACCTTGCCCCCCTTATAAGTACCAAGCACCTGCTCGCCAGTCAATCCCCCACCATCATTAGCCCAGCGGTAGTTCAGGATAAATGCCAAATTCCCCCCCACCATCAAAAATGGGTGAACCTGCGGCCCATACCCCAAACTCACATGGTATTTTCCCCCACTAACACATCCCCCAACCCCCATCGCTGCCTCTTACAACCCGCCATCATTCCCGCTTGTATCAACCACATTCTCGTGGCTAATATCTCAGAGGAACCCCTGACATTACCGAAAGGTCTCATTATAGGAGATCTCGAAACTTTCGATGACCTCCCCATACATTGTAACGACACCCCTACCAGCCTCCAATTGCCCCCTCTTCCTGAGACACTATCTGACCACCAAAAGAACGGCATGTACGACCTACTGATGGAATTCAGTGACGTCTTTGCCCAACAACCCCCCGAAATCGGACAGACGGATGTAGAACAACACATCATTAACACCACAGGCCCCCCCATACGACAACCATCCCGTAGAAAGAACCCCATACAACGTCAGGAAGAGGAACGCCAAGTCCAGGAAATGTTAGAGGCCGGGATTGCCACCCCGTCCATTAGCCCCTGGTCTTCCCCTGTTGTCTTAGTCAAAAAGAAAGATGGGACAACCCGTTTTTGCGTCGATTACAGGAGGTTAAATGACATAACCATTAAAGACGCTACGCCCTTACCCCGAATAGACGATTCCCTTGACTCCCTATACGGATCCAAATGGTTCACTACCCTCGACTTGCAAGCAGGGTATTGGCAAGTGCCTATCAAGGCCGAGGACCAAAAGAAAACAGCATTTTCCACTAGTGGTGGCCATCACTATGAATTTAACGTCCTACCTTTTGGCCTCTGTAACGGACCCGCCACTTTCTCCCGTTTGATGGAAACGGTATTGCATGGCCTAACCTGGGAAACCTGCCTAGCCTATCTGGACGATATTATTGTGTACTCTCCAACCTGGGAAGAACACCTCCTCAGGTTGAGACAAGTCCTGCAAAGAATCCGAGCCGCCGGGTTGAAATTAAAACCCTCAAAGTGCGTGATTGCCCGGAATAAGGTAGATTTTCTCGGACACGTGATATCTGAACATGGTATTGCGCCAGACCCAAAGAAACTTCAAGCCATACAAAACCAAACCCCACCCACCACGGTTAAAGGAATACGTTCGTTTCTAGGTTTAGCCACGTACTACAGACGTTTCGTCCCCCACTTTGCCACCATAGCCAGACCCCTCCACCAACTTACCCACAAAGACACCCCGTTCGCCTGGACACCTGAAAGAGACCTCGCGTTTAACACTTTGAAGCAAAAGCTAATCCAAGCCCCTATTGTCGTTTTCCCTGACTACCAGAAACCTTTCCGTCTTTATACCGACGTATCTCTGTACGCCATAGGTGCAGTATTAGCTCAATTCAGAGATGGAAAGGAACATGTGATAGCGTATGCCAGCTACACACTCACCCCACCCCAACAGAATTACGCAGCCACCAAGAGAGAGTGCTTAGGGATCATTTGGGCACTCAGCCACTTCCGGTCATTTGTGTTAGGCGCAAAACTCGAAATAATTACCGACCATCAATCTTTACAATGGCTGCGTAGGTGCGAAACCAACTCAGCCATTTTGGTACGTTGGAGAGAGACACTAGAGGACTACGACTTTACAATACAATATCGTCCCGGCAAACTCCATACTAATGCAGACGCCCTGTCACGTTTGCCAGTACCAAAAGACCCCCCCACCAACCTAGCCGCCTTACAAAACACTCAATTGGTATCTACCCCCACCTCCCGACAGAATGCCCCCCCAGCCCCCTCCCTAATTCAATCTTGGGAAGCACGAATCAGACCCCCCTGGATCCCGTTAAACGTCTTCAGGAGACTGACTCGCTGGGGAGATCAACTTGCCACAGACACTGGTCACATAATCTTGGACCCCACCATAGCCCACGACTACATGATTGCCATCCACGAGGGAAACGGCATACATTTTGGACAAAAGAAAATGTTAAAGATCTTCACAGACCAATACTGGACCCCCAACCCCTCCAAAATTGCACAACGAGTGACAGAATCCTGCAAACCGTGTTTATTGGGAAAGGATAGATCACGCACCCCAGGCCCAGCTGGTACCATTTCTGCCAACAAACCGTTCCAAGTCCTATCCCTCGACATCATGGGCCCGTTCCCTTCTTACGCTGGCAACCGCTATATCGTCACATTTGTAGACGTATATTCAAAATTTCTAATAGCCTGCCCAGTTAAAGACCACACAGCCACCACAGTCGCCACACTCCTTGCCACCGAAGTGTTCCCTATATTCGGCCTTCCCCTTGCTCTTCTATCGGACAATGCCCCCGAGTTTAGTGGACACGTTTGGCAACAATTCACCCAACAATGCGGTATCAAGATTAAACACTCATCCCCGTACTGGCCTCAAGGAAATGCTATCTGCGAACGCAGCCATCGCACCATCAACAACCAGTTACGTACAAGAATGATTGCTCTTAATACCTCAGACTGGCCATCACAACTAAAGATGATACAGTGGGGTATGAACACCTGTCCTCGGGAAGACGGTATTTCCCCCCATGAACGTGTTTACGGTGTACCCCCCCTGTTACTGCCATTCCACCACCACGCTCACCTTCCCTCCACCACCTCCACAATTGACCCATTGCAACATCTGCAAAACACCCTCCATACCGCCCAGATCTGTCAAGACACCAAAACTGATAACATCGATGAAAAAACCCTTTCGCCATCCATGACACCGTAATGGTAGCCAACCTCCCTATCACCAACAAGTTAGGCCCTCGCTATGTCGGACCCTACACCATAATACAAGTCCCAAATGCCTTTCAAGTCACCATCGACTATCACGGCGTAACTCGCACGCTCCGAACTAGATTCGTCCGAGCGTTTAAAACCTCTAAAGCCACAAGACATTACCCCACCCCACACGTCCGACCCTAAATTAAATACCCCTACTCACCCCCTCACTCAGGCTACGAATATTCCCATACAAACCCCTAAGGACCTAAGCCCCCCAGCACCGAACCGACAAATCTTTTCTCACCATACCCCCCCAACTAACTTCCACAAACCCCAAGCCCCCAATATCACACCCTCTTCCACCATGACACCTTCTTTCACTTCTGATAGTCAAGTTCCTCCCCAACTTATCCAAGTACAAAAACCTCCACCCACAACCCCGACCACAACAGAAACCCTCCCGTCTAGCCCTGACATACCTCCACCAGGCACCACAGTGAGAAAACCACCACCGCCACCCCAAACCAAGTACACACCCAACCGCACCACACAATCTACCTCAGTAACCTCACGCTACAACTTACGCCCACGACAAACATCGTTTAAAACCTCCAGAAAACACACCCTACTAACCAAGTTCCGTAGGGCTGCCAGACCACTACCCTCCTCCTCCTCCTCCTCCTCCTCTTCTTCTTCTTCTTCGTCGAATTCTCCCCCACAAAGGGAAAGAAGACGAATAATCACCAACAAATCACCAACCTCACCAAACAACACACGCCCCTACCCCCAACCCTCCAACTTAAATCTACACTCCTTACCCACCCGTCTAGCCCCCCCCGCATCCGCCCCTTTCCCCTCCACGATCCCCACCACCCCACCCACACACCGACCAACCTCCTCATCTCACCGAACCCCCAACCGACCCCCCCTAAGAACCCCCCCCAAAGTCACCCCCGAGAAAACTCCCACATGTCATTTACCTATAAAACATGCTTCCCCTCACTATAAAACATCGTCGAGCGACTCCAGTCCCACGACAAACATCTACCTTCCCACCAGGACCGCCAGAGGTAGAATAATCAACAGACCCATCAGATTTAAAGACAGCGATACAAAAATAACACCCCGTTCTGACACTAAGGACCCAAGCCACACAACACACACACCCCCTCCTTCCCACACACCTCCTTCACCCACCTTACCTACACCGATTTTGCGCATTGCCTCACTATATATTCCCAACCTACAACACCGCCTAAGAAAACCAAATACAACCCAGACTCACATTCCCCCTTCATCCCCAGCCCTGTTGTCACGCGCGAATCCCCTTTCGGTTAGTAACCCATTCACCACACTAAACAGACTTCCTGTCAATCCCACACACCTCACTCCGACCCCCACGGGGGAAAGCTACAAACCATTCATACGAAAGGTTAAAGTAAAGACCCCCACTGGACACTTGGCCCGTGTACCACACCCACACCAAGCCCGGGCAGCCGCCCGCCACAACACAGAGGACACATTCTTACAGGTATACATTGACCTGCAAAAGAAACCTGACCGTCGCTCTCGTGTTTGGTGGAACTTTCTAAATACCCTGAAAATGACCCACCATCACTATGATTCTTTTAACTTCACCCTTGAGGCTCGAGGACGAGCCTATAATGAAGGAGAGGGAAGTAAAATGCCCCAGAACAAGAAGCCCACCACAGAAGCCACGAGCGAACACCACACAGAAACACCCGGAAGAAAGGTCCACAGAACGAAAGGACCAGCTGACCGAGCCCGCCATTCCAGACAGGCCCAAGCCCGCAGGGCTAAACAGCTCCAGGACACACCCATTTACCTTTTCTAAACCGACCATTTTCCACACCTCACGTACACTAACCCCCTCGTGTCCTACACTTATTAACTACAAAGATGATGAACAGGAATATACATTCATATTAAAAACACCCATGCCTGTCCCGACGTTGAGCCAATGCCAACACATCAGACAGCCATAATTATATCTATGTATGTTCTTGCATCCGAGAAGTAGATGTTATATATCTTAGAAGTTAAAATACCCACGCTGTCCCTAGACCCCGTATATCATTTTCCATGACTAGTATAGATATGTAACCCGTGCTCAGTCGCCCCTTGCATTTGTTCCTCTAGTAACTAAGTCTATAATATTAACTGCCACCAGCATTGATACGACATAGCGGCACTGTCCTTGCTACAAAGATGATGAACAGGAATATACATTCATATTAAAAACACCCATGCCTGTCCCGACGTTGAGCCAATGCCAACACATCAGACAGCCATAATTATATCTATGTATGTTCTTGCATCCGAGAAGTAGATGTTATATATCTTAGAAGTTCAAACACCCACGCTTGTCCCTAGACCTCTTATATAATTTTCCATGACGAGTATAGATATGTGTAACCCGTGCTCAGTCACCCCTTGCATTGTTCCTCTAGTAACTAAGTCTATAATATTAACTGCCACCAGCATTGATGCGACATAGCGGCAGTGTCCTTGTGTCGTATTATGCCAAGTACAGATCAACCAGGTTTCATCACCTTATTAGGACGACGACTATAATGTCATCGTTCATCGATGTATGCAATCCTTTAGGTTAAGTATTTTATCCGCCATTGTGTTCACCTTTTTCCATTTACTTTCCACAATTGTCATACACGTCTTCCCCTTGCCTCCTTCGTATCCACAGTCCACACTACGCCAATTTACTTCGTGTCTTACACCTCTTACCCCAACCAGAGATTATATAAGATAACCTGGTTATCAGTATCTGTCATAAGTACCCCGAAACAATAACTAAGTACCCCTACGAACTGCCGCTGTTGTGATATTATATTTAATAGAAAACGCAGTTCCCAGGGCCAACTAATAGTATTCATAACCCTCTGACTGATCACATAACTCTATCTTTTCCAGACTCATATACCACCCCATAGTTGCATTCCCCGGTAGCATTTGGCTAACGTATTCTACTGCCTTTTCAAACTTCCATATCAATTGTAGCCTAATGCCACCCCCACGCCCAGGGACCTTAGGGGCAAAATTTCCCTGTAGCCCTTGAACTCTTCCCCCCCCTCTCATTAAGACACCCGCGCTTCTCGACTCTTGTCCGACCTAGCCTCTCTCTCATACCTCTTGAAGATCCTTGAATTGTCCGTTGCTAACGCTCTCCAACCTTTTATATATACTCCTATCCAGCCTACCTTCACTTAGTAGGCCAGAACAACATTAGAACTTTACTAGCCCCTTGCATGCCATCTATTCTCTTACAACACATTCACAACCCTGCACCCAATGGTCGTCGGTGCGAGGCTAGCCGCCCCGCCAGTAACTAACTTCTATTGCCATACTTCCAGATAAATGTGGCAGAGTTAGCAACCCAGTCTCCACCATATCCAGCAAACCCTACAATTAACAACCAGCCGAGTAAAACCAGCTAGCTAAGGCACCTTCGGTTTTGGTATTAAAGACACCCACATCTGTCTCATACATAGAGGGTTATTACAAACACTGGTGATATGGCAAGCCCCTAGCCACAGCCGCCGGACGACTATCACAGAAGAGAGGGCGCCCAGCTCCCCCTTTTTGCCCACCCGAGGAGGGAGACCCCCACCCCCGCGGAGGTATACCTGGCCCCTGTTTTGACTTTCGAGTCATTGCCAGGTAGCACAGGAATTCTTCCTATCGATGAACTAACCATGAATGACTAACACCTTTACTAACCTCTATTAACTCACAATAAACCATTTACCTTTCTTGCATGCTCTGATCACTAAATTAGCACCTCAGCTATACCATAGAATGAAGATTGAACAATCTAGAGAGACGCTCCTATCACAGCTGTCCCCATCCTCCTCGCAAAGTAGATCCAGTCTCTCTCCCCTAAATACGTCCAGTATAGCCAAAATAGTACCTCTTACTAAGGCTCAGTTATATGAAAATATAAAGGCTTCCTATCGCCCTGTGCCACAACAGTAAATACCATCTTACCTAGTCCCCATATCTATTGAGAGCTCAATTAAGTCCATAAGACTCGAGATCCCTACTGTCTACAGGGTCCAGAACCGAGCCTATAAATCTAACTCCCGCCCCCAGTCAAATCAGTTGAAAGCTAGACACCAACCAGTGGTCACTACCCTGCAGTTTACCTCTAGCTCTGCCCTTGTGTTGTTCCGGAGTTGAGAGATTCCAGATCCGGCAGACTCCGTGGCAGAGAAGACTGATAGAAGCATCTGTCCATGTACAAGTCCTAACGTGCACCTTATAACCTTCACACAAATTCGTGGGTATATAAGTGTGTAGCCAGCAACGATCATCAAGAGATCCGACTTGAGAACTTCCTACATTTTGGACCATCTGGACGGCCGAGGAACCAGTCGTTAGCCCCCAACATCACCGGAAGCAAGATAACCAGGACCAGATCTACCCATACTATTCAAGATTCATGTTACTAGTACTAAGTGTTATAGTACTAGCTTGATACTCACCTATTAACTTTCTATAAAGTGGCTAAGACCTTGCCCAGTGTAATTCATATTTAACCATTCCATTTGGGACGTACTAAGCGATCAGTGTTTTTTAATTAACAGGCGACCTTGACTCTCGTAATTACATTATTCAGATATTAAAACTCTAGTGATATCTAACGTTCGCCCACTGATTTGTGTTCTACATATTTCTGCCTTAAGAATATCAAACTTAGTTCAGTACCCCCATGAGGTTACTAGAGATTTCCGTGTTCAATAATATACGCGTGTCTAATTCTAACTGTGAGTTGCTACGTGGGCACGCGACCAGCCAGCAAGAGGTAAAATCAGTGACATTGAATTATACGAATATATTGAGGTCTTCCAGTACAATATAAACTTGCTAATTAAACCCATGATCAGAAGAATATACCTGAACGTTGGAAGTGGGAGACTAGGCTCCATCCAGATCCGCTAATGCTAGCAGTTCCCTTCTATCATTTGTTTTGTGCGAATATAACTATCTTTCTATGCTCTTTATTTCTTTATTTCAATAAACGTGAACTTGTGTCGTGTTACCGTGTGTTTATTTTGTGTTCTCTATTCCTCATACCTTGTATTGTGCATGCAGCCTTCTATACCCAGTCATTCAGAACTCACATTACCCAAGTTAAACCTGTAGAAAAACAGGGCATAACATTGGTGGCAGCGGTGGGATTTTAACTTCTAAGATATATAACATCTACTTCTCGGATGCAAGAACATACATAGA
This sequence comes from Paralithodes platypus, assembly GCA_032716605.1. Taxonomy (NCBI): domain Eukaryota; kingdom Metazoa; phylum Arthropoda; class Malacostraca; order Decapoda; family Lithodidae; genus Paralithodes; species Paralithodes platypus. The sequence goes on from CM064530.1 coordinate 18,017,391, forward strand.
TATAATTATGGCTGTCTGATGTGTTGGCATTGGCTCAACGTCGGGACAGGCATGGGTGTTTTTAATATGAATGTATATTCCTGTTCATCATCTTTGTAGTTAATAAGTGTAGGACACGAGGGGGTTAGTGTACGTGAGGTGTGGAAAATGGTCGGTTTAGAAAAGGTAAATGGGTGTGTCCTGGAGCAGTTTAGCCCTGCGGGCTTGGGCCTGTCTGGAATGGCGGGCTCGGTCAGCTGGTCCTTTCGTTCTGTGGACCTTTCTTCCGGGTGTTTCTGTGTGGTGTTCGCTCGTGGCTTCTGTGGTGGGCTTCTTGTTCTGGGGCATTTTAATTTTGTTTTGTTTATATTCGAATATCAAACAATCCTGACAACAGCATGATATTTGATATTCGAAATTCGAATATCAAACAGAATCCTGACAACAGCATGATATTTGATATTTGATATTCGAATATAAGAAAAATGTGATGTTCGAATTTCAAAAAATGAAATTTTTGATATTCGAATATCAAACAGAATCCTGACAACAGCATGATATTTGATATTCAAATATAAGATTTATTTTTTATATTCGAATATCAAAAAGAGACTGACAATAGCATGATATTTTATATTTGATATTCAAAATTCGAATATCAAACAGAATCTTGACAACAGCATGATATTCGATATTTGATATTCGAAATTCGAATATAAAACTACATGTTTGATATTCGAATATCAAACAGAATCCTGACAACAGCATGATATTTGATATTTGATATTCGAAATTCGAATATCAAACAGAATCCTGACAACAGCATGATATTTGATATTCGAAATTCGAATATCAAACAGAATCCTGACAACAGCATGATATTTGATATTTGATATTCGAAATTCGATTATCAAACAGAATCCTGACAACAGCATGATATTTGATATTTGATATTCGAATATAAGAAAAATGTGATGTTCGAATATCAAAAAATTAAATTTTTGATATTCGAATATCAAACAGAATCCTGACAACAGCATGATATTTGATATTCAAATATAAGATTTTTTTTTATATTCGAATATCAGAGACTGACAATAGCATGATATTTGATATTCGAAATTCGAATATCAAACAGAATCCTGAAAACAGTATGATATTTGATATTCGAATATAAGAAAAATGTGATGTTCGAATATCAAAAAATTACATTTTTGATTTTCGAATATCAAACCGAATCCTGACAATAGCATGATATTTGATATTCAAATATAAGATTTTTTTTTTATATTCGAATATCAAAAAGAGACTGACAATAGCATGATATTTGATATTCGAAATTCGAATATCAAACAGAATCCTGACAACAGCATGATATTTTATATTTGATATTCGAAATTCGAATATCAAACAGAATCCTGACAACAGCATGACATTTGATATTTGATATTCGAATATAAACAAAAATTGATGTTCGAATATCAAAAAATTACATTTTTGATATTCGAATATCAAACCGAATCCTGACAACAGCATGATATTTTATATTCAAATATAAGATTTTTTTTTATATTCGAATATCAAAAAGAGACTGACAATAGCATATTTTATATTTTATATTCGAAATTCGAATATCAAACAGAATCCTGACAACAGCATGATATTCGATATTTGTTGGCATTTGATAAGGAGTCGCTGGAACTCCTGTTTCATTTGCTTGGCCTCTCTTACTGTTTCCCTTTGTGCCTCACTTACACTGAGAGTAGTCCCGCCTGCTCTCACAAACACTGATGATCCGAGTTGGCGGATGGCACCAATTCGTGCTGGTACGTCTGGGGCGTTGCTGCTGCTGGTGGTTGAGGGGAGGACAGATGCGGCAATATTGTCAGGTTGCATCTCAAATGCTATGTTGAATTGGGTTTTATGTATTTATAAATGTACTACGACCGTATTTTTGCTGTAAATTATGTTAAATATTGTTATCTAAAGGTCCAACTTCCTTATAGAACAAAAACTGGCAATTAGGCAATTAATTGATTAATTAAGCCAGTAATACATATATTTATTTTGTTTATATGTATTTATTTATTTTTTTATTATATTTTATTTCATTATATATATATTATACCGGTATTTTTATTATTAAAATATTAATATTAATTATTAATATTTATTATTAACATATATATATATATATATATATATATATATATATATATATATATATATATATATATATATATATATATATATATATATACTGTATATATACTGTATATATATATATATATATATATATATATATATATATATATATATATAAATATATACTGTATATATATATATATATATATATATATACTGTATATATACCACCGCTGCCAACATGTGATAACAGCGAAGCACAGGTGATGAATACCGCTGCTGTCTTTAGATATTATAGAGTTCTTCAATTATAGGTAGCGATTATGCTGGCCACCACCAGGAATTAATAAACAAGTCAATCAGCCTTGTATTTATTTAATAGAACAATTCACAGAGACGATAGCAACAGAATCAGGAACAAACAGGAACAGGTGTATATTTAATTTGTATCTTGAATAACAGGAACAGGTGATATCTTATAGTGGTTGTAGGTGCGTATGACCGAATGGAGTGATGTGTTAAAAATATCAAATATCATGCTGTTGTCAGGATTCTGTTTGATATTCGAATTTCGAATATCAAATATCAAATATCATGCTGTTGTCAGGATTCTGTTTGATATTCGAATTTCGAATATCAAATATAAAATATCATGCTATTGTCAGTGTCTCTTTTTGATATTCAAATATAAACAAAAAAATCTTATATTTGAATATAAAATATCATGCTGTTAGGATTCGGTTTGATATTCGAATATCAAAAATTTAATTTTTTGATATTCGAACATCAATTTTTTGTTTAATATTCGAATATCAAATATCAAATATCATGCTGTTGTCAGGATTCTGTTTGATATTTGATATTCGAATATCAAATATCATGCTGTTGTCAGGATTCTGTTTGATATTCGAATTTCGAATATCAAATATCATGCTATTGTCAGTCTCTTTTTGATATTCGAATATAACAAAAAAAATCTTATATTTGAATATCAAATATCATGCTGTTGTCAGGATTCTGTTTGATATTCAAATATCAAAAATTTCATTTTTTGATATTCGAACATCACATTTTTCTTATATTCGAATATCAAATATCATGCTGTTGTCAGGATTCTGTTTGATATTCGAATTTCGAATATCAAATATAAAATATCATGCTATTGTCCGTCTCTTTTTTATATTCGAATATAAAAAAAAATCTTATATTTGAATATCAAATATCATGCTGTTGTCAGGATTCGGTTTGATTTTCGAATTTCAAAAATTAAATTTTTTGATATTCGAACATCATTTTTTTTTATATTCGAATATCAAATATCAAATATCATGCTGTTGTCAGGATTCTGTTTGATATTCGAATTTCGAATATCAAATATCAAATATCATGCTGTTGTCAGGATTCTGTTTGATATTCGAATTTCGAATATCAAATATAAAATATCATGCTATTTATTGTCAGTCTCTTTTTGATATTCGAATATAAAAAAAAAAATTATATTTGAATATCAAATATCATGCTGTTGTCAGGATTCTGTTTGATATTCGAATATCAAAAATGTCATTTTTTGATATTCGAACATCACATTTTTCTTATATTCGAATATCAAATATCATGCTGTTGTCAGGATTCTGTTTGATATTCGAATTTCGAATATCAAATATAAAATATCATGCTATTGTCAGTCTCTTTTTGATATTCGAATATAAACAAAAAATCTTATATTTGAATATCAAATATCATGCTGTTGTCAGGATTCTGTTTGATATTCGAATATAAAAAAAAAAAAAAATTGATATTCGAACATCACATTTTTCTTATATTCGAATATCAAATATCAAATATCATGCTGTTGTCAGGATTCTGTTTGATATTCGAATTTCGAATATCAAATATCAAGCTGTTGTCAGGATTCTGTTTGATATTCGAATATAAAAAAAAAATCTTATATTTGAATATAAAATATCATGCTGTTGTCAGGATTCTGTTTGATATTCGAATATCAAAAATTTAATTTTTTGATATTCGAACATCACATTTTTCTTATATTCGAATATCAAATATAAAATATCATGCTGTTGTCAGGATTCTGTTTGATATTCGAATTTCGAATATCAAATATCAAATATCATGTTGTCAGGATTCTGTTTGATATTCGAATTTCGAATATCAAATATCAAATATCATGCTGTAGTCAGGATTCTGTTTGATATTCAAATATCAAACATATGTAGTTTTATATTCGAATTTCGAATATCAAATATCGAATATCATGCTGTTGTCAGGATTCTGTTTGATATTCGAATTTCGAATATCAAATATAAAATATCATGTCAGTCTCTTTTTGATATTGGAATATAAAAAAAAAATCTTATATTTGAATATCAAATATCATGCTGTTGTCAGGATTCTGTTTGATATTCGAATATCAAAAATGTAATTTTTTGATATTCGAACATCACATTTTTCTTATATTCGAATATCAAATATCAAATATCATGCTGTTGTCAGGATTCTGTTTGATATTCGAATATCAAACATATGTAGTTTTATATTCGAATATCAAATATCAAATATCATGCTGTTGTCAGGATTCTGTTTGATATTCGAATTTCGAATATCAAATATCAAATATCATGCTGTTGTCAGGATTCTGTTTGATATTCGAATTTCGATTATCAAATATCAAATATCATGCTGTTGTCAGGATTCTGTTTGATATTCGAATATCAAACATATGTAGTTATATATTCGAATTTTGAATATCAAATATCGAATATCATGCTGTTGTCAGGCTGCTTTAGGCTAGGCCTATCGGCAAGAGTTGCGTTGTATAGGCTATCCTAGTGTTTACTAATTTATAGGCTACCCCTTTGAAAGGACATTAGCCGGGTAGGATGTAGTTACCGGGTGTATCGCCAGCCTTGTTTACACTACGCGTACGCGTAGTGCCGTCGGATGCTTGCCATCCTTTTCCTGTCTATTTAGACTGCCTTTGGATACAATAATATGTTGAGGTTGGGCTTTGCCCCCCTTCACCCCCCCATGACATAGCCTATTGTCATCATAATATATATTTCCAGCAAATAACCAAATAACCAAATAACCAAAATAAATCTCCGTCAAAATAGACGCGAACTTAACAACGGCGATCGACAAATGTAAACATGACGGAGGCGGCGGACATCTGCAATCATGTTCCCGTCTATTTTGAATGCCAATGGATACAATAATATGTTGAGGGGTGGCTTTGCCACCCCCCATGTCATGTCATCGTCATATTGCCAGCAGGGGGCAAAATAGACAAATACACCAAAAATCGGAGTGTGGGGGCAGCAGCCCCCACCCATAATAGCCTACTATGATAGGTTAGGTTAGGCTAGGCTAATGTCCTTTCAAAGGGGTATAGGCCTAGTAAACACTAGGATAGCCTATACCCGGTCAAAGGTAAGTCCTGCTGTAGTCTCCTTGAATGCTACCTTAAATTGTAATATTAGACTAGGCCTAGCCTATAGATAAAATAGCTTAGCCTACTCATTTATTATAGCCTATAATATAGGCCTAGCCGGGCAGAATGTAGAGTTCGGGCATACCGCCACCAATGTTTACACTACGCAGAGCAGCGACGAAAGCTTGCCATCATGTTCCCGTCCATTTTGAATGCCGTTCGATACAATAATATGTTGAGGGGGGCAAACACCCCCACGACATATTGTCATCATCATATAATTTGCCAGCAGGGGGCAAATAGGCCTAACCAAACTGCGGCGATCGACCATGTAAACATGACGGCGGCGGCGGCGGTGGACGCTTGCGATCATGTTCCCGTCTATTTTGACTGCCATTGGATACAATAATATGTTGAGGGGAGGGCTTTGCGGCAATTTTTTTTGGTTGTTTGCCCCCTACTGGCAATATATATGATGATAACATGTCATGGGTGGGTGAGGGGGGGCTTCCAACATATTATTGTATCGAATGGCATTCAAATTAGACGGGAACATTATCCCAAGCGTCCAACGCCGACACCGCCGCGGCTGCTGAAGAACAAGGACGTTAGCAATAGGTTTCATTGTGAACTGGAGGAAATTAATAGAAATAAGGAAGCTAGGCCTAGCGATGTAAATAGTCAATGGAATTTCCTTAATAATGACAATTATATGTATAGGTATAAAGTAAAAACAATATATTTTACATAATTTATTGCATATCTTACATATTTAAACAAATATATATTAAAAATAGTTTAACCACACCACTGAGTTCCCCCAAAATACTATAATAGGGCTGGCCTGAAGAATTAGATCAAGATGGACAACCAATCAACACATGATAGGTAGGGAAGGGCAGGTTAACAACGGCGATCGACAAATGTAAACATGACGACCGTACACTCGGAAACTACATCCATCCTCATTAGCCTAACCTAACAACCTTACCTAACCTATCCTAGTATTATGGGTGGAGGCTGCCGCCCCCTAGACCCAGTACGTTGGATACAAAACTAACCCTCACGTAACACCTAGTATATGTCCCTAGTACCCAGTACGTGGGATACCAAGCTAACCCTCACGTAACACCTAGTATATGTCCCTAGTACCTAGTATTTGGGATACAATACTAACCCTTACATAACACCTAGTATATGTCCCTAGTACCCAGTACGTGGGATACAAAACTAACCTTCACCTAGCATATGTCCCTCACTCAGTACACCTTTCACCCTCACTACCGTTCGTGAGTCTTCCTACATCTTCATTATCACACGCACCAGCCACTCCTCTACGCCAAATTTTCTCCTAGCCTACTGCACAACTTCTTACTTTCAGTAGAGACGTGATTTTCCGGGCCCGTCGCAAGACCACCGTCTCAACCGAGCCGTCGCAAGATCATCACAGGACAGGAAAAACAATACAGGCTTGCTCCAAGCCAGCGCACATCTTACAAATATATAGGCTAGGCTATACAACTTCCATTTCATCGGAATAACATTCGCCGCCAATTTAATTATCATAAAGATTATATAAATGCAATTCTGATATGAAAAAACAATCGGTAAATAGCATAGCCTAGGCCTAGTCAAAGCTGGGGTTTGTTGTTGTTTCGTGGACAAAATTTAACCAAGCGTACTGTCCCACATTAATTTATTATCAACAATTGGATATACGTTACTGTGGGCTCTTATTACTCTACTTCCTAATAATAGGCAAGTAAATTATAACATAATGTTTGGATAAACAAATATACCGAAATAAATTAGAATGGAGAAACAGTAAGTTGAGTGAGATGTATCAGCTTGCCGTCAACCCAGCTCCGGAGCTCTCTTGCCGTCGCAAGAGAATATTGGTGTCTCGCTTGCTAAAGGTGGGCTTGCGACGGGACCAGAAAAACAGTTTTTCGGGTAGATCATGCGACGGTGGTCTTGAGACGGGACCGGAAAAACACCTCTTAGATATCTTTCCTGCAGCTGCCTGACTATGAAGTTATCATACCTTCAAAGACTCTCTCACACTCACAGACCTTCATGACTTGGCCAAGCATTTTCAGGCCTCTTATAGCAGTTGCAAGGGGAGCCTAACTCTGACATCACTAGATAGTGCCTCCAGAACCATAAAAAAGAGGAGAGGGCTTAATTAACACACTTCCCTGTTGGACTCCGACGCGAACTGAAAACTCATCACTCAGTACCCTCACGTAACACCTAGTATATGTCCCTAGTACCCAGTACTTTGGATACAAAACTAACCTCCACCTAACACCTAGTATATGTCCCTAGTAACCAGTACATGGGATATAAAGCTAACCCTTACCAAATATCTAGTACCGTACTGTATATGTCCCTCACTCAGCTGTACACCTTTCACCCTCACTACCGTTCGTGAGTCCTCGTACATCTTCATTATCACATTAGATAGACAGTGAGTCAGGTAGTGGATCAAACCGAAGACAGAGAGATGGTGAGGGAGGAGCAGGGGATGGAGACGGTGAGTCAGGTAGTGGATCAGACCGAGGACGGAGAGATGGTGAGGGAGGGGCGGGAGATTGTGGAGGGGGGGGGGGAGGAGAATAGAACTAGCAGGGAATGTGGAGGTAGGTCAGGGAAGGGATGGAGGAGGAGGTGAACCTAATAGGAGGCAGGGAGGGAAGAGAAACAAGAAGGAGGATTCCAATATACTGTGCTACTACACTAATATAGATGGAATGAACAGTAAAAAGGTAGAATTGGATGATATATTAAGAAAGGATCAACCACAGATAGTATGTTTGACGGAGACAAGCTGAACCAGGACTTTGACAGCAATATAGTGTTTAGTGAAGGATATAATATATGGAGATATGATAGAAAGGGAAAAAGGAGAGGTGGAGTGGCAGTATTAGTTAAGAACCCTATGACAGCAAAGCAAGTGGAGTTAAATAATGACAAGGCAGAAATAATGGCAGTTGAACTCAATGACATAGAAGGAAAAAAGCTAGACATAGCAGTAGCTTACATGCCACCAAAGACCAGAGCATGGAGGGAGTTGGAGTTTGAGAAGATGGTCGAGGATATGATTCAGTCGTTGAGAAGATTGCTTTTAAGGAAGAATCGATTGATCTTGGTAGGAGATTTTAACTGTAGTAAGGTTGATTGGGAATCGGGAGATGCAGGGCCAAATCAGAGATCTTGGGGAAGTCGGCTAATGGAGTTGGTTACGGAAAATGTACTTGCACAACATGCGAGGGAAAATACAAGAATGAGGGGTAATAATAATAATAATACTTTATTTCAGACTCACACAGTACAGAGGGGACCATACTGGGGTCCATATATACCTTACAGTAACATAAATATATATAAGCTACTGTACATAGGCTACATAAAATAAAAATAAATTAAATAATACCCAGCTTGCTATCATGTAGTTCACAGCACTGCCTCAACCAAAAACAGTGGTCATCAAACTACTGTGTTACCAAAACCACTGTCCTAATTGTGTACAGTACCATGCCTCACATCATTTAGCTTCCGGTACAGTATGTTGCTACAGTACAGTATAGGAATATCGGTACTGTACTGCACTCTGAGGTTCAGTACCGGTATGCTAATTCTGTAGAGTAGCAGACCTGAAATCATTACTTAAAGGTGGGGGCGCATGGGTTGAGATAAACATGGAATGATAATCGCCAAGCTGTACATAATTATCTTGCAAAATGCAATGGCACTGAAATAATTATTAACAATGGTATAAAGGATTTTGTGGATCGTCTATACCGGGCCTGTGACGTCACAAGAGTGTAAGTCCACCATCCAGTCCAGGATGAGGATACTGGTGTGACGTCACTATGACGTCACAGGCCTGGTATAGACGATCCGCAAAATCCTTTATACCATTGCTAATAATTATTTCAGTGACATTGCATTTTACAGGATAATTATATGCAGGTTGGTGATTATTTGTCCATGTTTACCTCAACCCATGCGCCCCCACCTTTAAGGTTAAATATAAAGCAACTTCCTCCAGTGTGCCTGGATCCTGGAGGTGTACACTATGCTTGGAGTTTGTAGCATTTTAATGATCCTGTTCTCAGAAGTGTTAAGGCGCTGAATGAATTTATATGTTAGCTTTCTAATGAGTGATTGGTAACAGTGTAAGTTCATATAGGCACATAGCGTACTTGTACTCTCATATTTTGAGAGCCCCAGAAACATTTTCATGATATTGTGATATGAGATACTTAGTCTATTCACTGTCATTTTCTTATAGTTCCACCATAGTTGTGCTGTATACATTGGTGAGCAGTAGGAGTTGAACAATGTTATTTTTGTATCCCATGTGCACATATGAAATTTTCTTAATATTGAATTTCCCTGCATGTAAAGTTGCCTTCGCTGACGACCCATATCCTCATCATCTGAGCGATCACTTGAAATATAGTGTCCTAGATACTTTACTTTACTTACTTCTTCTATAATTTCTTCATACAAATGGAATTTAGGTAGCTTTGATTTCAATAGAAGGTTAGATTTAAATATTATGATATTGCTCTTTATAGGATTAAATTTGACTGAATGTTCGATTCCAAATTTTTCACATACTCTTAATAATTTATCCAGTCCTGCTGGTAATAACGAACCTTCTAAACTCGATCTGATTTTTACAAAAAATCCTCACGAAATTAGTGATATAAACTATCTATGTCCTGTAGCTAAAAGTGATCACCTATTACTAAAATGGAAGTTGACCTCGAGTAATGCCAATAGATTAGACAATAGCTACATAAATGACAGATTAAATTATAGTAAAGCTGATTATGTATCCTTGAAAAGATATTTAGAGGGAGTTGTTGTTGTTGTTGTTGTTGTTCCCTAAGCTGCCTGGCCGAACAGCCCCGAGTCCCTGAGAAAGGCCATGGCCACGATCGGGCTTTCCCACAGAGCTCTCATTGAGTGTAGATTGTGTTGTTGGCGTAAGTGGTTGTGTGAAATGCAGTCTTCTATGATGTGTTTAATGGTATGGGGTGCTGTGTTACATCCCGGGCAGGTGTCGACAACGGAGTCATCCAGTCTCTTCTGATAGCTCAGGAGAGCTGGATGGTGTCCGCATCTCAGCCTGGCCAGGTGGACTCTGTCCTCGCGAGGAAGGGAGGATTCGGAAGGATGGATTTCGGGAGGTCGTGCATGCAGCTGCGTGTTGTCTGTGAGTGAGTGGATGGATCGGTGAGAGATATGAGTATGGATGTGCTTCTGGAAGTTGGTTCGGGGTGGGCAGGGAGGGAGAGAGGACAATAATTGTGTGTGATACCGTGTGCTGGGTGTTGTTTTTGATATTTCTTGGTGTCTGTGGGTGTGTTGCCATGTAGTTTAGTGGGTGGTCTTGGTTCGTGGAGGCTGCTGCCAGGAATTGAGTGCCTCTCATGTCCAGATGGTCTTTGACTTTGAGGATTTTGGTTTCTTGATGTAGGTGATTTGTGGGTGCAGTAGCTGTGCAGCCTGTAATGATCTTCAGGGCTTTGTTTTGAATAGTCTGTAAGGTCTTATGATGTGTTTCAGCTAGGTTAGAAGCCCAGGCTGGGCTTGCGTATTCCATCACTGATCTTATGTATTGTTTATATACTGTGGTAGTTTCTTTGTTGTGTCCAAATTTTGTGTGAGCAAGTGACCTGAGGGCGTTAAGTCTGGGTGTCAGTTTCTTTTTAATGTTTGTGGTGTGCTGTTTGAATGTCATATGAGTATCATATGTTACTCCTAGGATTTTGGGTGTGTGTGTATGTGTTAGGGGTGTGTTGTTATGGTGAGTTGAGGGATGTATTCGTGTTCTCCTGTCCAACTTGTGAGCAGGGTTGCGGTGGATTTGGCTGGGGCTAGATTAAGTCTGTTTGTAGTGCACCAGCCATGTAGTGTGTTGAGATAGGGTTGAAGGAGATCTGTTGCTCTTTTTGGGTTATGGTGTGTGCATGTGAGTGTTATGTCATCTGCATAGGAGGCTAAGTTTATTTGGGGCGTATTGGGTGTAGTTATATCGTGCATGTACAGATTGAAGAGTGCGGGCGATAGGACGGATCCTTGTGGGACTCCGTTTGGAAAGTTTCTGATTTTAGATGACTGACCGGCAAAAGATACGTGTGCACATCTGCCTGCTAGGAAGTTGGCCAGCCACCGTTTTGTGTTGTTGTGCATGTTTGTGTTGTAGATTTTGTTTGTTAGGTTGTGGCGGGGGATGGCATCGAAGGCTTTACTAATGTCGAGTGTGGCTAATAGTGATCTGTGTGGTGGTCTAGCTGAATTGATGCCGTCGAAAGCTCTTTGTGTAAGGTCTGTGAGAAGAGTGTTTGTGGAGTGCAGTGGCCTAAAGCCATGTTGTGTTGGAGCTAGGGGTAGGTCAGGTGTAATTAGTTGTAATACTAGGCGTTCCATGACTTTGGAGGGGGAGCAAAGGAGTGTGATGGGGCGGTGCGAGGAGGGTAGCGTGGGGTCTTTGTTGGGTTTGGGGAATGTGATGATGATACCATGCTTCCAAATGTCTGGTATTGTGTTGTGTGAATAGCTGTAGTTTGATATGTTAGTGAGTGCTTGTATGCCTTGTGGTCCCAGGTGTCTGAGGTGTATGTTGCTTATGTTGTCTAGGCCACAGGCGGGTGAGTGCTTGAGATTGTTGATGATATGCTTTGTCTGGTGATTGGTGAAGGGTGTATAGTCAGGGTCTGTGGGGAATTGTCTCTTACGTCGGATGACACGTCGGTCGTCTTTGTGAGGTTTTAGGTGGCTGACATGTGAAAAGTGATTGATGAGAGTGTTTGCTTGTTGTTTACATGAAGGAGTAGAGTCTGTTGTTGTGATTGCAGCATGTGATTGTGTTGTGTTGCTGTTGGAAAGTGTGATGCTGTTTAGTGTTTTGTATAGTTTTTTGGGGTTTGTTTTGTGATCAAGTGTTTGTAGGAAGTTATTCCAATTTAGTTTTTGTTGTTCTTGTATTTTGTTGTTAGTTTGGGTGTTGAGTGCTTGAATTTGTTGTGTGATGTCTTGTGTGTGGGGTGCTGGGGAGTGTTTCAGTATGTCGCGTTGTCTGATGAGGTTCTGAATTTCTGGTGTGAAGTTGGGGTTGTGTCTTTTTCTGTTACCTCTTGGAATGTGTTTCTTGTCAGCGTTTTGGAGTTTTATTGAGTATGTGTACAGCATTGTTGATGTTAGTGATGGGTGTACTGTTTAGAGTTGTGAAGTGTTGTTCTGTCTCATTTGTGAATGCTTCCCAGTTAGCTCTTTTATAATTAGTGTATGTGTGTTTGTGGCTAGCTGGGGTGAGTCTGGTTTTGGTGGTGATAATGATCGGGAGGTGGTCAGAGCCTAAGGTTCTGACCACCCTCCAGGATGTTGTGGGGGCGAGTTTCTGGGGAGCAAAAGGTGATGTCTGGAGATGATGGGTTATAGAGGGCTTGGTGAGGAATATGGGTATGTTGATGGATGTCGTTAAGGATGATGAGGTTATCGGTTTGGTTTTGTAGTACCAGCCCTCTGTCTGTGTCGGGGTTGTCGACAAACCAGGCCGACGTCTTGGCGTTGAAGTCACCACCCAGGATGATGTGTGGGGTGTGTGGGGTGTTTGTGATGTGTTGTAAGTGTGGTCTGTATTCATTTGGTACTGTAGGGGATGTTTGGGGAGGGATGTATGTGTTTATGATGGTTATGTTGGAGTTGTTGCCAGTGCGTATTTTAATTGACTGTATTTCTGTTGTGTTATCATTTGGGGGGAGGAGTGATTTGGTTTGTACACTGGTTACTATGTATGATATTTCTTTGTGTACCAGGGTGATGAGTCCACCGCCCCCGCCGACAGCCCGGTCTTGTCTGATGGTGGTGAAATTATGAAATGTGGGTGTTTTTTGTGTTGTGCGGAGTTTTGTTTCTTGTAAGATGGCAATGTGTATGTTGTGTTGTTTGATGAAGTGTGAGAGTTCGTGTTTCTTTGTGTTGATGCCATCTATGTTCAGTTGAAGAATGTTAATGTTATGTGCACGATGTATGTTGGGTGCTGCTGCACGAGGATGGGGTGGGGGTGGGGGTGGGGGTGGGGTGGGGGTGGGGGTGAGGGAGGGGCTGGGGGTTGGGATGGGTGAGGTGGGGGTGGGGATTGGGGAGCAGGAGATGGGGGTTGGAATGGATTAGGATGGGGTGTGGTGTGTTGAGTTGAGGATGTGGATGGTATGGGAAGGTTAGGTGGGTTAGGGAGGAGAGGTGGACGGGTTTTAGGGGGGGGAGTGGATGATATGGGAAGGTTAGGTGGGTTGGGGAGGAGAGGTTTAGAGGGAGTAGATTGGGATCTTATTTTGAAGGAACAGGACGTACAAGGTAAGTATAGTAGATTCCTCGAAATTTATAGAGTAGGAACCAATCTGTTTGTTCCAAGATATAAAACTGGAAATTTTACTAAGCAGAAAGATTGGTTTAATTTTAAATGAAAAAGAGCTTTGGGTAGGCGTGATGCAGCTTGGGCTAGATTAAGAAGAAGGAACACTGAGAGTAATCGGAATAAATATAAACAGGAGAGGAATAGATATGTTAACATAAATAGGCAAGTTAAAATGAACTATGAGAAGAACATAGTAAATAAATGTGAAAGTGACCCTAGATTATTTTATAAATATATAAACAGTAAGTTGAAGGTAAAGAAACAAATTACTAAATTAAGAGTTGATGCTAGGACGTATGAAAATGTATCGGACATGTGCGAGGTAATGAATAACAAATTGGGGTCAGTTTTTACTAGAGAGGAAGGTTTTGACGAACCACAGGCGGGAGTACTGGAGAGTGGTCTTAGTAAGATTAAAATAACTAGAGATGAGCTGTTATCTGCGATGAGAGGACTTGAAGTAAGGAAAGCTATGGGACCGGATGAAGTGTCTTCCTGGGTTTTAAAGGAGTGTGCAGAGCAATTAGTGGAGCCAGTGAGGGACATAATTCAAGCTTCCTTAGATAAAGGACAGGTTCCTGTTGAATGGAAAAGAGCTAATATCATTCCGATATACAAGAATGGAAACCCTGAGGACCCTCTAAACTATAGACCAGTTTCACTTACTAGTATTGTATGCAAGATTTGTGAAAAGCTAATTAGGAAGAGATGGATGAAAATGTTGGAGAGAAAGAAGATAATAACCCCAAAGCAATTTGGATTCAGAGAAGGGACATCTTGTGTTACCAGTTTGCTATGTTATTACAGTAGGGTGATAGATGTACTCCAAGAAAGAGGCGGATGGGTGGACTGCGTCTACTTAACCTTTCCAAAGCATTCGATAAGGTACCACATAAGAGATTGTTATCTAAGCTTGAGACGCTAGGATGTGTCAGGGGGAGTTTGCTGAAATGGATGGAGAGCTATTTAACAGATAGGGAAATGAGGACTAACATTAGAGGAACTTACTCATCGTGGCGGAAAGTTGAGAGTGGTGTGCCGCAGGGATCTGTGTTGGCACCTCTCATGTTCCTTATGTACGTGAATGACCTGCCGATAGGCATAAACTCCTACATGTCAATGTTTGCAGATGACGTGAAAATTATGAGACAAATAACAAATAAAAGTAGTTGTAAGGAGCTGCAAGGGGATTTAGATAAAATATACGAATGGAGCACCAAGTGGAAAATGAAATTTAATATAAGTAAATGGCATGTGTTAAATATGGGAAGAAGTGTGAATAGACCAAATTGGGAGTACAGGATGGGAGATAATATAATTAGTAAGGCCGAAAAAGAAAAGGATTTAGGGTTGATAATACAAGATAATTTGTCGCCAGAGAAACATATTAACAAGCTCTTTAGCGGAATGTATGCAATGGCCGGGAATATGAAAGTTGCTCTGAACTACTTGGATGAGACCATGGTAGCGAAAATTATGAAGAGTATGATTAGACCAAGATTGGAGTATGCAGCAGTGGTGTGGTCCCCGCATCTAAAGAAGCATATTCACAAGTTAGAAAGAATCCAGAAAGCAGTTACTAGATTGGTTCCAAGTCTCAGAGAACTGCCATATGAAGGGAGGCTAGACAAATTAAATCTACCGAGTCTAAAAGAGAGGAGAGAGAGGGGAGACATGATAATGATGTACAAATGTACCCGGGGGCTGGAGAGGCTGGATAGGGAGGATATATTAATTATGGATACAGGAATAACTAGAGGCCACAGCTACAAAGTAAAAAGACCTACCTGCAAGAACGATATCAGGAAGTTTAGCTTCCCCTATAGATGTATTGACAAATGGAATGGGCTGGAGGAGGAGGTGGTAGGGGCAAGGAATATCCATATTTTCAAGAAAAAATTGGATAAAAAGTAGACTGAGAGACGGGACAACACGAGCTTAGCTCAACTCCTGTAAACTACAATTAGGTAAATACAATTAGGTAAATACATGCACCAGCCACTCCTCAACGCCAAGTTTTCTCCTAGCCTACTGCACAACTTCTCTGGCCACCTTATCAAAGGCCTTCTCCCGGTCTGCAAACACAACATCAGATCCCTATCTTTTAAGTACATACAGTATCTTTCCCTTATCATACCTTCTAAGACTCTCTTACAGACCTTCATGACTTAGTCAAGCATTTTCAGGACCCTTATAGTAGTTCCCAGGGGAGCCCAACTCTGAAATCACCAGATAGTGCCTCCAGAACCATAAAAAAAAAAAGAGGAAAGGGCTTATTAACACAGAGCCCTGGTGGACTCCGACGCGAACTGAAAACTCATCACTCAGTACCGGTACATCTTTCACCCTCACTGCCGTTTGTGAGTCCTCATACATCTTCATTATCACACAAATACCTTCATGACTTGGATTGTGCCGTGTCCTAGCATGAAACCAAACTGCATATCGTCAATATCATACCTTCAAAGACTTTCTCACAGACCTTCATGACTTGATCAAGTATTTTCAGGCCCCTATAATTTTCCCTATCCAATGAGTCCCCTTTGCTCGTATACAGTATTTAATGTACTTTTGTGCCATTCATCAGAGATTACTTCATCTCTGATGATGAAGTTAATTAGCTCATTGAACACACCTACTCCTTTCTCACCTGAGGCCTTAATCATCTCAGCTAGAATGCCAGAGCATCCAGCATCTTTTCTGTCCTTCATTAAGTTATTGCACTGCTTACAACAGCTGGCACAATCACAGGGAGGGGGGAGTATTGGGTTTTCGTTGCTAAGCTGCTCTATTCCATTCAAATTCCACGTTGAATAATCTTTCGTAGTGTACGGTATTTTCCAAGAATCTATAATTTCTTTGTCAGCGGAAACAATTGTTCAAGTATATATTTTCCCTGTGAAACCAATTTAACTTCATAATGACAATTATATATATAAAGAAAAAACAATATATTTTACATAATTTATTGCATATCTTACATATTTAACGCCTTAAGAGCGGGTGGGTCGGTAACTTCTACCCGCCAAGCGGGTGGTTTTACCCTAAATGGGGTTGTTTCCGTGCTCTTTTTCATGCATAAACAAGACCCAGAGCGTAATACAAGTATCTATCCCTGAAAGGGCGTAAACAGAGCTTTCGAATGACACCAGAACCATCCTTCTACGACCACTGGTTCTCTTGCAACGATCGTGCAACACGAGTGCAAAAACCCTAAAATAAGGTAATTTCCTTACATAATTCCCTGTGTAGCGAGTGAGAGAGGGTGGAGGAGGGTGTAATAAATTTCAGTCGACCCACGGCGGTGGTGGCGAGCGGTCAGGAAGCAATCTCTGCTCCTAGCACCGCTCAGCTCTCTCTCAGAGCACATTACGTGCTCAAAATTGCACTCGACATATGTCGAGGCCCGCATATGGGCACGTTTTCTTTAACTCGACATATGTCGAGCGCCGATGGTTAAGGGTTAAAAAGATATTTATTAAAATAGTTTAACCAGACCACTGAGTTCCCCAAAAAAACTCTTATAGGGCTGGCCTGAAGGATTAGATCAAGATGGACAACCAATCAAGATATGATAGGTAGGGAAGGGCAAGAGGTGAACAAATCTAGGAAGGTGAAGATACGCAGACATTTCTCACCATTTCACCAATTCAGCCGCACCAGAGTTGCTCTTATAGGGTAGGGCCGAAGGGTGAGTCAAGAACTGCTACACTGCAGCACCAATTAAGAAGTGATCAAGGGCGAAGAATGAGAAATCAGGTCTAAGGAAGAAATAAATCACACAGAGATACACACATAATACACCACTGAGGGAAATCGAGTCAGCTTGACCGCACCAGCGACCATAGACACAAATAAAGTCAGGAGCCAATAAACTAGCCAGGCCAGGGTGGCATATGATATAGGCCGTCCGGAAGACAACCGAATTAGACAGAATAAGAATAGAAGGGGAAAAACATACATAAAGGGGCATTCAAATTTCAATGGAAATTCATTATGATAACTGTAATATGTGGGAATAACTTTCACCTTCATATTTCCTCATCTCTTAGCATAAACATGATCAATTAGGGTGCCATTTTCAGTTGTTGGTTGTGTTACATGTTGAGAGTATCCACGCTTTTCCATTAAATTTGCAATAGAAGAGTTAGTTTGGATGTGTTCACAATGTAGTGATGCACAACACAGAAAGGACATTATTAAATTTTTACAATAGTATAATAGATTCTTTATCAAAAGCGGGGGAAAATATTTTTAATAGCCGTAAATATAAGTCCTCATTCAATAAGCCAGGTTGGCAAGACTATGTGGCTGACCTGTATCAGGCCTCCAGAGATGCTAGGTCTCATTGGCTTGAAGTAGGTCAGCCTAGACAGGGGCCTATATTTGAACTTCACAAAAGAGCAAAGGCTAGGACCAAATATGCCATTAGATTTATTAAGCAAAATGAAAACCAATTAAGGAAGGAAGCCCTTGCAAAGAGTCTGGCAGAAAAGGATACTAACTGTTTTTGGAAGGACATCAGATCCATGCAAAATTGTAACACACCATTACCTGTCAGTGTTGAGGGGGTTACGGGTGAAGAGAACATTGCTGACTTATGGAAAACTCATTTTAAGGAACTACTTAACAGTGTAAACCAAAAGTCTACTAATGGTGCAATTCAATATGTGAAAGATAGTAATTATGAAGACATTAAAGTGACTGAAAGTGATCTTGAGAATGCCATAAGAAAACTTAACCTAAATAAAGCTTGTGGGCTGGATGGTATATATGCAGAACATCTTAAATATGCAGATAAGTTGTTAATAGATAAACTTAGTTCTTGCATCACCAGTCTATTTACGCATGGTGTCCTGCCGGAGTCTATGATATCCGTAATACTTGTTCCAGTCATTAAAGATAAATCAGGTAAAATTACAGCAAAAGACAACTACCGCCCAGTAGCACTTGCTAGTGTGGTGAGTAAGGTAGTTGAAATGATAATGCTAGAAAGAATTTCTGCATATATTGTCACCAGCAGCAATCAGTTTGGCTTTAAGAAAAATCACGGCACAGACCAATGCATATATGTGCTGAAAGAAGTGATTGATACATACAACAAACTAAATAGCTCAATTTTCTCTTGTTTTCTTGATGCAAGTAAGGCTTTTGATAGGGTGTGTCACAAAACCTTATTTGAAAAATTAGTTAACGGGGGAGTGCCTAGCTATATTGTTAGGATACTTATTTTCTGGTATGCTAATCAAAAAATGTGTGTAAGATGGGGCAACATCCTGTCAGGCTCTTTCGCCGTAACCAATGGTGTTAGGCAGGGGGGGATATTGTCTCCGTATCTTTTCAACGTCTACATGGATGATCTTAGTCTGGAGCTGAACAAGACTCGCACTGGGTGCTGTATTGGCAGCACCATTGTAAATCATCTCATGTATGCTGATGACCTAGCCTTAATCGCGCCCTCTGGAGCAGGACTGGATAAATTATTAAGAGTATGTGAAAAATTTGGAATCGAACATTCAGTCAAATTTAATCCTATAAAGAGCAATATCATAATATTTAAATCTAACCTTCTATTGAAATCAAAGCTACCTAAATTCCATTTGTATGAAGAAATTATAGAAGAAGTAAGTAAAGTAAAGTATCTAGGACACTATATTTCATGTGATCGCTCAGATGATGAGGATATGGGTCGTCAGCGAAGGCAACTTTACATGCAGGGAAATTCAATATTAAGAAAATTTCATATGTGCACATGGGATACAAAAATAACATTGTTCAACTCCTACTGCTCACCAATGTATACAGCACAACTATGGTGGAACTATAAGAAAATTACAGTGAATAGACTAAGTATCTCATATCACAATATCATGAAAATGTTTCTGGGGCTCTCAAAATATGAGAGTACAAGTACGCTATGTGCCTATATGAACTTACACTGTTACAAATCACTCATTAGAAAGCTAACATATAAATTCATTCAGCGCCTTAACACTTCTGAGAACAGGATCATTAAAATGCTACAAACTCCAAGCATAGTGTACACCTCCAGGATCCAGGCACACTGGAGGAAGTTGCTCTATATTTAACCTTAAGTAATGATTTCAGGTCTGCTACTCTACAGAATTAGCATACCGGTACTGATCCTCATAGTGCAGTACAGTACCGATATTCCTATACTGTACTGTAGCAACATACTGTACCGGAAGCTAAATGATGTGAGGCATGGTACTGTACACAATTAGGACAGTGGTTTTGGTAACACAGTAGTTTGATGACCACTGTTTTTGGTTGAGGCAGTGCTGTGAACTACATGATAGCAAGCTGGGTATTATTTAATTTCTTTTTATTTTATGTAGCCTATGTACAGTAGCTTAAATATATTTATATATATTTATGTTACTGTAAGGTATATATGGACCCCAGTATGGTCCCCTCTGTACTGTGTGAGTCTGAAATAAAGTATTATTATTATTATTATTATTATAATGCAACTAATTGAGTATTTGTCTAGTTCATTTAGCAAATTACTTAAATTTACTCTAAAATAATTAAGTCCATATGAAATAGGTCTGTATATAGGGACAGGTTTGTCCTATAGAAAAGTATAGCCAACACTGTTCTCTACCCACTAAAAGCTGAACCAGTGGAAGGTATTACCCGTGTTTGCATACCTTCCCTCAATTTCAGTCAGGCTATATTTGGATGATAATTTGAACTCAATTTGACCTATCTCAGAATAGTAGTATGGGAATTTCATTTGTTTCCTTATTGTGAAGGCAATCATTATTCTATAAAAACACTTACCCTAATAATACATGTACCAGGTTGTTCTCTATATTTTAAGATTATACTCTTTATATAAAAGGCTTGCATGGCTGCATGATAAATGTTTTTCTTTGATTCACTCTTCTTGACTTTTTCTATATTGCAGGCCATGTTTTTGTTCCTCCTAATTCCTTTTCTATTATTCCCACTCCTCAAGTGAGGTACTGTAGAGGTGATTCTCTTGGTCCCATCTGTAGAGGTATTGTAAATGGTGGCCAGACACACCCGTGGCAGTCTTTCACACCCAACCCATCTTGTCCTATCTAATTTTATGTTGAACTCTATTGTTCTTGATCCCACTATAGGACTTGGTAGCCTATTCCACACATCTACAACTCTGTTACTAAACGAATAGAGGCAGATCCCTTACACACCCAGTTTCTCTCTGTCGCTCGTTTGCTTGCACATCGGTACAAATGAAGCAGATCCCTTACACATGCAACTAAGATGAACATGGGAATCTGCAGACAAGTGGCCCACAAAAGGCAGATCCCTTTCACATCCAACCCATTTTGTCCATATGTCTATCTGATTTTATCTTGAAATTCTGTATTGTTCTTGATCCCACTATAGCACTAGGTAGCCTATTTCACATATCTACGACTCTGTTACGAGAGAGGCAGATCTATCCCTTACACAGCCAATCTCTCTCTCTCTCTCTCTTATTTGCACACTGGTACGAATGAGGCAGATCCCTTACACATGCTACCAAGATGAAAATGGGAGTCTGCAGGAGCCGATTGGCCCACACACGGCAGATCCCTTTCACACCCAACCCATCTCGTCCTATAAAATTTTATGTTGAAGCTCTATTGTTATTGATCCCACTATAGCACTTGGTAGCCTATTCCACATACTTTCTTAGTTTCTTACAGTAGATCCTCTGGAAAAAGGCAAACTAGGCCTGTGTATCCAGCTCAGTACCAGTACTTGCACTGCTGCAGTCGTTCACGGTGTTGGCGGCGGCGGTAGCAGACGCAACATTTTTACTATTCTGTATTTTTGTTTTATAATCAAACTTCAAATCTTGTCTTCCCCATGCTTTATCAAGATTACTTTCAAACTCCCTTATTGATTCGGAATCGACTACATACTGGGGCAGTGCGTTCCACTCATTTACCACTCTTATCACAAAATGAGTTCTTTGCCTTCTCAAGCCTATTTCTTTCTTTGTAAATTTTCTTAGAGTGTCCTCTCGTTCTTGTTCCCTCCCGCATCAAGAAGATACCTTCACACACATCCTCATCGTACTTTCCTGACACTATCTTAAAGTCTCTATCATATCCCCTCTCTTTCTCCTATATGCCAGTGTCCTCAACCTCTGCTCATAGCCCGCGTTCTTCAACGTTGGTACCAGCTTGCTAGCTCTCCTCTGCACTTTCTCCACTGCTTCTATATCCTTTACCATATATGGAGCCCACACCTGGTTTCGCATTTTCCAGGTGCGGCCTAACCAGCGCTGTATAGAGATTCCTGAAGATTTCTTCGTCAAGTGACACAAATGTCCTCCTTATCAGCCCTACAATTCTATTGGCTTTGTTTATCTTTTCCGCTAAATGGTCTGAGAAATTTAACTTATTGTCTATCACTACTCCTATATCCTTTTCTGCATTCACTTCCTCCATCGCTTCATACATACTGTATCCTACCTTGTCTATCTTGCTTGTCCCAATCTGCATGTACTTGCATTTTTTTGGATGAAAAGGCATTAACCAATGCTCAGACCATCCCTTCATGCCCTCCACATCTCCTTGAAGCAAATCCACATCTTCCTTACTCCTCACTCTTCTATACAGCTTAGTGTCATCCGCATACAAGGTATACCTCACTTCCATTAGTTATAACTTCAGGCAAGTCGTTGATAAATATAACGAACAGCAGTGGTCCCAACACAGATCCCTGAGGTACCCAACTTGTAATTTCCCTCCACCCCGAGCCTATTCCATTCACCAGTACCCTCTGTCTCCGATCTTTCAGGAAGGCTTCTATCCATTTCACACATTTCTCCCCTATATTATAGCTTCTAACTTTCTCTATTAACCTTTTATGTGGGACCTTATCGAAGGCCTTCATAAAATCGCAATATACCACGTCTATTACATGACCATCTTCTAGAATTTGCATCCAATCATCTACCACCTTAACCCTCCAGCCCCGGCTATGTATTCCATATATATTCCCCGAAATCCGGGGGTTTTGGCCGAAAAACGTCTACGCCTAGGCTACCGCATCTTTGTTATTTGGCTTGCTTCCGCATCCCAAGCGTAATGTGTTTCGTACCTGTAGAATGGCGTTAACCTCTCTAAGTCAACTGGTTCAGTTGTGATGATGATTTCATTGGAGATAACTTATGGCAAAAACAGCCACTTTACACTACTTTTCAATACTTAACAATAACATACAGGCACACACGAACAAGCGACGCACTCCTTCTTGTGGCCGGAGATGCGGGGCGTCGGTCCAGCCGGCTGTTGTTTACATGCGTCGGACGTACGCCTCGCACACCAAGCTTAGAGGCTTTGAGCTCATGGGTGTTTAAGAGCCCTTCCGGGTAGCTCGGGTATGTTTTTTATGGGTGTTTAAGAGCCCTTCCGGGTTTGAAGGGTTAATTAGCTGTAGTACCGTCGACCTCCCCGGCAAGAATCCGAACTGTCTCCCACTGAAAAGTTGGTTTGACTTCATATGCTCCATTATTCCTTCTCTAATTACCGTTTCCATTAGTTTACACACAACACTTGTCAAACTGACTGGTCTATAATTCCCTGGGTCATTTCTCTTTCCCTTCTTAAATATAGCTGTTATGTTCGCCTCTCTCCAGTCCATCGGGATTTGTCCTGTATTAAACGATACCTCAAATAACATTTTTAATGGCTCTACTAACATCTCACCTCCTTCCTTTATGATTCTTGGGTGTATCCCATCCGGTCCCGGTGACTTACTTCTGTTCATTTTTTCTATAGCCCTTCTTATTCTAGCATGGGAAAACTCTATTAGTTTTAGTGCCGGTGCCATACAGTACAGTATCTATAACTCTTTTACCAAGCGAATAGAGGCAGATCCTTTACACAGCCAATCTCTTTCTCTCTCGTTCTTGTTTGTTTTGCACACCGGTACAAATGAGGCAGATCCCTCACACATGCAACCAAGATGAAAAGGGGAGTCTGCAGAGAGCCAAGTGGCCCACATAAGGCAGATCCCTTTCACACCCAACCCATCTCATAAACGTTACCTGTTATTTACACTACTTACTATACACCCATGTTATTATATACCTGCAACCAAAACACAATTGTAAGAAATAGGAACATAGGAAAATGGGAGTCTGTAGAGAGCCAATTGGCCCACACAAGACAGATCCTTTTCACACCCAACCCATCTCATAACAACTCTCTCATTTATCTCTGTCTTCCTATGACATCCTAGTCTCTCTCTCTCTCTCTCTCTCTCACAAATGAGAACATAAGAAAACCGGAGTCTGCAGAGAGCCGATTGGCCCACACATGTCAGATCCCTTTCACACCCAACCCATCCCGCGCTCTCTCTCTCTCTCTCATATTTATCGCTATCTTCCTTACGTTTATGACATCCTATTCTCTCTTGCCATACTCTCTCACCCTCACAAATGAGAACATAAAAATAAGAAAACGGGAGTCTGCAGAGCCGATTGACCTACACATGGCAGATCCCTTTCACACCCAACCCATCTCGTTCTATCTAATTTCAAGTTGAAGCTCTATTGTTCTTGATCCCATTATAGCACTCGGTAGCCTATTCCACATATCTACAACTCTGTTACTAAACGAATAGAGGCAGATCCCTTATACAGGCAATCTTTCCCTCTCTCGTTCTTATTTGTTTGCACAATCTGTTCCTTTTGTAGTTTCTCCATGCCCGATAAGTTAAATGATCTTTTGATATCTGTGACACAACTTTTGTATCCAACACAATACCCTGCTTGCAAAACCCCTCGAACCCCGGACAACGTTGCTTGCAACTTTAATTATTATTATTATTATTAGGTAGAGTTCCTGTTAGAAAGAAAGTTCATTTGCCAAAAAGGAAAGTATGGTTGTTGGAAAAAGAGGAGTACAGAAACAGATTCCACAATGAAATTATGGAAATCGAAAGGAGAATGGGCGTTAGGCCAGATGTTGATAGCAAATGGAACTTTATAGAGCGCAGCCTCCTCGATACCACAGACAAAGTCTGTGGCAAAACAAAGGGGCCATCTAGACATAAGTTTTCCTGGTGGTGGAACAATGATGTCGAAACTGCAGTCAGAGAGAAGAGATGTTTCAATGTATGGAAGGAAGGTGGCAGCAAGGAAGAATACCTGTCCGCCAAACGTAATGCTAGAAGAGAGGTCTACAGGGCAAAGAAAACCATACAGGATAGCATAATAGAACAAGTTTGCAGCACTAATAATACCAATGTAGTTTATAAATTAGCTAAGAATGTAAGGGACAGTAGCCAGGACGTCGTGGGTGTAAGATGCATAAATAATGACAGTGGCATGACTGTTTACACAGAAAAAAAAATCAGAGAGGCATGGAAGGAGCATTATGAAAGACTGCTTAATGTGGAGTTTGAATGGAACAGGGAACAGCTCAGCACTGTAGTCCCAGTTCAAGGCCCTCCGCCTTTGATAGGGTACGACGCTGTTAAAAGTGCTATAGATAAAATGAAGTGGAATCAAGAACGATAGGGAGCTTTAAGATAAAATTAGATAGGCATATGGACGAGATGGGTTGGGTGTGAGGGGGATCTGTCAAGTGTAGGCCAATCGGCGCTGTGCAGACCCCCGTTTTCTGATCTCTGACCGTTTTGAGGTCAGTCCTAATGGTGTTAGTGAGGTGGGCTTATAATTAGGGTTGGGTGTGAGAGGGATCTGCCTTGTGTGGGCCAATCGACTTTCTGCAGACTCCCATTTTCTTATGTTCTTATTCTAGTGCAGCGCTTCTTCCAGTGATATACCCAGCTGCGGCAGACGATACACTGTATTGAGTTCACGTTTTCTGCATACTGCGCATGGGTATGCACCACTTTTTTCTACCTTTCTTAGCCCTAAACCAATGTGAAAAACCTTAGTTATATTTATGTTAACTTTTAACCCTTTACTTGCCATGCCCTCTCTCCATCTTCTGAAACTGGCCTCGGCATCCCGCGCACTATATGCGATAAGTACTAGGTCATCTGCATATAGTAGTTCCCAGGGGAGCCCAATTCTGATATCACCAGATAGTGCCTAAAGAACCATAACAAAGAGGAGAGGGCTTAACACAGAGCCCTGGTGGACTCCGATGCAAACTGTAAACTCGTCATTCAGAACACCTTTCGCACTCACTGCCGTTCGTGAGTCCTCGTACATCTTCATTATCACATGCACCAGCCACTCCTCTACGATAGTTTCCTCATAGCCCACTGCACAACTTCTCTGGGCACCCTATCATAGGCCTTCTCCAGGTCTACAAACACAAGATACAGATCCACAAGATAAATCGTGAAAGCCGAGAGCATGATAGCAGAGGGTTACCTGTACAAACATAAATAAAATTAAAATATAAAACTTGCAAACCAAACAAACCAAAACAGGAATGGCACAAATCATTGTGGAAATAACAAATTAGCTAAATATAATTTTGAAATAAAAAACAAAACCACTACATACAGTATTGTAGAATGTATGGTTTTGACAACCCATAAGGGAAGGAAGGAAAAACGAATATTTATTGGTGGCTCCTGAAGTCAATGACGTAAGAGCCTATGTTAATATGGCCTCGTTCCGGGGTCCTCTGAGCCCGGGTTAACCTAGATCACGACGGTCGAGAACCAAGATCATCATAGGGGGTACCCCTTAATCATTCCTACGGTACGTCATTGGGTCGGAGCCACTGAAAAGTAGGAAATAAAAAAGAAAAGAAATAGCACAGTTTGAACACCGCGCCTCAGCGCATTCAGATCTTCCTCTGTTCCCATGAGCGTGCCCTAATCTTCCAGTTGACCTTGAACTGACCTCTAAAGTGTATACCAAGTTGAGCATGTGAATGGGAAGGGGATGGTGGGAGGGCAATCTCGTCATTGACTTCAGGAGCCATCAATAAGTATTAGTTTTTCCTTCCTTCCCTTACGGGTTGTCAAAACCGTAATTTATTGGTGGCTCCTTATGTCAATGACGTAATAGCCTAGAATATCACGACCGGTGGAGGGACCTTCATATGCTCATCAAGCTAAACTGCGAGAATCTATTAGGAAGACCAAAACGAAAACTGTGACATGTATCTAAATATAAGAGTATAGTCGTAAGAAAAAGATGTATAAGGCGGGTACCATTAAAGAAGCCTTATCTCAGAAAGACAGAACTACTGAGGTGTGAATACTGATAATTGTACTGTATATCACAAAATTAAAATTAAAAATAAAGTTACATATTTATAGTTGCAATAACGTATAGATACTGTTGTGTAACAGATCTAGAGCAGTAATGACACTCTTGCTATCCACAAAGAAATAAACATTAATTCGCGGCTCTGTGAAGTGAAAGTGAAAGTGGCTTTTGTTTGGCACGTACGTCAGCCAGACCAGACTAAAGTCCTTACTTTACAGGTTTACAAGTGAAATTGGTCCACATAAATACATTCCTAAATGCGTATATGACTTCAACTGCAACAAGACTCACTATGGACCAAAACTGATGCGTTTAAGAGGGGTAAGGGGGTAACTGGGGTAAGGAAATAGGTCTATTTTGGATGGCCGACGGACGAGGGAGGTCAGTTCAAGGTCAACTGGAAGATTAGGGCACGCTCATGGGAGCAGAGGAAGATCTGAATGCGCCGAGGCGCGGTGTTCAAACTGTGCTATTTCTTTTCTTTTTTATTTCCTACTTTTCAGTGGCTCCGACCCAATGACGTACCGTAGGAATGATTAAGGGGTGGGGTCTATGATGATCTTGGTTCTCGACCGTCGTGATCTAGGTTAACCCGGGCTCAGAGGAGCCCGGAACG
Organism: Paralithodes platypus; assembly: GCA_032716605.1. Lineage (NCBI taxonomy): Eukaryota > Metazoa > Arthropoda > Malacostraca > Decapoda > Lithodidae > Paralithodes > Paralithodes platypus. The sequence goes on from CM064530.1 coordinate 18,045,229, forward strand.
AGACCATATTAACATAGGCTCTTACGTCATTGACGTAAGGAGCCACCAATAAATTACATCACTATATAAGTACAGTATTTCTCCCTCTCCCCTACTTATGCCTAATATCCTAATCTCTTCTAAAGATGTACTTTCTACCCTCTCTGGGCTTAATACTAAGAAGGCGTATGGTCCGGATGGTGTTCCTCCTGTTGTACTCAAAAACTGTGTTTCCTTGCCGACTCCTTGCCTAGGCAAACTCTGTCTCTCCTCTAATGTCTTCCCTTCATGCTGGAAGTTTGCTCTCATTCAACCTGTCCTAAAGAAAGGTGACCGCTCTCAACCCTCCAACTATCGTCCAATTGCTCCCATCTCTTGTATCTCTAAAGTTTTTGAAACTATTCTTGCTTCCAAATTTCTTAAGCATTTCTCTTCTCATAACCTGCTCTCAGATCGCCAGTATGGCTTCCTTAAGGGTTGCTCTACTGGTGATCTTATTTCTTATCTTACTAACTCTTGGTCATCCTCCTTTCGGGACTTCGGTGAGACCTTTTCTATTGCGCTAGACATATCGAAGGCCTTCGATAAAGTCTGGCACAAATCTTTAATTTCTAAACTACCCTCCTTCAGTTTCTATCACTCTATCTGTGCCTTTGTCTCTAATTTCCTTCCGGCCGTTCCATAGTTACGGTTGTGGACGGAAAGACCATCACTTGGAAAGACCATATTACCAGTCTTGCTAAAGCAGCCTCCCAGAAGCTGGGTGTGCTCAACCGCCTCAAGGGGTTCGTAACCCTGCACAGCTTCTTGCTCTGTACAGGGGCACAGTGCGTCCTTGTATTGAGTATTGTTCACATGTGTGGGGAGGATCCTCTCATACCGCACTCCTAGACAAAGTAGAAAGGAAGGCCTTTCGTATCATTAACCGTAGCACCAACTCGCTGCAAACTCTCTCTCTTCGCCGCAATGATGCATCTCTCTCGCTATTCTATAGCTACTACAATAATTAGTGCTCCTCCGAGCTCTCCCAGTGTATACCACATCCTCTACGTAGGGTACGTGGCACCCGTCTTGCAACACAATCCCACCCCTACTCTGTGCAACTCTCCAACTCAAGAGTGAAATGTTACCCTCAGACTTTCTTCTATTCAACAGCTGAGCTCTGGAAAACTCTCCCAGAATCAGTCTTTCCCTCCTCCTATGACTTAAATAGCTTCAAACTCCGTGTGTCCAGGCATTTTGGCTAGAACGTCCCTTGATTTTGGCCGTCACTCTTTCAGCTATGGGGGAGGCACACGCTACAGGCAGTTCTGCCTTTTGTCTCCCTCACTCACATAAAAAAAACAAAAATCTCTACGTCGGAAATCTGTACTTGCCAGATCAGCATCGGCCTGTCGGACAAGTCCTCCCAGTTGCCGGACCTTTCCGATATTGTTCCGACAGTCTATAACGGTGTCGGAAGATGCTCTCAGTTTTTGGAAAAAATATGGCAAATGTCCGTCATAACCGTCCAATGTACGTCGTCTGACATCTCGTATGTTCCCGAGATGTTTCCGACAGTCTCGAACAGTGTCGGACGACGCGCTCTCATCCCCAGAAAATAAGAGTCAATGTCCGTTAAAACAGGGAGACTCTATTTTCATTCCGTGACCCGAGTCGCCCGCTCGGACTGACACATGCCAGTACGCACTAGACGCTGTTGTGTTACACATCTACTCCGTGCATTTTCCCGTTTATCATGCCTCCCAAAGAGAAGCTTAATCCGTCCAGTACAACCAGCGACGGCAGAGAGCCGTCAGTAGATAAATCACTCCCCAGTCCCAGCGACGGCAGACAGCCGTCAGTAATAACGATCCTAGTAACTGCCAGTATCAGGCAGTGCCTGGTACCACAATGTTTGGGCACTGCTCTAGAGTTGGCAACACTTCTCAGCTTATATCCAATCCTCTACAGGCTGGGAGAGGCAGTATTTCTCCATCTTTTGAGGTGGGAGGTTGTTATATCTTGCCATTTTGACCACATTGCTTGGGACTGGGGGGGACGTTTATGGTAGTACCCTATGGTACAGTAGGGGTTAAGCAACATGAGTAAAATTAGATATCAAAGTAAAAGCCAACGGGAAAATCAAGACTATGTACCTGCATGCCTTCTAATACTACAAGTGTTATCCAGCCCATGGACCAAGGAATAATTGAAAGCTGCAAAAGGCGCTACAAGAAGAAATTTTTGGAGCAGTGCCTTGTCGTGATTGAAGATGGCATGGACGAAGGTGGTTATGTGGATACTCCCGGGAAGAAGACTCTACAGAATGGGTTAGTGGGATTAATAAAGGGGACATGAAAGATGTACTAAATTAAATATCAAATAAATAAATAAATAAATATCAAATTAGATAAATTTTGTTTCAGAAAAGATATAGGCAAAATATTGGTTTGGTAACAGAGTTGTAGATAGGTGGAATAGGCTACCAAGTGATATAGTGGGTTCAAGAACGATGGAGATCTTTAAGATAAAATTAAATAGGCATATGGACGAGATGGGTTGGGTGTGAGGGGGATCTGCCAGGTGTGGGCCAATCGGCGCTCTGCAGACCTCCGTTTTCTGACCTCTGACCATTTTGGTGAGGTCAGTCCTCATGGTATTAGTGAGCTGGGCCTATAATTAGGCCTTGTAATTGGGGTTGGGTGTGAGAAGGATCTGCCTTGTGTGGGCCAATCGGCTTTCTGCAGACTCCTATTTTCTTATGTTCTAATCTTAAGAAATATACACTGAAAGATTGTATCTACAGCTGGGCAGAGGCGTCTGGTTAATCTGCTCTACATAACTAACTAACTGGGCAGAGGCGTGGCGTGAAGTGTCTTTCAACACACTGAAAAATGGGTGGGACAAGGTGTTGAATATCCCGAAAGTGCAAGATCCCGGTTTCAAAGGCTTTGGAGCAGGAGATTTCAGGAACCTATTAAACCAGAGTAACCACGGCAACCTCCCCGAAGCAGAAATCGACGACTGGCTGCAAGAGGCTAGGGACCTACCTGGACATGAACATAAGACTGATGGGGAATTTGCAGCCGAGGTGTTAGGGGTAACTGTGGAAGAGCCCGAGAATGAGGAGTCAGATGAGGAGACACAGGTGACCAAGATATCCGTCTCCCAGGTCCTCGATTCCTTTGACCAGTGGTCAGCAGGGAGGGTTCTGTGGGGGCGCTCGGTTATGGCCTTGGCCTTGCTCGGGGCCTTGGGGCTGTTCGGCCAGGCAGCTTGGGGAACAACAACAACAACCTCGCCCAAGAAGATGACCATAAGTTGCACTCCCTATATGAACCACTACATAATGGTCGATTTCATATTCAGAGGGCACACCTTGATCGCAAAAAATCAGTTAATTTTGTATGCCTACTGCAAGACCTCGTACTTCGTCTGCGACCAGTGAGGTGTCAGTTGCTAGCACCTCCTCCCTCCACAGTGTAGCATCAGTTGCTAGCACCTCGTGGAGCACTGCAGACACTGTGCCACTGTCAGATTTGGACATGGACTTGGATGGCTTCTCAGTAGTACACCTGTTCCCATGGATATACCTCTAAATGACAGTGAGGTGGAGAAGAACAGTGAGGTGGAGAAGGACAGTGAGGTGAAAGACAGTGAGGTAGAGAAGAACAGTGAGATGGAGAAGGGTTTCTGCTGGATCGCGGTAGGACGTCCCCGGTGCCCGGCGCAATCTGCGGCTTTATTTGGGGGACCTTCAGTCGGTCCCGGTGATTGTCTGGTGCGTCGGTGGGTCAGCGGCCTTTCCCCCCGGCTTCATCCCCTTCCACCATGCTACCCTGCTCTGCCTTCGTCATCCTCTGATCATTCGACTGTGCCAGCTTCACTCTGCGCCATCTTGACTCCTTTCTGGTTGGTGGGGGCCGGCGCTTCCCTGGACCTGTGACACGTGGCTCTGCCCGCTAGAGGGACGCGGCATCCACGGTGGTCGTCTCTGGTATCGGCAAATCCTCGGCTTTCTTCGGGGTTCCATAGTGGGCCCCAACTTTCCGTTGGTGCCAGGGACGCCTTCAGCTTCTGGGGTTGGTGTTGGCCCCTCCGTCCTCGCCTCTTCACTTCACCACGTGTGTTCTTCCTGCCAGGTGCCATCGTTCATCGCTTCATCTTCCCTTCCATCCTCGAGTCCTGGGAGTGTTGTTGCCCTTCTGCAGCCCCTCCTTACTGGGAGGCCGCTGCGGCTTTGACCACACCGTGTCAGGGTTAATAGGGCTCTGCCCTCAAAGCCCTTAAATCAAGAATCAAGATCAAGATGGAGAAGGGGAGTGAGATGGTCAAGGAGAGTAAGATGGAGAAGGGGAGTGAGATGGTCAAGGAGAGAGAGGTGGAGAAGGACAGTCAGGTGGAGAAGGTCAGTCAGGTGGAGAAGGACAGCGAGGTGGTCAAGGCCAGTGAGGTGGAGAAGGACAGAGAGGTGGAGAAGGACAGTGAGGTGAAGAAGGACAATGAGATAGAGGTGGGGGTGAAAAGGGGATGATGCAGTAATGCAGTGTTGGGGAGGGGGGGGGGGGGAGGGGAGACAGCAAGACAACAGTAGGACATCAAGACTACAATACTATAGACAAGAGCAACGTGAATAATGTGAAGAATGGACCTGTTTTCATGAAGGGGTGAGTGTCCGTGTACATACATACATACATAAAATTTTAAGACCGAGTGTTCCACACATCAGTGCAGTTTCAGTCTCTTGTCCTAATGGCGGCATTCCAGGCAACCCTGTTATTCTTTCGTTTTTCTTTTGATGTGTTCGCCACTCTTCTAGCGGCACCAAGGAGTGCGACGCCCCTCGTTTTGGGTGGTGATTTGGTGCAGTAGACTGTTTGAAGGACAGCTCTCTCCCTTGCGAGGATGGGCTCGTCTGCCACCTTTTGCAGTTCGACATCCAGGGCTCTCTTGAAGCTGTCTAACGAGACGTCCCTCATGTCTCTTACTCACCGTGGGAGTTTGTTGAAGAGACGTGGGCCTCTGTGTGATAACCAGCCCTCTCGCAGAGAGCCCATAGCACCCCTGTTATTCATCCGGGGGATTTCGCATTCCCAACCTCTCCATCACTGAATTTCATGACTATCGGAGTATGTAGGTTTGGTACTAAACCCTCTGCGATTTTCCACGTGTATATTATTAGGTAACGTTCTCTTCTACGTTCCAGTGAGTACAGATTCAGTGCTCTTAAACGCTCCCAATAGTGTAGTTGTTTTATCAAACTTATATGCGAAGTGAAATTTCTTTGTACACTCTCTACGTCATTTATTTCACCTGCTTTGTATGGGGATGTTAATACGCTACAATATTCAAGCCGCGGTAGCACTAGAGATTTGAAGAGCGTTATCATAGGTACTTCACCGCGTGTTTTAAAAGTACGCAGAATCCAACCCGTTAGACGTTTCGCAGCCGCCACTTTGACCTGGTTATGTACTTTGAAACCCATATTTTCAGACATTAATACCCCAAGGTCTTTCACACTGTCTTTCCGTTCTATTATGTGGTTAGATTCTGTTAAGTAATTTGTAATTTCTTTAACACCATTATTATCTCCGTACCGTATTAATTGGAATTTTTCCTCATTGAATTGCATGTTGTTTTCCCTGGTCCACTGGAACACTACATTCATGTCTTCCTGCAGTCGGCCCGTGTCTTCTTGTGTGTTTACTATCTTGCTTAATTTTGTGTCATCAGCAAAAGACGACACCGTACTGTGTCTGGTGTTGGTATCTATGTCGCAAATTAGTATGAGGAACATACTAATACAAGTGCTGCTTCACTTGTCAAGTTCTTGGATTTGAGATCGGCGCGTATAGTCCGATCCCAGGTCTTCCTCGGTCCACCCCTTGGTGCAGCTCCCTCCACAATCACAGACCTGCATTTTTTCACCCAATTTTGTTCATCCATTCTCTCCACATGTCCATACCATCCCAGTCTACTTGTACGCATCACATCGCTAATACTCTTTATACCTAAACGTCTCCTCAGCTCAACATTTGTTATTCTATCCTGTACCCTGGCCCCACATATCCATCTCACCATTCTCATCTCATTACGCTCCATTCTGTTGACATCCTCTATTTTAACGGCCCATGTTTCTGAGGCATACGTCATTGCACTTCTAACACATGAGGCATACACCTTTCCCTTCAGGGGGAGAGGCATTCTTTTCATGGTCAGGATTGGCATCAATTCTCTGAACTTCCCCCAGCCACACCTAATTCTAGCAACAGAGTGGCAGCCTCGGCCCCACCACCGGCAGAGATGGTATCTCCTAGGTAACAAAACTTGTTCACCAGCTCCAAAGACTCATTTCCAAAATTCACAGCCACAGGATCATCACTTTACACAAGCTCGCCTTTGCACACAACGCACTCAAATTTCTCTATTTCCGACTTATCCTTCGGCAGGGGCCCCTTTATTCTACTACAGCGCTTATTCCCATGGTGTACCCAACATCGACAGATGCTACATTGAATTGAGTTAACGCCCACTCCCTTTCCACACACTGCACATGGGTATGCACCGCTCTTTTCCACATTGCCTCGTCTCAATCTACAATGCATAACCTTGGTTTTGTTAATATTGACTCTTAAACCCTTGCTCGCCATGCCCTCTCTCCACTCTCTGAATTTGGCCTCAGCATCCTGCATACTGTCAGCTATTAGGACTAAATCGTCTGCATAAAACAGTTCCAACGGGAGTCCGCCTCTAAAAACTCTAGACAGCGCCTCCAAGACCATAATAAAGAGGAGGGGGCTTAACACTGAACCCTGATGGACTCCAACACGGACTGCGAACTTATCACTCAGTACACCCTTCACCCTCACCGAACTTCGCGAATCCTCATACATCTTCATTATCACACGCACCAGCCACTCTTCCACACCAAGTTTCCTCATAGCCCACTGCACAACATCTCTAGGTACCCTATCAAAGGCCTTCTCCAGGTCCACAAACACAAAGTAAAGATCCCTGCCTTTTAGTAAGTATCTTTCCTGTATCTGCCCGACTATGAAGATAGCATCGGTTGTACCACGTCCTGGCATAAAACCAAACTGCATATCATCAATAGAGATGCTTTGCCTGATCAAACCCTCAAGGACTCTCTCACAGATCTTCAGTACAGTACATTACAGTGCAGCACTATAATGTACTGTACAATACATATTGTTCCATATAAACTACAGTACTGTACTGCTATTATATTAAAATATTAAAAATATATTGAAATCTAGGGTACAAATAGGGTAGTCTCCGTTTTCTAGGTTGATGCGGACTTCCCTCTTGAGGTCGGATTTTTTCCGTAGTCTCCGTTTTCATGGTTGCCTCGGACCTCTCGTGAGGTCGGATATTTTCCTCTTTCAGGTCGGACTATGGACATCTCGGAAATTCGGACACTACGGACTGGGTATCCCCCCCCCCCCAATTAGTCCGACGTAGTGAGAGATTACTGTAAGTAAATTTGTTTCCCAAGCAAATTAGTAAAGACCGAAGCGCGGTTCCAGTCTCACATCCTAATGCCGGCGCTCAAGGCAGCCCTGTTCAGAGCTGCCTCACTTGTCAGGATTATTTATTCAAGATCAGACTGGATGGTCTGATCCCAATTCCTTCTTGGTCTGTACCTGGGTAGAGGTCCCTCCACGTTCACAGACTTGCACCTTAGTTCATCCATCCTCTCCACATGCCCAAACTATCCAAACCTGCTTGTACGCATCTCATCACTGATACTCTTGATACATAATCGTCTACTCAGCTCTTCACTAGATATCTTATCTCACCATTCTCATATCGTTCCGTTACATTCTGTTGACATCATCCACTTTGACGTGCCATGTGCATAACAGCACAAAATGTGTTTCAGAATATATAAGAATGATAGAGATTGGGAGTTGAACCAGTTGCTGTTTGCTGATGACACAGCGTAGGTGGTGGATTCTGAGGAGAAACTGCAGTGAGTAGTCAAAGAGTTTGGTGTGGTATGTGGGAAGAGAAAGCCGAGGGTGAACTTCAATAAAAGTAAAGTGATGGTGTGTAATAGAGGTGCTCTTAGGGTTAATCTAGATATGTAAATGGATGGGGGGGAATACTGGAACAAGTAGAGTAGAGGACACAGGCGTGGAAATGGAAGTAAAACAGTGTGTGAAGGTAAGAACGTTTTTGGAGCAATGGGAACTATGTGGAAGGTGAGAAATCTCGGAATGAAAGCTAAAAGTGCAATGTATCAAGAGATAGTTGTACCATGGGCTCTGAAGGCAAAACAGAGAAGAAAGCTGGATGTGATGGAGATGAGCTGCTTGAGAAGTATATGTGGAGTGTATCGTAGAGACAGATCTAGGAATGAAGACTTACGTAGGAGAGTGGGACAGCAGGAACCGTTGTCGGCCAGAGTGGACAGAAGGGTGCTGTGCTGGTATGGACATGTTGAGCGAATGGGAGATGAAAGGTTTACGAAGAGAGTATATGAGTCAGATACAAGGGGAGGTAGAGGGGTTAGAAGACCTCCGTTGAGATGGAGAGATTGTGTAGTACAAGCGTTGGAAGATAAAGAGACGACTGTAGAACAGGCAAGAGAAGGGGTAATAAATAGGAATGAATGGAGAATACTTGTGAATAGACGAGTGATGACGCGATTGTTGGGGAGAGGAGGTCGGGCGCCAGTTGGGCTAGATAATAGTCCGTTAGGCACCTGGCCGGAAAGCCGGTATATATATATATATACAGTATATATATATATTTTTTTTTTTTTTTTTTTTTTTTTTTTATATGATTGAGGGAGGCAAAAGGCAGAACTGCCTATAGCGAGTGCCTCCCCCATAGTTGAAAGAGTGACAGGGCCAAAATCAAGGGACGTTCGAGCCAAAATGCCTGGACACACTGAGTTTGAAGCAATTTAAGTCATAGGAAGAGGGAAAGACTGATTCTGGGAGAGAGTTCCAGAGCTCAGCTGTTGAGTAGAAGAAAGTTTGAGAGTAACGTTTCACTCTTGGGTTGGAGAGTTGCACAGAGTAGGGGTGGGATTGAGTTGCAAGACGGGTACCACGTGCCCTACGTAAAGGAGGTGGTATACACTGGGAAAGCTCTGAGGAACACTGATTATTATAGTAGCGATAGAATAGCGAGAGAGATGCAACATTGCGGCGGAGAGAGAGAGATTGCAGAGAGTTGGTGAGTGGACGGGAGTTAATGATACGAAAGGCCTTCCTTTCAACTTTGTCTAGGAGAGCGGTGTGGGAGGAACCTCCCCACACATGTGAACAATACTCAATACAAGGATGCACTATGCCCCTGTACAGAGCAAGAAGCTGTGCAGCGGAAAAGAACCCCCTAAGGCGGTTGAGCACACCCAGCTTCTGGGAGGATGCCTTAGCAAGACTGGTAATATGGTCCTTCCAACTGAGAGCAGAAGAAAAGGAGACACCAAGAATATTGAGAGAAGATGAAGGATTGATTTTTGTATTGTTGAAGAATAAGGGATAGTCCGCTGGGAGTTCCTTACGGGTAGATAGATGGAGAAATTGGGTTTTGGAAGCATTAAAGGTAACAAGGTTTTCTCTGCCCCAATTGGAGATAGTATTTAGATCATAATTTAAGAGTTATATGGCTTCAATACGTTTGTCGTTGAGGGATTGCTGGCTGGGGCGTTCTGAAAAACTAATGGAGTAGTGTAAGGTTGAGTCGTCTGCGTATGAATGGATGGGAATTGAGGTACAGTTGAGGAGATCATTTATAAAAATTAGAAAAGAATAGGAGATAGGACAGAGCCCTGAGGAACACCGGAGTTTATAGGGTGAGGAAGTGAACAATGGCCGTCCACAACCGCGGCTATGGAACAGCCGGAAAGGAAATTAGAGACAAAGGCACAGATAGGAGGGTAGTTTAGAAATTAAAGATTTGTGCCAGACTCTATCGAAGGCTTTTGATATGTCTAGTGCAATAGAAAAAGTCTCACCGAAGTCCCGAAAGGAGGATGACCAAGTTAGTAAGATATGAAAGAAGATCACCAGTAGAGCGACCCTTAAGGAAGCCATACTGGCGATCTGAGAGCAGATTATGAGAAGAGAAATGCTTAAGAAATTTGGAAGCAAGAATAGTTTCAAAAACTTTAGAAAGACAAGAGATGAGAGCAATTGGACGATAGTTGGAGGGTTGAGAGCGGTCACCCTTCTTTGGGACAGATTGAATGTGAGCAAACTTCCAGCATGAAGGGAAGACGTTAGAGGATAGACAGAGACGAAAGAGTTTGCCAAGGCAGGGAGTCAGCACGGAAGCACAGTTTTTTAGAACAACAGGAGGAACACCGTCCGGACTGTACGCCTTATTAGTATTAAGCCCAGAGAGGGTAGAAAGTACATCTTTAGAAGAGATAAGGATATTAGGCATAAGTAAGAGAGAGGAGGGTGGAGAGGGAGGAATAGCACCAGAATCATCCAAGGTGGAGTTTCTAGCAAAAGTTTGAGCGAAGAGTTATGAAGGGTCAAGCCTGGATGCGAGGTTGGCGGGCTGCATGTCTGTCTGCTGAGACCGGAACCTCTCCGGGAGGTCTAGGGCCGGGGAAATGCTGGAGGCCCCTAGTGATCCTAGGTCTTTGGGTCTTCTGGGCAACCTAGGTGCGTGTGAATTTGTATTTTGTTTTTTATGTTGTTGTTGTTGTCGTTCCCTAGGCTGCCTGGCCGAATAGCCCCGAGTCCCTAAGGAAGGCCATGGCCACAATCGGGCTTTCCCACAGGGATCTCATGGAGTGTAGATTATGTTGTTGGCGTAAGTAACGACAGTTATCCAGTCTTCCGTTTTTTATGTTCTGTTGTGTTGTCCCTGTTCGAGCTCTGTCTCGAGTCAGCAGCCCCCAGCTATGGGGTATGTGCCTGTGTATATACATACAGTCTGGTCTCACATAAAACGTGGTCGAACAATACGAGCAAGCAAAATATTCATCCCAAAATGTTCTATTAACACCAGGATGATCTATTAACACAAGTTGGGCTTCAAAAACAAGGCAAATCCGAGGAGTTCTTCATTAGCACGAGTCGGTCTCGATCAACACATATAAATACATAACAGTATTATGAGGAGATTACTTACCACACACTTTATTGGGATTGTCATAATATATAGCCTAGCCTAACTCTTCGGTAACTTTTATTTGTCTCGTTTGTTTCTGGATTGGCTTATATTTTTCCCAAGCCATCCAGATAAGTTTGGATGGCTGAAACATGAGTCTGGATCTCTTGGGTTTCCGGATCTGAGAGCACCGGATGGGTGAGGTTCTACTGTATGTATATATTCCGGCACATGCCCCATAGCTGGGAGTGGGCGACTCGAGACAGAGCCCAAACAGAAAAAAACAAATTAAAGTTCCAATTCTTAGGGTCCGGGATCACTTTCGCGTTCCCTTGCCGCTGTCTTGTCTAGTACAGTAAACCCTCGCCATCTCGGACCTCAAGAAGTCGGAAACCCGTACTAGTCGGACTGGCTACGGCCTCTCGGACATGCTCTTCCGTATTTCGGACATTTCCGGCATCGTTCCGACCGTCTCTGACGTTGTCGGACTTTATATAAGTATTCGGAAAATGTCCGTCATAACCGTCCTCTGATATCTCGAGTATTTCCGAAATGTGTCGTAACGGTGTCCGACAAAGGATGACGTGTCGGATGACACCTCACGTCACCGGACAATAAGGGTGAATATCCGAGAAACAGAAGGGAGGTCCGACGCCATCTTACATCCGGGGACCGAGCGTGGGAGACTGGGAGCGTCAGTCCGCACCAAGCTCTGTTGTGTTACACATCGACGCGTGCCATATTTTGTTCACCATGCCTCCCAAGGATAAGCCTAAGCGTAAGGTGACTTCTGTATCACTAGAAACAAAGCTACAGATGTTAAAGGATCTGGACAGTGGGATGAAAGCCAAGCAGCTTCAGAAGTATAGCTTAGGCAGATCGACAATCTACGACTTCATTCGAGACAAGGAAAAAGTCCGGCATCATGGCGCAGCTGTGCTTCATGGTCCATCTACCGCCAAGATCTTTCGCAAGGCCAAGCTAGCCTATCAAGACATCGACGACGCAGTGCTGAAGTGGTACCAACAACTTCGTGCTGAGGGCGTACCAGTGAGAGGCATCGAGATACAACATGCAGCAGAACGCTTCGGACAGCATCTTCATCACCCAGACTTCAAGGCAAGCGAGGGGTGGTTGTGGAGGTTCCGAAACCACCATGGCCTCACAAACAGGAGTATTTGTGGTGAAATTTTAAGCGCCGATACTTCGGCCATAGAACCCTTCACTGATCGCTTCCACGCCCTTATAACCGAGGAACACCTTCAACATTGGCAACTCTATAACGGTGACAAGACTGGCTTATATTGCCGTTCTCTACCCTCCAACACACAGGCCCACCGAGAAATCACGTCCACACCTGGCCACAAAACTGTGAAGGAGTGCATTTCAGTGCTTTGTTGCGCTAATGCAGACGCAAGCCACCGTGTGACCCCTACAATCGTCGGCAAATCTCAGAAGCCTAGAGTAATTAAGGACCTCATCATTACCAAGCAACTCCCAGTCGACTATTATGGATCAAAGAAAGCTTGGTTTAACCAGGTAATCACCGAGGATTTCTTTCACATGAGATTTGTACCCGACGTTCGCTCGTTCCAGAATCGAGTGTATGGTGTACCCTATGACGAAGCGGTTGCCATCTTGTTGCTCGACAACGCACCTGCCCACCCTTGTACCACGAAACTGGAGAGTGCAAACGGCAAAATTAAGACCAAGTTCCTGCCTCCTAATACCACAAGTGTTATTCAGCCTATGGACCAAGGAATAATTGAAGCTTGCAAACGGCGTTACAAGAGGAAGTCATCCTCATCATCCTTAACGACATCCATCAACATACCCATATTCCTCACCAAGCCCTCTATAACCCATCATCTCCAGACATCACCTTTTGCTCCCCAGAACTCGTCCCCACAACATCCTGGAGGGTGGTCAGAACCTTAGGCTCTGACCACCTCCCGATCATTATCACCACCAAAACCAGACTCACCCCAGCTAGCCACAAACACACATACACCAATTATAAAAGAGCTAACTGGGAAGCATTCACAAATGAGACAGAACAACACTTCACAACTCTAAACAGTACACCCATCACTAACATCAACAATGCTGTACACATACTCAATAAAACTATCCAAAACGCTGACAAGAAACACATTCCAAGAGGTAACAGAAAAAGACACAACCCCAACTTCACACCAGAAATTCAAAACCTCATCAGACAACGTGACATACTGAAACACTCCCCAGCACCCCACACACAAGACATCACACAACAAATTCAAGCACTCAACACCCAAACTAACAACAAAATACAAGAACAACAAAAACTAAATTGGAATAACTTCCTACAAACACTTGATCACAAAACAAACCCCAAAAAACTCTACAAAACACTAAACAGCATCACACTTTCCAACAGCAACACAACATAATCACATGCTGCAATCACAACAACAGACTCTACTCCTTCATGTAAACAACAAGCAAACACTCTCATCAATCACTTCTCACATGTCAGCCACCTAAAACCTCACAAAGACGACCGACGTGTCATCCGACGTAAGAGACAATTCCCCACAGACCCTGACTATACACCCTTCACCAATCACCAGACAAAGCATATCATCAACAATTTCAAGCACTCACCCGCCTGTGGCCTAGACAACATAAGCAACATACACCTCAGACACCTGGGACCACAAGGCATACAAGCACTCACTAACATATCAAACTACAGCTATTCACACAACACAATACCAGACATTTGGAAGCATAGTATCATCATCACATTCCCCAAACCCAACAAAGACCCCACGCTACCCTCCTCGCACCGCCCCATCACACTCCTTTGCTCCCCCTCCAAAGTCATGGAACGCCTAGTATTATAACTAATTACACCTGACCTACCCCTAGCTCCAACACAACATGGCTTTAGGCCACTGCACTCCACAAACACTCTTCTCACAGACCTTACACAAAGAGCTTTCGACGGCATCAACTCAGCTAGACCACCACACAGATCACTATTAGCCACACTCGACATTAGTAAAGCCTTCGATGCCATCCCCCGCCACAACCTAACAAACAAAATCTACAACACAAACATGCACAACAACACAAAAAGGTGGCTGGCCAACTTCCTAGCAGGCAGATGTGCACACGTATCTTTTGCCGGTCAGTCATCTAAAATCAGAAACTTTCCAAACGGAGTCCCACAAGGATCCGTCCTATCGCCCGCACTCTTCAATCTGTACATGCACGATATAACTACACCCAATACGCCCCAAATAAACTTAGCCTCCTGACATAACACTCGCATGCACACACCATGACCCAAAAAGAGCAACAGATCTCCTTCAACCCTATCTCAACACACTACATGGCTGGTGCACTACAGACTTTAATCTAGCCCCAGCCAAATCCACCGCAACCCTGCTCACAAGTTGGACAGGAGAACACGAATACATCCCTCAACTCACCATAAACAACACACCCCTAACACATACACACACACCCAAAATCCTAGGAGTAACATATGATACTCATATGACATTCAAACAGCACACCACAAACATTAAAAAGAAACTGACACCCAGACTTAACACCCTCAGGTCACTTGCTCACACAAAATTTGGACACAACAAAGAAACTACCACCACAGTATATAAACAATACATAAGATCAGTGATGGAATATGCAAGCCCAGCCTGGGCTTCTAACCTAGCTGAAACACATCATAAGACCTTACAGACTATTCAAAACAAAGCCCTGAAGATCATTACAGGCTGCACAGCTACTGCACCCACAAATCACCTACATCAAGAAACCAAAATCCTCAAAGTCAAAGACCATCTGGACATGAGAGGCACTCAATTCCTGGCAGCAGCCTCCACGAACCAAGACCACCCACTAAACTACATGGCAACACACCCACAGACACCAAGAAATATCAAAACAACACCCAGCACACGGTATCACACACAATTATTGTCCTCTCTCCCTCCCTGCCCACCCCGAACCAACTTCCAGAAGCACATCCATACTTATATCTCTCACCGATCCATCCACTCACTCACAGACAACACGCAGCTGCATGCACGACCTCCCGAAATCCATCCTTCCGAATCCTCCCTTCCTCGCGAGGACAGAGTCCACCTGGCCAGGCTGAGATGCGGACACCATCCAGCTCTCCTGAGCTATCAGAAGAGACTGGATGACTCCGTTGTCGACGCCTGCCCGGGATGTAACACAGCACCCCATACCATTAAACACATCATAGAAGACTGCATTTCACACAACCACTTACGCCAACAACACAATCTACACTCAATGAGAGCTCTGTGGGAAAGCCCGATCGTGGCCATGGCCTTTCACAGGGACTCGGGGCTGTTCGGCCAGGCAGCTTAGGGAACAACAACAACAACAACAAGAGGAAGTTCCTGGAGCAATCCCTTGTCATCATAGAAGATGGGATGGACGAAGAAGGTTATGTGGATACACGCGGGAAGAAATCTCTACAAAAACTGAAGCAGTATACCCTGAAAGACTGCATCTACAATTGGGCAGAGGCGTGGCGAGAAGTTTCTTTCAACACACTGAGGAATGGTTGGACCAAGGTCTTAAATATCCCGAAGGTGCAAGATCCGGGTTTTGAAGGGTTTGGGGCAGCTGACTTCAGGAACCTCTTGAACTAAGGTAACCAGGGTGACCTCCCCGAAGAAGTTGACGACTGGCTGCAAGAGGACAGAGACCTACCTGGACACGAGCATAAGACTGACGAACAAATTGCAGCCGAGGTGTTGGGGGTAGCCGAGGAAGAGACCCAGGATGAGTCGGACGAAGAGACAGAGGGGGGCCCAAGATATCGGTCTCGCATGCCCTAGACTCCTTTGACACCATTCTTCAGTTTCTGACTCAAGTAGATGACCCAAAGTTGCAGTCCCTATATGAACCACTGCGTAATGGTCGATTCCATATACAGAGGGCACACCTTAATCGGAAAAACACCAGAAAATCAGCTCCTTTTTTGTACCCTCTGCTCCTCCCAGAGCTCGTACTTCGTCTGCTACCAGTGGGGTGTCGCTTGCTAGCACCACCTCCCTCCCAAGTGTTTCCTCAGTTGCTAGCACCTCGTGGAGCACTGTAGACACTGTGCCACTCTCAGACTTCGACATGGATTTGGATGAATTAATGAGTAGCATGCCTGTGCCCATGGATATACCTGAACCTGACATTGTTTGTGAGGTGGAGAAGGACAGTACAAAGGTGATTAAGTGATAAGTAACAGTGACAGTGTGACAGATAAGTGACAGTGTGGGTAAGGGTAAAGGTAAGGGTTCCATGACAGGCAAGGGATATGGTCCTAAGAGTGGGGGTGTGAAGAACAGTGCGATGGACATTGAGGTGGAGAAGAACAGTGAGGTGAAGAAGGACAGTGAGAAGGGGAGTGAGGTGGTCAAGGACAGTGAGGTGGAGAAGAACAGCGAGATGGAGAAGAACAGTGAGGTGGAGAAGAACAGTGAGGTGGAGAAGGACAGTGAGGTGGAGGACAGTGGGGTGAAGGACAGTGAGGTGGAGAAGGACAGTGGGGTGGAGAAGGACAGTGAGGTGGAGAAGGGCAGTGGGGTGGAGGACAGTGAGGTGAAGGACAGTGAGGTGGAGGACAGTGGGGTGGAGAAGGACAGTGGGGTGGAGAAGGACAGTGAGGTGGAGAAGGACAGTGGGGTGGAGAAGGACAGTGGGGTGGAGAAGGACAGTGAGGTGGAGAAGGACAGTGAGATGGAGGTGGGGGGTGAAAAGGGGATGCTGCAGTAATTAATGCAGTGTTGGGGAGGGGGGAGGGAGGACATCAAGACTACAGACAAGAGCTATGAAGGGGTAAGTGTAATATAGCCTACTGTACAATACATATTGTAAAACTAAAATACATGTACTGTGTTTTCTATTACAGATTATAGGGTTCGAATAGGGTTGTCTTCGTTTTCTAGGTTGACGCGGACGTCTCTCTTGAGGTCGGATTTTTTCCGTAGTCTCCGATTTCATTGTTGTCTCGGACGGACATTGGTTAGGTCGGATTTTATCCTCTGTAAGGTCGGACACAAGCCGGACTCCGGACATCTCGGATTTTCGGTCATCTCGGACTGGGTCTCCCCCCAATTAGTCCGAGATAGCGAGGGTTTACTGTAGGTGGATTTTACAAGGGGAGGAAGATTCCTAGCCTCCCGCCCCCGAAGTAGGAAAAGTAATACAGGAAAAGACAAGACAGAAACGACTATGGTTGGGTAGAGGATGTAAAACATCCCTTACCAATATCCTATCTTGCAGTTTGGTCCCACACATCCATCTCACCATTCTAATCTCGTTACGTTCCATTCTGTTGACATCATCCACTTTGACAGGCCACGTTTCTGAAGCATAATAACAGCACGAAATGTGTTTTAGAATATATCCACTAATACACGAAAATGGAAAAATTACTACACTTCTGATATTTACAATGTTTATTTAAGTTTTCATGTAAGCCTAGTATTTACACATTTGATACATACAAATATGGTATCTTACATTATAAAAGTATGGTAGTATTTAACCTTCACACTTTCCAATCATCCATTCAAATATCGGTCATGTTGCTTGAAGTAATAACTAACAACATTTTGTTATATATATTAATTGAAGCTATACTACTAGGAAAAAAAAAATACCTTTACATATTCATAATAACAAGAAAGCTAAGAACTGGGCTGGAAAGTAATAATGAAAAATAATATAAATTTCAAGTGGACTATTAAACACAATTGACTCAAGTTTGATACATCCTAGACATGATGTGGAACAATAGCAACATCAAAACTTCTTGTAACAGTAATATTTGCACATTAGTAAAACAAAAAAACAAAACAAAATACATGTAGAGTACAATACACTAGATTGAAAACTACTGTATTGGTTTATAATACAACCTAGCTCGGTACTATTACAACAATAAACATTAAAACTTGAGATCCTGGTACAAAGTCGTTAATGCATGAATAGTTAACCCCTTCAATACCGGGGATAGATTTAGTTCTATTCTGGCAGCTATAAGACTATTTTATTCAGGTTAGGAAGGCTCTAGTAATTAAAAGGCTTTGAACAATCTCAATTAACCCTTTCAGCAATAGATAGATAGATAGAACTATCGGATTCTTCCTAAACAGCATAAAACTTTCTAAATCTAGGTAGAATAATGTAAAAGGATGTTACCGGTAAGGAGAAGGTTGACCCCTGCAATATGATGGCGCCAGTTTATATTTTATTCTGGCTATCATTAGATTAATCTATTCAGTTGGGAAGGATCTGTAAGAGTCAAAGGGGCAGTGAGATAATCTTTACTACACTGATTCCCAGAGGTAATTCCAAGACTGAACAAATTTGTAGGGTTCGTAAGAACTTAATACTAATGACACCATCTACTGAAGAGGCCAATATTAACTCGAGAGAAAATTACAGAATGGATACAGAGCAGATTAGCCACATGTGGTGCTCCAATTAGTACACAAAATTCATAAACAAAAATATATATGTTTTTGCAATAAAGTAGTTTAACCAGACTACTGAGCTCCAAAAGAACACTCATAGGGCTGGCCCAAAGAATTAAATCAGTATGGATTGGATAACTACCAAGACAAGATAGATAAGGAAGGGCAGGAGGGGATCAAATCTAGGAAGGTGGAGACACGCAGACATTTCTCGCCATGTCATCAGTTCAGCCAGCCCACATGAGCTCCACAGCAGAACTCTTATAGAGCAGGGTCGAAGGATGAGGCAAGAACTGCTACACAGCAGTACCAATGAAGAAGTGATCAAGGGCAAAGAATGAGAGAGATCTCAGGGCTAAGGAAGAAAAAATCACGAGATGCAAAAAAGAAAAAGAAAACTACTGTGGGAAAGGCACACCACGAGGATGTACAATCAGGGCAGAGGCCACGTCAGGGACAACGGCAAATTAATCAAGTCAGCTTTGCCGTACCAGTAACTGAAGAGAGACAGGCAGATCAGGAGCCAAATCCAAGCCAGGCCAACTATGAGGGCCTGACATGGTGGAATATGATACAGGTTGCCCAAGAACAAACAGAAGAGATAGAAGAACAGAAGGGGAAGGAAAAAAACATAGCAAGAGGAAATTAAAGCTACGCAAAATTAGTCAAGCGACGATGAAAGTTCTTTTTTCCGGGAGTGTGAAGGACTAAATATTTTTTTTACTTACTGTATAAAATATAAAATATAAAATAAAAATCCAAGTTAGAGTGCTACAAGATTTTGACCCTAACTGTAAACGACAGAGGGACAGGCCACTTTCCGTTTGGCCGACATTTTGCTGCCAGTCATTGAACATGGAAATACTGTAATTTTTAAATAAATATATAATATATATAATTATTATCTCACCTCCACCAACCGACTTTACTCCTAAACTCAATTAATGAAATCAACAAATACATGTGGCAGTCCAAGGATTCGAACCTAGGATGCTCACACCGAAATTCAGTGCATTTATCCATTGCGCTACGAAAACAAGCCAAATTAATGTAGGCCTACTGAAGAAGTTACTTAAGATAAAATAATGTAGTTTTAAACTCATGTATTATGAAACAAATTTCTTAGGTAGAATAAAACATTCTAACTGTACCTAGAAGAGAATGGAAAAGAAGTTGTCACAATGAAAATGAAAGAGATTGGCCTATTACTGCTAACCATAGGATCTCTTTATCAAATAAATCTGAAAATGTAAGTTGACTACTGCTCCACGCGACATTGAAAATGTGGTTATCAAAACAGCACCCTTTTTTCCAGCTATATCTTTTGTATTGGTTCTCACAAAACTTAAAACTAAGTCCTGTATTGACATACTTTTAATATAAATTTATTTTTAATCCATATATTTCAGGGGAAAAGAAGTCAAACTAATTTAATTACAATGCATTCCTGGGTATTAGACTGCTTTGCTCCACAATTTCCTCTCTAATTTAACCCCTCCCTATTTGAGAAGAAAAAAATTAAGTCAGTGGAAGTGAAAAAAAGGGATTTAGCCAATTTAGGATATTTAATTTTTTTCTGAGTTTTGTAAGAAGCAAATCAAAATATACGGACTGCAAAAATGAGCCCAGTCCACAACACGGTATAAAATGACAGCCAAAGTTACACCAAATAATGCCATTGCATGATCCTATTGTGATTGATACTACAACTTATATAGCAGAGGAAGAAAACCACAACTATTTACTTAAAACTAACATTAACACTTCATCTGGACGAATAACCAGTCTAGTATCTAATCACCACCTTTGTGAAGTTGAAAGCTAGCCTTGAAAAATGTATATCCCAAATATTCAGTAGTAAATTAGTAAATTTTATAAAGTGGCTATAAACTTTTTTCCATATACTGTAATGTACTACTGTACCACATACTTAAAACTACTCGCACTGTACCACCTTTTACCCAAATTTCATGAGCAGTGGGATGGGTGGACTACCACTAACTTGTGAACGTCCAATTCACATACCTAGTGGCCCTCAGTGATACTCAAATCCTCACCAGTCTTTGCTTACTCTGATTGGAATTGGGCACACCACGAAGTGAGTCACCAAGTAAATCTGAATTTTAAGTTTATTATTATAATCAATTGTTATTATTTCTTAGTCTGCTTATGTGATAGGTGAGGACACACATCATCCACTCACTTTAAAAGCAGTCCTGCACTGTAAGCTAGTGCAGCTCTGAAGTAAGTGACTATAACAATTCCCAAAACCCCTGGCATAGGTACCGGGTATGCGGCGACATAATCGCCCGCCACTTCGACGGTGCAGTCGGCCTCTAACAGTTTCAGTCACTTCTTGCTACTGCCTTGTTGTAGCACGGTTAAGGCTGGTGTGGTGCAGATAATGCAGGTGCAAGTGCTGCAGGGGGACTTTGTTGACTCTTGCTTAGGCACTTTTAGCACTATACCAATATCAGCCACATTGATGACATGATGGGGTAGTGTTGTGGCAAGACTATTGTACTGTACTATAGTAAAAGGACTAAAATCACACAATCTGTGGCTGAAGCGGTCTTTTTCTTGTATGTACGTACAGTATGTATGTATGCAACTGTTCAAGAATGATGGATAAATAACCTTATAGACAGGGTAAGTGGGACTTTCAGCTTACAGTAGGTAACCACTTCCCTGTAAGTCAATCTTCACATACAGGGTGGCAACAGTAAAGGCATTACAAAATAAAAAAATAAAACAAAAATAAAATAAAAATAAAAAATAATAATAATAATAATAATAATAAATACAAAATACTCCTGCATGATGGCAACTTTAAGATCTCACTCAGCATGCTGACTCAGTCCCCTACAGAATTGTCATGGGATACATACTGAGCCAAGTTTGCATGGATGTAAGTCTTTTTAGCCACATATAGCTCATTACAATTCTCACTTCTGAGAGTTGCAGTTGGACAATAAATACCAAGTGATTGTCAAAGTTACAAACTATGCTTAGAAAAGACCACTCATGACAGCTTTTTGCTACGGAACAGGCGTGGTAGTGTAATATGCACAAATTGATTACATCTTCAGTAAAGTTTTAGGGATAAGAAACCAGACTGGCTTAAGACTCTCTTTCAGCATTGAGGAATAATTTGGCTTTAAACCTCCATCACACATTGTAACATTCTTGATTGAAAAGCCAAGAACCAACCTTATAATCTAAGAGAAAATAAAACTCCTCCCCGGTCGCTGGGGAGGAACCACTTTATCCACCAGTTGTACTAAAAGACAGCAGGAGTCCCACATTGTTTCCTTCTTCACTTCTCTTCCTCAGACTCAGATTCTCGTTCTGCTGACTTGGATCGACTGCGTGATTTTCTCTTCTCGGGAGTGGCACTAGGTGATCTGGACCTATGGAATGTATTAATAAGTATTAATAATAACCAATCTTTAGTTAACCCGTAATGTGCGATAGGCCTCACGGAAGAAACAACGTAAGTCCGATGAATCAAAACCGCACAGGATAAGGACAAATGCCCCCCACAATCTCAGACTTGCTAGTGTGAATGTTGGTACAGTAGTTTGAATCTGCGTGCAAATGAAGTGGCTGAGATGTGTGAGAGGAGGCGAGTGGACGTCTGCTGTGCCCAGGAAACACTCCGGAAGAGGCATGGGGTACAGTGGATTGTCGGAAGAAAGAAAAGATATAGGATCTACTGGATGGGGGGTGGAGACTGATAAAGCGAAAGGAGGAGTGGGTATTCTGGTGGCTGAAGAGCTGGCGGAAAGTGTGCTTCAGGTTACGAGAGTTAGTGAAAGGCGGATTGTTTTGAAGTTGAAAGTGGGTGAAAGAATTCTGAATGTGATATCTACATATGCCCCACAGGCTGGTCTACAGCAAGAGATAAAAGAGGACTTCAGGAATGACACCGTCAGTGTCATTTCAGGCCTCTCGGAGAATGAAATAACAATGGGGGGGGGGGACCTTAACCCTTCCTGCCCGGGCAGCATTTTAAAAGGACACTGCGGCAGATGGGCAGGAGCCCAGGTGTCCTTTTAAAAACAAGCAGACGTCGGAGCTTTGTTGTTGTGTGGTCTGCTAAGACAGATTCAGTCTTGAAAAGTGTCACATTGCTAAAATCGCGGAAAAATGCGCTCCACGGAAATCGTCATCACAGCTGAACCAGTTGACTTAGAAAGCTCTACTCAACGCCAGTCTACAGATTGGAAATCACAGTACGTTTAGACATGCGTGGGAATTTTTTAGCAGTTAAAATAACAAAGATACAGTAGCCTAGGCGTAGACGTTTTTCGGCCATATCGCCTGGATCTCAACAACGTCCTTAGGATAGCGAGCCCGTGCGGGAAGGGTTAATGGTCACGTGGGAGCATCTGCAGATGGATACGAGGGGGTACATGGAGGAAATGGTTACGGAAGGAGGAATCTAGAAGGCGAATATATACTGGAGTCCTGCGTTGCACTCAACATGGTTGTGTGTAACACTAAGTTCAAGAAAAGACAGAGCCATCTGATCACATATAACTCTGGGGTCTACAGTAGCCAGATAGATTACTTCTTGGTTAACAGGAAAGACTGGAAACTGGTTCGAGATGTAAAGGTCATCCCGAGCGAAGAATGTATCCTCCAGCATAAGCTACTTGTGTGCGACATGAGCTTATACAGAGATCCTAAGCGCAAGAAGGTATACATACCCAAAAGGAAAGTGTAGCTGCTGAAGAACAAGGAAGTTAGGGATAGGTTTCATAGTGAACTGGAGGAAATGAGTAGAAATAAGGAAGCTAGGCCTAACGATGTAAATAGTCAATGGAACTTTCTTAAGCATAGCCTTATCGCTGCCACTGACAAAGTCTGTGGGAAAACAAAGGGTCAACCCAGGAATAAGACCTCCTGGTGGTGGAACGATGAGGTAGAACATGCTGTGAAAGAGAAAAGGAGATGCTTCAAAGCATGGAAGAAGGGAGGCAGCGAGGAGGAATACCAGGCAGCTAAACGAACTGCCAAAAAGAGTTATTTACAATGCTAAAAAAGGCATTAACCCACTGAGCCCCAGCTAGTTTATAATAAATGTACCACCAGGGACCAGCAGGATTTGATTTTTTTTCTTTCTAGAAACAATAGCGAATGGGTTAGGAATGAAGGAAAAACCACAAAAAAAATATCAAAAAAGTCAAAAATTGGTCCTACGGAGCTCCCGAAAGTCGATTTTACAAGAGTAAAAAATTGAAGGCAAATACACCCAAAATACCGTTTTTTGTGCGCTCACGTGCACGCGGTTGAACTTTGACAGTTTTCAACCATCGGCATGGTTACGTGGGATACTTACACAGTTCCCATATAAATCTGAGCCCTCTAGGTGCCATAGGACCGGAGTAATTGGGACCGGAGTAACATCGACCCAACGATTGAGTCGCTGGGGTTTAGCGTTACATACATTGCGGACGCAAACGCTGCATCGCTGGGGCTCAGTGGGTTAAGGACCTGGTCCTCGAACAAGTCTGTAACACTGACAATCCCAATGGGATCTTCAACCTAGCTAGGCGAGTTAAAAATTACAGTATGGATATTTAAATGTAGTTTGAATGGGATAAGGAACAGCTTAGTATTGAAAAACCAATATCTGGACCCCTTCCTTTGATAGCACCAGCTGTAGTGAGCGACGCAATCAATAAAATGAAGGACGGCAAAGCTCCAGGGTGCTATGACATTGTCGCTGAGATGATAAAAGCCTCAGGGGAGACTGGTGTCAACTTAGTCACTGAGTTGATAAACACCATTATTAAAGATGAGAAAATCCCAGAGGATTGGCTCAAAAGCGTAATAGTAAATAATGTATATACAAAGGAAAGTGGGCTGCGCTAGATAGAGGAAATTATAGGGGCCTGAAAATGCTTGACCAAATCATGAAGGTCTGTGAGAGAGTCTTTGAGGGTTTGATCAGGCAAAGCATCTCCATTGATGATATGCAGTTTGGTTTTATGCCAGGACGGGGTACAACCGATGCTATCTTCATAGTCAGGCAGATACAGGAAAGATACTTACTAAAAGGCAGGGATCTTTACTTTGTGTTTGTAGACCTGGAGAAGGCCTTTGACAGGGTGCCTACAGATGATGTGCAGTGGGCTATGAGGAAACTTGGTGTGGAAGAGTGGCTGGTACGTGTGATAATGAAGATGTATGAGGATTCGCGAAGTGCGGTAAGGGTGAAGGGTGTACTGAGTATTGAGTTCGCAGTCCGTGTTGGAGTCCATCAGGGTTCAGTGTTAAGCCCCTTCCTTTTTATTATGGTCCTGGAGGCACTGTATAGAGTTTTTAGAGGTGGACTCCCGTTGGAACTGTTTTATGCAGACGATTTAGTCCTAATAGCTGACAGTATGCAAGATGCTGAGGCCAAATTCAGAGAATGGAGAGAGGGCATGGCGAGCAAGGGTTTAAGAGTCAATATTAAGAAAACCAAGGTTATGCATTGTAGATTGAGACGAGGCAATGTGGAAAAGAGCGGTGCATACCCATGTGCAGTGTGTGGAAAGGGTGTGGGCGTTAAAGCGATTCAATGTAGCATCTGTCGACGCTGGGTGCACCATGGGAATAAGCGCTGTAGTAGAATAAAGGGACCCCTGCCGAAGAATAAGTCAGAAATAGAGAAATTTGAGTGCGCAGTGTGCAAAGGCGAGCTTGTGTTAAGTGATGATCCTGTGGCTGTGAATTTTGGAAATGAGTCATTGGAGCTGGTGAACAAGTTTTGTTACCTAGGAGATACCATCTCTGCCGGTGGTGGGGCCGAGGCTGCCACTGTTGCTAGAATTAGAGGTGGCTGGGTTCAGTTCAGAGAACTGCTGCCAATCCTGACCATGAAAAGAATGCCTCTCCCCCTGAAGGGAAAGGTGTATGCCGCATGTGTTAGAAGTGCAATGACGTATGCCTCAGAAACATGGGCCGTTAAAGTAGAGGATGTCAACAGAATGGAACGTAATGAGATGAGAATGGGGAGATGGATGTGTTGGGCCAGGCTACAGGATAGAATAATAAATGTTGAGCTGAGGAGACGTTTAGGTATAAAGCGTACTAGCGAGGTGATGCGTACAAGTAGACTGGGATGGTATGGACATGTGGAGAGAATGGATGAACAAAATTGGGTGAAAAAAATAAACAGGTCTGTGATTGTGGAGGGAGCTGCACCAAGGGGTGGACCGAGGAAGACCTGGCATCGGACTATATGTGCTGATCTCAAATCCAAGAACTTGACAAGTGAAGCAGCCCTTAACAGGGTTGCCTGGAACGCCGCCATTAGGACAAGAGACTGAAACTGCACGTATGTGTGGAACACTCGGTCTTAAAATTTTATGTATGTAAGGCACAGTATATAGAGAATCCTTCAAATACCTTGCCAGTGCCGGGAAATGTTTCAAAATTGTATGACACATAGAAAGTAGTACAATCTCCCTATACTGTACCACATCCACCACCCCTACCTACCTTTATACCCCCCCCCCCCTAACTTGACCTTTTATTTTGTCCATTTTCCAGCAGTCCATGAGTAACTAATATGAATATTATAATCTTCCCGGCTTGATAAACGATCACTGGCTAGATAAACGATCACTAAGTCAAGCCAAACGATCACTAAGTTTTACTGTTATACAACAAACTGAATTTTACTGGAAGTACAGTATATCCCCTACAATGCATTTGTTCCTACAGTAAGATCTCGAATCCCACGGTTAATTGATACCGTAAGGTTTCCGCCGGATCGAAAAATCGCAGGATCTAGTTTGTTTCCTACTCCTCCAGCAATCTTAAAATTTCACCCCCTTGACCCCCTTTCAAGATAAATTTGTACATTTTTCGGTAGAGAAATGTACCGGCCGAAGGCCGATTACTCTTAAATTACAGGCTCGCTATCGCTCGCCAGGATAAAATCGACACCTAACTGGCACAAAAGGTCTTAAAATTGACAGAATGGGGCGGAAATTCTTAAAAATCACCTAACTAATGGGGCAAACGTCTTAAAATCTCAAAGGCTAGACATGAGGGAGAAAGGGGTCAAGAAACAAGTCCCTCAAGTGGAAATCCCCCCTTAATCTACAACTACATCTACTATGTAAGATGCAACTGGCCAATAAAACACATAGAGCATCTTTACTTGGACACAAACAAGCCCAGAGTTAGTGATTCACACACACATGTTTTGTGTTGTTGTTTATTGTGTTTCTAAACCAGCCGCCAATATACCGACTTTTGTAACATTTCCACGGTTAACAGTTATTGAAGCTGTCTTTGGCCTTTACTATTAATATGATATGATTTTCTCATCAAAATTTTAATATAAATTAAAACATGGTAAAGTAACGATATTTTATTACGTAAACGAAAATGGCGGAGATGACTCGGGTTTACACTACTGCTTGTAAACGATCGATATTACCAGTACATTAGTATACCGGTGAACAAATCACAATATTTTTTTTTTCCTACGGGAATGAGAGACAAAAGGCAGAACTGCCTGCAGCGAGTGCCTTCCCCCGAATTGAAAGAGTGACAGGGCCAAAATCAAGGGATGTTCGAGCTAAAATGCCTGGACACACAGAGTTTGAAGCAATTTAAGTCATAGAAAGAGGGAAAGACTGATTCTGGGAGAGAGTTCCAGAGCTCAGCAGTTGAATAGAAGAAAGTCTGAGAATAGTATTTCACTCTTGGGTTGGAGAGTTGCACAGAGTAGGGGTGGGAGTGTGTTGCAAGACGGGTACTACGTACCCCACGTAGAGGAGGTGGTATACACTGGGAAAGCTCCGAGGAACACTGATTATTGTAGTAGCGATAAAATAGCGAAAGAGATGCAACATTGCGGTGAAAAGAGAGAGATTGCAGAGAGTTGGTGAATGGACGGGAGTTAATGATACGAAAGGCTTTCCTTTCTACTTTGTCTAGGAGTGCAGTGTGAGAGGATCCTCCCCACACATGTGAACAATACTCAATACAAGGACGCACTGTGCCCCTGTACAGAGCAAGAAGCTGCGCAGGGGTAAAGAACTCCTTGAAGCGGTTGAGCACACCCAGCTTCTGGGAGACTGCCTTAAGCCGGTATCACACGAGAGCTTTTATAGTCAACATTCGATGGTCAACATTTATCTGGCAAAATTTATGGAATATTTTGCACTGGTATAGGAAACTAGACTGATGGTAGATGAATTTAGGAGACCGAAATATTGTAAATGTGAACTTCATAAGCGGCCAGACCAGTGTTTAGGATAAATTTTGAAGGAAAAAGCGCTCGTGTGATGCCGGCTTTAGCAAGACTGGTAATATGGTCCTTCCAAGTGAGGGCAGAAGAAAAAGAGACACCGAGAATATTGAGAGAAGATGAAGGATTGATTTTTGTATTGTTGGAGAATAAGGGATAGTCCTCTGGACATTCCGGACGGGTAGTAAGATGGAGAAATTGGGTCTTGGAAGCATTAAATGCAACAAGGTTTTCTCTACCCCAATTGGAAATAGTAGCTAGATCAGAAGATAAGTGTTCTATGGCTTCATTACGTTTGTTTTTGAGGGACTGCTGGCTGGGGTGTTCTGGAAAACTAATTGAGTAGTGTAAGGTAGAGTCGTCTGCGTATGAATGGATGGGACTGGATGTACAGTTGAGAAGATTATGAAAATTAGAAAGAGAATAGGAGATAGGACAGAACCCTGAGGAACACCGAGTTGATAAGATGAGGAAGTGAGCGATGGCCGTCCACAACCGCAGCTATGGAAAGGCCGGAAAGGAAATTAGAGACAAAGGCACAGATGGAGGGATAGAAACCGAAGGAGGGTAGTTTAGAAATTATAGATTTGTGCCAGACTTTATCGAAGGCCTTCGATATGTCTAGCACAATAGAAAAGGTCTCACCGAAGTCCCGAAAGGAGGATGACCAAGAGTTAGTAAGATATGAAAGATCACCAGTAGAGCGACCCTTAAGGAAGCCATACTGGCGATCTGAGAGCAGATTATGAGAAGAGAAATGCTTAAGAAATTTGGAAGCAAGAATAGGTTAAAAAACTTTAGAGATACAAGAGATGAGAGCAATTGGACGATAATTGGAGGGTTGAGAGCGGTCACCCTTCTTAGGGACAGGTTGAATGAGAGAAAACTTCCAGCAAGAAGGGAAGACGTTAGAAGAGAGACAGAGACGAAAGGTTTGCCTAGGCAGGGGGTCAGCACGGAAGCACAGTTTTTGAGTACAACAGGAGGAACACCGTCCGGACCGTACGCCTTCTTAGTATTAAGCCCAGAGAGGGTAGAAAGTATATCTTTAGAAGAGATTAGGATATTTGTAAGTAGGAGAGAGGGGGGTGGATCCACGGAAGAGATGCCGTCACTTGAGATCTAGAAAATATATAAGTAAATGGAACAGTCAGAATAAGCTATGGGTATGGCAGAGATCGCTCAGTTCTCACTCTGATAGACCAGCCCATCACCACATGACTAGAACCCAATCCTCTCAGCATCAGCTAGGAAAGGCCCTAGAAAGCTGCCTTTGGCGGGGGGATAGCTCCCCTATTTCAACCCCTTTCGGGGTTGGGCACCCGCTAGAGTTGGATAGTTCAGTGCATTTATTATTGATGAAAGAGTGCTTGGCAAGTCAAAGAACAGATTTGGCTTGATTCCGGGCAGAAACATAGGAAGAATGAGATTCTTAAGTTTTAAGGCGTCGGTACCATTTGAATGCTTCCTCCTTGTTGTGGACAGCAGTAGAACAAGCGTGAGTAAACCAATATTTTTTTGCATTAGACAGAGAAAGAAAATGGAATGTATACTTCCATAGCCGAGAGGATTACCTCGGTAATGCGTTCAACACTCTCCGAGGGTCCTTGGCCACAAAAGCAGAAGTCATTCCACGGAAATCAAAGAAGTACTGCCGGAGAGCCTCCCAGTCGGCAGTGCCAAAGTGCCACAAGCGCCGCCGGCTGGGACGATCGCGAGCCGCACTCCACCGAGGAGAGGTGGATATGTATCAACATTGTATCTATACATCCAAATCCCCAGGTTACTTGACAGATAAAAAGTCTATATTACGTCCAATGAACTGACTTCACGGACCCTCAGTCACTACAATAATCCCTTGCAGACAATGATGCAAGTTGTCTGGCCCCATGCCACTATGAAAAATGTTGTTAAACCTAAAGCATCATACCTATGGGTAAAAACATTAAGTAGTCTGGAACCTCTGGCAAGCTAACCTTTCTTTCCTCCTTTCACCACCACTGTTTGTGGTTCCGGGCATGTAAGGTAGCTCACTATTATTACCCCAGCCTATATATGTCCTGCTAGCCACAGCACTGTAGCCATGGTAACAACAAAATAAATTCACTGTATAATGCCCGCAAGAAGGCGGAAGGACTAAAGGTAAACAAACATGGCCACCGGAGTTAGCCAATCAGCTGACGGTCACAATGTGCGCCAAGCTTTGTAAATAAACATGACCGCCCGAACCTGGTGACTAATATGAGAAGTGGGATTTATGTTAAAGTGCTAAATATGTAACCCAGGAGAGTTTGTGTCTTGTCTCTAAATGCAAAACTGCTATCCTCAAGTACACTATCTGCAAGGGACTATTAGTACTGTATAAGCACTCAATTGCCTGGTAGATACCATAGATGCAATATTTGTAGTTAGTTTCAGCAGAAGCATTTATGTTGATTCATACTAAAGTACTGTACTATAACATCATCAACCACAGTGATGACATAAAAGGGCAGTGTTATGAGAAGACTATATTGTACTACAGTGCAGTCAAACTACTGAAAGGCAACCCCAAATGAGCCATTACAATGTACAGTGAACCCTCAAAATACGCGCAATTTATCTACGCGTAATCAAAGCTACGCTTGAACCACAATTGAGGCAACAAATCGAAAATTACGCTCAATTATTCAAATGTACGCGCCGAGCGAGAGTCAATTCGTATATGTTGGAGAGTTTCGGGCGGCCATATTGGCGTGACGCCGGGCCCTCCGACGTCGTCACTGTTCACTGTGGAGAGAGACACATCTCCCGTACCAAACTATTACAGTATGTATCTATAAAGCACAACAGGATAATATGAATCTATAAAAAGACTGTTCTTCATTTTTCATTGCATGTATCATTTATTGAGCAAACAAAATCGGAAATGGAAAATCTGTTTCTGTTCAGGAGTTGGAGATGAGATTGTTTACACTTCTCTCGAAAGTTGCTTTACTGCTCTCCCCTGGCTAAATATGTGAAGCCAATTCCTTAATATGTACTGTATATGAGCTATTGAACTATCTCACTTGACACTATGTAGGCTATATGAAACTATATACAGGGTGTATTACTTTTCGACTCAAAACTTTACCAGTAGGCCTAGGCGGCTAGGCCTATTATTTCGGTCGATTAGTTTCGGGTGCAGTGCTATCGATCGATGGCGCAGATCCATAACATCGGCGTTGCTAAACTACTACCAATTTGAGTTCATTTACGTTTGTGTCTTATTTTTATACATTAAATGTATTTTGTGTGGTAGATTAGGTTATAAAAACATATTTGTACAGTAATATGTTATATGTTTGTGGTTTTTAGGTGATGAAAGGTAGAAATAGTACAACTTTCGGTCGGACCCAGACCAATACCTATTTTCCCCATTTATATTTAACTCCCATGTACGCGCAAACGAACGTACGCGCCGACAGCAGAGTACGCATCCCCCGCGTAATTTGAGGGTTCGCTGTACTGGAGAAGAATGCTACACCATTTTATATATGTATGCATAATCTACACCAAATTATTTTTATATGTTGCTGTGGATATATTTATAGTTGATAATCATTGTCAATGAAAATATAATTTAGTACGGTAACCATTTAATAAGAGCTTATACTGAAAATGTGTTCCCTTGGATGGCACAGATATGTGAAATTTCAAGATCTGACCAATGAACTATATACTGTAACCAACTGACCTGGAGCGTGACCTTGACCGTGACCTGGACTTGGACCTCTCTGACCCACTTCTGGACCTGGAGCGTGACCCTGACTTGGAGCGAGACTTGGACTTGGATCGCCTCTTCTTGCCATGACCTCCACTCCTGTATAAAGGAAAAAATAATCATCATAACAAAAATAACACATAAGAACGTAATGAGATGAGAATGGTGAGATGGATGTGTGGGGCCAAACTGCAGGACAGAATAACAAATAATGAGCTGAGGAGACGTTTAGGTATAAAGAGTATTAGCGAGGAGATACGTACAAGTAGACTGGGATGGTATGGGCATGTGGAGAGAATGGATGAACAAAATTGGGTGAAAAGATGCAGGTCTGTGATTGTGGAGGGAAATGCACCAAGGGGTGGACCGAGGAATTCCTGGGATCGGACTATACGTCCCGATATCAAATAAAACAACTTGACAAGTAAAGCAGCCCTTAACCCTTGGAATCCGGGAGGCCTCATACGAGGCAAAATGCGCGGCTAAAAAGTCGCCGATATAATCATCAGAACTCGGCAACCACGCAACGTAGCGATGTCATCTCCTTACCTTACCTTTAGATACCTTTAGATGTGTTCGCCGCTCTTCTAGCGGCACCAAGGAGCGCGACGCCCATCGTTATGGGTTGTGGTCTCAATGGCAGTCTACAGACAAGAAAACGTTCTACAATTTGCAAAAAAATTGACTGCTCTAGGTGGTCTCAATCAGTAGCTACTGAATTATGAAGTTTGAAAATACCAAACTTCATATGAGGCCCCCCGGATCCCAAGGGTTAACAGGGGTGCATGGAATGCCGCCATTAGGACAAGAGACTGAAACTGAATGTATGTGTGGAGCACTCAGTCTTGAAATTTTATGTATGTATACTCAGGCACATACAGTACCACATAGCTGAGGGTGGCCGACTCAAGACAAAGCCCAACAGTGACAACACAAAAAAAAAAAAAAATATATATAATACAAATTCACACATATCTAAGTCGCCCAGGAGAAGACCCAAAGACCAAGGCCCCTTTGGGGTCCCCAGCAAAAGATTCCCAGGTCCCAATCTCCCGGAGCAGTTCCGGTCTCAGCAGGCAGACATGCAGCGGAGCACACCACAGGGCCCGCCCACCACGCATCCAGGCCTGTACATACACTAATTAATTTTGTTCAATATGCAGTATTATCATCTTATAATATAACTAGTTTGAATAGAATTATTTTGACTTATATTGTAGTTTCTTTATTCATACCCAATTTACCAGAACGTCCTGAACTTCTCAAATGGACTAATTCCTTGAATATGACGAGAGTACGTTAATATATGTGCGACTAATTTGCTTGGGAAACAAATTCACTTCATCATATAGTGATGTACAGTCTATCCTCCTATAACGCAAATTCTTGCAACGCGATCCTCCTTTAACACGAGGGGTCCCCGAGTTTGATTGTGTTAAGGGAAGCGTCCGCCATATTTTTCAAAATGGTCTTAATTTAGGTGATAGATACCACTTCTAGGAACAAACATATCCAAAAATGATTAAAATCGAACCAATAGTTTTATTGCTACCTCGGATTTTCACATTTTTTGCAAATTTTAAAACCGCTAAAACTTTTGTATTTTCGGTCCAATTTTAATAAGTAGGATATCATTGGAAAGAGAACAAATGCAATAAATATTTGTGACAGATTTTGTATACACCCTATAGGTTTGCCGCTAATTTTGTTTTCTTTTTTTTTCTTTTTTGAAAGGTTGCAAGCCTCCTGTCAAAAATTGTATTGGTGTATCAAAAATCTGTCACAAATATATATTGCATTTTGTCTCCTCTTTCCAATGCTATCTTACTTATTAAAATTGGATAAAAAATACACTTAATACAGTATATGGAAAAATGTTCGAGTAACTAGTTTTGAGAAAAAGGCGAAATACTAAATGTATCCATTACCCAACTATTCCTCTCTC
This sequence comes from Paralithodes platypus, assembly GCA_032716605.1. Classification (NCBI taxonomy): domain Eukaryota; kingdom Metazoa; phylum Arthropoda; class Malacostraca; order Decapoda; family Lithodidae; genus Paralithodes; species Paralithodes platypus. The sequence goes on from CM064530.1 coordinate 18,078,759, forward strand.
AAATGATGATTTATTGCAACTGTTTGCTCTTGATTGATTTGATACATGCTCTGGCATCAAAATCCAGTGCAATTTTCTTGATTGATTTGATACATGCTCTGGCATCAAAATCCAGTGCAATTTACTAAGTGTAAGTGAATAATATGCCACCTAGACCCCCCAAAAGGTATTTTATTAATTTGGCGCCAATGGCTTCATGAATTATGCCAAGTTATGCCATTTTCGATTACTCTAGGTTGTGTTAGGGTAGGTTTGGATGGGTTAGATCTGTTTAGTGATGAATATATAATATGTTTGTGCATGTCTTGGCATCTGGATGATGATGATGGCTTGGATGATGATAATGGCTTAGATGATGAGATTTAGGGACTCACCCTCACTCTCCCAGGTTCAGTTGAGGTGCCAGATACCTCTGTTGACTGTAATTTATCTATATTTGTGCATAATAACGCGATTATATTGGTTACTATCGTTCATACCACTATACCACATATACGTCGTGAGTGCGGGGGGGGGGGGGGGGGACCCAGTATTTAGGGTATTTTTTATTTTATGAGTCTAAAACTTTGCCACATCACTCCTACAGTGTTCCCATCACTGCTACAATTCAAATCTCGCTTTCAGATTTTCCAATCCACACCAGTTTGGGCCATGGCGAACGCCTCCCCTTAATTGTGTCCATATATTGCAGATTCAAACATTTTCTAAATAATTTCATTTCTCTATTATTTATCATATTTTGATATATTCTAGGTCTTTCCTAGGACCGATCATACACTTTTATTTACCCCTGTATTATACACGATCGCACAGTGCGAATTTCAAGTAATGCGAAGGTTGGATCGACCCCTTACAATCATCTTTTTCTTCATTAGTTTTAAGGTTAGTTATGTCTTTTAATATTTGTTAATGGCTTAATGATATCTGGTTGTTGTTGTGGTTCCCCAGGCTGCCTGGCCCAACAGCCCCGAGCAAGGCCAAGGCCATAACCGAGCGCCCCCACAGAACCCTCCCTGCCTACCACAATAAAGCCTGGGTGACCGAAGCCACTCCATGGCGGGGAGCTGAGGAGGGTGTGGAAACGCCCGGGATATCTGGTAGGTAATACAGTATAGGTGTTTATTTAACAAGAAAAAAAGTGGCAAAATTGGGGGCCACAGACCCATATAGTGTTATTCCTATAACACAAATTCCTAGTGCGCGACAGGCTCTGCCACCCATATAGTCGCGTTATAGGAGGATGGACTGTACATTCTATGTGGTGGTTTTGTGCTTTTTTATGTCAAAATTGTATTTTGTCAAATCTGTATTTGCACAAAAGGAATACTTGTTAGCCAGAGTGGACAGAAGGGTGCTGTGCTGGTATGGACATGTTGAGCGAATGGGAGACGAAAGGCTTACAACAACGAAAGAGTATACGAGTCAGATACAAGGGGAGATACAAGGGTAGGAAGACCTCCGTTGAGATGGAGAGATTGTGTAGTACAAGATAGACAGATAGAGAGATAACTGTAGAACAGGCAAGAGAAGTAGTAATAAATAGGAATAAATGGAGAATGATTGTGAATAGATAAGTGATAACACGGTCGTTGGGAGAGGGGGTCGAGCGCCAGTTGGACTAGATAAAGTCCGTCAGGCGCCTGGCCCGGGTAGCCGGTGTACACGAAGGGTCATGCCTGGATGTGAGGTGGGAGGGCATTGTGGTGGTAAAGCTTCGCTGCATGTCTGCCTGCTGAGACTGGAACCTCCGGGAGGTCTGGGACATGGGAATCTTTAGCTGGGGACCACAAACTGCCCTGGGTCTCTGGGTCTTCTCCTGGGCGACCTAGATGTGTGCGAGTTTTTTATTTTATTTATTTTGTATTATGTTCTTCCTGTTCGGGCTCTATCTTGAGTCGGCCACCTCCAGCTATGGGGGATGTGCCTGTGTATATTACATACATCTATCTATCTATCTATTGCCTGATGCCGTGATCCCAGAAGGGGTGGCCACGAACGAAATGGCCCAATGCACCTCTGTCCCCAGTCAGTCGATGCCCCTCCTCCCAACCAGCACTGCCTTCACTCATATACTTATTCACTCAATCCTACCACCTCTCTCTCGGTTTACCTCTCCCTCTCTGTCCTTCCACCTCGCTCTCGTACACCCCTAGTCATTCTCTCGCTTCCCATACGTTCCATATGGCTGAACCATCTCAAGGTGTTCCTTTTCACACTTACCAGCACGTCTACATCCACACCACACCTCTCTTACTTCCTCATTCGTCTGTCTATCCCTCCATGTAACTCCGCACACATTTCTCAAGTAACTAATTTTCACCCCTTTCATTCTTGGTCCGAGTCTCTCCACCAACGTCCATGCTTCACTTCCGTAAGTCACTGTTGGGATTACCACACTGTCATGCAAGGACTTCTTTACTTCCATGCTGACCACCCTATTTCTTGTTAATGCTTTCAGTATTCCTACAACCCTCTTCCCCTGTTGCACCCTCTCCCGCAGCTGATCATCCTATTTCTTGTTACTGCTTTCAGTATTCCTACAACCCTCTTCCCCTGTTGCACCCTCTCCCGCACTTCTTCATCCATACTCCCATCTTTACTCAGCACACTGTCCAGATATTTAAATGAGCTGACATTCTCCATAGCCTGACCGTTCAACCTCACCTCACACTCTGTGGCTTCACCCCTTTCGAAGACCATAACCTTGCTCTTCCCCGCATTTACCTTCAGATTCCGTTTTTCGCACACTGTTCCAAACATATCTTCAACCTAGCTAGGCGCGTTCAAAATGACAGTAGGGATATTATAGGTGAACAGTGTGTTAGAAACGATAATGGGAAGATTGTGTATGCAGAAAATGAAATCAGATAAGCATGGAAGGCATATTATGAACGATTGCTAAATGTAGAGTTTGAATGGGATAAGGAACAGCTTGGTATCGAAAAACCAATATCTGGACCCCCTCCTTTGATAGCACCAGCTGTAGTGAGCGACACAATCAATAAAATGAAGGACGGTAAAGCTCCAGGGTGCTCTGACATTGTCGCTGAGATGATAAAAGTCTCAAGGGAGACTGGTGTCAACTTAGTCACCGAGTTGATAAACACCATTATTAAAGATGAGAAAATCCCTGAGGATTGGCACAAAAGTGTAATAGTAAATACATACAAAGGAAAAGGGGATGCGCTAGATAGAGGAAATTATAGGGGCCTGAAAATGCTTGACCAAATCATGAAGATCTGTGAGAGTGTCTTTGAGGGCTTGATCAGGCAAAGTATCTCCATTGATGATATGCAGTTTGGTTTTATACCAGGACGTGGTACAACCGTACCCCTCCTCAGCTCCCCGCCATGGAGTGGCTTCGGTCACCCAGGCTTTATTGTGGTCGGCAGGGAGGGTTCTGTGGGGGCGCTCGGTTATGGCCTTGGAATTACTCGGGGCCTTGGGGCTGTTCGGCCAGGCAGCTTGGGGAACAACAACAACCGATGCTTATCTTCATAGTCAGGCAGTTACAGGAAAGATACTTACTAAAAGGCAGGGATCTTTACTTTGTGTTTGTAGACCTGGAGAAGGCCTTTGACAGGGTGCCTAGAGATGTTGTGCAGTGGGCTATGAGGAAACTTGGTGTAGAAGAGTGGCTGGTGCGTGTGATAATGAAGATGTATGAGGATTCGCGAACTGCGGTGAGGGTGAAAAGTGTACTGAGTGATGAGTTCACAGGCCGTGTTGGAGTTCATCAGGGTTCAGTGTTAAGCCCCCTCCTCTTTATTATGGTCCTGGAGGCACTGTCTAGAGTTTTTAGATGCAGACTCCCATTGGAACTGTTTTATACATACGATTTAGTCCTAATAGCTGACAATATGCAAGATGCTGAGGCCAAATTCAGAAGATGGAGAGAGGGTATGGCGAGCAAGGGTTTAAGAGTCAATATTAACAAAACCATGGTTATGCATTGTAGATTAAGAAGAGGCAATGTGGAAAAGAGCGGTGCATACCCATGTGCAGTGTGTGGAAAGGGTGTGGGCGCTAACTCGTTTCGATGTAGTATCTGTCGATGTTGGGTGCACCATGGGAGTAAGCACTGTAGTAGAATAAAAGGACCCCTGCCGAAGGATAAGTCAGAAATAGAGAAATTTGAGTGCGTAGTGTGCAAAGGCGCACTTGTGTTAAATGATGATTCTGTGGCTGTGAATTTTGGAAATGAGTCATTGGAGCTGGTGGACAAGTTTTGTTACCTAGGAGATACCATCTCTGCCGGTGGTGGGGCCGAGGGTGCCACTGTCGCTAGAATTAGATGTGGCTGGGGGAAGTTCAGAGAACTGCTGCCAATTCTGACCATGAAAAGAATGCCTCTCCCCCTGAAGGGAAAGGTGTATGCCTCATGTGTTAGAAGTGCAATGACGTATGCCTCAGAAACATGGGCCGTTAAAGTAGAGGATGTTAACAGAATAGAACGTAATGAGATGAGAATGGTGATATGGATGTGTGGGGCCAGGCTGCAGGATAGAATAACAAATTATGAACTGAGGAGACATTTAGGTATAAAGAGTATTAACGAGGTGATGCGTACAAGTAGACTGGGATGGTATGAACATGTGGAGAGAATGGATGAACAAAATTGGGTGAAAAAATGCAGGTCTGTGATTGTGGAGGGAGATGCACCAAGGGGTGGACCGAGGAAGACCTGGGATCGGACTATACGTGCCGATCTCAAAAGCCAAAAACTTGACAAGTGAAGCAGCCCTTAACCCTTTCGCTGCGGGTGACGTTCTGGAATGTTTTGGCAAGTTACAGATATTTCCCGGCTTTAAAAGCCTGTAAAAAACGTAAAAATCGAGTGTCAGTGGGTGGGAGCGTGAGGGGCCTCCGACCCTCAGAGCACCGAGCGGCTCACTGAGCTAGGCTGTGTCTCGGGCGAGTCTCTCTCTGTCTCTCTCATCAGTGCAGCCAAGCGAGCGAGTGTTACATAATAGCGGGGTTCCCGCGTTTCACTGGGATCACTGCGGGTGAACCAGACCACGTATACGGTCCGTTCTGGTGTAATTTTGAAGCTATTTTCGCCTAGTCTTAGGCAGAATACACTTAATTTAATGCAGATGCTTGATTTATCATTCAGGAGTGCCTGAATATGCCCTAAATAGCCCAAACATAGCCGCAGCCAAAGGGTTAACAGGGCTGCCTGGAATGCCACCATTAGGACAAGAGATTGAAACTGCACGTATGTGTGGAGCTATCTATCTATCTATCTATTGCCTGACGCCGTGATCCCCGAAGGGGTGGCCATGTGTGGAGCACTTAGTCTTAAAATTTTATGTATGTACCAGACCCTGCAACTCTCATTCACTATCGCTTATCAGAACTATCAGCGATACACCAACATCCACTGCTCTTCCTTGTATTTCTTTCATGACTCCAGTCACTCCATCCGTATACTGTATACAGTAAACATTAACCCTTGTCTAGCGGGGTGTTTTGGGCTCATTTGGGCATATTCAGGCCCTCCTGAATTATCAATCAAGTATCTGCATGAAAAGAAATTTATTCAGCAAAAAACTAGGCGCTAAAAGCTTCAAAATGAGACCAGAACGAGCTACGTAGCACTCGTGGTTCTCTTGCAGTGGTGCCACGAACATGGGAGTTTAGCGTATAGCGGTATATTTTTCCCAGCTATGCTCACTACTGGCTACACTGCCGGCCTCTCGAGAACACATGGAACATGAGTTAATGGGCGGCGGTAAGCCCTGGGAGTCGGCTGTCTGGCCCGCTGCACTCCCGGCCATTTGCACTCGATTTTAACCCTTTAAAAGCCTTAACCCGGGAACTGCGGGGAGACTCTTAAGAGTTCCCCCGGCGGACTGCGGGGAGACTCTTAAGAGTGAGTGAAAAAAAAAATCAACTTTTGACATCGAAAAAAAAAATATATATATATTTTTATTTTTTTATTTTATTTTGGCCCCTGGGCCATTCAAAATCTCAGTCCTCTACCTCCCCTCCTTCCCCACTTTCCTCCTCTCCTTCAGTTATCACCTATTTTCCCTGTTAGTCCCTTATTCTGAGGTATATTTTCGTGCTAACATTAGAAATCCGGTTGGAGGGTGTGGTCATCACTGATAGCAAGCGAATGCAAGAGAGAGAGAGAGAGTATCGATCGACTGTGTCTCAGTGGCCTTGGGGGAAATTGGCGGGAAAGCAGCTTGCCTCACCCATACATTATACAACTCGTGGGCTATATCTCCGATTTTGACCATCCAAACGCTGTTTTCACTCGTTTTATTGTTGTTTCAGGTTAATACCTTTATAATCAACCCATAATAGGCGCATATGGATAAGTATTAATGCTATTAATGGTACAATGAATATTTTAGTGACGGAAACACCTCAAATACATGCCCACAGGGAGAGGTGTCTAATTACCCCCATGCGCACTTCAGAGGTTAATAATGCTCCTAACTTGCTGCAAATTGGTGCACGACTTAAGTCGAGCGCCGCCAATAAGGGGTTAATGGGGACATAACACACCCTGTTTCAACCCAACATTCAGATCAAAGAACTCGCTCTGCTCATTCTCCACACGTACTGACGCCTTTCCACCCTCATACATGCTCTTCACAGCTTTCAGCAACTTGTCATCTACACCGTATATTCTCAGTACTTTTCCACATACCTTCTCTATCCACTCTGTCATAGGCCTTCTATAAGTCCATAGAGGCAACATACAGCTTTTGTTGCTTCTCCAGATATTTCTCCATAACACATTTCAGGGTAAAAAAATGATCTACACAACCTCTTCCCTTCCTAAACCCACCCTGCTCGTCACCTATCCATTTCTCCGTTCTCGCTCTCACTCTATCGATCACTACCCTACTGTACACCTTCCCTACTACGCTTAGAAGACATATTCCCCGGTGGTTACCACACACTCCTCTTTCCCCTTTACTCTTACATAGGGAGACTATTATGCTATCCTCCAGTCATCAGGTGCACTTCCCTTCTCCCATGCTAGTTTACACAATTTCCATACGCATTCGATAATTATCTCACCACCATACCTCAGCATCTCCCCACACATTCAATCTATTCCTGATGCTTTCCCCAACTTCACTCTTTTCATGGCTTCACACACTTCTGACCTCCTGATCCCCACCTCCTCCTCCACTACTTCTCTTCTTCTTTCTCCCATACCCCATCCAACTATGTTTGCTAGAACTTCATTCCTTACATTCAGCAATTCATTGAAGTACTGTACTCCTTCCATCTTTCGACTCTCTCTTGCTTCTCGGCTAGCACTAGCCCATTCTTATCTTTCACACCCTTACTATTTCCCTTGCTACCTTCCCTAACTTTCTTGACCTCTTTCCAGAACAGTTTCTTACACTCTCTCCATTTTACACTTAGATTCCTTCCCAATTCTTTATCTACTCTTCTCTTACTTTCCTTCACTACTCTCTAATTCTCCAAGTTCCTCGCTCTTTTCTGTCTCTCCAAATTTGCATTCCCTTTACTACCTAACCACTCTCTAAACACTGGGATTAGTAAAGGCTTAGAAATGTGTCTTATACGCCGGTATACGGTAGGCGAATGTGTATTCGGACTAATAAACTTCGGACATTATTTCAGCCTTTCGGATTTGTTTGAAAGGCTGAGAAAAATTAAATCGCATTCCGACCGAAGAGCCGAGTTTCGGACTTATAAACTTCGGACCTTATTTCAGCAATTCGGACAAGTCCGAATGGCTGAAGTGTGAAGTTCGGACTCGGCCCTTTCGGACAGGGGTCTCCCAATTAGTCCGAAAGAGCGGGGTTCTACTGTACCAGAATTGAGTTAAGCAATTATTTTAAAATTGCAAATTCTATATTATGGAAAGATGAATTATTGTTGGATGTATCACATCACAGTTTTTAAACTTATCTACTTCAAATGTATATGTAATGTATATATTCTTATGTATATTACAAAATAAAGTTATTGAATTGAATTGAATTGAACTAACACTTCCAAGACCCCTCTCTTGTTTGTGTCATCATTCATGCCTCTTACATTCCTAGTCGCAATCCTTAGGCTGTCCATTGTATGTCGGAGTTCGTCAACATTAGGTCCGTCCAGATCTGAGGCCATTCGTTCGTTCATCGTTGCCGTTATGTATTTTTCACAGGTGGGGGGTCGCAAGCCCACCGACACAACCTCTTCAGTCGCCTTTTACGACACAAGAGGCACGTGGGGCATATTCTATTCCCTTACCCAAAGGAGTACATAAATTATTTCCACATAGTGATTTTGAAAGCTCTTTTATCTTTGTATTGTGCTGTTCTAGTTTTGGTTTGTTTGTTTTACAAGTTTTATATTTTAATTACTTATAAAACTAAAACATTTTACGAAAGCATGCTACGTAAACTACAGCTGGGTGTTCTGTAAACCATTCTCTAAATCTACTGTATTACCGTAAAATCCAAATCAATATTTATGTGTAAAATTAAAATCATGCTGTAGGTAATGGTTTAGTTCATATCAGTAATGAAAATTGGTTTACCCAATTGAACAGTAAAGCCCTCAAAACATTACTGCATGTACAGTACAATAAACCCTCGCTATCTCGGACTAATTGGGGGGAGACCACTTCCGAGAAGCCCGATTTTCCGAGATGTCCGAAGTCAGACGTATGTCCGACTTAAGAGAGGGAAAAGTCCGAATTAGAAGAGGAAAGTCCGCACCACCAGAGATGTCTGTCTATCTATTTAATGCATCTATCTCCCTTATACATAAATAACTATGTCTTATTTGGTCGTTTTTTAATCTATGAATCATTTCTAATACGATGGAATTGAAAACAATATTACCGGTACCCTTCCAACACACAAATAATAAAATGAAAACGAGAGTAAATAAAAATTTCTCCTTTGTCTTTCAGAAACTTAAGTCCGTTTCGTATATGTTAGTATTTTATCGCTCGCTCGCCCCTAGCCACTCTCTCTCTAATGCATCTATCTAACTCCCTTATACATTAACATAACTATGTTTTATTTGGACTTTTTGTAATCTATGAATAATTTCTAATGCGATGGAATTGAAAACAATATTATCCTTCCAGCACATAAATAATAACATGAAAAAGAGTCAATAAAAATGTCTCCCAGAACCAATTAAGTCTGTCTCATAATAGTTTGTTTATCACTCACTTCCCCCTCTGCAACTCTCTCTCTCTCTATCTATCTCTCTAATGCATCTACAGTATCTAACTCGTTTATAAATTAACATTATATTATTAACATAGTCTTATTTGGACTTTTTGTAATCTATGAATCATTTCTAATGTGATGGAATTGAAAAATATAATATCCTTCCAGCACATAGATAAACAATAAATAAGATAGTGAACAAAAGATTTCCACCCTCCGTCTTGTCTAGACAACGAGGCGCCGAGCTTCCGAGACGGAAGATTTACGTTTGATAGATTTGTTTTTTCCACCACGGTATACACAAAATGATGGGGAAATATTGTAACATGTTTTTAATTGACATTTGTGTCGTTTTTGCTGATTATGCGTTGGTGGATTTTTTTTTTTCTTTAATTCCATCATATCGGAAATTATTCACAGATTATATAGAGACCAAATAACATACACTTTTAACCCTTAACCCTTAAAAAGCGGCTCACCACATGTCGAGTTGAAAAAACTGGCAAAAAACGGGTGAAAAAAGGGTGGAAATAGAGTGAAAATGGGTGGGATAGTAATGATCCATATGTCCGACATCTGTGGCCTCCCGGCCCACACTAACTCCAGTTCCCCCACCGCGCGTGTGGATGACAGTGTAACCAATAGTTCGCTAAAAGTGAGCAAGGTAGCAAAATCCGCTAAACTTCCATCTTCGAGGTAACACTGTCAGTGCTCCACGAGCGCTACGTAGCTGTATGTGGCGTCATTGTGTAGCGATTTCCACCTAGTTTTCGGCGCAATACAGTTCCTTTCATACTGATGGTTGATATAGCAGTCAGAACGCCCCAGAAAGGCCCAAAACGGCCACAGAGCACCCGCTAGAGGAGGGTTAAAGAGCGGCGCTCGACTTAAGTCGTGCACCAATTTGCAGCAAGTTAGGAGCATTATTAACCCTTGTCTAGCGGGGTGTTTTGGGCTCATTTGGGCATATTCAGGCCCTCCTGCATGATAAATCAAGCATCTGCATGAAAAAAAAACTATTTAGCAAAAACTAGGCACTAAAAGCTTCAAAATGAGACCAGAACGAGCTACGTAGCACTCGTGGTTCTCTTGCAGTGGTGCCACGAACATGGAAGTTTAGCATATATCGGTATATTTTTCCCAGCTATGCTCACTACTGGCTACACTGCCGGCCTCTCGAGAACACAGGGAACATGAGTTAATGGGCGGCGGTAAGCCCTGGGAGTCGGCTGTCTGGCCTGCTGCTCTCCCGGCCATTTGCACTCGATTTTAACCCTTTAAAAGCCTTAATAATGCTCCTAACTTGCTGCAAATTGGTGCACGACTTAAGTCGAGCGCCGCTCTTTAAGGGTTAAATCACTTAAAACCGAGTGAGAGAACATTGTAAACCGGACACAAATCCCACCCAACTCGGAAATTGCCGAGATATATAGGGACATCTCCGAGAGGCCGATGCCATTCCAAGAAGTGCGGGTTTCCGAGTAAAAAGAGTCCGAAATATCAGGGGTTTACTGTATATACAATACTGTATATAGTTTACAAATAACGTGTCATTCACAAGTGAAAGCAAGGTAGCAACTAAATCTTCAATAACGCTATGTAAATAAGTATACTAGTTCCAACTAGTAAACTAGATGGGAATGGCAGTGCACTTGTGGACGTATGCGTGGGGAGGAGACAGATAGCCAACACTTTCCGACACAGAATGATACAGGTACACATGGAAAGTGGAGTGGAGGAGGGAGAGAAGAGACAGTGGAACGAAAGGCACCGATTGATTATATATGCGTGGATGAACGAATGAAGGATTTTGTGCTAGATGCTAAGGTACAGTAAAAGTCCTTTAATCCGAATGGCGGCGGACTGACAGTGCTTCGTATTAGTGGATTATTCGGACTGTTGGGAGGGACCCCTGAAAACACTATAAATACGCACATGATTAATAAATAAAGACATGATATGGTATATACCGAATATACCGGCGTATAAGACACATTTCTAAGCCTTAAATAAACCCTTCAAAACCATGGGTGGTCTTATGCGACGAATATACTTTCAATGCAAGTTAATTTTGAGCGCCGAGATTCATCAGCTGATTTTCCGAGTGACCGACATCGTCGAAATACGATAATTTAATCATTAGTACTATACAGTGGGCCCCACAAGGGTGCGGTTACCTAAGTCCGAGACATGCGCGCACCCTTGTAAAACGCACCCTTGGAGCTTAAGAACCTATGGGAAATTCACTATGTAGTCCGGGGACTCTTCAAACTTACCCTTTTATCGCCCAATAACCCATGAAAAACATGAACTAAGGGAAGAATACCTGCACAGTATAGAAATGTGATTAGATATTAGATAGAATAGGGGTATTACACTCACTTTGGATGGTTTATGTATGCGTGGAGGTTGGGATGTTGGTGTTACTGAGGAGCCTCGGACCCTCGGTAAGACCAACATCCCAACCTCCACGCATACATAAACCATCCAAAGTGAGTGTAATACCCATATTCTATCTAATATCTAATCACATTTCTATACTGTACAGTAGTCCCTCGTTATCGACGGCTTTTTTATAGACGGATTTGATTATAGACGGATTGCTTTATCATAGACGGATTTGATTATAGACGGATTGCTTTATCATAGACGGATTCGACTATCGACTGACTTTAGACTGATTCGAGTATCGACTGATATATCGACGGATTAATTGTTTATTTATATTACTCTAATATACCAACCAAAAGTGGATTAAATGATGAACAATAAGACATACAATAATAAGAAAATACACCGAAAACGAGAGCAAAAATAATTAGCCTAAAGACTTTAGGTTTTGAGTGAATCCGGATTCACCGACGGAAGTCACTTTCGACCTCCATTTTTAATGTTGTCAAAACAAGGCAGAAGCTCTAAGTCAACCCGCCTTTTACTTGCTTATTTGTGCCTGAACCTTGTATCTCTTGCGTTTATTATGGCCTCTAATGTATTCAGTGATAGACATTTGAAATATACAGTAAACTTCCGTTAATCCGAAGGGCAGCGGACCGGCTCTCGTTCGGATTAGTGGATTTTTCGGATTATCGGACTTTACCCCTATGAACCTGAGTATGACGAAAACATTGAGACATTAGGCCAAATGACACCCACACACACATATCATATGTTCATGAAATCACTTCAAAAGTTTACCATTGTCATTGTAGCCTATTAACTACTTCAAAACATTCAGATTAATGGTCAAAGGGATCTGATATAACGTCTTCTTCTTCTTCGTCTACTAGCGAGTTTGTCTTGCTCTTGAAGATCAGATGTGGTTCGGGAAGTAATGCCTTAACAACGGCACTTCCCTGAGAGGTTCTTGTAATTTTCCTTTTGTGATTTTCCTTTTGTGACGTGCTCTGTTATATTATATTGTATTGAAAGCACCCTTGTCTTGTTGTCTTGAAAGCACCCTTGGGATGCTCGATCACTGAACTATAAATAGTATCGGACCATCCAAAGGTGCGTTTTCAAGCTCAAGACTAATACGTCCAAAGGTGCGTTTCAAGCTCAAGACTGAATGCGCTTGCAGAAAATGCGGTGCAAGCCAGTAGCGCATCGGAGCGTCCCAAGGATGCGTTCAAGAGCAAAACAAACTCTAGCAGACGATGTGGTGTTTACGTTTATATCAGTAGCTTCCTTTGACCATTAATCTGAATGTTTTGAAGTAGGTAATAGGCTACAATGACAATGGTAAACTTTTAATTCATGACACAATATGATGTGGTGTGTGCTCCATTATGTGTCATTTGAGTGGCCTAATCCCTCAAAAAGGGGACTTTGGGACTTCTTGAAAAGTGCGTTTTCAAGCTCAGACTGAATTCGCTTGCAGAAAATGCGGTGCAAGCAGTAGCGCATCGGAGCGTCCCAAGGATGCGTTCAGAGCAAAACAAACTCTCTAGCAGACGATGTGGAAGAAGAAGAAGACGAAGGTGTTTACGATTATATCAGTAGCTTCCTTTGACCATTAATCTGAATGTTTTGAAGTAGATAATAGGCTACAATGACAATGGTAAACTTTTAAAGTGAATTCATGAACATATGATATGTGTGTGCTCCATTATGTGTCATTTGAGTGGCCTAATGCCTCAAAAAGGGGACTTTGGGACTTCTTGAAATTCGGACCATCGGGTGAATTCGGATTTGGCCTCAAATTGAAAAATTCGGACTATTGGGAGATTCGAATCATCGGTCGTCGGATTAACGGACTTTTACTGTACTCTAATATGTAAGGTTATGTGTAAAGGAAACACTTAAAAGTACATAGGATAGAGACCACGGATACTGTACGTGTATGTACGGTACCGTAATGTACGGTAATGCGGTATCGACGGTTTTTGCTATCGACGGCAGTCTTAAGAACGTAACCCCCGTCGATAACGAGGGACTACTAACAGGTATTATTTCCTTAGTTCATGTTTTTCAGGGGTTATTGGGTGAAAAAAACGCACGCTTTGCTTTTTTCGCGCTTTTTTCGCACCCTTGGATTATACGCACCACACGGACATCTGCCGCACGGTTGGCGAATCGCACCCTTTTAGTGCGCACCCTTGCGGGGCCGACTGTATATCTCTTATATACAGTCGGCCCTCGGGTAATGCAAGTATATCGCACTGGCCCAAGGCCGTGTTACGAAAACACGCGTTACATAAAGCAAAGGTTAAAGGGGAAAAATTAAATTCGTTCTGGCCACTTCCCCAAAGTCCCCTTTTTTTACCATTTACCACCCGATTTATCTATTTATTTGTCAGTATTATTACGTTGGCAACATACCTTCATACTAGGGGGTCAATAATATATCCAATTAAGACCATTGGTACTATGAAATGCCATTTATTTTACACGAAAACAATGCCGCTCAGCTTTCGAACAATAACAAACCACATACATACATAACATTTTAAGTGTTCCACACATAATTGCAGTTTCAGTCTCTTGTCCTAATGGCGGCATTCCAGGCAACCCTGTTAAGGGCTGCTTCACTTGTCAAGTTCTTGAATTTGAGATCGGCGCGTATAGTCCGATCCCAGGTCTTCCTCGGTCCACCCCTTGGTGCAGCTCCCTCCATAATCACAGACCTGCATTTTTTCACCCAATTTTGTTCATCCATTTTCTCCACATGTCCATACCATCCCCGTCTACTTATACGCATCACCTCGCTAATACTCTTTATACCTAAACGTCTCCTCATCTCAACATTTGTTATTCTATCCTGTAGCCTGGCCCCACACATCCATCTCACCATTCTCATCTCATTACGCTACATTCTGTTGACATCCTCTACTTTAACGGCCCATGTTTCTGAGGCATACGTCATTGCACTTCTAACACATGAGGCATACACCTTTCCCTTCAGGGGGAGGGGCATTCTTTTCATGGTCAGGATTGGCATCAGTTCTCTGAACTTCCCCCAGCCACACCTAATTCTAGCAACAGTGGCAGCCTCTGCCCCACCACCGGCAGAGATGGTATCTCCTAGGTAACAAAACTTGTTCACCAGCTCCAAAGACTAATTTCCAAAATTCACAGCCACAGGATCATTACTTAACACAAGCTCGCCTTTGCACACTACACACTCAAATTTCTCTATTTCTGACTTATCCTTCGGCAGGGGTCCCTTTATTCTACTACAGAGCTTACTCCCATGGTGTACCCAACATCGACAAATGCTACATTGAATTGAGTTAACGCCCACTCCCTTTCCACACACTGCACATGGGTATGCACCGCTCTTTTCCACATTGCCTCGTCTCAATCTACAATGCATTACCTTAGTTTTGTTAATATTGACTCTTAAAACCCTTGCTCGCCATGCCCTCTCTCCACTCTCTGAATTTGGCCTCCGCATCTTGCATACTGTCAGCTATTAGGACTAAATCGTCTGCATAAAACAGTTCCAACGGGAGTCCGCCTCTAAAAACTCTAGACAGTGCCTCCAAGACCATAATAAAGAGGAGGGGGCTTAACACTGAACCCTGATGGACTCCAACACGGACTGCGAACTTATCACTCAGTACACCCTTCACCCTCACCGCACTTCGCGAATCCTCATACATCTTCATTATCACACGCACCAGCCACTCTTCCACACCAAGTTTCCTCATAGCCCACTGCACAACATCTCTAGGCACCCTATCAAAGGCCTTCTCCAAGTCAACAAACACAAAGAAAAGATCCCTGCCTTTTAGTAAGTATCTTTCCTGTATCTTCCTGACTATGAAGATAACATCGGTTGTACCCCGTCCTGGCATAAAACCAAACTGCATATGATCAATAGAGATGCTTTGCCTGATCAAGCCCTCAAGGGCTCTCTCACAGACTTGGTCAAGCATTTTCAGGCCCCTATAATTTCCTCTATCTAGCGCATCCCCTTTTCCTTTGTATATATTTACTATTACACTTTTGAGCCAATCCTCTGGGATTTTCTCATCTTGAATAATAGTGTTTATCAACTCAGTGACTAAGTTTACACCAGTCTCCCCTGAGGCTATTATCATCTCAGCAACAATGTCAGAGCAACCTGGAGCTTTACCGTCCTTCATTTTATTGATTGCGTCGCTCACTACAGCTGGTGCTATCAAAGGAGGGGGCCCAGATATTGGTTTTTCGATACTAAGCTGTTTGTTCCTTATCCCATTCAAACTCTACATTTAGCAAACGTTCATAGTGTACCTTCCATGCTTCTCTGATTTCATTTTCTGCATACACAATCTTCCCATTATCGTTTCTAAGACACTGTTCACCTATAATATCTCTACTGTCATTTTTGACTCGCCTAGCTAGGTTGAAGATCCCATTGGGATTGTCAGTGTTACACACTTGTTCGAGGACCAGGTCCTTAATGCGATTTATAGCATTGTAAATAACTCTTTTGGCAGTTCGTTTAGCTGCCTGGTATTCCTCCTTGCTGCCTCCTTTCTTCCATGCTTTGAAGCATCTCCTTTTCTCTTTCACAGCATGTCGTCTGCAAGTGAGGCAGGCGGCGGCAGCTATGATAAACTTGCCAACAATCTACCGCCTTCATTACATTTACAGTTTAATGGATTTTTCATTGGCTTTTACTATTATAAATATAATTTGGTAAAATGAAATTCAATTCCATAGAGTAAATTATAAAAACATTTTATTGCATACAGAAATAACTCGGGTTGCACAAGAACACACACACAAACTGACACAACAATAACACACACGATTTTGGTCACTCGGAAAATCAGCTGATGAATCTTGGCGATTCAAATTCACTTGCATTGAAAATATATTCGTCGTATAAAGCCACCCATGGTTTTGGAGGGTTTTGGAGGCTTAGAAATGTGTATTATACACGCCGGTATATACGGGTCTGACGTCACCGGCCGAGAGATGCCGACCAGCCGCCACCAGCCACGAGCGCTACATAAATAAAACCGTGTTAGATGCTGACTCGGCACATTTGGGGTACCCGTGTTAGAGCAAACCCACGGAGCAAACCCGCGGAACCTAAAGCCGCGTTACCCAAGGGCCGACTGTACTTACCTTAATTATTTATTTCTTACAGTTTCTTACAGTAGATCCTCTGGAAAAAGGCAAACTAGGCCTGTGTATCCAGCTCAGTGCCAGTACTTGCACTACTGCGGTCGTTCACTGTGTTGGCGGCGGCGGCGGCAGCAGACGCAACATTTTTACTATTCTGTATTTTTGCTTTATAATCAAACTTCAAATCTTGTCTTCCCCATGCTTTATCAAGATTACTTTCAAACTTCCTTATTGATTCAGAATCGACTACATACTGGGGCAGTGCGTTCCACTCATTTACCACTATCACAAAATGAGTTCTTTGCCTTTTCAAGCCTATTTCTTTCTTTGTAAATTTTCTTAGAGTGTCCTCTCGTTCTTGTTCCCTCCCGCATCAAGAAGATACCTTCACACACATCCTCATCATACTTTCCTGACACTATCTTAAAAGTCTCTATCATATCCCCTCTCTTTCTCCTATATGCCAGTGTCGGAAGTCCCAGTGTCCTCAACCTCTGCTCATAGCCCGCGTTCTTCAACGTTGGTACTAGCTTGCTAGCTCTCCTCTGCACTTTCTCCACTGCTTCTATATCCTTTACCATATATGGAGCCCACACCTGGTTTGTATATTCCAGGTGCGGCCTAACCAGCGCTGTATAGAGATTCCTGAAGATTTCTTCGTCAAGTGACACAAATGTCCTCCTTATCAGCCCTACAATTCTATTGGCTTTGTTTATCTTTTCTGCTAAATGTTCTGAGAAATTTAACTTATTGTCTATCACTACTCACATATCCTTTTCTGCATTCACTTCCTCCATCGCTTCATACATACTGTATCCTACCTTGTCTATCTTGCTAGTCCCAATCCGCATGTACTTGCATTTTTTTGGATGAAAAGGCATTAACCAATGTTCAGACCATCCCTTCATGCCCTCCACATCTCCTTGAAGAAAACCTACATCTTCCTTACTCCTCACTCTTCTATACAGCTTAGTGTCATCTGCATACAGGTATATCTCACTTCCATTGGTTATAACTTCAGGTAAGTCGTTGATAAATATAACGAACAGTAGTGGTCCCAACACAGATGGGCTGGTCTATCAGAGTGAGAACTGAGCAATCTCTGCCATACCCATAGCTTACTCTGACTGTTCCTTTTACTTATATATTTTCTAGATCTCAAGTGACGGCGTCTCTTCCGTGGATTGACCTCCCAATCTACCAAGATTGGAAGCCAAAGTGTCACATTTTTCCTTTGCCCCTCAACTTTCTCTTCATAATTGCTGAGGGGCACAGGGCCCTGGGTGGGGCTTTGGTTTCCCGGGCGTTTCCGCTCCCTCCTCAGCTCCCCGCCATGGAGTGGCTTCGGTCACTCCAGGCTTTATTGTGGTCGGCTGGGAGGGTTCTGTGGGGGCGCTCTGTTATGGCCTTGGCCTTGCTCGGGGCCTTGGGGCTGTTCGGCCAGGCAGCTTGGGGAACAACAACACAGATCCCTGAGGTACCCCACTTGTAATTTCCCTCCACCCCGAGCCTATTCCATTCACCAGTACCCTCTGTCTCCGATCTTTCAGGAAGGCTACTATCCATTTCACACATTTCTCCCCTATACTATAGCTTCTAACTTTCTCTATTAACCTTTTATGTGGGACCTTATCGAAGGCCTTCATAAAATCGCAATATACCACGTCTATAACATCACCACCCTCCAGAATTTGCATCCAATCATCTACCACCTTAATTAGCTGTAGTACCGTCGACCTCCCCGGCAAGAATCCGAACTGTCTCCCACTGAAAAGTTGGTTTGATTTCATATGCTCCATTATTCCTTCTCTAATTACCGTTTCCATTAGTTTACACACAACACTTGTCAAACTGACTGGTCTATAATTTCCTGGGTCATTTCTCTTTCCCTTCTTAAATATAGCTGTTATGTTCGCCTCTCTCCAGTCCATCGGGATTTGTCCTGTATTAAAAGATACCTCAAATAACATTTTTAATGGCTCTACTAACATCTCACCTCCTTCCTTTATGATTCTTGGATATATCCCATCTGGTCCCGGGGACTTACTTCTGTTCATTTTTTTTATAGCCCTCCTTATTCTAATCCTCCTTATTATAATACTTCATAATAAACTTATATCAAACGAGTTATAAGTTCAAATGAAAAATCAGTGTACCGGTATCATTACCGAAACACGTGTGTGTGTGTTATTGTCGAGTGAGTGTGTGCGTGTTCTTGTTCTTGTGTGGCTATATCGACCGCCACTGATATACGGTATGCAATAAATGTTATTATAATTATGTTCTATGGAATTTAATTTAATTTTACCTAATACTATTTATAATTATAATGTAAAACTTGCAAAATAAACAAACTAAAACTGGGACGACACAAGATAAATGCAAAAGAACTGATCAAAATCGCTATGTGGAAACCACGCTTAATAAAATAAAATTTTGAAATAAAAGAACACAATCCACCACATAGGGTGTACATAACTATATGAGCAAGTCAACTTGTTTCCCAAGTAAACTGATCGCACATATAACAATGCACCTCGTCATGTTCAAGGAATTAGTCAATTTGGGAAGTCCGGGACGTTCTGGTAAATTTTACTAAATTCTGTATGAATAAAAAAAATACAATTTATATCAAATTTTATAATAAGCTAAATTTGCAATTTGACAAGATATCAACAAAAGTACAACAAAAATAATCACTCACTAACGATAGTGCTATCGGGTAGGTACCTGTAAGCATAGCATGCTTCAAGTGACCCCTAACAATTACTAATAGTAAAAACCAAAGCAAACCTAACAAACAAAATCTACAACACAAACATGCACAACACAAAAAGGTGGCTGGCCAACTTCCTAGCAGGCAGATGTGCACATGTATCTTTTGCCGGTCAGTCATCTAAAATCAGAAACTTTCCAAACGGAGTCCCACAAGGATCCGTCCTATCGCCCGCACTCTTCAATCTGTACATGCACGATATAACTACACCCAATACGCCCCAAATAAACTTAGCCTCCTATGCAGATGACATAACACTCACATGCACACACCATGACCCAAAAAGAGCAACAGATCTCCTTCAACCCTATCTCAACACACTACATGGCTGGTGCACTACAAACAGACTTAATCTAGCCCCAGCCAAATCCACCGCAACCCTGCTCACAAGTTGGACAGGAGAACACGAATACATCCCTCAACTCACAATAAACAACACACCCCTAACACATACACACACACCCAAAATCCTAGGAGTAACATATAATACTCATATGACATTCAAACAGCACACCACAAACATTAAAAAGAAACTGACACCCAGACTTAACGCCCTCAGGTCACTTGCTCACACAAAATTTGGACACAACAAAGAAACTACCACCACAGTATATAAACAATACATAAGATCAGTGATGGAATACGCAAGCCCAGCCTGGGCTTCTAACCTAGCTGAAACACATCATAAGACCTTACAGACTATTCAAAACAAAGCCCTGAAGATCATTACAGGCTGCACAGCTACTGCACCCACAGATCACCTACATCAAGAAACCAAAATCCTCAAAGTCAAAGACCATCTGGACATGAGAGGCACTCAATTCCTGGCAGCAGCCTCCACGAACCAAGACCACCCACTAAATTACATGGCAACACACCCACAGACACCAAGAAATATCAAAACAACACCCAGCACACGGTATCACACACAATTATTGTCCTCTCTCCCTCCCTGCCCACCCCGAACCAACTTCCAGAAGCACATCCATACTCATATCTCTCACCGATCCATCCACTCACTCACAGACAACACGCAGCTGCATGCACGACCTCACGAAATCCATCCTTCCGAATCCTCCCTTCCTCGCGAGGACAGAGTCCACCTGGCCAGGCTGAGATGCAGACACCATCCAGCTCTCCTGAGCTATCAGAAGAGACTGGATGACTCCGTTGTCGACGCCTGCCCGGGATGTAACACAGCACCCCATACCATTAAACACATCATAGAAGACTGCATTTCACACAACCACTTACGCCAACAACACAATCTACACTCAATGAGAGCTCTGTGGGAAAGCCCGATCATGGCCATGGCCTTTCTCAGGGACTCTGGGCTGTTCGGCCAGGCAGCTTAGGGAACAACAACAACAACCAAAGCAAACTCCATTAAACTAACTTTATTGAAGGCGGTAGATTGTTGGCCAGCCTAGCAACAACAACAACTTGTAGCCACACTTGCAGACGACACGTGTGTTGTTATTGTTCAACTAAAGATCGGCGGTATCGTTTTAGTGTCAAATAAATGGCATTTCATAGTACCAATGGACTTAATTGGATAGGTTGTTTTATTACTTACCAGTAATGCTTAGTGTTGAGTAGTCATCACTAGGGAGTTACGAGCACTATGAGGTCCGAAAATCGAGTGGAATAAGCGAATGTAACCACCAATCAGAGCACTGGTAGACGGAAAATGGCTCCATCAGCCGCCTTTAAAAATTTGGACCATTGGGATTTTCGGACTATCCGTGTTTGGATTACAGGACTTTTACTGTATACTGTATAGGGGTATGGGGGGTGGGGGTCTGTCTGACCATTAACGAAAGGCACCGATTGATTATAAATGCGTGGATGAACGAATGAAGGATTTTGTGCTATATGCTAAGGTATATAGGGGTATGGGGTGGGGTGGGGTGGGGTGGGGTGGGGTGGGGTGGGGTGGGGTGGGGTGGGGGGGGGGGGTCTGCCTGACCATTATGTAGTAGTAGCCAATATTAGGATGCAGAAGTGGATGAAGAGAGCTAGAGGGGCAGGAGGGAGGTGGAGTGGTGAAGAGGGTGGAGGGATTACAGGAGGAGGAGATCAGGGAAGAGTTTAAGCGAGCAGTAGAAAGACGATTAGGCCTAGGTAGGTTTGACTTGGAGGAAGTGGAAAAGGTGAGCAGTGTTTAAGGAAGAGATGTGTGCAGTATGTGAGGAGGCATGTGGAGTTAGGAGAAGAGGGAGGGGAGTGAAGGGTAAGCTTTCAACCAAAATATTCCTATAGTGTAAATGATAAATACATACCAGAGATTAAGTACGTAGATACTGTACATAAATGTCTTGTGGCACCCGCATGTGATAAATCGTACAAGTGTGATGCAGCAAAATTAGATATGATAACTATTCCAATTTTTACTGATGTATACAGATACCGTATGTTTCTATATTCACAAACATCAAGTGAGACTACCAGTACCGGAATTAAAAGATTTGTTTTCCGAAGTGTGCAGATAAATTCAAGAAACCGTATCAAAGATTTTTTCAGGCGTGATATACGGTACGTGAAATAAATGATGTGCCTTTGCTACGTCTACTGTATGACCCACCTTGACCTTGAGCGGCTGCGGGAGTTAGAGCGAGACCTGCTGAGAGAGACACCACTGACAACAATCGCTTCACATGCTTCAGTTACGTATGCCATAGAGACAAAATTGATAAAAGTTTACCAAAGTATTTTGGTAACCTCTACGACTGCCGAAAAGCTTTCGTAAATAAAACACAATTACCCCTATTGGGCAAACGGCGTACTCTGTATGTACAGACACTAGTAAAAATTCATTCACCATTATGTGTCTCAATATGAAAAAAAATTGGGATTTATGAATGAAATCTACATAAAATTTATATAAATAGAATACTAGTTAACTATTCAATATATAGTCAATTATAGTACACCCATATATTAATGTCTATAATTCTACATATTTACAAAATTAACAAAACTAAAAAATACAGTAAACTTCCGTTAATCCGAAGGGCAGCGGACCGGCCCTCGTTCGGATTAGTGGATTTTTCGGATTATCGGACTTTACCCCTATGAACCTGTGGCCTGACGAAAACATTGAGGCATTAGGCCACCCAAATGACACAATGGTGCACACATATCGGCTCATATGTTCATGAAATCACTTCAAAAGTTTACCATTGTCATTGTAGCCTATTACCTACTTCAAAACATTCAGATTAATGGTCAAAGGAATCTGCTGATATAAACGTAAACACCTTCTTCTTCTTATTGTCACATGTCCGCTTCGTCTACTAGCGAGTTTGTCTCAAGCTCTTGAAAGCACCCTTGGGACGCTCCGATCACTATAAATAGTAGCGTATCGGAGCGTCCAAAGGTGCGTTTTCAAGCGCAAGACTGAATGCGCTTGCAGACGATGCGGTGCAAGCCAGTAGCGCATCGGAGCGTCCCAAGAATGCGTTCAAGAGCAAAACAAACGCTCTAGCAGACGATGTGGTGTTTACGTTTATATCAGTAGCTTCCTTTGACCATTAATCTGAATGTAGGTAATAGGCTACAATGACAATGGTAAACTTTTAAAGTGAATTCATGAACATATGATATGTGTGTGCTCCATTATGTGTCATTTGAGTGGACTAATGCCTCAAAAAGGGGACTTTGGGACTTCTTGAAATTCGGACCATCGGGTGAATTCGGATTTGGCCTCAAATTGAAAAATTCGGACTATTGGGAGATTCGAATCATCGGTCGTCGGATTAAAGGACTTTTACTGTACATATAAAAAGATCTAGTCCTAAATAGTTTTATAAGCGATTGTCTAAGTTGGCTTACACAATTGGTTAACTTTAACCCTTGTCTAGCGGGGGGTCTGTGGCCGTTTTGGGCCTTTTCAGGCCATTCTGACTGCTATATCAACCATCAGCATGAAAGGAGCTGTATTGTGCCGAAAACTAGGCGGAAATCGCTACACAATGACACCACATACAGCTACGTAGCACTCGTGGAGCCCTGACAGTGTTACCTCAAAGATGGAAGTTTAGCTGATTTTGCTACATTGTTCACTTTTCGCTAACTATTGGTCACACTGTCATCCACCCGTGCGGTGGGGGAACTGGAGTTAGTGTGGGCCGGGAGGCCACAGATGTCGGACGTATGGTTCATTACTGTTCCACCCATTTTCACTCGATCTTCACCCATTTTTCACCCGTTTTCTCCCAGTTTCTTTCACTCGACTTAAGTCGAGCGCCGCTAGTAAAGGGTCAAAGCATGATGATAAAGGTATACAGTAGAGATATACATACATAAAATTACAAGACTGAGTGCTCCACACATACGTGCAGTTTCAGTCTCGTCCTAATGGCGGCGTTCCAGGCAACCCTGTTAACCCGGCAAGTGCGGGAAGACTCTTAAGAGTTTCCCCGGGCGACTGCGGGAAGACTCTTAAGATCCTGGGCCTAAAAAAATCCATTTAAAACACCCCAAAAAAACTTGAACCCTTTTATTTTTGTATTTTTTTTTTTTTTGCCCCTGGGCCATGCCAAATATCACTCTTCCACAACCCCTCCTCCCCCCCTTCCTTCAATTATCACCTATTTTCCCTGTTATTCCCTTATTCTGTGGTCTATTTTCGTGCTAACATTAGCGAGTTGCAAGCAGGGCGTTGTCATCAGCGTTACCAAGCGTGGGAAAGAGCGAGAGAGAGAGAGTATTGCGCAACAGTGTCTCTCCAGCCGTCTGGCAGGCTGGCTGGCTGGCAGCCTCAGCCATAATTATGTTATGTAACTCCCGGCCTCTATCGCTGATTTTGACCATCCAAACGCTGTTTCCACTTGTTTTATTGTTGTAACTGGTTAATATCTTCATATTAATGGTAAAATAGGCGCATATGAATAAGTATTAACGATATTTATGGTAAAATAACGATGTTAGTGATTGGAACAGCTCAAATACGTGCGCACAGGGGTGTGGTGTCTCATACCCCCCATGCGCAGCCGAGAGGTTAAGGGATGCTTCACTTGTCAAGTTTTTGGATTTGAGATCGGAACATATAGTCCGATCCCAGGTCTTCCTCGGTCCACCCCTTGGTGCAGCTCCCTCCACAATCACACCCTTGCATCTTTTCACCCAATTTTGTTCATCCATTCTCTCCACATGTCCATACCATCCCAGTCTACTTTTACGCATCTCCTAGCTAATACACTTTATACCTAAAAGTCTCCTCAGCTTATCATTTGTTAGTCCATCCTGCAGACTGGCCCCACACATCCATCTCACCATTCTCATCTCAATGTTCCATTCTGTTGACATCCTCTACTTTAACGGCCCATGTTTCTGCGGCATACGTCATTGCACTTCTAACACATGAGGCATACACCTTTCCCTTCAGGGGGAGAGGCATTCTTTTCATGGTCAGAATTGGCAGCAGTTCTCTGAACTTCCCCCAGCCACATCTAATTCTAGCGACAGTGGCAGCCTCGGCCCCACCACCGGCAGAGATGGTATCTCCTAGGTAACAAAACTTGTCCACCAGCTCCAATGACTCATTTCCAAAATTCACAGCCACAGGCTCATTATTTAACAAAAGCTCACCTTTGCACACTACACACTCACATTTCTCTATTTCTGACTTATCTTTCGGCAGGGGTACTTTTATTCTACTACAGAGCTTACTCCCATGGTGCAACCAACATCGACAGATGCTACATCGAATCGAGTTAGCGCCCACACCCTTTCCACACACTGCACATGGGTATGCACCGCTCTTTTCCACATTGCCTCGTCTCAATCTACAATGCATAACCTTGGTTTTGTTAATATTGACTCTTAAACCCTTGCTCGCCATGCCCTCTCTCCATCTTCTGAATTTGGCCTCAGCATCTTGCACATTGTCAGCTATTAGGACTAAATCGTCTGCATAAAACAGTTCCCACGGGAGTCCGGATCTAAAAACTCTAGACAGTGCCTCTAGGACAATAATAAAGAGGAGGGGGCTTGACACTGAACCCTGATGAACTCCAACACGGACTGTGAACTCATCACTCAGTACACCTTTCACCCTCACCGCAGTTCACGAATCCTCATACATCTTCATTATCACACGCACCAGCCACTCTCCGCACCGAGTTTCCTCATAGCCCACTGCACAACATCTCTAGGCACCCTGTAAAGGCCTTCTCCAGGTCTACAAACACAAAGTAAAGATCCCTGCCTTTTAGTGATGATGATGATTCTCGGCCGCGCTCCATCGCTTTCACGACGCTCGTCGTGTAAGTATCTTTCCTGTATCTGCCTGACTATGAAGAGAGCATCGGTTGTACCATGTCATGGCATAAAACCAAACTGCATATCATCAGTAGGGTGGTCAGTATGGAAGTGAAGAAGTCCTTGCATGACAGTGTGGTAATCCCGACACTGACTTATGGAAGCGAAGAATAAGCGTTTGAGAAGAGACTCGGACCAAGAGTGAGAGGGGTGGAAATGAGTTACTTGAGAAGAGTGTGCTGAGTTACATGGAGGGATAGAGAGACGAATGAGAAAGTAAGAAGGTGGTGTGGTGTGGAGGTAGATGTGCTGGAAAGTGTGAAAAGGAACACCTTGAGATGGGTCGGCCATATGGAACGTATGGGAAGCGAGAGAATGACTAAGAAGGTGTACGAGAGCGAGGTGGAGGGACAGAGAGGGAGAGGTGGAAGGATGGTATTGAGGAAGTATATGGATGAAGGCGGTGCTGGTTGGGAGGAGGGGCGTCCACTGACTGGGGACAGAGGTGCATGGGGGCGGTTCGTTCGTGGCCAATCCTTCGGGGATCACGGCGTCAGGCAATAGATATAGATATCATCAATGGAGATGCTTTGCCTGATCAAACCCTGAAAGACTCTCTCACAGACCTACATGATTTGGTCAAGAATTTTCAGGCCCCTATAATTACCTCTATCTAGTGCATCCCCTTTTCCTTTGTATATATTTACTATTACACTTGTGTGCCAATCCTCGGGGATTTTCTCATCTTTAACCCTCCAGCCTCGGCTATGTATACTATAAATATTCCCCGAAACCCGGGGGATTTTGCCGAAAAAACTTCTTGCCTAGGCTACCGTATCTTTGTTATTTTGACTGCTTCCGCATTCCCGCGCATCCCCAAGCGTATATGTGTTTCGTACCTGTAGAAGGGCGTTGAGTAGAGCTCTCTAAGTCAACTGGTTCAGTTGTGATGATGATTTCCGTAGAGAGAACTTTGTGGCGATGTCAGCCATATGAGCCACTTTTCACTACTAAAACAATAACATACAGTCACACACAAACAAACGACGCCTCTCCTTCTTGTGTTCGGAGGTGCGTGGCGTCTGGCATACCGGCTGTGTTTATATGCGTCGGACGGACGGCTTTCAAAACAAGCTTACAGGCTTTCAAGCTGCCGGAGCCTCAGAGCCCTTCCGGGGTCCGCGGGCCGCGTTTGTTATGGGTGCCTCAGAGCCCAACCGAGTCTGATGGGTTAATAATGGTGTTTATCAACTCAGTGACTAAGTTGACACCAGTCTCCCCTGAAGCTTTTATCATCTCAGCGATAATGTCAGAGCAACCTGGAGTTTTACCGTCCTTCATTTTATTGATTGTGTCGCTCACTACAGCTGGTGCTATCAAAGGAGGAGGTCCAGATATTGGTTTTTCGATACTAAGCTGTTCCTTATCCCATTCAAACTCTACAATTAGCAATCGTTCATAGTGTGCCTTCCATGCTTATCTGATTTCATTTTCTGCATAAACAATCTTCCCATTATCGTTTCTAACACACTGTTCACCTATAATATCCCTACTGTCATTTTGAACTCGCCTAGCTAGGTTGAAGATCCCATTGGGATTGTCAGTGTTACACACTTGTTCGAGGACCAGGTCCTTAATGCCTTTTTTAGCATTGTAAATAACTCTTTTGGCAGTAAGTTTAGCTGCCTGGTATTCCTCTTTGCTGCCTCCCTTCTTCCATGCTTTGTAGCATCTCCTTTTCTCTTTCACAGCATGTTCTACCTCATCGTTCCACCACCAGGAGATCTTATTCCTGGGGTGACCCTTTGTTTTCCCACAGACTTTGTCAGTGGCAGCAAGAAGGCTATGCTTAAGAAAGTTCCATTGACTATTTACATCGTTAGGCCTAGCTTCCTTATTTCTATTAATTTCCTCCAGTTCACTATGAAACCTATCCCTAACTTCCTTGTTCTTCAGCAGCCACACTTTCCTTTTGGGCATGTATACCTTCTTAAGCTTAGGATCCCTGTATAAGCTCATGTCACACACAAGTAGCTTATGCTGGGGGATACATTCTTCGCTCGGGATGACCTTTACATCCCGAACTAGTTTCCAGTCTTTCCTGTTAAGCAAGAAGTAATCTATCTGGCTACTGGAGACCCCAGAGTTATATGTGACCAGATGGCTCTGTCTTTTCTTGAACTTCGTGTTACACACAACCATGTTGAGTGCAACGCAGGACTCCAGTATATATTAGATTCGCCTTCCAGATTCCTCCTTCCGTAACCATTTCCTCCATGTACTCCCTCGTATCCATCTGCAGATGCTCCCACATGACCATTCAGGTCCCCTCCCAGGATTGTTATTTCATTCTCCGAGAGGCCCGAAATGACACTGACGGTCATTCCAGAAGTCCTCTTTTATCTCTTTCTGTAGGCCAGCCTGTGGGGTATATGCAGATATCACATTCAGAATTCTTTCATCAACTTTCAACTTCAAAACAATAAGCCTTTCACTAACTCTCGTAATCTGAAGCACACTTTCCGCCAGCTCTTCAACCACCATTCCAATTAATACGGTACGGAGATAATAATGGTGTTAAAGAAATTACAAATTACTTAACAGAATCTAACCACATAATAGAACGGAAAGACAGTGTGAAAGACCTTGGGGTATTAATGTCTGAAAATATGGGTTTCAAAGTACATAACCAGGTCAAAGTGGCGGCTGCGAAACGTCTAACGGGTTGGATTCTGCGTACTTTTATAACACGCGGTGAATTGCCTATGATAACGCTCTTCAAATCTCTAGTGCTACCGCGGCTTGAATACTGTAGCGTATTAACATCCCCATACAAAGCAGGTGAAATAAATGACGTAGAGAGTGTACAAAGAAATTTCACTTCGCATATAAGTTCGATAAAACATCTACACTATTGGGAGCGTTTAAGAGCACTGAATCTGTACTTACTGGAACGTAGAAGAGAACGTTACCTAATAATATACACGTGGAAAATCGCAGAGGATTTAGTACCAAACCTACATACTCCGATAGTCATGAAATTCAGTGATAGGAGAGGCTGGGAATGCGAAATCCCCCGGATGAATAACAGGGGTGCTATGGGCTCTCTGCGAGAGGGCTGGTTATCACACAGAGGCCCATGTCTCTTCAACAAACTCCCACGGCGAGTAAGAGACATGAGCGACATCTCGTTAGACAACTTCAAGAGAGCCCTAGATGTCGAACTGCAAAAAGTGCCAGACGAGCCCATCCTCGCAAGGGAGCGAGCTGTCGCTTCAAACAGTCTACTGCACCAAATCACCACCCATAACGAGGGGCGTCGCGCTCCTTGGTGCCGCTAGAAGAGCGGCGAACACATCCAAAGGTATCCAAAGGTAAGATAAGGTACCAGAACACCCACTCCTCCTATTGCGTTAACAGTCTCAACCCCCTTCCAGTAGATCCTATATCTTTTCTTTCTTCCAACAATCCACTGTACCCCATGCCCTTTCCAGAGTGTTTCCTGGGCACAGCAGATGTCCACTCCCCTCCTCTGACGTATCTCAGCCACTTCATTTGCACGCAGATTCAAACTACAGTATAATCCCTTATAACCGTATTTCGTACTACCGAAAATCTCAGTCAACCGTACATAATCATCCTATTTTCCTAAACTCTAATAACCGCAGAAATTCGGGATCCAACCGTAATTTCAAACAGACCGCTCTCCCGTTCGTGTGGGGCGGCAATTTTACGGCCCAACCGCAAGGTGTCGCACCGCGCAGCCTCCCGCCTCCCTGTGTTGTTTCGGCGTCATTGTATCTCACCATTGTCCGTAAAATTTGCTCGTGACGCTCCGTGTTTATCGCTGTGAATCGCCTATCATCTACGCTATGGTGCCTCCGAAATCATCTAAATCAACGCCTAGTATACTCAAGATGTCGACAGGATCTTCAAACAAGAGGAAAAGGGTTGTACTCACCATTAAACAGAAGATAGAAATATGTCACAAGATGGATGCGGGAACCAGTAGGACGACATTGATGCGCCTGTATAATTGCGGTTCTACAACTCTTTATGATATAAGGAAACAAAAGGACAAGTTGCTGAGCTTTGTGGCCAATTCCGACGTTAAGAAGACCTTGGAGAAGCGGCATACAATACGAGAAGCTTGACAAAGTGTTTTACGAGTGGTTTTTGGTAAAGCGAGCCGAAGGATGCCCTACGAGTGGTCCAATAATCATTGAAAAAGCAAGAGATTATCATGAAAAGATGGGCATAAAAGAAGAGTGTGGCTTTAGTGATGGCTGGCTAGTGAAAGTGGATGACAAAAACCATTTGCTGATATGGATAGTGGAATAGGCCTACTGGGGAAACCACTGAAAAAAAACGAACCAACATGCCTACCTCTGTTGGTGGTTTGGAAATGGCAAAACCCTGGATTACAGCACTACCTCTGCATCACCCTGGATTACAGCACTACCTCTGCATCACCCTGGATTACAGCACTACCTCTGCATCACCCTGGATTACAGCACTACCTCTGCATCAATCTTCAATGGTGAGTTAAACACTTTATTTTGTGTATATTCATTGATTATTTAATGTAGGCTAGGCCTACTAGAGATTTGTTTAGCTTGCCTGCCATGCTCTTCTATGTTAGTAAACATTTAATGGTTAGTTAAACTTTGGACTTCCTAGGCATCCTAGAAGCCTAGAGGCCTAACTCCTAATAAATAAATAGGCCTAGGCTAGGCCTAGTAAAAAAAATAAAAATAGGCCTAGGCCCTAGGCCTAATTTTCGAATATCCGAAATATTCGTATTTCCGAAATGTCCTGAGATTCGTGATTTTCGGATATAAGGGATTATACTGTACCAACATTCACACTAGCAAGTCTGAGATTGTGGGCGGCACTTGTCCTTATCCTGTGCGGTTTTGGACGAATAAACTGTGCTTCCGTGCCTAGGCAAACTCTTCCGTCTCTGTCTCTCCTCTAACGTCTTTCCTTTTTGCTGGAAGTTTGCTCTCATTCAATCTGTCCCAAAGAAGGGTGACCGCTCTCAACCCTACAACTATCGTCCAATTGCACTCATTTCTTGCATCTCTAATAAAGTTTTTTAAATTATTCTTGCCTCAAAATTTCTTAAGCATTTATCTTCCCATAACCTACTCTCAGACCGCCAGTATGGCTTTCTTAACCCTTCCTCCCCGGTTGTCATTTTAAAATGACACCGCGGCAGATGGCCAGGAGCCCGGGTGTCATTTTAAAATCCGTAAGCTTGAAAGCCTATTAAGCTTGGTTTGATAGCCGTGCGTCGAACCGTATGTAAACAAAGCCTGTCGGAGTGCACCTTCGAAATCAAGAAGGAGAAGTCCGACTTTTGTTGTTATGGTTTTGGAGAACAAGATTAGTTGTTATTATTGTGAGATATCAGTTGCTCCTGAGAGACCTTTCTGGTTTTGGTGTACAGGGAGATGCACTCTTGATTCTTCAGTCATATATTACCGATCGCAGTCAATGTGTTGTCATTGGTGGCTCTATGTCAGAACCATCATCGCTAAAGTTCGGGGTGCCTCAGAGATCAGTTCTTGGCCCTGTGTTGTTTATTATCTATGCCTCTAGTCTTTCATCGCTACTGGATGCACATGGTGTTAAGTATCATTTCTATGCAGATGATTTACAGTTGTATATTGAAATTAATAATATCAATGAGGTAAAGAATAAATTTTCATCACTCTTGTCAGACTTGAAGATCTGGATGACTAGAAGGAAGCTCAAATTGAATGACAAGACGGAGATTATAGTCATAAATGGTAATTTGAGAAATAGTGTCCATGAAGATTTTGGATGTCTAGAATTCGGTGAATCACAGCTCCAACCTTTGGAATCAGTGAAAAACTTGGGCGTTGTATTCGACAAAAATCTGAACTTTAAGAATCATATAAATAGTGTCGTGAAGAGTTGTCACCTTTACATTCGTAACCTTTATGCCATAAGGAAGTTCTTGAGCAAGGAATCTCTTTTGACCCTCATTCATTCATTTGTTATATCTAGAATTGATTACTGTAATTCATTGTTCATTGGTCTACCAAATGTTACTTTGAAGAAACTCCAGTCTGTTCTTAATAGGTGTGCTAGACTAATATTTTCACTTCCACCCAGAACACCCACCATATATTATCTAATAGATCTACACTGGCTTCCCATCAAGGCCAGAATAGAGTTTACAGTGTGTCTACTGACATTTGAGGTGCTGAGGTTTGGTGACCCTAAGTATTTGTTGGATCTTCTATTTCCAACACATAATGAGTCAAATGTGAATTTACGTAGTGGTGATGACCCATATCGCCTTTATGAGCCCAGAGCCATTGGGGAACGTGCTTTTGCTGCTAGATCCTTTTCTTATGTTGCCCCACGTCTATTCAATCGACTTCCTGTGTCACTTAAGCAGTTGAATTGTGTTAACGCTTTTAAGAAACAACTGAAGTCGCACATATTTCTGAGGGCTTATGATATTGGGGAGCATAGAGTTACTGATGACTATAAGCTCTAAAAAAAAAAAAAAATTTGGTTTTGTTTTTTTAAATGGAAAAATTTAAGTTAATGTGAGCGCTCGTGAATCAATTTGGAGAATTGGCGCTCGAACAAATAAAATACCAGCATATTATTATTATTATTATTATTATTATATTGCTAAAATCGCGGAAAAATGTGCTCCACGGAAATTATCATCACAACTGAACCAGTTGACCTATAGAACTCTACTTAACGCCAGTCTACAGATACGAAACACGGCTACGTTTTGAGATGCGTGTGAATTCTCTAGCAGTTAAAATAACAAAGATAGGGCTAGCCTATTACAAAGTTTTTCGGCCAGATCGCCCGGAGAAGGAGTCTAGACACTGGTGACATACCAGATAGCTTGAAAAACGCAATAATTGACCCACTGCATAAAGGAGGGAGTAAAGCACTACCAAAAAACTACCGCCCGGTAGCTCTAACCTTTCACATCATTAAAGTTTTCGAGCGAGTCCTGCGAAGCAAAATTTCAACATTCATGGAGACAAATGAACTACACAACACCGGTCAACATGGGTTCAGAGCGGGAAGATCATGTCTCTCACAACTTTTGGAACACTACGACAAAATTCTTAAAGCGCTAGAAGAAAAGAAAAACGTGGATGTCATTTACACCGATTTTGCTAAGGCATTTGATAAATGTGACCATGGTATAATAGCCCAAAGGTATAACTGGGAAAATCGGACGGTGGATATACAATTTCCTCGTAAACCGAAAACAATCGGTAGCAGTAAACCAAGTCACTTCTGAGCCTTCGGATGTCAAAAGCTCAGTGCCCCAAGGAACAGTGCTAGCGCCCCTTCTGTTCCTCATACTAATTTGCGACATAGATACCAACACCAGACACAGTACGGTGTCGTCTTTTGCTGATGACACAAAATTAAGCAAGATAGTAAACACACAAGAGGACACGGGCCGACTGCAGGAAGACATGAATGTAGTGTTCCAGTGGACCAGGGAAAACAACATGCAATTCAATGAGGAAAAATTCCAATTAATACGGTACGGAGATAATAATGGTGTTAAAGAAATTACAAATTACTTAACAGAATCTAACCACATAATAGAACGGAAAGACAGTGTGAAAGACCTTGGGGTATTAATCTCTGAAAATATGGGTTTCAAAGTACAAAACCAGGTCAAAGTGGCGGCTGCGAAACGTCTAACGGGTTGGATTCTGCATACTTTTAAAACACGCGGTGAATTGCCTATGATAACGCTCTTCAAATCTCTAGTGCTACCGCGGCTTGAATACTGTAGCGTATTAACATCCCCATACAAAGCAGGTGAAATAAATGACGTAGAGAGTGTACAAAGAAATTTCACTTCGCATATAAGTTCGATAAAACATCTACACTATTGGAAGCGTTTAAGAGCACTGAATCTGTACTCACTGGAACGTAGAAGAGAACGTTACCTAATAATATACACATGGAAAATCGCAGAGGATTTAGTACCAAACCTACATACTCCGATAGTCATGAAATTCAGTGATAGGAGAGGCTGGGAATGCGAAATCCCCCGGATGAATAACAGGGGTGCTATGGGCTCTCTGCGAGAGGGCTCCCACGGCGAGTAAGAGACATGAGGGACATCTCGTTAGACAACTTCAAGAGAGCCCTAGATGTCGAACTTCAAAAAGTGCCAGACGAGGCCATCCTCGCAAGGGAGCAAGCTGTCGCTTCAAACAGTCTACTGCACCAAATCACCACCCATAACGAGGGGCGTCGCGCTCCTTGGTGCCGCTAGAGGAGCGGCGAACACATCCAAAGGTAAGGCATCCAAAGGTAAGGATCTCAATAATGTCCTTAGGATGGCGAGCCCGGGCAAGAAGGGTTAAGGGCCGCTCTACTGGTGATCTTCTTTCTTATCTTACTAACTCTTGATCATCCTCCATTCGGGACTTCGGTGAGACTTTTTCTGTTGCGCTAGACATATCGAAGGCCTTCAACAGAATCTGGCACAAATCCCTTATTTCTAAACTACCCTCCTACGGTTTCTAGCCCTCCATCTGTGCATTTGTCTCTAATTTCCTTTCCGGCCGTTCCATAGCTGCGGTTCTGGACGGCCACCGTTCACTTCAACCTATCAACTCCGGTGTTCCTCAGGGTTCTTTCCTATCTCCAATTCTCTTCCCATTATTCAAAAATGACCTTCTCAACTGCACCTCCAGCCCCATTCACTCATATGTGGACAACTCTACATTACACTCTTCAACTAGCCATCCACAAAAATATTCACAGCAGGAACTCCGAAACTTACGTAAGGAGGCCATAAAACACGTATCTTCTGATCTCTCTACTATCTATAATTGGGATAGAGAAAACCTTGTTACTTTCAATGCTTCCAAAACTAAATTTCTCCATCTGTCTACTCGTCGCCCCCTTCCAGAAAAAAATTACCTGCTCTTCAACAACATACAAATTAACCCTCATCTTCTCAAAATATTCTTGGTGCCTCTTTTTCTTCTGATCTCTCTTGGAAAGATCATATCACTGTAGCTAAAACAGCTTCCCAGAAGCTGGGTGTGCACAACCGACTCCAGGGGTTCTTTACCCCTGTGCAGCTACTTGCTCTGTACAGGGGCACAGTGCATCCATGTATTGAGTATTGTTCACATGTGTGGGGGGGGATCTTCTAACACAGCACTTATAGACAAAGTAGAAAGGCAAGCCTTCTGTCTCATTAACTCGCCAATTCTCTGCAGTATCTCTCTCTTCGCCGCAATGTTGCATCTCTCACAATTCTACTGCTATTACAATAATCTTGTTCTTCAGAGCTCTCTCAGTGTACACCACCCCCTCTTCATAGAGCATGTAGCACCCGTCTTGCAACACAGCCCGTAGCCTAGTAGGTAGAGCTCTCGTCTCACACACAAGGGGTCGGGGGTTCAATCCCCGGCCGGGCGGAGACAAATTGGGCTTGTCTCCTTTCATGTGTTAGCCTCAGTTCACCTAGCTGTAAATAGGTACCTGGAATAAGTGGACGACGTTGGGACGTCCCATCTGGGGTTGGCAAAAATGGTACAAGGCGAGATGGGTATCATATGGTTCACCTAAGCTGATGGCTACCTAAGCCTTCGGGCGAGACGGTACCGTCTATAGTGAGAATGGTACCATACAGATCCACCCTAAGCCTTCGTTTCCGATGTCGCCAATTGGCTAAAATACAGACTACACACACATCCACAGCCATTCCAACAGTACATAAAACACTTAACATGCATTTCACGCAATACATTCCCAGTTAAGGAGGCGCGATAATAATGAGCTTAGCTCGCATTGCGTGGATTCCCCTTGACGAACAAGTAACTGAGTAACAACCCCACCCCTACTCTGTGCAACTCTCCAATCCAAGAGTAAAACATTATTCTAAGTCTTTCTTCTATTCAACAGCTGAGCTCTGGAACTCTCCCAGAATCAGTCTTTCCTACTTCCTATGACTTAAATTGCTTCAAACTCTGTGTGTCCAGGCATTTTGGCTCGAACGTCCCTTGATTTTGGCTCTGCCACTCTTACAACTCTGGGGGAGGCACTTGCTATAGGCAGTTCTGCCTTTAATCTCCTTCACTCACAAAAAAAAATAAAAAATAAAAAAAATGCAGTACAGTAAGGCTGTTTATCCGGCTTCTGAACATCCGGTACAATACTTTCAAATAGCAAGCAAATATCACCAGGGAATTTATCAAATAATAAACAAATAATAAGCAAAATAGTGGATAACCGACATACGCTTAATTAAAATACGCGAATCGGAACATGCACATTGACACCAAAATTCCCCTAAATTTGTCATGCAAACGTGCAAACGAATACCAAATTTATATATTTTTTTTAGCCATTTTTTGCCCCCACCATGCAAATTATTTATTTGTGTAACTAGTATTGTATCCTACCTCCCTTATTTATGAACAGGATTAATTGTTGTCAGGGTGTCAAACCGCAACAATTATGTTTGAAGCTTTAAATTATTAGGAGAAGGAATGCAAGAAAAGGAACGTAAAATAACATTGTGTTGGCCATTTTAGCACTTCTAAAGACATAATTGGAACTATAAACCCTAAATTTATCTTGACATATACAATAATATAGACTAAAAATAATGAACTTGTCTTTCGTTTGACACCCTGATTGTTGTTACGGTTCTTTATAATCTTACCTTTGGATACCTTTGGATGTGTTCGCCGCTCCTCTAGCGGCACCAAGGAGCGCGACGCCCCTCGTTATGGGTGGTGATTTGGTGCAGTAGACTGTTTGAAGCGACAGCTCGCTCCCTTGCGAGGATGGGCTCGTCTGGCACTTTTTGCAGTTCGACATCTAGGGCTCTCTTGAAGTTGTCTAACGAGATGTCCCTCATGTCTCTTACTCGCCGTGGGAGTTTGTTGAAGAGACATGGGCCTCTGTGTGATAACCAGCCCTCTCGCAGAGAGCCCATAGCACCCCTGTTATTCATCCGGGGGATTTCGCATTCCCAGCCTCTCCTATCACTGAATTTCATGACTATCGGAGTATGTAGGTTTGGTACTAAACCCTCTGCGATTTTCCATGTGTATATTATTAGGTAACGTTCTCTTCTACGTTCCAGTGAGTACAGATTCAGTGCTCTTAAACGCTCCCAATAGTGTAGATGTTTTATCGAACTTATATGCGAAGTGAAATTTCTTTGTACACTCTCTACGTCATTTATTTCACCTGCTTTGTATGGGGATGTTAATACGCTACAGTATTCAAGCCGCGGTAGCACTAGAGATTTGAAGAGCGTTATCATAGGCAATTCACCGCGTGTTTTAAAAGTACGCAGAATCCAACCCGTTAGACGTTTCGCAGCCGCCACTTTGACCTGGTTATGTACTTTGAAACCCATATTTTCAGACATTAATACCCCAAGGTCTTTCACACTGTCTTTCCGTTCTATTATGTGGTTAGATTCTGTTAAGTAATTTGTAATTTCTTTAACACCATTATTATCTCCGTACCGTATTAATTGGAATTTTTCCTCATTGAATTGCATGTTGTTTTCCCTGGTCCACTGGAACACTACATTCATGTCTTCTGTGGATAATTTCTAATGCAATGGAATTAAAAAATTAATATCACACCAAAATGACAAAGAAATAATAAAATATATTCAAAGATGTATTCACTCACACATGGGCATGACACGCCACTGTGGGAAAAAATTGCCAGGTCAGTGGGGTGAGGGGGATTTTTTTTTCTATGGTGGCAGCTACGCCCATAATTATGAGAGTGAAAAACATTGGGGATTTTTTTGCTTTTACTTTTTGTCATTTTATTTAGTTATGTGTCGATCTTTCTCTAGTGCAGTTTTAAGTGGTTTTAAATCAGTTTTAAGAGTGGATCCTTTCATTATGATGCCCGGGCAAACGGTGAATACATTTGGTAGATATTATTACTGTAGTCATATATTGTCAATATTGATTCATTATTGAGATTTGTATATTATTGTATTCGATAGGAATCAATATTAACTATATATGACTACAGTAATAATATCTACCAAAATAATTAAAATGTACTAGCGGTCTCTGACTGTTGTTGTTGTCGTTCCCTAAGTTGCCGTACATCGAGAACTCGTGATCGTATTCTTGTAAGGTTGTGAACTTAGATTTAATTGAATTGGGGATAATACAGCTTGTAGATGGTGTTGGTGGCATAAACTGTATTGAAAAGAGGGACTTTGTGGAGGGGATGTATTATAGAGAAAAATGTAGGGATAATAATAAGCGCAGCATTTAAGTATCTGGGCAGTGTGTTGAGTAAAGATGGGACTATGGATGAAGAGGTGCGGGAGAGGGTACAACAGGGGAAGAGGGTTGTAGGAACGCTAAAAGCAGTAACAAGAAATAGGGTGGTCAGTATGGAAGTGAAGAAGTCCTTGCATGACAGTGTGGTAATCCCGACACTGACTTACGGAAGCGAAGCATGGACGTTGGTTGAGAGACTCAGACCAAGAGTGAGAGCAGTGGAAATGAATTACTTAAGGAGTGCGTGCGGAGTTACATGGAGGGATAGACAGACTAATGAGGAAGTAAGAAGGAGGTGTAGTGTGGAGGTAGATGTGCTGGAAAGTGTGAAAAGGAACAACTTGAGATGGTTCGGCCATATGGAACGTATGGAAAGTGAGAGAATGACTAAGAGGGTGTACGAGAGCGAGGTGGAGGGACAGAGGGGGAGAGGTAGACCGAATATGAGGTGGAAGGATGGAGTGAGGAACTACATGAACGAAGGCGGTGCTGGTTGGGGGGAGGGGCGTCGACTGACTGGGGACAGAGGTGCATGGGGGCGGTTCGTTCGTGGCCACCCCTTCGGGGATCGCGGCGTCAGGCAATAGATAGATAGATAGATGTACCGAGGTTCGGTACCGAACTCTGGATGTAAACAATAGGTGAGGTGACTTGTATTTGTCTCGTTCGTTTCCGAACGTCAATAAAAGTAAAGTAATGGTGTGTAATAGGGGTGATCGTAGGGTGAATCTAGATGTGAGGCTGGATGGGGAAATATTGCGTCAAGTAGAGTGTTTTAAATATCTAGGTGGAACGATAAGCAGGAGTGGAGGTAAGGAAATGGAGGTAAAACAGAGTGTGTGTGAAGGAAGGAAGGTTTTCGGAGCAATGGGAAGTATCTGGAAGACGAGAAATCTCGGAATGAAAGTAAAAAGTGCAATGTATCAAGGAATTGTTGTGCCAACCGTGATGTATGGGGCTGAGACATGGGCTCTGAAGGAAAAGGAGAGAAGAAAGCTGGATGTGATGGAGATGAGCTACTTGAGGAGTATGTGTGGAGTTACTCGTAGAGACAGATTGAGGAATGAAGATACGTAGGAGAGTGGGGCAGCAGGAACATTTGTCAGCTAGAGTGGACAGAAGGGTGCTGAGCTGGTATGGTCATATTGAAGATGAAAGGCTTACAAAGAGAATATGTGAGCCAGATACACACTATTACTTTACTTTTATTGACGTTCGGAAACGAACGAGACAAATACAAGTTACCGTACCTATTGTTTACATCCAGAGTTCGGTACCGAACCTCGGTACATGATGCGCTTATTATTATCCCTACATGGGCTCTGAAGGAAAAGGAGAGAAGAAAGCTGGATGTGATGGAGATGAGCTACTTGAGGAGTATGTGTGGAGTTACTCGTAGAGACAGATTGAGGACAGAAGGGTGCTGAGCTGGTATGGTCATGTTGAACGAATTGAAGATAAAAGGCTTACAAAGAGAATATAGAATAGAATAGATACACACCATTACTTTACTTTTATTGACGTTCGGAAACGAACGAGATAAATACAAGTCACCGCACCTATTGTTTACATCCAGAGTTCGGTACCGAACCTCGGTACATGCTGCGCTTATTATTATCCCTACATGGGCTCTGAAGGAAAAGGAGAGAAGAAAGCTGGATGTGATGGAGATGAGCTACTTGAGGAGTATGTGTGGAGTTACTCGTAGAGACAGATTGAGGAATGAAGATACATAGGAGAGTGGGGCAGCAGGAACATTTGTCAGCCAGAGTGGACAGAAGGGTGCTGAGCTGGTATGGTCATGTTGAACGAATTGAAGATGAAAGGCTTACAAAGAGAATATGTGAGCCAGATACAAGGGGAGATAGAAGGGCAGGAAGAACCCCATTGAGATGGAGAGACTGTGTAAGAAAAGCTTTGGATGATAGAGGAATGAATATAGATCAGGTAAGGGAAGTGGTAATAAACAGGAATGAATGGAGAATGCTTGTGAATAGATGAGTGAACACATGGTCATTTGGGGGAAGGGGTCGGGCGCAAGCTGGAATAGATAATAGTCCATCAGGCGCCTGGCCCGGGGAGACAATTAATATGAAGGATGAGCCTGAAGTGTGGTGGGCGGGCGTGTGGTGGGCGGGCGTGTGGTGGTAGGGCTTCGCTGCATGTCTGCCTGCCGAGATCGGAACCTCTCCGGGTGGTTAGGGGCTGGGGGACCTTGGTGACCCTGGTCTGTGTGTCTTCTCCTGGATGACCTAGATGTGTGTGAATTTGTGCTTTGTGTTTGTGTGTTAATTTTTTTCTGTTGTGTTTTGTGCTATCCCTATTCTTGCTCTGTCTTGAGTCGGCCACCCCCCAAAAAAAAAATATATATACTGTATATACCAGTAAACAAGAAAAAATAAAATAAAATAAAAATAAAAATAAGAAAAGTGGGGATTGAGCATGAGCATATAGATGGATAGTTTCCGGATTGACTCCCCCCCCCCCCCCCCCAAGCCAGCCAGACAAGTTTGGAGGAGTATGGATCGAAATGCCTGTCCAAAATCTCTTGGTTTTCCGGATCTGAGAGCACCGGATCGGCAGGGTTCTACTGTATATATCCGTGAAAGGACGATGATAGCGCTTTCCCATGACACCTGAATCATCCTTGTACAACAACTGGTTATCTTGCAACGATCATGCAACCGAAGGAAAAAAATTATAAATTAGAGGCAATTTTGTTTTTGGTGTGTGAGAGAGGTGTGTGTAGGACTTCAGTGTACGCCGCACGGCCGTGGCGAGCGGTTGAAGCCCGCCTATAGTCCTTCCAAAGCCCGGTCTCTCTCTCATCGCTCATAATAGCCTCAAAATGGCGCCCGTCATATGACACGTGCCGCAAGATAGGCCAATTTTCTCTCTCCTGTCATATAGTAATTGATAGGGGTCACTTGAGGCATGCTATGCTTACAGGTACCTACCCGATAGCACTATCGTTAGTGAGTGCTATTTGTATTTTGTACTACTGTATTGGTAATGTCTTGTCAATTTGCAAATTTGATTTTAATAGAACATTTTGACACTAATTTTAGTTTCTTTATTCATGCCGAGTTTAGTCAAATTTACC
Source organism: Paralithodes platypus (assembly GCA_032716605.1). Classification (NCBI taxonomy): domain Eukaryota; kingdom Metazoa; phylum Arthropoda; class Malacostraca; order Decapoda; family Lithodidae; genus Paralithodes; species Paralithodes platypus. Next base: position 18,119,961 of record CM064530.1, read on the forward strand.
AGAACGTCCCGGACTTCCCAAATTGACTAATTCCTTGAACGTGACGATAGTGCGGTGTTATGTGTGCGATTAGTTTGCTTGGGAAACACATTAACTTGCTCATGTAGTAATGTACACCCTATGTGGTGGATTGTGTTCTTTTATTTATAAATTATTATTTTGCTTAAGCGTTCTTTCCACATTGCGATTTTGATTAGTTGTTTTGTCTTTTTACTGTGTTTTGGTTTGTTTATTTTGCAAGTTTTACATTATAATAGGACGGTTATGACGGTCACTGCGAATTGAGGGTTAAAAAATAGATGGATTTTTGGTCTTTCCGGATTTTCAGGATCCGGATTTCAGGACTTTAACTGAGGACTTGGTTTGGCAGGCATAGTTATTTGATATTAGCCTACACAAAGGTTATATATATATTGGAAAAAAAAATGGTCCACATGGGAGAGAAAGAGCTTTACCTCAGGTGGGCAGGGAAAGGGTGAACAAATATAAATTGACTGACCTTGACCTAGAGCGTGATCTTGACCGTGACCTGGACCTGGATGATGACCTGGAGCGAGACCTGCGAGATCGTCGGTTGCGGGACTTGGACTCATCTACCAGACGGATGCGGCGCCCATGAAGATCCTTGCCATCCAGTCGGTGCAGCGCGTTCTTCATATCAGCATATGTGGCAAACTCTACCACACTGAAAAAGGAAGGGCAGTATGATTATACACATCCAATAAATATATAGAGATAGGGTAAGACGGGGTAATTTCGCCAAAAATCATGTTTTTTGACGAATAGAAACTGCCACAAATGGAATTTTGATTTTTTTGTTTTTATCTACACATTCAGCCTTTCTGCTATAGATGCCCAAAAAACAAAAAAAATATATAATGTTTTGGCCATGCCGTCGATTTTTTTTTAAAAGTTACTCTCACGGCGAAATTTTCGCCGCGACCTATTTTACGCATCTTCTTGCTATTAAACTAGATAAAATTATATGATTAACCCGTGGAGCCCCGGCTAGTTTTGTAATGTTTGCGCACCAGAACCCGGCCGGTTTTCAAAAAAAATTTTTATTCCAGAAACAATAGCGAATTGGTTAGGAATGAAGGAAAAACCACGAAAAACCGCTCAAAAAGCTTAAAAAATGGTCCTACAGAGCACCCGAAAACGGATTTTACAAGAGTAAAAAATTGAAGGCAATTATCCCCAAAAAACAGGTTATTGCACGCTCACGCGCACGCACGTGGACTTTGAGAGTTTTCAACCATCGGCACGGTTGCGTGGGATACGTACACAGTTCCCATACAAATCTGAGCCCTCTTGAGTGGCTACACCTGAGGTTACGGTCGGCGCAATTAGGGTGACGCGTCAGGCGCGTCTCTGGGGCTGTGCGTTACATACATCGCCGACGCGTCAGACGCGTCGCTGGGGCTGTACGGGTTAATGGCCAGACAAAACACTAGCGCGCAGGTAAAAACAATGAAAACATGCACAAACCCAAACTGCCACTAAACATGCAAATAGAAAAACGTTGCACGCACGCACGCACACACACACAGATAGATAAATATGTACCAACATTTAAGGATAGAAAGCTGGCTAAGGAGAAAGAGTGGTTTAACATGCGATGTCACATTGCCCAGAACAAAAAGGACTCTGCATGGAATAAAGTGAGAAGGAGACAAACTGAGGAAAAATGGAATGAGTATAAGAATGCTAGAAACAACTATGTCAAGACTATAAGAGAGGAGAAAAAGAACTTTGAAAAAGATATAGTAAACAAATGTAATAAAGAACCCAAACTGTTCTATAGTTATATCAACGGCAAAACAAAAATAAAGGAAAAAATAACAAAGCTTAGGGTAGAGGGTCAATTATATGAAGACACAGTGGGTATGTGTGAAATTATGAATGATACATTAACATCCGTGTTTGTGGAGGAGGATGACTATGTAGAACCTGTGGTGGAATTGAACGAGATACAGGGACTAGAGTCGATAGAAGTCAACAAGGATGAACTAAAATCATTGTTGGAAGAATTGGACGTGAGAAAATCTATGGGCCCAGATAACATTGCTGGATGGGTATTAAGAGAATGTTCTGAACAACTAGTGAGACCTATTTTTAATATTGTTCAACACTCATTAAACAAGGGGGAACTTCCCTTAGAATGGAAACAAGCAAATATAACTCCAATATATAAAAGTGGAAATAAAGAAGACCCACTAAATTATCGACCGGTATCCTTAACGAGTGTTATATGTAAGCTTTGTGAAAAGATTATTAGAAAAAGATGGGTGGGTATGTTGGAGGAGAGGGAAATAATTTCAAGCAAGCAGTTCGGGTTCAGAAAAGGTCATTCGTGTACCACAAATTTTTCGAGTTACTATGATAGGGTAATTGACATTGTACAAGGGAGGGAGGGGTGGGTAGATTGTATTTACTTAGATTTCAAGAAGGCATTTGATAAGGTGCCTCATAAGAGATTGTTGTGGAAGCTCAGGACTGTGGGGCGGGTTGAGGGAGTATTATTAAAGTGGATGGAAAACTATTTAATTGGGAGGGAAATGCGAACAGTAATAAAAGGAAAGTTCTCCTCGTGGAAAAGGGTAAAAAGCGGAGTGCCTCAAGGATCGGTGTTGGCCCCAATCATGTTTTTGGTTTTCATCAACGACCTTCAAATGGGAATAGGCTCATATATATCTGTTTGCTGATGATGCAAAATTAATGAAACATATTACAAGTAGGAGTAGTTGTGAAGAATTACAGAGAGACCTAGATAAGTTGTATGAGTGGAGTCAAACTTGGAAAATGGAATTCAACACGAGTAAGTGTCAGGTTCTTGAGATGGGAAAAAGTAAATATAGACTTACTTGGGGATATAAAATAGGAGATGAAATAATTAGTAAAGCTGTGAAAGTAAAAGACCTAGGGGTAGTTGTGGCAGACAGCTTGTCACCTGAACAGCATATAAATAAAATAACTGGTGAAACCTATGCAGTGTTGACTAACATGAGAATAGCTCTGAATTATTTAGATGAAGAGATGTTAGCAAAAATAATAGGGACAATAATACGACCAAGACTGGAGTATGCAGCAGTGGTGTGGTCTCCACACCTTATAAAACATAATAAAAAACTGGAAAGAGTTCAGAGAGTTGCCACTAAGATGATAGCTAGCCTTAGAGACCTGCCTTATGAGGAGAGATTGGAGAGGCTAAAGCTGCCAACGCTGAGGGAGAGGAGAGAGAGAGGTGACATGATCATGATGTTTAAGTGTGTGAAAGGTTTTGAGAAGATCGACAAGGGAGATTTTGTGGTGAGGGACGAGGGAAGAACCAGGGGTCATGATTGTAAGTTGAGGAAAGTTATATGTAAGTCTGATGTAAGAAAGTTCAGCTTCCCGTATAGAAGCATTGAGTGTTGGAATAAGTTGGATGGGGAGGTGGTGGGAGCAAGAAATATCCAAACTTTTAAAGCAAAATTGGATAAATGTAGAGAGAGAGACAGGACAACACGAGCTTAGGCTCAAATCCTGTATACTACAATTAGGTGAGTACATAACTGAACGGGGCGGGCAGAGATGCAGGTGTGTCAGACGTGCACGCGTAACTGTGGCTAGTGCGGGTGTGGACGTGTCTAGTGTGGGTGTGGACATGTCTAGCGCGGGTGTGGACATGTCTAGTGCGGGTGTGGATGTATTTAGTAGGCCTACGGGTGTGGATGTATTTAGTAGGCCTACGGGTGTGGACGTGTCTCGTGTGGGTGCGGCATGTAGGGTGCTAGTGCGAAGTACCAGGCAGCAGCTGACGGCGACTGTCACACGCACCACCCACAACCGACCATACCGTCAGACACGCCGCACGCCCCACCAGGCCCAACCAAACTGCAACACAACCTAAGCCAAACTAGCTCTACAACCTAAGCCAAACTAGCACTACAACCTAAGCCAAAATAGCTCTACAACCTAAGCCAAAATAGCTCTACAACCTAAGCCAAACTGCAGCCGAATCCATCCAATAGTTTCGGAGATATCGGCGTATGAATGAAAATTATTCGCGTCGCGGCGAAATTACCCCGTCTTCCCTACCGGTACACATGTAAATAATTGTTACACGTTATACTTAGGAATATATATGGGAATAATAATAATACTCTACAATAGCTTAAATGTATGTACAGTGCCGCAGGGATCTGTGTTGGCACCTCTCATGTTCCTTATGTACGTGAATGACCTGCCGATAGGCATAAACTCCTACATGTCAATGTTTGCAGATGACGTAAAAATTATGAGACAAATAATAAATAAAAGTAGTTGTGAGGAGCTGCAAGGGGATTTAGATAAAATATATGAATGGAGCACCAAGTAGAAAATGAAATTTAATATAAGTAAATGTCATGTGTTAAATATGGGAAGAAGTGTGAATAGACCAAATTGGGAGTACAGGATGGGAGATAATATAATTAGCAAGGCCGAAAAAGAAAAGGATTTAGGGTTGATTATACAAGATAACTTGTCGCCAGAGAAACATATTAACAAGCTCTTTAGCGGAATGTATGCAATGGCCGGGAATATGAAAGTTGCTCTAAACTACTTGGATGAGAACATGTTAGCGAAGATTATAAAAAGTATGATTAGACCAAGGTTGGAGTATGCAGCAGTGGTGTGGTTCCCGTATCTTAAGAAGCATATTCACAAGTTAGAAAGAATCCAGAGAGCAGTTACTAGATTGGTTCCAAGTCTCAGAGAACTGCCATATGAAGGGAGGCTAGACAAATTAAATCTACCGAGTCTATAAGAGAGGAGAGAGAGGGGAGACATACATACATAAAATTTTAAGACTGAGTGTTCCACACATACTGTAAGTGCAGTTTCAGTCTCTTGTCCTAATGGCGGCGTTCCAGGCAACCCTGTTAAGGGCTGCTTCACTTGTCAAGTTCTTGGATTTGAGATCGGCACGTATAGTCCGATCCCAGGTCTTCCTCGGTCCACCCCTTGGTGCAGCTCCCTCCACAATCGCAGACCTGCATTTTTTCACCCAATTTTGTTCATCCATTCTCTCCACATGTCCATACCATCCCAGTCTACTTGTACGCATCACCTCGCTAATACTCTTTATACCTAAACGTCTCCTCAGCTCAACATTTGTTATTCTATCCTGTAGCCTGGCCCCACACATCCATCTCACCATTCTCATCTCATTACGCTCCATTCTGTTGACATCCTCTACTTTAACGGCCCATGTTTCTGAGGCATACGTCATTGCACTTCTAACACATGAGGCATACACCTTTCCCTTCAGGGGGAGAGGCATTCTTTTCATGGTCAGGATTGGCAAATGCACCCGAGGGCTGGAGAGGCTGGATAGGGAGGATATAATAATTATGGATACAGGAATAACTAGAGGCCACAGCTACAAAGTAAAAAGACCTACCTGCAAGAACGATATCAGGAAGTTTAGCTTCCCCTATAGATGTATTGACAAATGGAATAGGCTGGAGGAGGAGGTGGTAGGGGCAAGGAACATCCATATTTTCAAGAAAAAATTGGATGAAAGTAGACTGAGAGACGGGACAACACGAGCTTAGCTCAACTCCTGTAAACTACAATTAGGTAAATACAGTAACCCCTCGCTATCTCGGACCTCTAAATGTCGGAAACCCGTACTAGCCGGATTAGTAACGGCCTCCCGGACACGTACTTCCATTTTTCGGACATTTCCGTCATCGTTCCGACAGTTTCCGACATTGTCGGACGTTATATAAATATTGGGAAACAAAGGGCAAATGTCCGTCATAACCGTCAAATGTAAGCCCTCTGATATCTCGTATATTTCCGAAATGTGTCGTAACGGTGTCCGACAGACGAATGATGTGTCGTAACGGTGTCCGACAGACGAATGATGTGTCGGATGACACGCTCACGTCACCGGACAATAAGGGTGAATATCCGACAAACAGAAAGGACGTCCGACGCCATCTTACATCCGGGGCCCAAGCGCCCCGCTCGGACCGAGCGTCGGAGCTAGGAGCGTCAGTCCGCACCAAGCTCCGTTGTGTTACACATCGACGCGTGCCATTATTAAGTTCACCATGCCTCCCAAGGATAAGCCTAAGTGTAAGGTGACTTCTATATCACTTGAAACTAAGCTTCAGATGTTGAAGGATCTGGACAGTGGGATGAAAGCGAAGCAACTCCAGGAGAAGTACAACTTAGGTCGATCAACAATCTACGACTTCATCCGGGACAAGGAGAAAGTCCGGCAAAATGGCGCAGCTGTGAACAGTGAGGTGGAGAAGGACAGTGAGAAGAGGAGTGATGTGGTCAAGGACAGTGAGGTGGAGAAGGACAGTGAGGTGGAGAAGAACAGTGAAGTGGAGAAGGACAGTGAGGTGGAGAAGGACAGTGAGAAGGGGAGTGAGGTGGTCAAGGACAGTGAGATGGAGGTGGGGGGTGAAAAGGGGATGCTGCATAATTAATGCAGTGTTGGGGAGGGGGGGGACATCAAGACTACAGACAAGAGCAATGAAGGGGTGAGTGTAATGTAGCCTACTGTACAGTTCCGGACAGATCAAACAGCAACACCCCGTCCACCAGCTGTGTGGTGTGGGGCTCTGCGGATTTGGTAACACTGGCAGGTGGGAAGGATGTGGGTGGATGATGAGGGGAGGGATGTGGGGGGTTTAGGGGGGAGTGTGGGAGGGTGAAGAGGCAGTAATCATGGTATGGCTGGTGGGAGGGGGCAAACAAGTGACGGGGTAGGGGAGAACAGAGTGACAAGCAAATTTTCCTATAGAACAAGCTACTCCCACAGGATTTTAAATTACACACACCTACAATATCACTGTATGCTACATTTAACAACTATGTCCTAACATGGTATTACATGTCATAACGATTACGATGTCATGTCGTTGCCCTAAGTCAATATCAAGGATGACGACCATGATAACTATCGAAAGCAAATGAGATGAAAGGAGGAATTTCTCTAGCTGAATCCACATCAACCACATCAACGGTGAATGGGCTGGTCTATCAGAGTGAGAACTGAGCGATCTATGCCATACCCATAGCTTACTCTGACTGTTCCTTTAACTTATATATTTTCTAGATCTCAAGTGACGGCGTCTTTTCCGTGGATTGACCTCCCAATCTACCAAGATTGGAAGCCAAAGCATCACATTTTTCCCTTGCCCCTCAACTTTCTCTTCAATTTGCTGAGAGGCACAGGGCCCTGGGTGGGGCTTTGGTTTCCCGGGCGTTTCCGCACCCTCCTCAGCTCCCCGCCATGGAGTGGCTTCGGTCACCCAGGCTTTATTGTGGTCGGCAGGGAGCGTTCTGTGGGGGCGCTCGGTTATGGCCTTGGAATTGCTCGGGGCTGTTCGGCCAGGCAGCTTGGGGAACAACAACAACGGTGAATCCTAATTAACATTTTTAATCGCGCACATGACTCCTGCCAGTCTGCTCTCCCCTACCCTGTCACTTGTTTGCCCCCTCCCACCAGCCACACCATGATTGCTGCCTCTTCACCCTCCCAATACCCCCCTAAACCCCCCCCATACCTCCCCTCATCACCCACCCACCCACATCCCTCCCACCTCCTGCCAGTGTTACCAAATCCGCAGAGCCCCTCACCACATAGCGGGTGGACGAGGTGTTGCTGTTTCATCTGTCCGGAACTGTACAATACATATTGTAAAACTAAAATACTGTACATGTACTGTGTTTTCTATTACAGATTATAGGGTTCGAATAGGGTTGTCTTCGTTTTCTAGGTTGATACGGACTTCTCTCTTGAGGTCGGATTTTTTCCGTAGTCTCCGGGTTCATTGTTGCCTCGGACATACATTGGTTAGATCGGATTTTATCCTCTTAGGTCGGACACAATCGGACTCCGGACATCTCGGAAAATCGGACTGGGTCTCCCCCCAATTAGTCCGAGATGGCAAGGGTTTACTGTATACTCAGGCACGTACCCCAGTTTGTTTTTGTTTTTTTTAATTGGTTTGGCCGACTCGAGACAAAAGCCCGAATAGGGACATCACAACACATCAGAAAAACAAATCAAAACAAAACAAAATCACACAGATCTAAGTCATCCAGGAGAAATACCCAGAGACCCAAGCCCATTTGAGGTCCCCAGCAAAAGATTCTCAGGTCTCAGATCCCCCGGAGAGGCTCCGATTTCCGCAGGCAGGCCCGCAGCGTAGCCACCACAAGCCCGCCCACCATGCTTCCAGGCATACCCTTCCTTATCACCGGCTCCCCGGGCCATGCGCTTGACGGATTATATCTAGTCCAACTGGCGCATGATCCTCTCTCCCAAATGACCGCGTTTACACTTATCTATTCACTAATATTCTCCATTCATTCCTATTTATTACCATTTCTCTTGCCTGATCTATAGTCATTCCTCTATCTTCTAACATTTGTCCTACATATTCTCTCTATCTCAATGGGGGTCATCCTACCCCACTATCTCCCCTTGTATCTGACTCACATATTCTCTTTGTAAGCCTTACATCCTCCATTCGTCCAACATGATCATACCAGCTTAGCTTAAATAGCATATTACAATAGAATCACTAATGACATATGTAAGAATTGGAACTTTAAATATTGTTTCTGTTCGGTCTCTGTCTCGAGTTGGCAACCCCCCAGCTATGGGGTATGTGCCTGAATATTTACATACAATTCATACATACAGGGCCCGGAAGAAGGGGGACAGGGAGCTGGAGTATATTGTATTTATAAATTCCTAATAAATGTTAAATGTCGGCCAGTGTAAGCATGTGCAATGATGGTTTGACAATAATTTGCAATACATGAGTACAATCGTGGCTAATCACTAACTGCCAGCTAGAGAAGGAAGGTGGGGGAGTTGGGGATAGTTTGGGGGTGGAAGGTGGGGGTAGACTTGGACCCGACTCTCCCCTTCCACCTGCCCAGAGGATGGTGTAGGGGATGGAAGGACCCATCCCTGAGCAACTTTTAGTATGCGTGATTGTACCTGCTTCAAAGTGACAGACTCTATGAAAGAATGGTCCGAGAAGTGGTTATTGTATTTTCATCCGAAGAAATGTAAATATTTGAGTATTGGAAAATGCAACCTCCAACATGAAGGTTACTGTATGTATGAAAAGATGATAGAAGTGAGCTCTCAGAAGGATATAGGTGTTGTAATAGATATAATAGATTAAACTTTTCAGACCATTTGGCTGAAAAGATAAACAAGGTTAATAAAAATAGTAGGGCTTATAAGGACATTTGTATCAATGGATGAGGAAACTTTAAAATATCTGTATATAGCACTGGTTAGGCCACATCTAGAGTATGCTAATCAGGTATGGGCTCCATATTTGATAAAACATATTGATGCTGTTAAAAACGTACAGAGGAGAGCGAGCAAACTGCTACCGACACTTAAGAGTATGAGCTATGAAGAGCAGTTGAAGAAGCTAGGACTACCAACACTGGCATATAGGAGGGCCAGAGGCGACATGATTGAAACATACAAGATACTGACAGGATTGTACGATCAGGATGTGTGCAAAAATGTTTATTTTGTGATTCAAGTGGACAGAAGGATGAGGGGACACTCAAAAGAAAATTTTCAAGGAAAGGTCAAGACTTGAAAAGAGGAAAAATTTGTTTTGTAATAGTGGTAAATGATTGAAATGTACTGCCCCAGTATATGATTGAGTCAGAATCTTTACAAAAGTTTAAGCGTAATTTAGACAAGGTTATGGAGTAGAAAAGATCTACAGTATTTTATAATTATAAAGCTAAACTTCAGTATGATAAAATTGAATTGACTGCCACTGCCACAGCCACCAATTTTGGTGCGGGTCCCAAGCTGGATACACAGGTCTAAAAAGGCCTCTTCCAGAACATCTACTGTAAGATACTGTAAGATACTGTAAGTAAACAGAACAGGACTCAGAACTGATCCCTGAGGTACTCCACATTGAAATGGAGTTGAATTTGAGGCAGTGTGATTGATTACCACACACTGAGATCTGCCAGACAAGTAGGACCTAAGAAGCCGAAGAGTATCACCACGAACACCAGAAGAATACAGATCAGTCAGTAATAGGTCATGATCAACTGTGTCAAAAGCTGCAGACAAATCAAGCAGAACAAGGAGAGAAGACTGCCCGCTACATGTGTTCGCTGCCAGGTCATTATGAATCTTGATTAACCCTCCAGCCCCGGCTATGTATTATATATATATTCCCCGAAACCCGGGTGTTTTGGCCGAAAAACGTCTAGGCTAGGCTGCCGTATATTTGTTAATCTGACTGCTTCCCGCATTCCCACGCATCCCCAAGCGTAGCTGTGTTATTTACCTGTAGAATGGCGTTAAGTAGAGCTCTCTAAGTCAACTGGTTGATTTGTGATGATGATTTCATTGGAGATAACTTTATGGCAAAAAACAGCCACACACTATTTTTCGATACTTAACAACATACAGGCACACACAAACAAGCGACGCTCTCCTTCTTGTGGCCGGAGATGCGGGGCGTCGGTCCAGCCGGCTGTTGTTTACATGCGTCGGACCGACGCCTCGCACAAGAAGCTCACAGGCTTTCAACCACTGGGCATTCAAGAGCCCTTCCGGGTACCTGTTATATGCTTTTTTATGGGCGTTCAAGAGCCCTTCCGTGGTGAGAGGGTAAAGGCTGTTTCAGTCGAGTGACATTTTCTATATGCTAACTGAACAACAGGAATGACTCCAATGTGTTAACCCACTGAGCACCAGGCAATATAATATAAATGTACACTCCAGGACCAGCAGGTTGTAAAAAAAAAAAAAAAAAAAATCCAGAAAACACCTGGAATGGGTTAGAAATAAGGGGGGGAAAATGATCCCATAGGTCATTAATTAAGGGGTCCTACGGGGTGCCCAAAAGTCGGAATTAACATGGGGAAATGGGTAGGCAAAAACATGCAAAAATACGTTTTAGAGCTCTCACGGCTGGACTTTGAGGGTTTTCATCCATCGGCATTGTTGCGTGGGATACTTACGCAGTTCCCATAATAATCTGAGCCCTCTAGGTGCCATAGGACCGGAGTAATTAACCGCGACGCACCCTATGCGGCTCTGCGGTTTAGCGTTACATACATTGCCGACGCATAAGGCGCTTCTCTGGTACTCGAGGGGTTAAAGTAGTGGTAGAAGTTGATCAAGTATAGCCCGTTCGATTAGCTTAGATAAGAATGACAAATTAGAAAATGGGCGATAATTTGCCATATCCTTAATATCTAGACTGGGTTTCTTAACCCTTCCTCCCTGGGCAGCATTTATAGAGGTCGATAGTCCTAGCCGGGCGATCTGGCCAAAAAACATTGTATGTAAACATAGGCCTATTTTTTTTATTTTAACTGCTAGAGAATTCACAAAAATCTCAAAATGCAGCTCTTACTTGTATCTGTAGACTGGCATTGAGTAGAGCTCTCTAGGTCTTCAGGTGTGATGACGATTTCCGTGGAGAGAGTTTTGGCTGTCTTGCCGCAGATTTAGCAATATTGGACACTTTTGGAGACTAATTTTCGCTCTAACTGGCAATGACGGATAAGGTCGGACTTCTTCTTCCTGTTGAGGCTTGTCGGCGCTCCGATCGGCTTTGTTTACAAACGTTTCGCCGCGCAGCTTTCAAAGCACGCTTAACCCTGCAGCTGCGGGGAGACTCTTAAGAGGTTTTACTGGGCGACTCTTAACCCGTTGACCCCCGGCTAGTTATAATATTTTGTTCACCCCAGTCCCAAGCCATTTTCACTTATTTTTTTTGTTTGCTAAAATGGAAGACAAGGATGAGAAATGAAAAAAAAAAAAAAAAAAAAAATCACCTCGGACATTTTTTTTTGGGGGGGGGGGGGAGCCTCAAAAAAATGTGTTGAGCCAAAATGGAAGAGAATGGTGAGAAATGAAGACAAAAATAAAAAAATAATAATTTCGGTCATTTGGGGGGCGGGGGGGTTTCAATAGTTCGTCTCCCCCGCATGACCACCCGCCCGGGAGCACTAGGGTAAAAACTGAGTATGGCATTGTACAGCATACATCCTAAGGAGTGTCTCACATAAATCTCAAGCCTCTAGCTCCCATACGACCGGAGTAATGAAGGTTCAAAGTGGCGGTGAACTAAGGGTGTAAAGTATCCCCACTAAGCCCACCACCACCAGCCGCGCGGCTGTCTCGGCCCGCTCACACCTACTGGCCCGGCTCCCACACACACTACGGTACCTCCCCCTCCTATTCTCCCGCCATTTCCTACCTTACGAGCCACGTAAGTGTTTTTTATATGTCGGACGCACGTGATGCGTCGCTGGGAGTTGGTGATCAAACACTGCCGACGCAACACGTGCGACGCTGGGTCTCACTGGGTTAAGATCCTAGGCCTAAAAAAAAATGTTTAAAAGGCCCCAGTAGCACTTAAAAAAAAAATGTTTTTTTTCTTTTGCCCCTCGGTCATGCAACATATCACTCTTCCACATCCCCTCCTTCTCTGCTTCCCCCCCACCTTCAACTATCACCTATTTTTGTCTTATTCCTGTAATTATCGGTTTATTTATGGCACCAAAACTCGCCACCCAGTTACAAGGTGGTGAGGGAGGGTGGAGGTGGAGGAGGGAGAGAGACTCGTAGCCCTCACTACATACAGTATCTCACCAGAGCGGGTGGAGGGAGGATGTGGTCTCTCTCTCCTCCAACTTCATGACTGAACCGCTCTACTATATTTCACGCTTCTCACCATCCAAACACTTTTCCCACTTATTTTATTGTTGTAACATGTTACTATCTTCATATTAAACATAAAATAGGCGCATATGGATAAGTATTAATGATATTTATGGTAAAATAACGATTTTAGTGAGGAAAGAGTCATAATACCTATGCACAGCTGTATGGTGTATACTACAGGGGCTGCACAGCGGAGAGGTTAAGGAAGCTTTCAAGCTTACGGATTTTAAAAGGACACCCGGGTTCCGGGCCTTCGCAAGATGCGCCATTTTAAAATGCTGCCCGGGCAGGAAGGGTTAACCCACGAAATCCGGTGTCTTCATATGATCCCGATCGCTGTGTCCGGGGCCCTTTTGGTACAGGCAAACTTCATAATTCAGTAGCTACTGATTGAGACCACCTAGATCAGTCAATTTTGTGTTGTCTGTAGAATGCCGTTGAGATGACATCGTTATGACACATGGTTGCCGTGTTATGATGATTTTAACGGCGATTTTTAGCCGCGCATTTTTCCTCATACGAGGCCTCCCGGACTCCTGCCAATTTTCGTTTTTGCCTCATATGAGGCCTCCCGGATTCCGAGGTTTAAGAAGAGGCCGCACCAATGCATGCTTCTCGGATTGAACAAAGTTGCCTTCAGAAAAACTTAATCCGCTACATATTCATAAAGAAGTGACATTCATAAACAAGTGGCATCTTTGCTATGTTAATAGGATCTAACTGGCAATAGGTTTTACTCAGGTCCCTGATTAAGTGCACAACCCTGTCAACATCAACAAGCAAAAATGATGAGTACATGAGTGATTGTACACCCGGTCTGGAATTCAACAGAGAAATTGTCATTAGAAGACACACGATGCAGTTCCTTCTGTAGGTCGGATATCTTAACTGTGAAGAAGGAGGCAAAGTCAGATGCCAGCTGGCTATCAGAGGAGAAAGTAGGCATAGATGTTGTATTTCTTTGGCCAATTAAGTTTTTCATAAGAGCGGCCAGTTTCCGTTGATCATTGCCGCAGGAATAAACTTTATCCTGATAATATTTTACTTTTTGGGATTTCACAATATGAACAACAGCTCTCCTAGCCGCTGTTTACTGTAATCGAGCCAATTCAATTTGTTATGATCGCCACTTCCGTTCGGCCCGTCTACGTTCCCGACAGAGAGAGCCAATGGATGGGTCATACCAAGGAGAATTGTCATGCACAGTTATTGTTTTCTGGATCTCAGGACAAAAAATATAATTTTTTTACAAAAAGATCTTGTTATGTATATCAACTAACTCGTTAGATGGCAAGACCTGAAAACTTCATTCAGAAGCTGATCAACTATGCGGAAAATATAAACTTTATCAATATTCTTGTAATTTCTGAATGTGATTACCTTCCTGTAAGAAGTTGGTCGAGGAATATTAAAAGTCAAAAGTGATCAAGGCATGATCGGAGATGACAAGAGTCTATTATGTCAACACAAACATCTAAGACACTGTTGCAACCGACAGGAGAGAGGATCAAGTCGAGGGTATGTCCGGAGACATGAGTTGGATATGAGACATAATTGAACAAAATTATTCTGGTCAAGTAATTCCAGGAACTCAGCAGAAAAAGGTTTCATTGCTGGGTTATCGACCCAGTAATTGAAATCTCCACATATAAGGAACTTCCCAGGTTTTGCAGACTAAGACTCAAGGAACTGGCCGAACTCATCCATGAAATCTCTGTCAGTACCCCGATGGCCAGGTAGGTAGACTATGGCAATACTGAAGGGCTGCTGACGATAATTTATCAACACTTTCATTAGTTCAAAGGAACGTGGAGCAACCTCTTGTCTAATTAAGACAATATTTGTCAATGCTAGTGAGTATATAAGTGCCACCCCTCCACCCGGAGCAGAAGCAGATCTAGGTACACTCAATATAGCGTGTGTTGTTGGTAAAGCACTGCAAATTATATCAAAGTCCGATTCATAAACCATGTTTCAGCCCAGCATAAAAAATCAAGACAAAATTAATCTAGAATAAAAGCAATCAATGTATGTGCTTGGTTTGGCTGTATCCTCATTAAAACTCAATATCATGTAACAACTTCAAAAAGGCATTCTGAACATGATATAGTTCAGTTTCAGGACACACTATAGTACATACATTAGTGGTCATTAACCCTTTCACGCTTTTATGAAGCAGAGGTTGCCAGATTAGCAATAAGACAGAGTTATCTCACTCTTATAATTACCGCTCCAAAATTAGTTTTCTGTCCACAGCTAACTCAAAGACAACTGCAGAGCTTGAAGTAACTAAACTAAAGGTTTCTAAATACCCCTGATGGTAACAAAGGCTTTAAAGTATCCCCAATCGGCTCAAAATTGCGTCATATGTCGGAGGGGGTTAATGCTGACCCTTATTTTAAAATCTGTTTCAGGTTGAATTGAAACTCCTTATAATGTGTTTACCTGATATTTGTATATTGCAGGTTTCTATAAATTGTTTGAGGATTCAAAATGCATCAGAATTAATGACCACGACAGTAAATAATACATAAACATAAATACTGACCCTTCATTTCTTCTGTACTTGTGAGCATCAGCATATGTGACCTCCCCAGCCTGACGCATGAAGTCCTTCAGGTCCTGGAGGTAAACAATAATACTATTAGACCTTCACAGTGGTGGTGTTATAAACTAATAAGATAATCTTGATAACTCTGCTACCACCTTAGTCCTAGGCCTACTACCTTCACCCACCAGGCCTACAGGGGTAATGTTTGTTAGGACATACAGACATACAGGTTCACCAGGTGGGCCACCACCTCACCTTCAACACCAAAGTCACCCTCCTTCAGGAAAAATTGGCAAATTACTTCTCAGTTTTCAAAAAAAATCTATGCCCATAATATATAATATATAATAAGCCTATCAGTTAAATACAAGTCAGTCAAGTTAATTTATTTTCAAGTAACTAAGCAAATGGAAAGACAAATTTGTAGAAAATTAATGGAAAAAACATTTGAATGAAAGGCATAGAGAAATTTTTGACCTACGCATGATAACAGGCAATTGACAAATTGAGTAATTAACAAAATATGGGCTTCACATGTGACATTTCCTATACCTCTAGCCACACAGTAGAGCCCACAGAGCCCCTCAGCCCGAGACAGCGTCAGCAGCGGACCAACTGGGGTACTGGTGGGACCGTACGTATAGTTCCCCAAGGACCACCGACACCACCACAAGCCTGGGTAACGTGTGTGTGTGTGGCGGCTCATAGCTCGGGTCCGACACCAAACTACCCCCATCCCGCGTCCTGGGCCACCTTGGCTCTCCATGGCACAATACGACACCACGCTCCTTCGTGCGACTCTCCTCTCCCTTTCCTTCGTGCGACCCTGCGCGGCCGTTCTGCGAGCTTCCTTTCGTGCGACCCTGCGCGGCCCTTCTCCTCTCCCTTGCCTCAAGCTATTTCTCCTGCCCTCCCTTACGGTGTCTTCAAAAAGACATTGGCAGAGAGTTAGGGTCTGGGGACACGGGGAAGCTGCAACTCTGCTACTGACTACTGGCAAGTACCATCAGGAGTCTGGTAGGTACTTCCCTTTAGTGTACATGGACAAATATTCCTGATAGTGAACAGTAAAATATTTAGGCATTAACTTTCCCAGTCTGACCAAAGACCCATCACCCTTATCCCAATACTTACCACCTGACTACTATTAATAATTTAATATTCAATATTAAACATTATTGCAATATTGTACTTTTAAAAAGGATATCTGGTGATTAAATATCAATTACTTCCTGCACAGCTAATCTTGTGAACAGGAAACTTTTTATTATAAAATATTGTCAACTCATTAACTGTACATACATATAAAATTTGATTTTTAAATAATGTTAATTCTTTCCTATTTCACTGTTAATAAATAAGTTTCTACCAACCCATAAATTCTATTTACATATCAAGATTGCATCCAACCAGAACAGATAAAATTTTCATATGCTGTCAGATGACTTTACATTTAACTGATCTCTAAATACTGTAGCAAAGTGCTGTGAAGTACTAGGCAATCAGATAAAATATTAGTGGTTATGCTGAAAATATCAAAGGTGATTAAAATACTAAACCTATAAAATTAAATAAAAAACGGTGAACTTATATAGTGGATCTAAAAATGTGACTTCAAATGAATAAGACAATAATATATATATATTTATATATATATCACAAAATTCCAAGTGAGGTGATGATGGAGGCGAGTGGGAAGCCTCACCTGCCACGACACTCGACTCGACAGGTTCTCCACTGTTAGGCGGTAGTCCGTTCTCGCTGCCATTCCAAATCGGCTGTAACAAGAAAAAAGTAGCAAGAACCCGTAACTACAGGGTGAATAAACAACATAGCAATTATTATACAATATAATAATAATAATAATAAGCATGTTACTCATTTCTCATAAGCGCCAATTTTTCCGAAGAATTCACTAGCGCTCGGAAAGAGAAAGAAAAAAGAACAAAATCAATGCATCAAAAGAAGGCTTATATACAACACACATTTAACAATCACTAGCAGTGGCAAAATAGCCTAAACTCTATAGCCATCTGTCATGACACCTCTCTCAAGATCATAGCTTCTCTCAAAGAGAAAAGTCTTAAGTTGTCTCTTGAAGCATTCAACAGAACTCAGTTGTCTCATGGACAGCGGCAACCTGTTATACAACCTCGGAGCCATGTAGGAGAATGACCTCTCAAAGAAAGAAGACTGCTGGAAAGCCCTTGGTTCATCAAGACGAAAAGGGTCATTGTCATGACGCACAACTACACCATGGTGTGCCGGTGGGCGCCTGAGCAGCTCCGCAAGGTACCTAGGCTCACCAAATTTGAGAACCTTAAAAGTCACCAAACACAATTTAAATTCTATTCTTGCTCTTACTGGCAGCCAGTGCAGTTCTATGTGAAGAGATGTAGTAGGAGTTCTAGGTGGAACACCAAAAATTAGTCTTGCGGCCCTGTTAAGAACAGACTGAACTTTCTTTAAAATATAATTTGGAAGACCCACCAACAGGGCATTGCAATAATCAACACGAGAGAAGACCAATGAGTGAACCAATGTCAGGAGGCAACGTCTGGTTATAAACGGCTTCACCAAATAGAGATTTCTGATGTGCAAGTAACAACTTTTAACTATCTGGTTTACATGCTCTTTGAAATCTAATCGGGAGTTCACATATACACCCAGATTTCGAACAGAGTTGGCCGGTCGCAGCTGAGATCCACCCACATTGATGGAGAGGGCACCTACTATATCATCAGCTCTTCTATTTCCTCGGATGATGAGAATATCAGTTTTACCATCATTTAGTTTAAGTTTTCTCGCTCTCATCCACTTCTTGATATCAGACATCAACAATTCCATCTTACTCCGTATATCAACTATATTTGTGATTCTCACATAAATCTGGGTGTCATCTGCATAAAAGTGAAAGGTGACATTATGTGCACGAAGCAAAAGAGACAAACTGCTAATATAAATTATAAATAGGATAGGACCTAAAACTGATCCCTGCGGAACACCATACTGCAGGGGTGTCGAGTCCGAGACCACATGATTTACCATCACACTCTGGGATCTACCTGACAAGTACGACCCAAGAAGCAAGAGAGCGGAGTCACGCACACCACAATCATAAAGATCACTCAATAACAACTCGTGATCCACTGTGTCAAAGGCCGCAGAGAGATCAAGCAAGACCAATAGTGAGGCCACACCATTGCAAATGTTCTCAACTAGATCATTATGTACTCTAATCAATGCTGTTTCAGTTGAATGATGCTGTCGGTAAGCAGACTGAAAAATTGGGATAGTTTCATTCTGCTGAAGTAGTGGTTGTAATTGGTCAAGTATTGCACGCTCTAATATCTTTGATATGAAGGACAGGTTGGAGACAGGACGATAGTTCAACATGTTCTCAACATCAAGTCCAGGTTTCTTTAGAGTAGGTCGGAGTAGGGCATGCTTTTCAGAATGTGGGAAGCTACCTTCAGAGAAGCACTTATTAATTATTTTGGAAATAAACTCAACTGTGTGATCATAGACTCTTGGTAGCTTGGAAACATTTATGGGATCCAACGGGCAAAATGTTTTATTGAGGTTTCTTATGTAGGACGAGATCATGTCCACCTCTACTGAGTGAAAGGATGAGAGGACATTATTAGGAATGTGCTGGGGTTGGAGTACAACTGAAAGTTGTTCACCAACAGAAGCATCATCCAGTTCCTGTCTTATGCGAGTTATCTTGCCAGCAAAAAATGCCACAAAGTTGGCAGCCTACTCGGCATCGGGTACAGAAGGTCTTAAGCTGACTCTTGTTTTTCCAAGTAAACTGTTTACAATTGAAGCCAACCTCCTCTGGTCGTTACCACACGAGTCCACTTTTCCCTGATAATACACTTTCTTTTCATCTTTGATTGTGTGGACCACAGCTCTTCTGGCAGACAGATATTGCAACCATGTAGAGTCTGTTTTATTTTTCCGCCATTCACGTTCAGCTCTTCTACGCGCTCTTCTAAGAAATTTAACTCGAGTGCTATACCAGGGTGAATCATCTCGTACTATGATTTTCTTCTCTACTTCTGGACAGTGATGATCGAACACTAATTTAAGTGCATTTCCATGTACCTCCACCAGCTCATCTGAAGTAAGGTTGGAAGTATCAATACTTCCCAAGTACTGTTTTACTTCACTGCTAGCCAAATTTTGGTCTGTATTTTTATAATTTCTAAATCTGATTACTTTTTCATGTGTGAGTGGCTTAGGGAAATCAAAGCTGAAAGTAATCAAAGCATGATCAGAGGTATTAGGGTCAGCATTCTCAACATCAATATCCAGAACACCACCACAACCCACAGGAGAGAAAACCAAGTCAAGGGTGTGTCCTAAGATATGAGTTGGGTGAGACACATGGTTTACAAAATTGTTCTGATCAGTCAACTCAAGGAACTCAGGAGAGAATGGCTTCAGATGAGGGCTGTCAACCCAGTAATTAAAATCTCCACATATCAAGTCTTCCGGTTTTAGCAGAAAATTCCTCGAGAAACTGCCCAAACTCTTCCATAAAACCCCTATCTGTGCCACGATGGCCAGGCCTATAGACAACTGCCATTCTTAGAATTTGTTGATGGAGTTTAATTTCCACTTCCAACAGTTCATAATAAAGAGGGGCTGGGTTATGGCCCATTTGCAAGATATTCACCAGAGATGTGGAGTAGACAACTGCCACTCCACCACCCGGATGATCTCCCCTAGGCCTAGGAACATTTATTATGGAATGGGTTTTAGGCAATACCGCCTGGATAATATTCAGATCTGACTCGAACAACCAGGTCTCAGTGAGACATAATACATCAAGGTTACGTTCATCCAAGATCTCGCAAATATGATCCATTTTGTTACGCAAGGAACGAACATTCAACAGACCCAGTTTCAACCGGCTCCCATGTGCATTTTTCAGTTTTTTGAACCTACAAAATTGGTGTTTTCAATAACTTTATTTCTCTGAGCTGTCATTAGAGGACAATTTCTACTTGAGGCGAAATGATTTGGCGACTCCGTAACTGATGTGGAGCTCATACAATTTATACATTTGGGGGAAGTCTTGTTGGTGCAGTCTTTTGAGTTATGAGTACCGGCACAGAAGTTGCATTTTGGATCCTCATTTTTCCGATAACACCTGTCACTGGTATGGCCAAAGCCCTGGCAATGGTAACATTGTGTTACCCAGAAGCGATCGTATGCACGACATCTCACAAGTCTAACATACACAGAATTGCCATCATCCACAATGGAAGAGCGTATTTCAGGTGACATTTTTACTACCGCAGTCTTTGTGTGTGCATCACTCTTTTGCTTGGTGAATAGCAAATTCATAGCTAAGCCATCGTCGACCAGGGACTTTATTCTTGGGTTCTTGTTGAGGATGCTGGGAATGATCTCATTATCCTCAGCGTCATTAGCAATGCCTACCAGAGTCATTTTTGGCATCATCTTCTTTGGTTCGGAGACACTGAAGGCACTGTCCACCCCCAAACACTGATTGATGGCCCTTCCTGCATCTTCTTTGGCTTTCTTGGATGGAAGTCGTACCACCAGTACACCTGAATCAGTTCTAGTTAACTTGTTAACCGGAACCGAAGCCAAAGCAGTCTCGATTGCCTTTGTATCTGGTGGGCTTACTGGCTCGGAGGATCGGTCTTTTGGCTTCACTACCAGGACCTGATGGTCCCAGACAGTTTTTTTCTTTCCACCATCTACCACCTCAGTGGTGCATTTGGTCGGCTCCTTTTTGGTCTCTTCAAATGTTTGCTGAACTATCTTGGCAAACAAGGGAATGTCGGGGGCAGCAACTTTAGTCTCAAGGATATCCATTCTGTTACCAATACTCTCTATCTCCACGGCCACCGCAGCAAGGGCACCCTTCACTTCGTTTACAATGGCAGTCTTCACTTCACCAACTAGGGCAGCCGTCAGGTCATCCAAGGTCTGCTGACTAATTGCTGCATCCTTTGCAGCCAGGGGGGTGGTATCGTAAACAGTGCAATGCCATTTAAATCCAGGTTTCTTCTTTGCAAGTACTCTGAGGTCCTCATCATCAACATTTATACAGTTAACGTGAAAATAGGTACCACACGAGTAGCAGCCCAGCGATTTGGCCTTGCCCACAACCTTCCCACACCTACAACTCTGCTTGCTTGCTGCCATTTCAGTGGAAGTAACCAATAATTACAAACAAAAACACCTGTATTTTGTATCTGATTAAAAATAAGAGAAAACCCTAGTTTTAAAAAAACGTGAAAATAACTACCTGGGACAGACCCCCGGTAGCGCCGTCCCCGTCAGTGCCACCACAATGCAAAAAAACATAAAATGGAAAAGACATAAAATCTTTGTAACTGGAAAACTAGTATATATCATCATTGTAGTAACAAACATGGACCAATCAGCGGCGAGGATTTCAGGCAAATGAAGAAAAGAATTTGCTGGAGTCAGAGGCGATGTTGCAAGGCAAGGGGATATGAACCCACCAGTCAATTACCGCTCCGATACCATGAGGTGAATCGAGAGAGATAAGCCGACTCAAGCTGATCTACACACCGCCTATGCCGCGCTGATTGGTCAGTCATTAATCCATTAATAATAATAATAAAAACTATTTTTCATCAGCCTTAAATTAAATATAGTTAGGTCTCCATATACACCATTTTTTTATACACAGATTTGTTTGGACACGGTAACCATGATCCATGAATGTTCCAAAGTCGGCCACAACATGGAAAAGTCGGGATCATACATGGGCGGCGGCCCAAGCCTAGGTATATCTATCTATCTATATATTGCAGGACGCCCCACTCCCCTTAACGAGGGTGGCCATACACAGAAGGCCCCCAAGCGGACCTATTCCCTGTAAGAGGGACAACCCGAGCCAGTTTACTGAAGGACTTACAGGATTGACTACTCAATTTAGGATCCGTCCGACTCCGAGGCCCTCTATGTATCTTGTTAACACTATTTTTCTACAGTGGTGTTTGGCTAGTCCATCCAATAACCTGCCTAACACTTAGATAAGCAGTACGGATTTGTATCAAGTTTACTTCCATAGACAGGTTGCCGACCAAGGCTGTCGAGTCCCCTCCACCCAGATTTTTATAAGGTTGTCTCCCCTAGATAGGTTGCCAACCAAGGCTAACGAGTCCCATCCACCCGGAAACATGGCGTAGAGAAATGACTGGTGCGTGTGATAATGAAAATGTACTAGGACTCACGAACAGCAGTGAGGGTGAAAGGCGTACTGAGTGAGGAGTTTAACCCTATATAGCTTGCAACTGTGCTGCGGTACCGGGTGTTTTGACGATCTTTGGGCTATGTTAACTACTCTGTAAGTCAATGAATATGGCATGTAATGTTGTGAATAAAAAAGAATAATGTTCCACAAACCTTCCTCTGTCGAATGGCATTGAGTAGAGGTCTCTAGCCCCTCTGGTTGCATAATGGTGAGTGCGGGAAGACGAGTGCTTTTCGGCGGCAAATTCTTCCCGCGTTCGGACGAGTCGCCCCGGCCATGGCTACGACGCACCTAGCCGCTCGTCGCGCCAAAGTATTTATCTCCCTTAGACGATTTTAGTGTTTGATATTGAGAATGTGATGTTTATTTGATATTTTTCTAGTTATTTTGAGGCCAATTATATAAAATATGTTTATTAGGGTATCACTGTCACTGATATTGCTAATTTTCACTCGATACCGTACATTTTATTAGTAATTGAGGTAGGTTATTGTTGTATTAGGCACTGATTATTCGTTATCACAGGTGTTTATTATACTTTGGCCATCAAATATTAGGTCTTGTGTCACTTTCACTTTGACAAATATGCTTTAGAGAGTGTCACTGTCACTGATAATGCTCATTTTCACTCGATACCGTACATTTTATTAGTAATTGAGGTAGGTTATTGTTGTATTAGGCACTGATTATTCATTATCACAGGTGTTTATTATACTTTGGCCATCAAATATTAGGTCTTGTGTCACTTTCACTTTGACAAATATGCTTTAGAGAGTGTCACTGTCACTGATAATGCTCATTTTCACTCGATACCGTACATTTATTAGTAATTGAGGTAGGTTATTGTTGTATTAGGCACTGATTATTCGTTATCACAAGTGTTTATTATACTTTGGCCATCAAATATTAGGTCTTGTGTCACTTTCACTTAGTTATATGATTTGTAAACGTTTTATATACAATTTATTGTGTCTTTTTTCACTGATTTATATATTTCTATAGGTTCTAATCATATGAATGTCACTTGGTATATACATATGTGTCACTTTCACATATTATTATGGTGTAATTGTATTTGTATAAATGTTTTCATAATACATGACTTTTGTATAACAATAAATTGGTTTACTTCCACTTTTTGCCTATATATATACTGTACATATTGTCATTATCTTTGGCACTTTCACTATGATTATTAGAACTCCAGCTTGGAGTGGTAATTAAAGAAGCACTCTAAAGCACAGAGTGCCACCTTGCACTCCACACACTCCATGGTTGACTTTTTACCTGGCCTCGGCCTCACCCTGCTGTTGTAGCAGACATGGCACCGCTTCTGCTGTGTTCTTCCTGATTCATTCTGAGGCAGGGAAACAAGCCTGTGCCTAATCAAGTATTGAGCACACTGCAAGCGGTCAATAACGGCGGGCCCAGGATGTGCCACTGCCCTCTGTGGCGTAGCATACTTCTCCAGGAGCTCCGTCAACACCTGCTTTTGGAACCTCCGCAGGCTATTGAACTTCATGGGTGTGTTCACATTCCGAAGCTTGTATATATTGTAGGCATTCAGAACTGACATGTCCACCATATGCAGAAAGAACTTTTTGTACCATCTGCACGAGGTACGCAGGCAGTCAATGAAGCCTATCTGCATGTCGGACTTGTCCACCAGCCTCATTTTGATGTTGTAGTCCAGGACAGCATCGGGCTTGGTCACCCTGGCCTGGGTGCGGCGATCCACCTTGCCAGTCTCCACCATTTCCCCCTTGTGGATGGTGGTCAGGAGGTTGACCTTCCGCTGGTCGTGCCAGTGGATAGCCAGAATGGGCCCCGACTTCTTCTTCAACACATCACCTTTTTTGGTCTTTGGAGGGAAAGGTGGCATGCCCTTCCTTTTCCCTCGTACTGTGCATACAGTCCCCGTCTTGCACTCATGCAGGTACTGTGAGAGAGTGGGGGACGTGTAATAATTGTCCGTGTAGAGGACGTGATTCTTGTGAAAGTAGCGGTCCATCATGGCTTGCACCACTGCTCCGCCAAAGCCAATGAGGGGGTCCACAAGCAAGTCCCCTTCCTTCCCGCTGTAGACCAGGAAGTCCAGGACATAGCCAGTTTGGCAGTCGCACAGCACAAAGAATTTTATGCCAAAGCGATGTCTTTTTGAGGGGATGTACTGCCGGAAGCTGAGTTTTCCCCGGAACAGCGCAAGAGACTCGTCAATGACGACCTTGCGGAAGAGCTTGAAGTAGGAGGTGAAGCGTTCTCGCATCATCTCGTACAACGTCCTAATCTTCCACAGCTTGTCACCGAGGTGGACGTCGGTGTTGGCGACAAGATGGAGCGCTGCGAGGATATCAAGGTACCGGTCGCGAGACATATATTTCCCGAAGGCAGGGGTGGATATCAGATCATTGGTGATCCAATAGTCAGGCAACCTATGCTTCTTGACATGAGGCATTAGCATGGTGAGTGCCAGGAACACCATGAACTCTTTATGAGTCACTGGGGTCCACTGCCTCATGTGGCCCTTGGTCACCTTGCCCAAAAAGTGGACCTGGAATTGGTGCTGCTTATTTGTCTCTTTGACAACATAGCCTACCACCTCCTCATCAAAGAAGGCCTCAAATAGTTCGTGTGGTGGAGCATTGGGGCCTGCAGGAAAATTGGGGGTAATGCCTGAACCCTCCAGTACCTCATCAAAAGCTGGCACATCAGGGTTGTATCCATCCCCATCAACTACGTCTTGCCACTGAAAAACGTAGAATGGGTCTAGTCTACGCTGACGAGGAGCTCCAGCTGGTGGCCCAGCACGCCCACGGCCAACTCGGGAGGCGCGCGCCCTAGGGCGGCGAGGGCGGCGGCCAGGGCGGCGGGCAGCACGACGGGCAGCACGACGCCGGGCCAAGCGGATGGGTCGAGGGTCGTCGATGTCCATATAGTCATCGTCAGAGTGGTCATCTTGCCCTGACGGTGGACCTATGTAATCATGGCCAGAGTCTTCAGAAAGGTGCCCTTCATCATCAGTGGCCCCCACATAATCTGGCGGGGAACCAGTGATGCGTGGGCGGCGTGCGGGTGGGCGAGGTGGGGAAGGAGTGGCAGGTGAGGCTGTGTCCCCCCGAGGTCCTGGGCTCCTTGGCCTGCGACGAGTGACAGAAAGCAGTGTTTCACTGTCACTAGGCCCAGGTATTGGTGATGCGAGCTCAAAGACTTCTTCAGGAAGACATGTTGAAGGCGGGAGAGGTGGGGAGGACTGTGGGGAAAGTTGCGGGGACGTATGGCTGGGGCCGGCAGGGGTGGACGCCGCGGGAGCCTCGAACAAAACTCTCTTACTTTTCTTAATTTTTTTGGTATATTTCCTACCTTTCCCCTTTTCGGCAGCAGTATGTCTCCTGTCGGGGGACCTAGGAGGCAAATAGGCCAAAAGTGGGGGGTCCTCAACCCTTGGCAATGGTGGGGGTGGTGGGGAAGAATGCGGGGCATCCGGGTCATCTTGGGTGGCGTGGGTAGATAAGGGAGACAATGGCGGACGAGAAGGGTCACCACGCTGACCCTCACTCACAGCCTCATCCTCACCAAGTATTTTTGCTTGTTCCCTAGCTGCCGCGGCCGCCTTCTCAAGTATTTTCTGCTTATACAAGTGTAGCTTGAAAGGCGATTTACCTGGGGAAGGGCTTGGAGTCGTGTCACTTATGCGAAATTTGGTGAGTGACCTTGAACTCTCCCACTCACTCACTCTCTCAAGTTCACTATCTTTAGGTAAACCAGCTTCCTCAACAACTGGTACATCACCTTCATCACTCTCATCACTGTCATGTTCTCTCGCAAATCCCAGGAATTGCTCTTCTTTCTCACTCTCATGGCCATAATCACTCGACTTATAATTACTGGAGTCGTCACTGACTATATCATCAACAATATACTTGGCATCAGCACGCTCATATAGTCTCAATGTCGTCTCAATACCTCCGAGAGATAACACATTTAGGCGATGGCGTCGGGGTAAGGCGCGACGAACTAGCAAGGGCGTCGTAGGAAGCACGGTATCGGACACAGCGGAATCACTATTTGGCGTACTGTCCATGATGGCGTCGGGGTAGATACTGTTGCTGTGGCGTCGTTTACGCCTGGTGGCGCCACCTACCGTCCCATGATACCAAAAATGTACGCGCGGCATTCGAAAGCACGCACGCAAGCAATGGGCGTTCAAGAGCCCTTCCGGGTTGCGCTGGCCGAGGTTGTTATGGGCGTTCAAGAGCCCTTCCGGGGTGGAGGGGTTAACCCTCGGAATCCGGGAGGCCTCATACAAAAAAACAAAAAAAACAAAAAAAAAGGGGGAGGGGGGGAGGGGGGCAGGAATCCGGGAGGCCTCATATGAGGCAAAATGCGCGGCTAAAAATCGCTGCTAAAATCATCATAACATGGCAACCATGCGTCATAGTGATGTCATCTCAACGGCATTCTATAGACAATAAAATGTTCTACAATTTGCAAAAAATAAAGACTGCTCTAAGTGGTCTCAATCAGTAGCTACTGAATTATGAAGTTTGCCTGTACAAAAAGGGCCCCGGACACAGCGATCGGGATCATATGAGGCCCCCCCCGGATTTCGTGGGTTAAAATTAGCGTTGGAGTCCAACAAGGTTCTGTGTTAAGCCCCGTTCTCTTTATTATGGGTTCTGGAGGCACTCTCTGGAGATTTCAGAGCTGGGCTCGACTGGGAACTGCTATACCCATATGACCTAGTAGATAGAGTGCGGGATGCAGAGGCCAAGTTCAGAAGATGGGGATGGAGAGAGGGCATGGTAAGTCAAGGATTAAGAGTTAATATAAATATAACCAAGTTTTTACACAGTAGATTAGGGTTTGGAAAGGTAGAAAAAAGTAGTGTATACTCATGTGCAGTATGCAGATAATGGGGTGGGAGCGAACTCGATTCAGTGTAGCGTCTGCCGCTACCGAGGAAGAAGTCCGAAGTTGAGAAGTTTGTAAGTATAGTATGCAAAGGTGAGCCACCCCTTCGGGGATCATGGCGTCAGCTATAGATAGATAGATAGAGCTTGTGTACAATGACCGGCTCGAAAAGAGTGTAACTATGGTAATGAGTCACTGGAGCTGATAGACAAGACTTAGGAGATACCATCTTTGCTGGTGGTGGGGGAGGGGCCTCTATCGCCAGAATTAGATGCGGCTAGGGAAAGTTTAGAGAACTGTTACTATTTCTTACTATGAGAAGACTCCCTCTCCCCTAGAAGGGAAAGGTGTACGCTTCATGTGTTTGAAGCAAAATGACATATGCTTCAGAAACATAGCCTGTCAGAGCAGATGACATCAACAGAATGGAACGTAACTAGATGAGAATGGTGAGATGGATGTGTGCAGCCAAACTGCAAGATAGGATATCTAGTGAAAAGCTGAGGAGACAATTACATATCAAGAATATCTGTGATGAGATGCGTACTATAGTCTATTCGCTGTAAGTAGGTGAAAAATTATTAACTGTATCCTCTGTAACTTAAAAAGGGCTAGAGTAAATGGGCTGTAAATTTCCACATCTATTCCTTGACTGACTCTTCCCAAATGGTAGAAATATTAGCTCAATTATTCAAGTCGTTTGTGAGTTACAGTGGTTAGAGTTCATGATTTCTCGCCTACTTACAGCGAATAGACTATAGTACGCATCTCATCACAGATATTCTTGATATGTAACCGTCTCCTCAGCTCTTCCTATCGTGCAGTTTGGCCCCACACATCCATCTCACCATTCTCATCTAGTTACGTTCCATTCTGTTGATGTCATCCGCACTGACAGGCTACGTTTCTGAAGCATATGTCATTTTGCTCCAAACACATGAAGCGTACACCTTTCCCTTCTAGGGGAGAGGGAGTCTTCTCATAGTAACAGGCCGTAGCTCGATTGGTAGAGCGTTTGCCTGCTAGCCGTGAGGTTGACAGTTCGAGCCTCGGACCAGCCAGTGTTTTATTGGCAGACGTCAGTGCTGTTAGTGAACGGTGCGGTCTAGCAATCTGTGGCAACTCCCTGATTCATCAGGGCACCCACCCTAGCCTTGCTATTCAACAGGGAGTGTATGGTGGTAAAAACGGCATCATCAGTAGGCTTTGATAGTATGGATGAACTAAGTTGGGTTACATATATACTGTACATACATAACATTTTAAGACCGAGTGCTTCACACATACACGCAATTTCCGTCTCTTTTCCTAATGGCGGCGTTCCAGGCAACCCTGTTAAGGGCTGCTTCACTTGTCAAGTTCTTGGATTTGAGATCGGCACGTATAGTCCGATCCCAGGTATTCCTCGGTCCACCCCTTGGTGCAGCTCCCTCCACAATCACAGACCTGCATCTTTTCACCCAATTTTGTTCATCCATTCTCTCCACATGTCTATACCATCCCAGTCTACTTGTACGCATCTCCTCGCTAATACTCTTTATACCTAAACGTTTCCTCAGCTCATCATTTGTTTTTCTATCCTGCAGCTTGGCCCCACACATCTATCTCATCTCATTACGTTCCATTCTGTTGACATCCTCTACTTTAACGGCCCATGTTTCTGAGGTATACGTCATTGCACTTCTAACACATGAGCCATAAACCTTTCCCTTCAGAGGGAGAGGCATTCTTTTCATGGTCGGACATGGCAGCAGTTCTCTGAACTTCCCCCAGCCACATCTAATTTTAGCGACAGTAGCAGCCTCGGCCCCACAACCGGTAGAGATGGTTTATCCTAAGTAACAAAACTTGTCCATCAGCTCCAATGACTCATTTCCAAAATTCACAGCCACAGGATCATCATTTAACACAACCTCGCCCATGCACACTGATTGGTTAAAATATGCAAATCCATGAATGTGGGGGGAGCTGCAACAATGAGCAGACCAAGAAAGACCTGATCTTGAATCAGAGAGTCTGACAAGTGAGACAGCTCTGAACAGGGCTGCTTGGAGCACCGCTATTAGGACGTGAGACTGGAACCGCATTTCGCGTGGATCAATCGGTCTTAAAATTGATATATCGGCATGCATAAATAAATCTACCATAGGGAAATCTGTCCCCGCCCCCCGGGCTCGCCTTCTAAATGACAGCACTAGGATCCGGGTGATCTGGCCAAAAAAAATTGTAATCGGCCTAGGCCTATCTTTGTTGTTGTTGTTGTTCCCTAAGCTGCCTGGCCGAACAGCCCCGAGTCCCTGAGAAAGGCCATGGCCACGATCGGGCTCTCCCACAGAGCTCTCATTGAGTGTAGATTGTGTTGTTGGCGTAAGTGGTTGTGTGAAATGCAGTCTTCTATGATGTGTTTAATGGTATGGGGTGCTGTGTTACATCCCGGGCAGGCGTCGACAACGGAGTCATCCAGTCTCTTCTGATAGCTCAGGAGAGCTGGATGGTGTCCGCATCTCAGCCTGGCCAGGTGGACTCTGTCCTCGCGAGGAAGGGAGGATTCGGAAGGATGGATTTCGGGAGGTCGTGCATGCAGCTGCGTGTTGTCTGTGAGTGAGTGGATGGATCGGTGAGAGATATGAGTATGGATGTGCTTCTGGAAGTTGGTTCGGGGTGGGCAGGGAGGGAGAGAGGACAATAATTGTGTGTGATACCGTGTGCTGGGTGTTGTTTTGATATTTCTTGGTGTCTGTGGGTGTGTTGCCATGTAGTTTAGTGGGTGGTCTTGGTTCGTGGAGGCTGCTGCCAGGAATTGAGTGCCTCTCATGTCCAGATGGTCTTTGACTTTGAGGATTTTGGTTTCTTGATGTAGGTGATCTGTGGGTGAAGTAGCTGTGCAGCCTGTAATGATCTTCAGGGCTTTGTTTTGAATAGTCTGTAAGGTCTTATGATGTGTTTCAGCTAGGTTAGAAGCCCAGGCTGGGCTTGCGTATTCCATCACTGATCTTATGTATTGTTTATATACTGTGGTGGTAGTTTCTTTGTTGTGTCCAAATTTTGTGTGAGCAAGTGACCTGAGGGCGTTAAGTCTGGGTGTCAGTTTCTTTTTAATGTTTGTGGTGTGCTGTTTGAATGTCATATGAGTATCATATGTTACTCCTAGGATTTTGGGTGTGTGTGTATGTGTTAGGGGTGTGTTGTTTATGGTGAGTTGAGGGATGTATTCGTGTTCTCCTGTCCAACTTGTGAGCAGGGTTGCGGTGGATTTGGCTGGGGCTAGATTAAGTCTGTTTGTAGTGCACCAACCATGTAGTGTGTTGAGATAGGGTTGAAGGAGATCTGTTGCTCTTTTTGGGTCATGGTGTGTGCATGTGAGTGTTATGTCATCTGCATAGGAGGCCTATCTTTGTTATTTGAACTGCTAGATAATTCACACACACCTCAAAATGTAGCCCTTGCTTGTATCTGTAGACTCACATTGAGTAGAGCTCTCTAGGTCAACTGGTTTAGTTGTGATGACGATTTCCGTGGAGAGTTTTGACGCGGTTTTAGCAATATCGGACATTTACAGACACTAATTTCGTTCTAGCAGACAACAAAGATCCAACTTCTTCTTGTTTTTGAAGCTGCGCGTCGCTCCGACCGGCTTTGTTTACAAACATTTCGCCGCACGGCTTTCAAACCACGCTTAATAGGCTTTCAAGCTTACGGATTTTAAAAGGACACCCGGGCTCCTGCCCTATTGACGCGGTGTCATTTTAAAATGACACCCGGGCAGGAAGGGGTAAACTGATTATCTAAAATAAGTAAGAAATTCGCTAAAATGGGCATCTAGTGAAAATAGCAATGCGCTCACCTGGAATGAAACCCTCTAGGTGGTGGTGCTCTAGGCCATCTCATCCTGGGAGCAGCACGAGCCTTCTCCACCGTCACACTGCAATACAATTTTGTTTTATATATCACAGAAAATATATCTACTACTAATGTACAAAATAACTTATTACCCACATTACTACATGAACACCGTATTATCCAGTTTACTACATGAACAGTGTACCACCCAATTAATATAAGGTATTACGTCAATATCAAGTAATGCACAAACCTCAAATACAGTAAATAATATTATCTACCTTAAACTCCACCTCAATAGACATGTTATAATAAAGAGAGATTACTAACAAGGTATTCAAGCACTCGCCAACATATCAAACTACAGCTATTCACATAACACAATACCAAACAAGGCAAGGGAAAAATGTGACGCTTTGGCTTCCAATCTTGGTAGATTGGGAGGTCAATCCACGGAAGAGACGCCGTCACTTGAGATCTAGAAAATATATAAGTAAAAGGAACAGTCAGAGTAAGCTATGGGTATGGCAGAGATTGCCCAGTTCTCACTCTGATAGACCAGCCCATCACCACATTGCCCCTCAACTTTCTCTTCATAATTGCTGAGGGGCACAGGGCCCTGGGTGGGACTTTGGTTTCCCGGGCGTTTCCGCACCCTCCTCAGCTCCCTGCCATGGAGTGGCTTCGGTCACCCAGGCTTTATTGTGGTCGGCGGGTAGGGTTCTGTGGGGCCGCTCGGTTATGGCCTTGGCCTTGCTCGGGGCTGTTCGGCCAGGCAGCATGGGGAACATCAACAACAACAACAACACAATACCAAACACCTGGAAGCAGGGCATCATCATCATCACAAACCCGAAACCAAATAAAGACCCCACCCCATCACTCTCCTTTGCACCCTCTCAAATGTTACCGAATGCCTTATCTTTCAACTAATGACACCTCACATTCCCTTAGCTATATCATAACACAGCTTTAGGCCACTACACTCCACAAACACCCTTCTTACAGACCTCACACAAAAAGTTTTTGATGGCATCAATTCAGCTAGGCCTCCACATAGAACACTTCTCGTTACAATTGACATTAGTACATTACATTACAGTACTGTATGTGAAATTCATCATAATAAAGACAAATAAGAACATTATATTTTTACTTCTCGTTACAATTGACATTAGTACATTACATTACAGTACTATATGTGCAATTCATCATAATAAAGACAAATAAGAACATTATATTTTTAGCAGACAGTACATTATAGTACCGGAACAGTACATACAGTGGTCCCTCTCATTTAGCGATTTCATTAGTCTCGCCAAACTATCGCCAAAAGTTAATTTCGCCAAATGCGAATAGTACTTTAAATGGGAAAATTATCTATTAGTCTTTGACGAGGCCCGAGTTCACCCTTTTGGGCCTATTCAAACCGCCCGCCATCCGCATCGTCGATCGCCGACACACTCGGCGCCGTCTGCTTACTCTGTTTTTGCTAGAAGACATAGGCCTAACCTATATATCTCCACAGAGACTTGACCTAACCTAGGTTAGATGTATATCAGGCAGCAGAATTCATTGTTATCTTGTGAAGTCTTATTGATAAGGAATAACCACATAACCTTAGCAACAAGTTGCTAAGTCACTAGCTAGCCAGACCAAGAAATGGTCTAACCTAGCTTAGATATATATCAGGAGGCATAAATCACTTTTACCTTGTGAATGGTGAAGACTAGAATTTTCTATACCAACTGCTTTTCGATTGAGCAAAATAATGAAATTGCTTTTGGATCCGTGGTCACTTCTTTGATTAATTATATTGATCGATTGGGCCCCTGAGTCAGCTGATGCGCGCGTGTGTTTGTGTGTCGCGGACTGTTCGGCACAATAAACAAAGCAAAACACAAGAGATATGAGTTCACAAATCGGTTTGGTCAAGATTACTCTGTTAATATAAGTTTATGAAATATACCTGGGATATTCTCGCTATCCAAGCAGCTCAGTTAGGGTTTTGTGAGTAGGCCTAAGCCTATCTATAGCCTAGCCTCGGCCTAAGAGTAACTCTCAATACGGCGCTCTACTGTAGCCTACATGAAACATTAACAGCAATAAAAAAGACAATAGATAATAGATAACAGATTTTATTTACCATGAATTATTTAGAATTAGGCCTGGTGAGACTAGCTTGCGGGCGGCGCATTCTGGGCCGACGCCATTCCGTGACGTCAGCATTCTCGCTAAAAGTGTATTTGAAGCGCCAAATTCTGATTCTGGTACCATATCAAACCTATCGCCAATACTGTGTTTCGCCAAGCTGAAACCCGCTAAACGCGAGGGACCACTGTACAGTAGTACTGTAATGTACTGAACAGGATCACTCACCTCTTCATTGGCGGCACACCATGGCGGAAGGCGGACGCAAGTTTGAGGCTCCGGCATATGTTATGGGAATAGTCAATTAATTCAAGGATATCGAGTACATACGGGGCTAACAAGAAGAGGAAGGATTTAGTGAAGGTTTGGAGGATATATTGGTGTGGTGGAGGGGTGATATATAGTGTAATAAGAGTGTGTAGTGACGGGACAGCGGTAGGGTTGTGAGTTGTTGAGTTTGTAAACAAACATGGCAGAGGGAATTTCGGGTATGACGGAGTCGGAAGGAAGGTTACAACGTTTTCGGGGATTTAAGAGCACAGATAAGAAGTTAGAAGAGGTTAGTATTGTTGTGAAGGATTTGGAAAAGTGGATGAGTGATACGGAGAAATGGAAGGGGGATATTGGTGAGAAAGTTAAGGCACTGTGTGTAATGTGTGGTGTGATAGGTGGGGAAGGGAATAGGCCTAGCGAAGGAAGTGAATGCAGGCCTTTTTTGGCAGTTAATGAGAGCCTAGAGATGTTATTGAAAAGGGTAGATGAACTGGGAGCAGAGAATATGGCATTGAAGGAGCAGCTGAAGGAATACGAAGGACGTTTCACGGAAGTAAAGGAGTCGACTGCATGGACGGTGGTAGGTAAACAAAAAGTCAAGGATTTGGAGGATATTATGAAAGAGCAAAAGGAAGAAATGAATATGACCAAACAAAGTTTTGAGAGTGCAGTTGTAGGGGTCATGAAGAACAAGGAGAGTGTCATGAGGGAGGCCATGGACAGGGATAGGGGTGTAATCTTGTATGGAGATATAGAGACTCCTATGAATGATAATGGAGTGAGAAAAGTGAGGGATATGGAGACAGTGAAGGAGGTCTTGAAAGGTGTGGATGAGGACGAATATGGATGGGAAGGGCAGGTGGAGGAGATCAGTAGGATAGGTAGATATAAAAGGGGAGAGATGAGACCTATAAGGGTACAGTTTAAAACTAGGGTAGTGGCGGAGACTGTGACAAATTTTAGTTGGAGGCTAAATACAAATGATAAACTGAAACACATAAGACTAAAGAAGGATTTGAGTATAGAACAAAGGAAAAAAATTAAGGAATTACAAGAAAAGGCTGATGAAAATAATGGAAAGTTGGATGAGGAGGAAAAGAGAAATTTTTACTGGAGAGTGAGGGACGGAAAAGTGAGGAAGTGGTTTATAAGAGTAGAAAGGAGGGGGAGATCAGGGAGGGGAGAGAATGTGATGAGAGTTGTGACGGAGGAGGAGAACGGGGTGGAGGTGTCACAGGGAGAGACAGGAGACAAAGAGGCAGACCCAGTAGTGCTAACAGGGGAGTAGGGTACGGACTGGAGGAGCGGGATGGTGTAATTGCTGGAGGAATGGTAGATGGATTAAGGATTATGTTTAGTAATGTGGATGTGTTTACTCAGGACAAGAAAAGAGAACTGATATGTAGGTTGCAGGATGAAGAGGAAAAACCTGATATCATAGCCCTACAGGAAGTAAGACCAAAAAATGTTAGAATTGAGAGGGAACTGGTGGAATATAGTTTGGAGGGTTTGGAGTTATATGAGAGAAATGCTATTAGAGCAGAGGTTGGAAGAGGACTGTTTATTTATGTAAGAAAAGAGCTCAAGGTTAATGAGGTGGATATGAGACAGCAGTATTGTGAGTATTTGTGTATTGAAGTAAAATGTGTAAGAGGATCAATTCTAATTGCCTCTATATATAGAAGCCCAAATAATAGCAGGGGAGAGGATGATAACCTACTGAAAGCAATGGAGGAGATAGATAATAGAGAGAACAAATATAAAATTTTGATTGGAGATTTCAATTTGCCAAGGATCAACTGGGCAAATTGTACTACTCCAGCGGGACAGGGTAGCATGGAAAATAAGTTTATAGAGAAAGTGAGAGATTGTTTTTTAACGCAACATATTGTAGAGATGACAAGATATAGAGATCGGACGCAGGGGAGTGTACTTGATTTGATTTTTAGCAATGAAGAGGATATAGTGGAACATGTTAATGTGGATAGCCCTATAGGTCGTAGTGACCATGCCTGTATAAGCCTTAGTTGTAACATTAAATCGGAGAGGGATAATAAAAGCAATAGAAAAATATACATGTATGATAGAGCAGATTATGAGCTGCTGAGACGGTGTTTGGACATTGACTGGGGGGAATATTTGAACGGTGAAGACGCTGAAGGAATGTGGAGGAAAATTAGAGTCAAACTGGAGAATGCTGTATCGTGTACCAGTAAGGGAATATAAGGATAAAACAAAATTGAGGAAAAGAACTAACCCAGAATTGCCAATGAAAAGAAAGCTTTGGATATTGATTAGAAGAAAGAAACGATTGTGGGAAAGATTAAAATTGTTAAAAAAGAACAGGGGGTCTAGTATAGAGGCTAAGGAAGTGGATCTGGAACGTAGACAAATAAACAATAAAATAAGGTGGGAAACAAGGAGGGGGGTGAAGGAGAGGGAGAGAGAGATAGCTAGAAATGTGAAGGATAATCCAAAAATATTCTGGAAGTACATTCAGGAAAAATTAACAAGAAGAGTAGGGATCCCAGAGCTGGTGGGGGGGTTGAATGATGGGAGTAGAGCGGAGACTGATAAGGAGAAAGCAGAGGTGCTGGGGAAATACTTTGGGGGGGTACTAACAGTGGAGTCGGAGGATGCAGTGCCTACTATTCCCATCAAACAGGCACCGGCACTAGAACTAGTAGAGTTTTCCCATGCTAGAATAAGAAGGGCTATAGAAAAAATGAACAGAAGTAAGTCACCGGGACCGGATGGGATACACCCAAGAATCATAAAGGAAGGAGGGGAGATGTTAGTAGAGCCATTGAAAATGTTATTTGAGGTATCGTTTAATACAGGACAAATCCCGATGGACTGGAGAGAGGCGAACATAACAGCTATATTTAAGAAGGGAAAGAGAAATGACCCAGGGAATTATAGACCAGTCAGTTTGACAAGTGTTGTGTGTAAACTAATGGAAACGGTAATTAGAGAAGGAATAATGGATCATATGAAGTCAAACCAACTTTTCAGTGGGAGACAGTTCGGATTCTTGCCGGGGAGGTCGACAGTACTACAGCTAATTAAGGTGGTAGATGATTGGATGCAAATTCTAGAAGATGGTGATGTAATAGACGTGGTATATTGCGATTTTATGAAGGCCTTCGATAAGGTCCCACATAAAAGGTTAATAGAGAAAGTTAGAAGCTATAATATAGGGGAGAAATGTGTGAAATGGATAGAAGCCTTCCTGAAAGATCGGAGACAGAGGGTATTGGTGAATGGAATAGGCTCGGGGTGGAGGGAAATTACAAGTGGGGTACCTCAGGGATCTGTGTTGGGACCACTGCTGTTCGTTATATTTATCAACGACTTGCCTGAAGTTATAACTAATGGAAGTGAGGTATACCTGTATGCGGATGACACTAAACTGTATAGAAGAGTGAGGAGTAAGGAAGATATGGGTTTGCTTCAAGGAAATGTGGAGGGCATGAAGGGATGGTCTGAGCATTGGTTAATGCCTTTTCATCCAAAAAAATGCAAGTACATGCGGATTGGAACCAGCAAGATAGACAAGGTAGGATACAGTATGTATGAAGCGATGGAGGAAGTGAGTGCAGAAAAGGATATAGGAGTAGTGATAGATAATAAGTTAAATTTCTCACAACATTTAGCGGAAAAGATAAACAAAGCCAATAGAATTGTAGGGCTGATAAGGAGGACATTTGTGTCACTTGACGAAGAAATCTTCAGGAATCTATATACAGCGCTGGTTAGGCCACACCTGGAATATGCAAACCAGGTGTGGGCTCCATATATGGTAAAGGATATAGAAGCAGTGGAGAAAGTGCAGAGAAGAGCTAGCAAGCTGGTACCAACGTTGAAGAACGTGGGCTATGAGCAGAGGTTGAGGACACTGGGACTTCCGACACTGGCATATAGGAGAAAGAGAGGGGATATGATAGAGACTTTTAAGATAGTGTCAGGAAAGTACGATGAGGATGTGTGTGAAGGTATCTTCTTGATGCGGGAGGGAACAAGAACGAGAGGACACTCTAAGAAAATTTACAAAGAAAGAAATAGGCTTGAGAAGGCGAAGAACTCATTTTGTGATAGAGTGGTAAATGAGTGGAACGCACTGCCCCAGTATGTAGTCGATTCCGAATCAATAAGGGAGTTTGAAAGTAATCTTGATAAAGCATGGGGAAGACAAGATTTGAAGTTTGATTATAAAACAAAAATACAGAATAGTAAAAATGTTGCGTCTGCTACCGCCGCCGCCAACACCGTGAACGACCGCAGCAGTGCAAGTACTGGTACTGAGCTGGATACACAGGCATAGTTTGCCTTTTTCCAGAGGATCTACTGTAAGAAACTGTATGTAAGAATATAAAAGCACTGGAAACAGGTCCCTTCTTGGCTTGGCGGTAGATTTTACTAGCAGAAGGGCCGTGGAGGATAGGGTATACGTTCCGTGCTAAAAAAAATTGTCCTTATCCCTGATATAACCGTACACAGTTGAGCGGCATAATTGGTATTTCTCCTGCAATTCCTTAGCACGCATGCCTCGATCATGATCACAAAGCATTTGCAACTTCATTTCTAATGTCACAGAGGCCACTTTGCGCTTATATTTGTTCTTGGGAGGCATATTGGTGTCTGGTAATCACTAGACACAAGGGGAAATATGGCTGACTAGGCCTACTGACGCAGAAAATTAATGGGAAAGGGACTGAGCATTATGGGTAAACACGGCAAGACCTATGTCATGGAGATGGGCGACGCTGGTGATATCCGTGACTCGGCCTAAGTGTGTCCACATATCTTTCAACTCAGATTTTTTCCTGTTTTTCCAAGTTTTCTGAGGTATTATACGAAAGGCTGATGCCTCTTGTATAGACGTCCGACTTAAAGAGGGCTTACTGTATATACTGTATACAGTACATCCGGAGACAGCACTCGCTGTTATCTCACAATAGATGAAGACAAGAACATTGTACACCAAGTGGTTATCGTTCCGGGCAAATAATAAAAAGTGGCGGTTTAGGTCTCGGGACTAGACTAGTTTGATTGCTCGACCATTAGTCAGGCAGCTAGGGCTTCAGCTTGTTTATTCTTATTCAACTATTGATTATTATTTTTTATATTTTTAAAATATTAGTTTAACCAGTTAATTATATCTATTATTTATTTCACTATTGTAACCATTCTTAAGTCACCGTCCACTAATTTCATGCATCGATTTAGGCTGCAGAAAATGATCGATCTATTGCCTTCAGCCTTGAGTCAAGCATGAGTCAGCAGACTGAGTGTGAGTATGTGTTGCTGTCTATGTCATGGACCGCCCGCTATGATAACTAAACTTTCTCTAACGCAGTTTTAAGTGGTTTTAATAGCCCTGTAATAGCTGCAGGTGTTTAGGCGGCCATCCGGTATGCGCGGTGAAGATTCTATTTGCCCGCCAGGATGGCCATCCGTGTTCCATGGGTTAAAAATGCTGCAAGTTGACAGTTACTCACCGTCCACCGAGTAGCTCCTTCCCGTTCATTTCATACACTGCGTCGTCAGCATCACGGTCATCATCAAACTCCTGAAATACAATTATGGTTGCAAACTTTAGTACAGAACAATTAAAAACCCTCTTTAGTCTCTAAATCCTTCCTATTACATTCTAAAAAAAAATACACCCTCTACCGATACTTCCTATTAACTTAGCGGCTTCTGATTTGCACATCTTACTTTTCTTAATGGGGTGCTTTTCAAGGTCTGTACAGTATCACCAGGGGTCTCCACCATCTACCAGAATCACCCACCGATCCATCCAGTCACCCAAAGACAACACTCTGTTACATGCACGGGCCCCTGAAGTCCATCCCTCAGAAACCCTCCTTTCCTGTGAGGACAGAGTCCACCTGGCTAGGCTGCGATGTGGGCACCATCCACCCTTCTGAGTTATCAGAGGAGGCTGGATGACTTCATCCATAATCTAAGATGACAAAACTTTCTCTAGTACGGTTTTAAGCCATGAAATAATGCAATGGAGCTATTGAGCACAGCCGTGCGAAGCAGGGAAAACTTGTTATACATACATACAAGTTTAAAGACCGTTTGTCCACAGAGACTGTGGTTACAGTCTCACATCCTACATCCTATGTAGCTATCGAGCCCAGCCGTGCGACGAGGGTTATCTAACCCACAGAGCACCAGCCATATGTAATGACAGAGAGATCATGGTACAAATCGGTCCCATATAAAACGAGTTCAAACAGTGCGAGCAATGAAAAATATTCAACATAAAATGTTCAATCAATGCGAATACGATGTGTTAGTGCGAGTCGGGTGACATGTAGGGCAAATCCGGGAAGTTCTCTATTAGTGTGCCGAAATTTGAGCAGTGCAATCGATTCGCCCGCCTGACTCGTGGCGTCGATGCGCAGAGTGACGTCACTGGTGTTTGAGCAGCGTGGGCACAGAGAGGAGAGCGGGGACCTGGAGGGTATTCAGCCATTTTTTGCCCCCTACTGTGTGACTCCCTCTCGCATTCTCGGGTGTATAACCGTATTAAGTGAGAGCACCGCCTCGATCCTTAGCCACCATGCTGGGCCAACATTCAGGGAAGCGGAAGTCGATTTATGTTTTATGTGAAAAGGGATGTAGTAAGACAAAAACAACAGGGACAAGGAAACTCTGCCATAGGACATGAGCTGGGGCTTGGTGAATCAACAGTGCGATCGATTTGGGGTATCATTGTGTCTATAAAGATGTGTGTAGAATTGACCACTTGCGAGTTTCAGGCTATAAGGAAGTTGGAGCCTTATACATCAATAAGAAACATAAATACAATAATAAAATAAGTTTTTGATGGATAGAAAGTAAGTTGAATTGGATTTTATGTATAAATAAATGCACTACGACCATATTTTAGCTAGTATTTATGTTAAATATCGATGTCTACAACTCCTACTTCCTCCTACTGGTGATGGGCTGGTCTATCAGAGTGAGAACTGAGCGATCTCTGCCATACCCATAGCTTACTCTGACTTCCTTTTACTTATATATTTTCTAGATCTCAAGTGACGGCGTCTCTTCCGTGGATTGACCTCCCAATCTACCAAGATTGGAAGCCAAAGCGTCACATTTTCCCTTTGCCCCTCAACTTTCTCTTCATTATTGCTGAGGGGCACAGGGCCCTGGGTGGGGCTTTGGTTTCCCGGGCGTTTCTGCACCCTCCTCAGCTCCCCGCCATGGAGTGGCTTCGGTCACCCAGGCTTTATTGTGGTAGGCAGGGAGGGTTCTGTGGGGGCGCTCGGTTATGGCCTTGGCCTTGCTCGGGGCCTTGGGGCTGTTCGGCCAGGCAGCTTGGGGAACAACAACTCCTACTTCCTTATAGAACGAAACTCGCAAGTGGTCAATTTAAGGTGAGGAAAGGGCTAATTTCCCAATTTCTATGCTATAAGGACTGTACAAATAAACACTTGCCTAAGTGTGTAAATTGTTCTTCCTCAAAACCTGGAGAGGCTGGTTCCGGTCCTCCACTCTTGGCCTAGTCACTTGCTCACTTTGCATCTAACAGGCACTGCCCGATTATGATTTCTCAGCGTTAGAAATTAATTGAAAATACAAACTTCACCACTTTAAAAAAAAAATAACACCTACTCGGAATCAGTTAAGAGTGGGTTTGCTAAACATTCGTTCCCTTCGTAACAAGATGGATCATATAATTGAGACGTTAAGTGAATTTGAGCTCGATGTCTTGTGCCTGACAGAGACTTGGTTGTGTGAATCCGACATCCAGATTATTCGCAGTGCTTTGCCCAAATCATACTCCATAATAACCGTGCCTAGACCTTCTGCAGACCACCATGGTGGAGGCGTAGCGCTTATTTATTCTCTCGCGATCACAAGTATTTCTCGCTCAGACTATGTTCCTGTCCCATCTTCTTTTGAACTCCTGGAAGTAGTAATTAACCATCGTCAGCAAACCTTTAGAATTGCAACTATCTATCGACCAGGTCATCGAGGTACGGATAGAAACTTCATGGATGAGTTTGGTCAGTTTTTGGAGGCATTTGCTAGTAAGACTGGTGGGTTGCTGATCTGTGGTGACTTTAATCATTGGATTGATAGTCCATCTTTGAAGACCTTTTCTTCTGAATTTCTTGAATTGATCGGTCATAATAATTTTGTCAACCACGTGACCCACTCGACTCATATTTGTGGACACATTCTTGATTTGGTTTTATCTCCAGTTGGTTGCAATCGTGTGTCGGGCATTGAAGTTGATCCGATAGATCCTACAGTCTCTGACCATGCTTTAATTACTTTTTATATCAGCGTACCCAAAGTCTCTTCTTATAAAAAGGAAATTAGGTTCAGAAATTACAAAAATATTGATCAAGAGCAAATTTGCCATGAAATTGGCAAATGCCATCAGCTGCTCTGTTCTTTCATCCAATAAACTAACTGAGATTCATAACAGGGTACTTCAATCTGTCTTTGATCATCATTGCCCGGAGATTGTGAAGACAATTATTGTGCATGATGATTCACCTTGGTATGGCCCACCAGTTAACTCTCTCCGCAGACAACGTAGGAGAGCAGAATGAAAGTGGCGCTTGCAACGAACGGAGGAAACTCGACTGGAATATATATCGGCAAGAAAAGATGTAGTATGTGCAGTGAAAGCTGAGAAGTCTAAGTATTACCAAAAAAGAGTCGATTCCTGTGGCAATGATCAAAAGAAGCTTGCTGAGGTTGTAAATGGTTTGTTGGGTCGGAAGAACATGGCTCCCTGTCCTGCCTCCGTGCCAAGTGCTCGACTAGCCTCTGATTTTTCTTAATTTTTCACGACTAAGATAACACGCATTAGAAATGAGTTAGATAATACATTGATCAATGACGAGTTTTCGGTGGATTTCCAACCTCCATATGTAATTAATCGTATCCTTTCATCATTCCATCCAGTGGGCACAAGTAAAATTATTAGTTATGTTAGAGACGTGAATAAAACTTTCTGCAAGCTTGATCTATTAATGTATCCAAGATGTCATTTGTCTATCTGCATGTCGCAGATTTCATCTGTAAAATTGTAAACAGATGCTTCATGGAGGGTAACTTTGTTCAATCTGAGAAACAAGCTCTATTGGTGCCTCTTCTAAAGAAACCTGGACTTGATGCTGGGGATATGTCAAAATACCGACCCGTTTCAAACTTGTCATTTCTTTCAAAAATAATTGAGCGGGCCATACTTGATCAATCGTTACCATTGCTTGAACAGAACAAAGCTGTTCCTCTTGCTCAGTCTGCATATAGGAAATACCATTCAACTGAGGCCTCTTTATGTAAGATTCAGAATTACTTGGTGGAGAACACACATGCAACGGGAAGGCGTCTCCCTTGGTTTTGTTGGATCTTTCTGCGGCCTTCGATACAGTGGATACTGTTAAAAGATCTGCACTCTTACGGTGTTTGTGAAAGAGCACTCTTGCTCCTCAAATCATATTTATCAGATAGATTTCAGCGTGTGGTGATTGGCAATACCATCTCTTATCAAGCCCCCCTGTTGTTTGGAGTTCCTCAGGGATCGGTTCTGGGACCGATCCTTTTTATAGTTTACACTAGCAGCTTGGCATCCTTGCTAGATGCTCATGGTGTTGCCTATCACTTTTACGCTGATGACACTCAGTTGTATGTGAAGATAGAAAACATTAATGATACTAAGACCAAAATGGAATCTTTATTGTCTGACATTAAGATCTGGATGGCAAAGCGGAAACTCAAACTGAATGAGAACAAAACAGAGATCATTATCATTCATGGAAATAGAAGGGGAAATTATGCTGAAAATGAAGTGACTCTGGATAGCCTATAGGAGGTTCTCAACTTCACCCAGTAAGCTCAGTGCGAACCTTGGAGTACTGTATACTTTAACTCTAAATTGAACTATGAGAATCACATCAATCAGGTCATCAAAATTTGTAATCTCCAAACCAGAAACTTGTATTCAGTGAGACGGTTTCTTAACAAGCGCTGTCTTCTAACATTGGTTCACTCAATTGTCCTATCACGTATGGACTATTGTAATGCCTTATTGGTTGGCCTTCCTAATTACTTGCTACAAAAAGGCAGTACGTGTGGAGAGTGAGCAGAGCGAGTTCTTTGACCTGAATGTTGGTTTGAAACAGGAGTGTGTGATGTCCCCGTGGTTGTTTACTGTATATATGGATGGAGTCATGAAAGAATTACTATCAAGAGCAGTGGATGTTGGTGTATCGCTGAAAAGGGAGGGAATTGAGTGGAAGCTACCTATACTGCTGTTTGCGGATGATACAGTTCTGATGAATGATAATGAATGGGAGTTGCAGGCTCTGGTAAATGAGTTTGGAACAGTGTGCAAAAAATGGAATTTGAAGGTAAATGCAGGGAAATGCAAGGTTATGGTCTTCGAAAGGGGTGAAGTCATAGAGTGTGAGGTGAAGCTGAACGGTCAGGCTATGGAGATCGTCAACTCTTTTAAGTATCTGGGCAGTGTGTTGAGTAAAGATGGGACTATGGATGAAGAAGTGCGGGAGAGGGTACAACAGGGGAAGAGGGTTGTAGGAACGCTGAAAGCAGTAACAAGAAATAGGGTGGTCAGTATGGAAGTGAAGAAGTCCTTGCATGACAGTGTGGTAATCCCGATACTGACTTACGGAAGCGAAGCATGGACGTTGGTTGAGAGACTCGGACCAAGAGTGAGAGCAGTGGAAATGAATTACTTAAGAAGTGCGTGCGGAGAGTTACATGGAGGGATAGACAGACTAATGAGGAAGTAAGAAGGAGGTGTGGTGTGGAGATAGATGTGCTGGAAAGTGTGAAAAGGAACAACTTGAGATGGTTCGGCCATATGGAA
Organism: Paralithodes platypus; assembly: GCA_032716605.1. Lineage (NCBI taxonomy): Eukaryota > Metazoa > Arthropoda > Malacostraca > Decapoda > Lithodidae > Paralithodes > Paralithodes platypus. The sequence continues at coordinate 18,164,563 of CM064530.1, forward strand.
CGTATGGAAAGCGAGAGAATGACTAAGAGGGTGTACGAGAGCGAGGTGGAGGGACAGAGAGGGAGAGGTAGACCGAAAGAGAGGTGGAAGGATGGAGTGAGGAAGTATATGAACGAAGGCGGTGCTGGTTGGGAGGAGGGGCGTCGATTGACTGGGGGCAGAGGTGCATGGGGGCGGTTCGTTCGTGGCCACCCCTTCGGGGATCACGGCGTCAGGCAATAAATAGATAGAGATAGAAAAAGTTCAGTCCATACTAAATAGAACAGCGAGGCTCATATTTGAATTACCTCCAAGAACCCCCACTTCTTCATATTTGATAGAGCTGCACTGGTTGCCAGTTAAAGCTAGGATAGAGTTTAAGTTGTGTCTTATGACTTTTAAGGCACTTATGTTTGGCGAACCTAAGTATCTTGCTGACCTCTTGAGACGCCCTTTGGCACATTCTGGTGCGATCCTGAGAAGCAGTGATGATGTGCTGCGTCTTGATGAACCGGTAGCTATCCAGCAGTCCTCTTTCTCTGATCGGTCCTTTTCTTTCGTGGCTCCTAGGTTATATAATGAGTTGCCTTTATCAATTAGACAGCTGAACTCCATAGACTCTTTCAAAAAACAGTTTAAAACCTTTCTCTTCTGTAGGAGTTATGATCTTGCAAGTGGCACAATGACAGGTCGTTACAGACTCTAACTGCTGCCATGTTAACCCTTGTCTAGTGGGGGGTTTTGGGCTTATTTGGGCATATTCAGGCCCTCCTGCATGATAAATCAAGTATCTGCATGAAAAAAACATTATTTAGCAAAAACTAGGCACTAAAAGCTTCAAAATGAGACCAGAACGAGCTACGTAGCACTCGTGGTTCTCATACAGTGATACCAGTAACATGGGAGTTTAGCGTATAGCGGCATATTTTTCCCAGCTATGCTCACTACTGGCTACACTGCCGGCCTCTCGAGAACACAGGGAACATAAGTTAATGGGCGGCGGTAAGCCCTGGGAGTCGGCTGTCTGGCCCGCTGCGCTCCCGGCCATTTGCACTCGATTTTAACCCTTTAAAAGCCTTAATAATGCTCCTAACTTGCTGCAAATTGGAACCGGACTTAAGTCCGACCCCGATCTTTAAGAGTTAAATAGTTGTTGTTGCTTAAACTACAGGTGAACTGCACCACACTTCTCTTGATTGTGGTGCAATGTGTTACGAGCGCTAGTGAATTCCTCTGGAAGAACTGGCGCTTGCGAGAAATAAAAGACCAGATTATTATTATTATTATATTCATTATTAAATTCTTTTGTTCTTGATATCATTATGTCTATAAAGATGTGTATGTAGAATTCATTGGAATTAAATGTTTAAGTTACCATTTATATGTTTATACTGTATATAATTATTATTTGCTTTAGGTATGTTTGAGTCTGTATAAATAAGGATATATAGAAAGATATGTGTGCTATATGGAGGACCGATAGACCAAATATGGGTTTTCCCATAGTACGAATTCACATAGTGTGACGCACTGTACCAACCAATTTCACGCACTATGCGGGACTGAGTTGTATTCTTCTAGTGATTTTTGCCATACTGTATAGTTACTATCTAGCGACATTCTAGCAGACCTTTGAAAACGGACCTAGTGGTATTTTGTTTTTCGTTTCGGTAACCCTGGGACCAAGCCGATTATTTTTTATTATCCCTGTGAGAGATTAACTATGAGCTGCCTGAGGGTTTGGGTCGGTATAACAGTCTACATGTAGGGTAGAGGTAATATGGTGCCATACATAGAAGCAGTTGTTCGGAAGGAACGTTTAATTTGAAGTTTCGAAGTGTGATGAACAAAGTGAAATTGATATGAACCTAATTTAATTGGGTTAAGGTATCGTTCATATGAAGCCGTGAAGCAAGTTGGAAAGATAATGCTTCATTTCGAGGACTATGAGTTTTCGGAGGTTCGAAACTATATCTAATTGTGCCTTTTTCCCTTAAGTGATGGAGATTGTAGTGGGTAGAGGGCACCGCTGTCGCAGTCTACGTCGACAACAGACGCAACAAGGTGACCAGCGGGAGTCTTATCGTCAGTCGTATCCACGCATCGAGAAGCTCCACTTCAAACTACGATTTCCTGCCCACTTCGTCAGTCAGAGTAGCGGAGTGGGTTAAGAAGCTGTCCACGCCATGCCAATGTGATTCTACTATAGTGCGGTAACACGAGAGTGCCGTAGTGGTGGTGGTGGAGCTGCGTGATACGAGACTTTATTTTTTACCATTGCCTTTACCCAAGTGACTGTTAAACTTAACCAGCTATATACTTTTATATAATTGTAAATACATTTAAAATCTAATCTTTGTGTTTTTATAACTCACCGGCCACCATAAAAAAAATGGCGCAGTCAGTAGGATAGTGAAAACGAAACCATGGCCGGTGAAGAAGATAACAATGGGAAGGAAAATAGTAAATTGTTACTGCTCGAGCAGAAGAAACAAGCCAAATCTCAAGCTAAAGCTGTGTTCACAAGGGCAAGGCATAAGTTATTGCAAACACTTGGCAAAGATGAGGCGCCTACTAAAGACAGAGTCAAGAAGGAATGTGAGCGAGTGGAAATAGCCTCTGTTAAAATTATGGATGCAATCTTCGAACTGTCAGGAGTGTATGCTGATCGTGGTGACCCAGTGAGTCTCTTGTCCTAATGGCGGCGTTCCAGGCAACCCTGTTAAGGGCTGCTTCACTTGTCAAGTTCTTGGATTTGAGATCGGCGCGTATAGTCCGATCCCAGGTCTTCCTCGGTCCACCCCTTGGTGCAGCTCCCTCCACAATCACAGACCTGCATTTTTTCACCCAATTTTGTTCATCCATTCTCTCCACATGTCCATACCATCCCAGTCTACTTGTACGCATCACCTCGCTAATATCTTTATACCTAAACGTCTCCTCAGCTCAACATTTGTTATTCTATCCTGTAGCCTGGCCCCACACATCCATCTCACCATTCTCATCTCATTACGCTCCATTCTGTTGACATCCTCTACTTTAATGGCCCATGTTTCTGAGGCATACGTCATTGCACTTCTAACACATGAGGCATACACCTTTCCCTTCAGGGGGAGAGGCATTCATTTCATGGTCAGGATTGGCATCAATTCTCTGAACTTCCCCCAGCCACACCTAATTCTAGCAACAGTGGCAGCCTCGGCCCCACCACCGGCAGAGATGGGATCACCTAGGTAACAAAACTTGTTCACCAGCTCCAAAGACTCATTTCCAAAATTCACAGCCACAGGATCATCACTTAACACAAGCTCGCCTTTGCACATTACACACTCAAATTTCTCTATTTCTCACTTATCCTTCGGCAGGGGCCCCTTTATACTACTACAGCGCTTACTCCCATGGTGTACCCAACATCGACAGATGCTACATTGAATTAAGTTAACGCCCACTCCCTTTCCACACACTGCACATGGGTATGCACCGCTCTTTTCCACATTGCCTCGTCTCAATCTACAATGCATAACCTTGGTTTTGTTAATATTGACTCTTAAACCCTTGCTCGCCATGCCCTCTCTCCACTCTCTGAATTTGGCCTCAGCATCCTGCATACTGTCAGCTATTAGGACTAAATCGTCTGCATAAAACAGTTCCAACGGGAGTCAGCCTCTAAAAACTCTAGACAGCGCCTCCAAGACCATAATAAAGAGGAGGGGGCTTAACACTGAACCCTGATGGACTCCAACACGGACTGCGAACTCATCACTCAGTACACCCTTCACCTTCACCGCACTTCGCGAATCCTCATACATCTTCATTATCACACGCACCAGCCACTCTTCCACACCAAGTTTCCTCATAGCCCACTGCACAACATCTCTAGGCACCCTATCAAAGGCCTTCTCCAGGTCTACAAACACAAAGTAAAGATCCCTGCCTTTTAGTAAGTATCTTTCCTGTATCTGCCTGACTATGAAGATAGCATCGGTTGTACCCCGTCCTGGCATAAAACCAAACTGCATATCATCAATAGAGATGCTTTGCCTGATCAAACCCTCAAGGACTCTCTCACAGACCTTCATGATTTGGTCAAGCATTTTCAGGCCCCTATAATTTCCTCTATCTAGCGCATCCCCTTTTCCTTTGTATATATTTACTATTACACTTTTGAGCCAATCCTCTGGGATTTTCTCGTCTTTAATAATGGTGTTTATCAACTCAGTGACTAAGTTTACACCAGTCTCCCCTGAGGCTTTTATCATCTCAGCGACAATGTCGGAGCAACCTGGAGCTTTACCGTCCTTCATTTTATTGATTGCGTCGCTCACTACAGCTGGTGCTATCAAAGGAGGGGGCCCAGATATTGGTTTTTCGATACTAAGCTGTTCCTTATCCCATTCAAACTCTACATTTAGCAATCGTTCATAGTGTGCCTTCCATGCTTCTCTGCATACACAATCTTCCCATTATCGTTTCTAACACACTGTTCACCTATAATATCCCTACTGTCATTTTTAACTCGCCTAGCTAGGTTGAAGATCCCATTGGGATTGTCAGTGTTACACACTTGTTCGAGGACCAGGTCCTTAACCCTCCAGCCCCGGCTACGCATTACATAAATATTCCCCGAAACTCGGGTGTTTTGGCCGAAAAACGTCTAGGCTAGGCTACCGTATATTTGTTATTCTGACTGCTTCCCGCATTCCCGCGCATCCCCAAGCGTAGCTGTGTTATTTACCTGTAGAATGGCATTAAGTAGAGCTCTCTAAGTCAACTGGTTGAGTTGTGATGATGATTTCATTGGAGATAACTTTATGGCAAAAACAGCCACTTTACACTACTTTTCGATACTTAACAACAACATACAGGCACACACGAACAAGCGACGCTCTCCTTCTTGTGGCCGGAGATGCGGGGCGTCGGTCCAGCCGGCTGTTGTTTACATGCGTCGGACCGACGCCTCGCACACGAAGCTCACAGGCTTTCAACCACTGGGCGTTCAAGAGCCCTTCCGGGTACCTGTTATATGTTTTTTTATGAGTGTTCAAGAGCCCTTCCGTGGTGTAGGGGTTAATGCGATTTTTAGCATTGTAAATAACTCTTTTGGCAGTTCGTTTAGCTGCCTGGTATTCCTCCTTTCGTCCATGCTTTGAAGCATTTCCTTTTCTCTTTCACAGCATGTTCTACCTCATCGTTCCACCACCAGGAGGTCTTATTCCTGGGGTGACCCTTTGTTTTCCCACAGACTTTGTCAGTGGCAGCGATAAGGCTTAAGAAAGTTCCATTGACTATTTACAGCATTAGGCCTAGCTTCCTTATTTCTATTAATTTCCTCCAGTTCACTATGAAACCTATCCTTAACTTCCTTGAGACATCAACTTTGTACCCAACAAAATAGACATCTTATGCGATAATTAATTAATAAGTTATACAAATAATCAACTTTACTTATACTGTACATTATAATCAAATAGATAGGTTATGTTTTTTCTCTCACTCGACATATGTCGGGACCCGCGGCTCAAGTGTTAAAGAGCGACAAAATCAGGATATGATTTTTGGTGAGCTATGCCCTTTAACCCTCCGGATCCGAGGGCCCTCATATGAGGCGGATCGCTGTGTCCGGGGCCATTTTCGTACAGTCAAGCTTCATAATTCAGTAGCTACTGATTGCGACCACCTAGAGCAGTCAATTTTTTTGCAAATTGTAGAACATCTTGTTGTCTGTAGACTGCCGTTTAGATGACATCGCTACAACGCGTGGTTCCCGAGTTATGATGATTTTAGCAGCGATTTTTAGTCGCGCATTTTGCCTCATATGAGGCCTCCCAGATTCCTGCCAATATTTTTGTTTGCCTCATATGAGGCAGAGCTGGGCAACACAAAAAAAAATTCAAATTAGCAAACCCAGAACATAACTTCAGCAAACTCAAATGTGCAAACCTTGTGAAATTTCTGGTTCGCAAATGCAAATATGCAAACTGTTTTTCATTAATTTTAAGTTTAAACTACAGAATCAAGGGTAAATCAATAAAATCAATCTCTAATATCGATAAATATAGATATTTACTTAAATATAGTGTTGCACAACTTCCAGTGACCTCAGGGATATACATTTTAATAATGCCATAGGATACAGTAATGGGTTGAGGGGGGCTTTGCCCCCCTCATCCCCCCCCATGACTTATTATCATCATATATATTGCCAGTAGGGGGGCAAATAACAAGTACGCCGCGGCCCAACCGACTGTACACCCGCCCGCTAACAAAACTCTTCCCGTACCTAAAGTTTAATAGGCCTACAGTTTATTTTAGCCTAGGTTACTGGAGATGTCGCCCCAAAAACTTGTCCCGCATTTTGTATAAGGAACTTGCACCGTTTTGGTTAGGTTTGGCAAACAAAAATACATATATAATATATAGCCTATAGCATACGCCACTCCGTTTGTCCGACATGGGCAATAAAACGTTGGGGTGACTTGTTATTGGGGAGAATCATTCAGTAATAATCAGTATTCACAATTTTGCACCATTCGGGAGGAGGTACGCCAGATCACAGAGGTGCAAGGAGGCGATTCATTCGTGGCCACCCCTTTGGGGATGGCAATAGATAGATAGGTTTACTTTAGATTGAATAAGTAATTTAATAGAAAGTAGCCTAGGCCTATATTCATTATGATGCTCAGAATATAGCTTCAGATCAGAATTAAATAAAATCTTATTGTAAATTATATAATACTTTCAAAATTAACACTTTCTATTTGACACTGATAATATGAGTCGGTCATTAGGCCTATATACTGTATATTAAATATTTAGCCTACATGCTTTGAGGCATTTTTGATGGGATTAGGGTAGGCCTAGCATAATTAAATTAGTTTAGGTTAAGAAAACATTAACAATATAAGTCAAATTGCTAGGTTACTAACTGAAGTGAAGCGCCGCTATACAATAGGCCTAGGCCTATTATAACCGCTTCATTTTACATAAAGGCCTAGGCCTATTCGTTTATAAAAGGTAAGGCTAATGTACTATTCACTTCAAATACAACATGAGACTTTCCAACTATCTTATCTAATCATAAATAAAGGCGGAGGCGTAGGCTATCACATGGTCACGAAAGCGTGTTATAAACATAACACCAGCTACACAGCTGATAGGCATCACCATCTATGGAGACGATGGAAAGCCATGATTGGAATTGCCTTCCCTCTCACTTTCTATCTATCTATTGCCTGACGCCGTGATCCCCGAAGGGGTGGCCACGAACGAACCGCCCCCATGCACCTCTGTCCCCAGTCAGTCGACGCCCCTCCCCCCAACCAGCACCGCCTTCGTTCATGTAGTTCCTCACTCCATCTTTACAAGCCCTAATTCTGCCTGTACTAGTGGTAACATTAGTGTACGACGTGTTCCCCATGTACTGTCCCTTCCTTTACTTGTACTCGTTGACGAACCAGGACCGGCCACGGACTATGTGTCAGATTATCCTTTGTACCCTCGCACCCGGCAAAATTATAAAAACTTAAAAATGAAAAATAATAATGAAAATAACCGGCGTCTTTTCGATGATAACTGTAAATGTAAACTCTGTGTGAATGAATTTGATTTTGAACATCAAACATTTTTTAAAAGTTACATTACCAATACAAATTTTGTTTCTAAATTCTTCTGTTAATGTAACATCTCCATGTAAAGTAAAGAATGTTATCTATTTAATAACCTGTGAGAAATGTGGTATACAATATGTTGGAAAGACGGAGCAATGTTTAAGAGAAAGAGCCTACGGGCATAGATCAGGAATTAAGAACGGCATCGACTCCAAGATTCTTCTATATAAGCATTTTAATACAGATTGTACTAAATTTGATTGTAAATACAAAATTATAGAAATTGTTCAAAGTAATCAAAATGTTTTAGATAGAGAAAATTATTGGATTGGAAAATTAATGACCATCTATCCATTTGGACTTAACAATCAAATAAAAAATGTAGGCAACATTTTGTATAAAGATTTATTAAAAAACGATTTTAATAACCCATATTTTAACTTCCCTGTTTTAAACAGAAGACCTGGTAGACACGGTAAAAGAAGACTAAATACATTTAATAAAAAGAAAAACAGGTCTAGAGTAGTAGAGGGAATGAAGATTCCGAGAGACAGAAACGAGCGAGGTACGTGGAGAGTAAGAGGGTGGTGAAGAGAGTAGTGAAGGAAAGTAAGAGAAGAGTAGATGAGGAATTTGGAAGGAATCTGAGTGTAAAATGGAGGGAGAGTAAGAAACTGTTCTGGAAAGAAGTCAAGAAAGTTAGGGAAGGTAGCAAGGGAAACAGTAAGGGTGTGAAAGATAAGAATGGGATAATGCTAGCCGAGAAGCAAGAGAGAGTCGAAAGATGGAGGGAGTACTTCAGTGAGTTGCTAAATGAAAGGAATGAAGAGCCAGCAAACATAGCTGGATATGGTATGGGAGGGAGAAGAAGAGAAGTAGTGGAGGAGGAGGTGGGGATCAGGAGGTCAGAAGTGTGGGAAGCCATGAAAAGAGTGAAGTTGGGGAAAGCACCAGGAACAGATGGAGTGTGTGGGGAAATGTTGAGGTATGGTGGTGAGATAGTGATAGAATGGGTATGGAAAATGTGCAAACTAGCATGGGAGAAGGGGAGTGCACCCGATGACTGGAAGACTGGCATAATAGTCCCCCTATATAAGGGCAAAGGGGAAAGAGGAGTGTGTGGTAACCACCGAGGAATATGTCTTCTAAGCGTAGTAGGGAAGGTATACAGTAGGGTAGTGATTGAGAGAGTGAGAGTGAGAACGGAGAAATGGATAGGCGACGAGCAGGGAGGTTTTAGGAAGGGAAGAGGATGTGTAGATCAGATTTTTACCCTGAATTGTGTTGTGGAGAAGTATCTGGAGAAGAAACAAAAGGTGTATGTTGCCTTTATGGACTTGGAGAAGGCCTATGACAGAGTGGATAGAGAAGGTTTGTGGAAAGTACTTAGAATATACGGAGTAGAGGGCAAGTTGCTGAAAGCAGTGAAGAGCATGTATGAGGGTGCAAAGGCGGCAGTACGTGTGGAGAGTGAGCAGAGCGAGTTCTTTGACCTGAATGTTGGTTTGAAACAGGGGTGTGTGATGTCCCCGTGGTTGTTTACTGTATATATGGATGGAGTTATGAAAGAAATACTATCAAGAGCAGTGGATGTTGGTGTATCGCTGAAAAGGGAGGGAATTGAGTGGAAGCTACCTATACTGCTGTTTGCGGATGATACAGTTCTGATGAGTGATAATGAATGGGAGTTGCAGGGTCTGGTAAATGAGTTTGGAACAGTGTGCGAAAAACGGAATTTGAAGGTAAATACGGGGAAGAGCAAGGTTATGGTCTTCGAAAGGGGTGAAGTCACAGAGTGTGAGGTGAAGCTGAACGGTCAGGCTATGGAGATCGTCAACTCTTTTAAGTATCTGGGCAGTGTGTTGAGTAAAGATGGGACTATGGATGAAGAGGTGCGGGAGAGGGTACAACAGGGGAAGAGGGTTGTAGGAACGCTAAAAGCAGTAACAAGAAATAGGGTGGTCAGTATGGAAGTGAAGAAGTCCTTGCATGACAGTGTGGTAATCCCGACACTGACTTACGGAAGCGAAGCATGGACGTTGGTTGAGAGACTCAGACCAAGAGTGAGAGCAGTGGAAATGAATTACTTAAGGAGTGCGTGCGGAGTTACATGGAGGGATAGACAGACTAATGAGGAAGTAAGAAGGAGGTGTGGTGTGGAGGTAGATGTGCTGGAAAGTGTGAAAAGGAACAACTTGAGATGGTTCGGCCATATGGAACGTATGGAAAGCGAGAGAATGACTAAGAGGGTGTACGAGAGCGAGGTGGAGGGACAGAGGGGGAGAGGTAGACCGAATATGAGGTGGAAGGATGGAGTGAGGAACTACATGAACGAAGGCGGTGCTGGTTGGGGGGAGGGGCGTCGACTGACTGGGGACAGAGGTGCATGGGGGCGGTTCGTTCGTGGCCACCCCTTCGGGGATCACGGCGTCAGGCAATAGATAGATAGATAGAAAAACAGGTCTGATATTAAAATTATTGTTAATAATTTATATTCATTATATCGAAATTTCGGAATTAAAAAATTAAAAGACTCATTGAAAGGCCTACAAAAGAAAAGTTTTGCTCCTTTTATAGAAAATATTCTAAATAATAAACATAATTTCACAAATAAATTTAAGAATATAGTCTTTGCTTTGATGGGATATATTAGAGCTAATTCTAAGAAATCCAAAGATAACCGTATTAAAGATAAAGTCATGTCCACTTTAAATTATTCCTCTAAAATTTTAGACAAAATTAATGTTAACAGTCTTATTAATTCAAAGAAAGTTAAGTCCATGTTACCAGATGGTTGTAAAGATTTCAAACCATTAATAGTGTATTCATATGAACGACCTGTTGGGTCTATTATTTGTAATTATAATAAAGTTTTAGGAAATCTTTCAGATAATGATATTTTCAATAATAATAAATGCGTGTGTGAAAGAGTCATGGATATGCCAGCTAGCAGACGTGATGCACTAGCAAAGTTCATTTATAGTCCGATATGTCACATATTAACGGGTGATGTAGAACTAGTTAAACATTTTGCAAACGACAAATTAGCGGATTTATGTCGTAAAGGGTTTAAATTTAGAATAGGGAGTAATAAAGTAACATGGGACATAATTTTAAAAGATATTGTTTTTTCAGTCAATAAATTAAAAGATAAATTGTTAAAAATTGCGTGCTGCAATGCAAGAGAACTAGAAGCATGGTCTAAATTATTAATTAAGTTAATTAGAAATAAAATTTTCTCGCTTAAAAATGAATTTAATCTTTCAGATTTTATAGACTATAATTATAATAAGCTTAAAGCTGATTTAATAAATTTACATAAACATTTTGTAATCACTACAGTAGATAAAGCCAGCAATAATTATAGCTTCACATGTAAGAAATTTTATCTTGAAAATATGAAAAAAGAATTAGGTATTAACCCGGCAAGCGCGATAGGCCTCACGGAAGGCTTCCTATAGGGAACGCGATAGGCCTCACGGAAGCAGGACCATAAAAAAAGCCTTCCATAAAAAAAAAGGGCCTATCAAAACAAAGGAATTTGTCTCTAGGTGAGATAATTCCCCTCCAGTACTCATCCATGTAAATCTCACCCACCCCCCTCCCCCCCCTCCCCTCCTCAATTATCACCTATTTTTCCTCTTATTATCATCATTTATCGGTTATTTTTCTCTCCCGCGATAATGTAGCACAAGTGGGTTGCATAAAAGATCGTTATGCAACACCCAGACACCGGCACACACCGCCCCGCTCTCCTCAGTTGACTCCCAGACAGCGAGAGGGGAAGGCTGCCTGTCTCTCTCTCTTGCCTGAGATTATGACCGGGTGGCCAATATCTTCGTTTTTCACCACCCAAATGCTTTTCCCACTTATTTTAGCACTCTTGAAGGTTCATATATACATCATATATGTAAAATAAAAGCATACCGAAAACAAATAATGGTTTATATTGTAAATATAACGAATTCTGTCAGAATCCAGGGCTAGAAATGCACAAATAACTACCCTAGCACCTACTGTCATATCGCGCTTGTCAGGTTAAGGGTAACATATTACGTAAAAATATTTGCGGTAATTCTGTTTATGAAATTCAAAATAATCTGAATATTGATAACTTAATCGATGAACATACCAAGAAAAATATAATATTTGATATTAAACTTTCTGATAAGAACAAGTGCATTGCAAAATTATACATGTTACCTAAATTTCATAAAAGACCTTATAAATATCGCTTTATTGCCGGAGCAAAATTTGCTACCACTAAAACTCTATCAGAACAAGTCGTAAATTGCTTAAAATACATTAAAAGTACTCATAAAAGATATTGTAATACCATCATGAAGAGAACTGGCATTAACTATTATTGGAGTGTTGACAATTCGTTAGAAGTTATTGATAAAATAAATACCATCCCGAAAGTTACCTCGGTACATAGCTTCGACTTTTCAACTTTGTATACCAATTTGCCTTTAGATTTAGTATATTCAGAGCTTTGCTTTATTATAGATTTGCACTTTGACAGGTTCGTTAGGAATGGTAATTATTTCATAAATGTTTATACATATTTTAATAATGCATCACTTAGCTCTACTCCCACTAGTTCTGTATATTTTGATAGAACTAAACTTAAAGATGCCCTTAAATTCCTCCTTTTCAATACTTATGTTAGATTCGGGCCGTACATTTTCAAACAAATATTAGGAATTCCTATGGGTGGAAATGCTAGCCCTTTAATTGCAGACTTATTCTTGCTTGCTTTAGAATTTAAATATATAAAAGACTTAGTTGACAGTAGCAAGAAAAATAAAATTCCAGACAAATTTGCACTTGCTAAACTGTTAAGTAATAATAGTAGATATATTGATGATATTCTTGTTTGCAATTTGTTAAATTTTAATCAAGTTGCTAAACTTATTTACCCTAATTCTATTCCCCTCACACAATGTAACGTAAATTATAAAGTTGAAAATTTTCTTGATATAAATATAGAGATTGTTAATGAACAGTGCATACTTAAAGTATATCACAAAGTTGATGATTTTAATTTTAACGTAATAAACTTTCCTTTCCCTAGTAGTAATATCGATAGTAAAATAACTTATAATTGTTTTTATTCGCAATTAATAAGATTTTGTAAAATCTGCACTAAAGTAGATGACTTTTGGGCTAGAGCTAGGTTACTATACAGACTCTTAGTGGACAGAGGTTTTGAGGCAAGTAAATTGTTCCATAAATTTAATCTTTTTAGGGTCAATTATTGTGACTGTATTCTAAAATTTGACATCAATAATTTTAATCAAGCATTTTTAACTTGAAGTTTCTTGTATAACCTCTGCTTACTTTTTGTCTGTATTTATTGTTTATCTTTTTCTTTTTCTATTATTATTATTATTAATATTAATATTGATGATTTTTTAAATTTATTGTTCTTGTTAAAAGAGTACTCTTTGTTTAAATCTGTTGTTACTTCATATTTTGTAATTATTTGTCTTTATATTATATGTATTCATTGTCGATAGTATCAATTGCTTACTTTTGCGATTTCCTTAGTTTATTTGTGCTATAAATGTAGGTTATTTGTAGGGTAGTTATTGATAGGGGTCACTTGAGGCATGCTATGCTTACAGGTACCTACCCGATAGCACTATCGTTAGTGAGTGCTGTACTGTATTTTATATATTATTTTGTAATAGTATAGATATCTTATCAATATTTGTATTTTGTACTATTTTAATGTCTTGTCATGTTGCAAATTTGATTTTAAATAATATTTTGACATTTAACATATAGTTTCTTTATTCATGCAGAGTTTAGTAAAATTTGCCAGAACGTCCCGGACTTCCCAAACTTGACTACTTCCTTTAACGTGACGATAGTGCGTTGTTATATGTGCGATTAGTTTGCTTGGGAAACAGATTAACTTGCTCATGTAGTAATGTACACCCTATGTGGTGGATTGTGTTCTTTTATTTAATAATTTTCTTTTTAGTAAACGTTGTTTCCACATAGCGATTTTGATAATTTAATTTGACTTTATATTGTCCTTGTCCCAATTTTGGTTTGTTTAGTTTGCAAGTTTTACATTTTAATTTTATGATAAATATAATTACATTTACTCAAGGCTAGACAAAATATAACGCATTTTTTCCATCTGCTCATAACAAAACTCCATGGACCCCACTATTCTTCCAAGCTTAATTTTAAGATTCGGCTATAATCTGGTTTTCTTTTCCAAATCACATTATGTTACTTAGGCTACTTAAAACACCTGTGTTAAGTGTTCCTACATCACTTTCGTTTTCGCCAGTTACAAATAGGCCTATAGGCTGTCCTAACTCCAGGTTTATTGCATATTACATCTAATATTCGTCTTTATCGTAACTCGATCAGCTCTCTACATCTCAGTATTCATGATATTTTGACAATATCCATATCCAAAAATAAATAATCTAGACTATTGATAATTTAGATATATTAGCTCAAAAGTGGATTCGATTATGATTTGTGAGAGTACGTTGCGCAATTAATAGGCCTACGATCGAATCTCTCCAGGTCTTCAAATATTTTTGTTTACCAATAAGCAATATTTATTAAGTAATCTTTATTATCATGTCTTCCTTAGCATTTTCACACATCAAATCACATACGAAAAATCACGAATTATAGAGTGCACTAGATTCCAGCACAAAAAGTACAAAGTTGATGTCTCAAATTATGGTACAGTAAACTTCCGTTAATCCGAAGGGCAGCGGACCGGCCCTCGTTCGGATTAGTGGATTTTTCGGATTATCGGACTTTACCCCTATGAACCTGTGTATTAATGGCCTGACGAAAACATTGAGGCATTAGGCCACCCAAATGACACTCACACATATCATATATTCATAAAATCACTTCAAAAGTTTACCATTGTCATTGTAGCCTATTACCTACTTCAAAACATTCAGATTAATGGTCAAAGGAATCTGCTGATATAAACGTAAACACCATATGTCCGCATCGTCTACTAGCGAGTTTGTCTTGCTCTTGAAGATCAGATCAGATGTGGTTCGGGAAGTAATGCCTTAACAACGGCACTTCCCTGAGAGGTTCTTGTAATTTTCCTTTTGTGACGTGCTCTGTTATATTATATTGTATTGAAAGCACCCTTGTCTTGTTGTCTTGAAAGCACCCTTGGGACGCTCCGATCACTGAACTATAAATAGTAGCGTATCGGAACGTCCAAAGGTGTGTTTTCAAGCTCAAGACTGAATGCGCTTGCAGAAAATGCGGTGCAAGCCAGTAGCGCATCGGAGCGTCCCAAGGATGCGTTCAAGAGCAAAACAAACTCTCTAGCAGACGATGTGGTGTTTACGTTTATATCAGTAGCTTCCTTTGACCATTAATCTGAATGTTTTGAAGTAGGTAATAGGCTACAATGACAATGGTAAACTTTTAAAGTGAATTCATGAACATATGATATGTGTGTGCTCCATTATGTGTCATTTGAGTGGACTAATGCCTCAAAAAGGGGACTTTGGGACTTCTTGAAATTCGAACTATCGGGTGAATTCGGATTTGGCCTCAAATTGAAAAATTCAGACTATTGGGAGATTCGAATCATCGGTCGTCGGATTAAAGGACTTTTACTGTATATCAACTTTTGGTCAATATTTACGAGACGCAACTATATAGGTAACAAATTTCTAATACAGTATCAGTTTTGGGTTCCTATCATCATATGCTTCATTGCTATATAATTTTTACCCTCGGGAAAACAAAACAAAATCTTGGGATTTTTATTTAATTTTTTTTTGGGGGGGGGGGTCATTAACCTAACCAAACCTAATAGCCCCCAAATACCTTTAGGTTAGGTTAGGTTTTTTAGTTAGGTTAATGAACAAAAAAATACCAAGAAAAAAAAAAAATCCCAAGATTTTGTTTTCCCCGGGGATAACAATTATATAGCAATGAAGCATATGATGATAGGAACCCAAAATAACCATTAGAAATTTTTTACCTATATTGTTGCGTCTCGTAAATATTTACCCAACTTTTCTTTCTTCTCCCTACAGGTTCATGAACCACCTTCACAATTTTAAAAGTTAAAAATAAGCTACTGGGTGCAAAATAATGACTCGCAATACTAACCACAAACCCAAAGCCATTTTTGATGACTATGTCCCGAAGTCTGCCATAAGATCTGAAGAAACGATCCAAGTCCCTCTCGCCAACCCTGTAGCTTAGTCCACCCACGTATACCCGCGTCCCAACCATCTTGCTGCGGAGTAAGAAAAGGTAATCAGACAAAGAAGGAACATTAGAAAGCTATCATTCTGGCTATGCAGGTTATTGAAAGGCCTATAAATCAGGGATAAATTATACAAAAACATAAAATTAAACTTTTAAAGTTGACCAAAGTTCCTTGAAAAAATATAATTTATATTACAGAAATTACTTCATTGGTTTGATTCCGCTACAAAAATTTATTTAACCCTCTCACATCCTTATGATGCAGAGGTTGCCAGATTAGCAATAAGAAATAGATTACTCTCACTCTTATAATTACCTCTCCAAAATTAGTTTTCTGCCCACAGCTAACTCAAAGACAACTGCAGAGGTTGAAGTAAATAAACTAAAGGTTTATAAATACCCCGGACGGTAACAAAGGCTTTAAAGTATCCCTAATAGGCTCAAAAATTGCATCAGGACGTGAGAGGGTTTAATTGAAAGATTATCCAATATGTTTATGCTTCTGTACCGATCATACAGGAGTTGACACATTACGAAACCTATGA
Source organism: Paralithodes platypus (assembly GCA_032716605.1). Taxonomy (NCBI): domain Eukaryota; kingdom Metazoa; phylum Arthropoda; class Malacostraca; order Decapoda; family Lithodidae; genus Paralithodes; species Paralithodes platypus. The sequence goes on from CM064530.1 coordinate 18,180,929, forward strand.
AGAAAAAAATCCAATTTTGTGATTTTTAGTGTTTTTTGATGGGTTTATAATTAATGAATGGATCATGGAAAACCCCAAAGCAGGAATTTCCATGAATCCAGATAATTGAGTTATTGATGAAGAAGTCAGATTAGCTTGGCACCAATGAATAGTGGAAGACTTGAACATGTGTTTAGCTCATCTGATTGCAAGTGCCCTACAAATTCTAAAATTGTCCTTGTTAATCATGGGAAACTCATTATAACCAAGGACGAAGTTAAAGGACCATATCCCCATGGGCAGGATTCCACCACAGCCTGTGAGTAGCCTAATATTTTTTCATAAAACAATATTCATGAGCCAGTGTTCAGAATTTCTTATCTATTTTTGCCCAGAGTACAATTTAATAAGAGTGTAGGCTAAAGGCTAGACCTGCCACACCATTGCCTACAGTGAATTTATAGAGATCCTGGCCATTTGATTCATCATTTGGGTACCACTGAAGAATCCTTTCACAGCCTTATTGACCATTTTTGTTTGTACTTCTTCAAAGAATAGGGCTATAGTGTTTTGTCATTGTTTATTGTGTAATGAGGAGAGGATTTTCATTATACAGTATGAACATTGTTGGGACTTGGATAATGGGTAATTAATAATTTCTATCTATTGCCTGACGCTGTGAACCTCGAAGGGGTGGCCACGAACGAAACGCCTCCATGCACCTGTCCCCAGTCATTCGATGCCCCTCCTCCTAACAAGCACTGCCTTCATCCATATACTTCTTCACTCCATCCTTCTACCTAACTCTCGGTTTACCTCTCCCTCTCTGTCCTTCCACCTCGCTCTCGTACACCTTCTTAAGTCATTCTCTCGCTTCACATACGTTCCAGTATGGCCGAACCATCTCAAGGTGTTCCTTTTCACACTTTACAGCACATCTACCTCTTACTTCCTCATTCGTCTGTCTATCCCTCCATGTAACTCTGCACGCACTTCTCAAGTAACTAATTTTCACCCCTCTAACTTTCGGTCTGAGTTTCTCCACCAACGTCCATGATTCGCTTCGGTAAGTCAGTGTCAGGATTACCACACTCTCATGCAAGGGCTTCTTTACTTCCATGCTGACCACCCTATTTCTTGTTACTGCTTTCAGCGTTCCTACAACACTCTTCCCCTGTTGCACCCTCTCCCGCACTTCTTCATCCATACTCCCATCTTTACTCAGCACACTGCCCAGATACTTAAATGAGCTGACCATCTCCATAGCCTGACTGTTCAACTTCACCTCACACTCTGTGGCTTCACCCCTTTCGAAGACCATAACCTTGCTCTTCCCCGCATTTACCTTCAGATTCTGTTTTTCGCACACTGTTCCAAACATATTTACCAGACCCTGCAACTGCCATTCATTATCGATAATAAGAACTGTATCATCAGGAAAACAGCAGTACAGGTAGCTTCCACTCGTTTCCCTCCCTTATCAGCGATACACCAACATCCACTGCTCTCCTTGTATTTATTTCTTTGTCGCAAGTAAATTGTTGTATAAATGTAATCTTTTTAAGGTCAATTATTGTGACTATTTTAAAATTTTATATCAATAATTATAATCAAGCATTATTATGTGTGTGAATTTGTGTTTTGTCTGTGTGTTCGTTGTTTTGTGTTTTACCTGTTCTTGCTGTCTTGAGTCGGCCACCCTCCCCCTCACAAAAAAAAGGAAAAGTGGGGATTGGGCCTGAGTAAATAGATAGATTATTAATTTGAAGTTTCTTGTATAACCTCTGCTTACTTTTTGTCTGTATGTATTAATTGTTTATCTTTCTATTGTTATTATTATATTTTTGTTTTTATTAATTGTTCTTGTTAACCCTCTTCGACATATGACACAATTTTGAGCCTATTAGGGATACTGTACTTTAAAGCCTTTGTTACCATCAGGGGTATTTAGAAACCTTTAGTTTAGTTACTTCAACCTCTGCAGTTGTCTTTGAGTTAGCTGTGGGCAGAAAACTAATTTTGAAGAGGTAATTATAAGAGTGAGAGAACTATTTCTTATTGCTAATCTCGCAACCTCTGCGTCATTTGTGCGTGAAAGGGTTAAAAGAGTACTGTTTGTTAAAATATGTTATTGCTTCTTCATATTTTGCAATTATTTGTCTTTATTATACTGTATTGTATATATTCATTGTCGATAGCATCAATTGCTCGCTTTTGTGATTTCCTTAATTTATTTGTACAATAAATGTAGGTTATTTGTAGGGTAGTAATTGTTAGAAGTCACTTGAGGCATGCTATGCTTACAGGTACAGTCGTCAGGATTAATTAGTTTCATTTTCCCTGTTAGTAGCACTGCACGGTAGAGAGGTATCCCCTCTACCCCCTTTCCTTGTTGGTTCCATGCCACCACCTAAACCCTCCCATTTTCTCTCCGACCCCAGAACTACACCCACCCTCCCTTCTCTCGCTCTTACCCAGCTAGGAGCTACTTCTGGCACCTCACCGTTTACATTTATTCTGAACACCTGATGCTTCTTTCGCTCTTACCCAGCTAGGAGCTACTTCAGGCACCTCACCGTTTACATTTATTCTGAACACCTGATGAAGGAATGAAGTATTTCACACACACCTCTCGATCACCATCTCCTGCACATTAAAAATATGAAATAAATGAAACCTAACCTGAAGCTGCTAATTACTACCGTTACTAGTAGGGTTAACGTTACTGTATAGTGTTTATGGATATACCACGTATGAGGGGTAGATATACACACTTATATAAGGTATAATGAGATTATTTGGTTATACACGAAACTGTTATACAGAGTGGTATTGTAGTAGAAGAATTATGGATCAGTTCAATTTTATAACTCTTGTAGTTAGTCTGGGATATAATAAATGAGCGTTATATAGTTATTAAGTAATTATTCTTAACAGATGTGAATTCCAATTATCTTGAAAGTTATCTCAAGAGAATAAGCTTGAATAGGCATGAAGCTTTCAATAGTATTATGTGGAGTAGATACTCTATGTCTTGCCATTACTCAGGGAGTATTTAACACAATTTGCTATGTTTCAACCCACATTGCTACATAGCCATAGCGGATGCCCCCCTTAACTTGGTTACAACACATGATACCTTATAAAATAGAGTAACCCTATGGCAAGGTTTTAAGGGTAAGGTGACAATATGAATCAGTCCTTCCCTAATGTATGGGTGAACGTAAATGTTGAGGGAAAGGAAACTTTAAAATAAGACCCACCCTAATGGATAGATGAGCGTAAAGCGGGTATCACACGAGCACTAATCCGACCAACCAACTTGCATCGGGACGATCGACGTTGGTAATAATTAGCACACGGCATCATACTATCATCAACCAACTGCAGACGACACAGTGTTCTCCTATAGTCGGTTTATTTCCAGCTGATGGTAAATTGAATCCTTTAGCAGCTGATTTCTCGATAATTAATGGAAAAATATGACACTAATATGTCTGCCCATCATCATCTTGCCAAGTTTTCATAATTAGCAACATATTTCGCTACAAAATGTTCGTAATAGCCAAGTAATTAAGATGAATATGTGGCAATTTAACATCAGCTGGAAAAAAATGGACTATAGCTTCAAAACCTGCTTAAAACACGCGCAATACTTTTTATGTAATTGTAATAACTATACATAATCTATCTATCTATCTATTGCCTGACGCCGTGATCCCCGAAGGGGTGGCCACGAACGAACTGCCCCCATGCACCTCTGTCCCCAGTCAGTCGACGCCCCTCCCCCCAACCAGCACCGCCTTCGTTCATGTAGTTCCTCACTCCATCCTTCCACCTCATATTCGGTCTACCTCTCCCCCTCGCTCTCGTACACCCTCTTAGTCATTCTCTCGCTTTCCATACGTTCCATATGGCCGAACCATCTCAAGTTGTTCCTTTTCACACTTTCCAGCACATCTACCTCCACACCACACCTCCTTCTTACTTCCTCATTAGTCTGTCTATCCCTCCATGTAACTCCGCACGCACTCCTTAAGTAATTCATTTCCACTGCTCTCACTCTTGGTCTGAGTCTCTCAACCAACGTCCATGCTTCGCTTCCGTAAGTCAGTGTCGGGATTACCACACTGTCATGCAAGGACTTCTTCACTTCCATACTGACCACCCTATTTCTTGTTACTGCTTTTAGCGTTCCTACAACCCTCTTCCCCTGTTGTACGCTCTCCCGCACCTCTTCATACATAATCATATCTAATAAATGAAATTATAGAGGAAATGTAAAATTTAAATGTTAAATATCGCTTACGGGAGGTTAGTATTCAGAGTTTGAAAAATTGAAGGATTGCGCATCTAAGGTTCCTTGTATGTACTGCATTTTATAAGGTGTGTACATAATTCAATAGTCAAGGCCGTGGATGAGTAAACTAGTTTATTAGAATGACCACCTAACACTATTTACCAATCTGAATACATTGATAACTATGGCATTACAAAACAGAGTTCTCGGCGATGTAGACATGCTTTTTTTTTTTTTGCAAGAGGCTCGCATAGCCTACTCATGGAGTTTAGCTGATCGCGCAAAAACCTTGCCTAACTATATTATTTTGTAATAATCATTTTACTACTGGTCGATCAAGAGCGTATTATGGTTAAAAGGTCTACCAGAGGGACTACATGAAAACACACATGCTGATAATTCAAAGACAGGGAATAATAATAATAATGCGATATTAGTCACTCCTTACATAGGGAATGCTTATAAAATATCAATGCCTTATAATTATTATGTAATATATGGTATATTGTAAATATATATAAGACATAGCCTAATAATTACTCGGTTCTGTCTAGATAACAAATGCATATATGAACTATATAAGATGATGGTATACAGTGTGCATTCGGCGATGAAATGCTTGGTAGACTACTAATTGCAAATTTTAATAGAATAACACTATGCATATTCATCTTATCTAGACTAATTTGTACCCAATGCTATAATTATATAATATCTATGTGGGTTTTAGTTTCTTAATTTGTATTACATTAAATACAAACTAACCTAGAGAAACCTATCCCAGCTTATGGTAATCTATCCTGTAACGTACATTATACAATTACTATTACAATGTACACTATTTAAGAGGGCGGGTGCCCAACCCCGAAAAGGGTTGAAATAGGGGAGCTATCCCCCCGCCAAAGGCGGCTTTCTAGGGCCTTTCCTAGCTGATGCTGAGAGGATTGGGTTCTAGTCATGTGGTGATGGGCTGGTCTATTAGAGTGAGAACTGAGCAATCTCTGCCATACCCATAGCTTACTCTGACTGTTCCTTTTACTTATATATTTTCTAGATCTCAAGTGACGGCGTCTCTAACGTGGATTGCCCTCCCAATCTACCAAGATTGGAAGCCAAAGCGTCACATTTTTCCCTTGCCCCTCAACTTTCTCTTCATAATTGCTGAGGGACACAGGGCCCTGGGTGGGGCTTTGGTTTCCCGGGCATTTCCGCACCCTCCTCAGCTCCCCGCCATGGAGTGGCTTCGGTCACCCAGGCTTTATTGTGGTCGGCGGGGAGGGTTCTGTGGGGGCGCTCGGTTATGGCCTTGGCCTTGCTCAGGGCCTTGGGGCTGTTCGGCCAGGCAGCTTGGGGAACAACAACAACAACACTATTTAAGTCAAACGAATGTATGTATAAAAATGAATAAACTAAGATAACACTGTCATAATTATGATACATTTAAATTTATCTGCTGGTATTGTGTAAACGAAATGCAGCAGCGAGTGAAGCCGAGAGGCTGCATGTAGTAGGCTATAGCCTAATAACAAGCAGTGCATTATGTATGAAAATACTGTATAGGAAGTCAATTAACGACATCTGCTGCAGGTATAATATCAATATTTATCACCATAACATGTCTCCAAGGTCACAAATAAAAAATAAAGCATTTATAATTTTAAATAAGACAATACTGTATACCCTGACAGTTGTGGCAATGTTTGCCGTCTTTCGTGATGTGACGAGTTTAATCATATTTACCCGAACGTTCGTACTAGATATATTTATTTACGCTGTGTATTTCGACAGACTAGGCATTATTTCGTTAAAGTGAAGACTGAATTGCTTAGCATAACATAATATATCGGTAAATAGCAATGCTAACCGATTTACTTGTCTACAGGTTGGCGACTTGGCCAACGGTTTTCGCTCACGACCGACGACCGTTGGTTGCTCAGATTGACGTCGGAGCAACACAATCTCGGCAACAGATTGTCCAGATTCCAGTTGGTTGGCCAGATTAGTGCCCGTGTGATACCCGCTTAAGAGTGCCCTAGGGGTAGTTAGTAAAAATAGGGCATATAGCCTATATTGGCTATCAACCCTTCAGGATTATTTAGCCTGTTTAAATCAAGTAATATTTTCAAAGCTGGAGCCTCTTTTAAAAAACTACAGTACCTTGCCAGAGGGTAGTTCGTGTCCCGTGTATATAGAGTAGTTTTAAATTATGGTCAATTAGGAAAGCAATATGGCCTAATGATTGGGTAGATAGCTATGATAAGAGTGTTGAATTCACGTAATGCAGTCACATGGCCGACTCACGGGGCACATTCTCGGCAATAATTCATAGCATGTACTGTATTGGCAAATTGGCTGTTTACACTTAATGAGTTCTGAATTGTCTGGCAGCAGTGAGATTTGTGGAGAAAATTATTAAGCAAATGTTTAGTTCTTGTATACGGTGCTAATAAGTAGTTATATTAGTATTAAATAATGTTATACAAAGAAATAATTCAAAATAATTGAATGGTTTATTGATCGGAGAGATTCATGGAGGAATTGACACAGACGGACCTTGTTGTCTCAAGCTTGTTACGTAGCCGAGCCTGAGCCATTACAACGATGAAAAGGAAATACAACTTCGCATGGGTTAGTTTGGCAGTTTTATTAGAGTATGATAGTTCAACAGTATTAAACCAGCAGTGAATCGGTATGAAGCTTTCAGGTTTCAATGGTAGGCCTAAATGTATCAGTAGGAATCACTCGAATCATATGTAAGGTTTTCGTCGAACGAACGAACACTCACTCTCTCTCTCTCTCGCTTTCAAATTTAGTAAAGCTCATACTTAACTCTACAATGATACATTGCATGCCTTCATTAGTTGTTCAGAATACATGCAATTGGTGAGGTCCAGAAGTAGCTGGGTGAGAGCGAGAGAAGGGAGGGTGGGTGTAGTTCTGGGGTGGAGAGAAAATGGGAGGGTTTTGGTGGGGGTATGGAACCAACAAGGAAAGGAGGTAGAGGGGATACACCTCCACCGTGCAGTGCTACTAACGCCTAGTCCAGGGGAAATGAAACTAATTAATCCTGACGACTGTACCTACCCGATAGCACTATCGTTAGGGTTATTTGTATTTTGTACTATTGTTAACATCTTGTCAAGTTGCAAATTTGATTTTAATAGAACATTTTGACACTAATTGTAGTTTCTTTATTCATGCAGAGTTAAGTACAATTTACCAGAACGTCCCCGACTTCCCAAATTGACTAATTCCTTGAACGTGACGATAGTGCGTTGTTATGTGTGCGATTAGTTTGCTTGGGAAACATTAACTTGCTCATGTAGTAATGTACACCCTATGTCAGTGTTATTCACTAATTTTTTCAGGAGAGCCAAAAGTTCAGGAAATATTCAGAGTTAGAGCCGCATAAGCCATAAGATAAGGCAAATAAGGCACAACTATAAGCCAAAAAAAAAAATATATAGGAACTAAATAACATGTTGTGGGTTTCCATAGCCACAGATTTAAAGAATAAAACTAGTAACAATTATTATTTGAAATTATTTAGTAAAAAATAAATTATATTGAAATTCTTTACTTACCTCTCACTACCATATGACGCAAAGGTTGCCAGATTAGCAATAATAAATAGAGTTCTCTCACTCTTATAATTACCTCTCCAAAATTAGTTTTCTGCCCACAGCTAACTCAAAGACAACTGCAGAGGTTGAAGTAACTAAACTTAAGGTTTCTAATTACCCCTGATGGTAACAAAGGCTTTAAAGTATCCCTAATAGGCTCAAAATTGCATCAAGGACGTGAGAGGGTTAATATAAATTAAACAAATAAATCTATCTATCTATCTATTGCCTGATGCCGTGATCCCCGAAGGGGTGGCCACGAACGAACCGCCCCCATGCACCTCTGTCCCCAGTCAGTCGACGCCCCTCCCCCCAACCAGCACCGCCTTCGTTCATGTACTTCCTCACTCCATCCTTCCACCTCTCATTTAATGTGGTGATGACTGGAAATGAGCCAGATGTCTTTTTACTTTCTCCATGTTGTACCGGTACTTGTAATTTGTCACTGCTATTCTTGTTAGGATTCACACATGATTCACTTGTAGAAGGATGTATTTCTGTTGGTTCATCTTTTTTTGTGTGCTTACGTTTTATAATACATTTGTCCATTTTGATTATAGCCTGGATAATTCACTGTTTGGAATACGACAAATTGGTGAAAAAATAACCACATGTGGAAAATACAGCATTTGAATGTGTAAGAATACGAGTTTAGGTCCATACATTTCATGCATACACCGAAACAGTCTTATTCCCTTAAAATAACACTAATTTACGAGGCACCATAGCTCACTTATCTGATGTGGTGTTAATAAAACGAGTAAATGGACAATACTGGCTGAGTATGGGCCGCCGAGCGCTGGACTTACGTAACCCACACGTAGGCCTACAGTTCTGTACATAAGAACATAAGAAAATGGGAGTCTGCAGAAAGCCGATTGGTCTAAGCAAGGCAGATCCCTGTCCCACACAACCCCAATTATAGGCTTAACACTCTAATACCCTGAGGATCATCTTACCAAAACGGTTAGAGATTAACGCAGGATTACGGGGGTCTGCAGAGCGCTGATTGGCCCAACCCGACTGATCCCCCTTCACACCCAACCCTTCTCGTCCATATGCTTATCCAATTTTATCTTAAATCTCCCTACCGTTTTTGATCCCACTATAGCACTTGGTAATCCATTCCACCCATCTACAACTCTGTTACCAAACCAATATTTGCCTATATCTTTTCTGAAACAAAATTTATCTAATTTGAAACCATTGGTACGAGTTCTTTCGCTATCACTGAGCTTTAGTACATTTGTCATGTCCCCTTTGTTAATCCCACTAACCCACTTGAACACCTCTATCATATCCCCTCTAACTCTGCGTCTCTCTAACGAATGTAAACCTAATTTCTTCAACCTAAGATTTCTAATATTATGGATCATTTTTGTCATTCTACGCTGTACTCTCTCCAATGAATCTATGTCCATTCTGTAATAAGGACACCAAAATTGGACAGCATAATCCATATGGAGTCTCACTAATGATAATTAAAGTTTTAAGATAACATCAGCAGTTCTGTTACTCACACTCCTAGAGTGTACGAAGGCTCGTTCTACTCACACTCTCTCTCATATCATTCCTGTATAATGTATGCTCTCTTTTCTCTTTGTGTTGAATAACTATGAAAAGTAAAGAATTGCCAGGGCCACTAAGCCTATTCCCATTAGCAAATTTATTAAGCGATACATCTGATACGGCATAATGATGCAATTTATATCTAATACTTTGAACTTTTCTCTGATTACTGATGAATTCTCTCTCTCTCTCCTCTCTTGCGAGCCGCCAAGTAGGTCATTGCGAGCCGCCACTGGCTCGCGAGCCGCGCAATTAAGACCACTGCCCTATGTGGTTGATTGTGTTCTTTTATTTATAAATGATTATTTTACTTAAGTGTTGTTTCCACATAGCGATTTTGATTAGTTGTTCTGTCTTTTTACTGTGTTCGAATAAGTTTTGGTTTGTTTATTTTGCAAGTTTTACATTATAATGACTCCATCCATATATACACTAAATTATTTTATGGTGGTCATATATACTGTATATGAATGATGTATGGGTCATAAAGATTGCATACCGGTATATAACATAGGACATAGCTTAATTATCGAGAATTTGAGGTACCGGTACATGCAATGTAATGAATTTGTGACGCAATGTTAACCTCAACCAAATTTGTGTAATATATATAGGAGTTTTAGATTAGCCTAGCCCCGACCTAGTTTAATATTAATTGAATGTAGCCTAGGCTACTTATTTGTGTTAATGCTTATATTTCAATTTATACTCAGTCTCAAGTTTCATGGTTAGATGTTGTTTACTATTTGATGAATTACCCAGTAGCTTAGATTAAGTTAGAAAAATAATTTCCAGGATCCGGGTAACTGAATTCTAGACTCCAGTGTACTCTAACCTTCCCAATCTAATCTAACTGAACATAGCCTGCACCCTGCCCTTAATATGGCATATCAGAAGACACAAAAATGTGTTCATAATTTTGGGGGGTAAAATTGCACTTTCAACTGTTATGGGTGTAGATTTCATGATTATGTTGTAGGTGTGACGTGCAATACCGTTTATGATTTTGATAATTGATTTGCTAGGAATTGACACCTACATCCTTCCCAAACTTAGCCCCACCCTGATAGTGGGCTCAGTGGGGAATTTACACACTTGGGGTATGGTTGTACCAACCAGATTAGGTTACCATACCTCTTGACAACAGATGGCAAAGCTACATGCTACAGATATATATCAAACTAGAAAATACATTAACCCCTTCAGACCGATCTCGCCTATTTATATTTTATGCTGTTTAAAGTTAGATGCCTGTATGCAGTTTAAGAAGAATCTGTATTATTCAGAGGGTTTATTAACCCTTTCAAGTCCGGGGGTTGCCGTTAGTATTCAGAAATATAATTCCCTTAATCTCATAAGTACCTCTCCAAAATTAGTTTTCTGCCCACAACTCGCTTAACCCTCGGGACCCGGGCTGCCTGTTAGAAGGACGGTCGCCCGTACCCGGGCGAAATGGCCGAAAAACGTCCAGGCCTAGGCTACCGTATCTTTGTTATTTTAACTGCTAGAAATTTCCCACGCATCCCTAAACGTAGTGCGGTTTCCAATCTGTAAACTGGCGTTGAGTAGAGCTCTCTAAGTCAACTGGTTCAGTTGTGATGACAATTTTAGTGGAGAGCATTTTCAGGCGATGTTAGCAATACGACGATCTTTTCACTAATGAAATTACGACATACAGACGTTCAATAACAAACGAGTCTTCTCCTTCTTGTTTTCGGAGGTGCGGTGACGAAGCGACCGACTTTGTTTACATTCGTCCGACGCACGGCGTTCGGATCAAGCTTACTGTCTGTCAGAAGGACGCCCGGGTACCTGCCCTTCTGCAGCGGTGTCCTTCCACAAGGACGCCCGGGTAGGAAGGGTTAACGCTCAAAAAGCGAGTGGTGGAGTATATTTCACTGTGCCGCCCAGCGGGTTTTTTTTTTTTTTGTACCATAAATGGGGTTGTTTCCGTGCTCTTTTTCATGCATAAACAAGACCCAGAGCGTAATACAAGTATGTATCCCTGAAAGGGCATAAATTGAGCTTTCCAATGATACCCGAACCATCCTTCTACGATCACTGGTTGTCTTGCAACGATCGTGCAACCGAAGGGCAAAATCGCTAAAATACGGTAATTTCTATATATAATTACGTATGTAGCGAGGGTGGATGTAAGTGGAGTACATCTCAATTGGTCCACGGCGGCCGTGGCGAGTGGTCATGAGGTAACCCATGCTCCTCCCGTCACTCGTCTCTCAGAGCCATAATTACACTCGGACTTAAGTCAGGCCCTGCCACATAGTCCAAATTTTTCGATACGGACTTAAGGGGAGATCTCCACTTGAGGGATTTTTTTCTTGACCCCTTTCTCCCTCATGCTTAGCCCCATTGTTTTTGATATTATAAAACGTTTGCCCCATTAGTTTAGCGATTTTAAGAACTTTCACCCCATATTAAGACCTTTCGTGCCATTCAGGTGTCGATTTTATCCTGGCGAGCGATAGCGAGCCTGTAATTTATGAGGAACCGGCCTTTGGCCGGCACATTTTTCTACAGAAAAATGTACAAATTTATCTTGAAAGGGACTCAAGGGGGTGTAATTTTAAGCTTGATGGAGGTCTAGGGAACAAACTAAATACCTCCCCTTAAGTCGGGCCCCGATAGACAAGGGTTAAAGACAACTGCAGAGGTTGAAGTAATTAAACTAAAGGTTTCTAAACACCCCCTGATGGTCATAAGGTTTTAAAGTATCCCTGTAAGGATGCAATCGCGTCCAGAGGTGCGCAAAAGTTTTAAGATAGTATTCACCCCAAAGTCCTAGAGGTAGATTATAAGTTTAAGATAATCGTCTAATGATAACCAGAATAAGATGAAAAATACGTCATCGTGCTGAAGGTGTTAAGAAGGCGTGTAGCTTCTACTGCTGGGCTGGTCGCTAGGGTTGTGGGCTGCTGTCCTCAACAACCTATTAAAAAAAGAACACATTACTTAAAATTCTTCATTTATATTTCCCAAGTACAGAACAATCAGTAACGGAATGTTGGGAAAGCATATTACAGTTACAGTACAGTATATCGACCTACGATTAATTCTGGTAAGGATGTAGTATTCAGGCGTACCGCCTGCCTTGCTTACACTACTCGCACGCTCGCGATCCTGTCTATTTTGACTGCCGTGGGATACAATAATACGTTGAGGTCCCTCACCCCGCCCCATTACTTATTGTCAACATACTGTATACTGTATATTGCCAGCAGGGGACAAATTACCGAAAAAAAAGTAAAAATAGACAGAAACGTAACAGTGTGCGCACGACCGATGTAAACATGACGACTTTACGCCCGGATACTACATCCTTCCATTCATGTTTTTACTTTTCAAAATTTATCTAGATAACAAAACAAAACATAGTTTTTATTTGGAAAATATTACCGAAACTATTACTATTTTTCCCATGGTTTTTCTTTTTGGTATTAGGTAGTTTTCATCATTATACAGTAGTTGAAATTAGTTACAATCTCCGGCAAATGTTATTTCTCCCATTATCCAACGATCTTAAAACACTCAGATATACAATTTGTTTTGCCTTTGGATACAGGATGGGGTGAGGGGGGCTTTGCCCCACCTCACCCCCCACCATGACTTATTGAAATCAGCATCCATTTTAACAGTAAAGCTCGGATCACGCATGCACGTTCTAACGTCCCGTTCGTCCCCGACCAAGAAAATAACTTCTGTGTGTGTCCGTGTATGTCCCGTGGGTGTCCTGGCATAACACGCTTTTTGGCAGTTGCCCCGACCCACACGGACCATTTTATGCCTGCATAAAAAGGACGCCGCCTAGGCGCTTTTTATTAAGAGGTAGGGGCCGGACGGGACGTTAGAAAGTGTATGTGTGACCCGAGCTTATGGGGCGTAATAAGAGTTTCATTGCCGTCAATAGGGAGAGTTTTTTGTTTTTACAGTACTTTATATAGTGCACATAAAATGTATCTCCGGAGGTTGAAACACATTTTAATATGATCTTTGCAACATCATTATTCAATAATAGCTTTCAAATATTGAGAAATAATTAGTGGTAGTTTCGGTAATAGGCTAAGTAGGCCTACCTTTTTTGTTATAGTATCTGAGCCATTTCTTGCCTTGAAAAAACGCAAAATGCCCTCTCTGACAACCTAAAATGTCCAGGGGGGGGGGATGCCCCCAGACCCCCCTTGTACGCATTCCTTAAACTTTATCGGCAAGAATTGTGTCAGCGAGCGTACCGTCCACTTTGTTTACATAGGCCTAGTCACACGCTCGCAGTTACATTCGCGTCTAATTTGACTGCTGTTATTTGCCCCTGCTGGTAATATATATATATGACGAGTTGATGACAACAATAAATCATGGGGGGGTGACCCATCACCCTTCTTCTTCTATCGAACCCGCCCGCAGACCGTGTAGATCCACAGGGCTGACCTTTAAATCGGTACTGGCTCAGAAACGTTAGTAGGAGGGAAAGTTTAGAGTAGAAGGATAGTTTAAGGGACAGTTTTTTGTTTTGTTATATACCCCCCCTCACTTCCCCCCCCCCCCCCCCTTACCCATTTCTATTCCTCCACATTTTCTCCAACATCCTCTTTACCATCTCCATGTCTTGTGTTAACCCCAATAGCGCCCCCACCCCTCTATCTTCTCTCTGCTTAATCTCCTCCCACCCCCTCTCCCCAACTCTATTCCTCATGTACCCCTCCAACTCGTCTCTCTCCTCATTATATCTTGTACATTCCATTACTATGTGCTCTATATCCTCCACTATTGGCTCTCCTCCCATTTCACATTGATTGCAGTGCGGTCCCACTCCATTCCATCTCCTTGTTCTCTCATTCGTTTCTAGCGATCTTGTCCTTGCTTTAAATAGTAGTTTCGATCCCCATCCTCCATCATAGAATAGTTCTCTAGCTGGTTTTTCCTTCTCTCTATAATATGCCAGCGTGGCTTTATTTTCTACCCCCTCCCTCCACTTTCTTCTCCCCTCCTCCCGGGTGAGGGGGGCAAAGCCCCCCTCAACCCATTATTGTATCCCACGGCCGGTAACAAAACAATTTACCCAACACCTGGCTGTAGGATACAATAATGGGTTGAGGGGGGCTTTACCCCCCTTAGGCTAACCAGGGTGACAAAAGAGAAAAAAGTTATGTCAGTAGTAATTAAGGATTAGAGAAAAATAGAGTCTAAGGAATCGATACGATGGGGGTCCGGGGTGCAAAGCCCCCCTGTTTTTAGAGGGGGGCACGTTAGAACGTGTATGTGTGACCCGAGCTTATGGGGCGTAATAAGAGTTTCATTGCCGTCAATAGGGAGAGTTTTTTGTTTTTACAGTACTTTATATAGTGCACATAAAATGTATCTCCGGAGGTTGAAACACATTTTAATATGATCTTTGCAACATCCTTATTCAATAATAGCTTTCAAATATTGAGAAATAATTAGTGGTTGTTTCGGTAATAGGCTAAGTAGGCCTACCTTTTTTGTTATAGTATCTGAGCCATTTCTTGCCTTGAAAAAATGCAAAATGCCCTCTCTGACAACCTAAAATGTCCAGGGGGGGGGATGCCCCCAGGCCCCCCTTGTACGCATTCCTTAAACTTTATCGGTAAGAATTGTGTCAGCGAGCGTACCGTCCACTTTGTTTACATAGGCCTAGTCACACGCTCGCAGTTACATTCGCGTCTAATTTGACTGCTGTTATTTGCCCCTGCTGGTAATATATATATATGACGAGTTGATGACAACAATAAATCATGGGGGGGTGACCCGTCACCCTTCTTCTTCTATCGAACCCGCCCGCAGACCGTGTAGATCCACAGGGCTGACCTTTAAATCGGTACTGGCTCAGAAACGTTAGTAGGAGGGAAAGTTTAGAGTAGAAGGATAGTTTAAGGGACAGTTTTTTGTTTTGTTATATCCCCCCCCCCCCCCCTTACCCATTTCTCTTCCTCCACATTTTCTCCAACATCCTCTTTACCATCTCCATGTCTTGTGTTAACCCCAATAGCGCCCCCACCCCTCTATCTTCTCTCTGCTTAATCTCCTCCCACCCCCTCTCCCCAACTCTATTCCTCATGTGCCCCTCCAACTCGTCTCTCTCCTCATTATATCTTGTACATTCCATTACTATGTGCTCTATATCCTCCACTATTGGCTCTCCTCCCATTTCACATTGATTGCAGTGCGGTCCCACTCCATTCCATCTCCTTGTTCTCTCATTCGTTTCTAGCGATCCTGTCCTTGCTTTAAATAGTAGTTTCGATCCCCATCCTCCATCATAGAATAGTTCTCTAGCTGGTTTTTCCTTCTCTCTATAATATGCCAGCGTGGCTTTATTTTCTACCCCCTCCTCCCGGGTGAGGGGGGCAAAGCCCCCCTCAACCCATTATTGTATCCCACGGCCGGTAACAAAACAATTTACCCAACACCTGGCTGTAGGATACAATAATGGGTTGAGGGGGGCTTTACCCCCCTTAGGCTAACCAGGGTGACAAAAGAGAAAAAAGTTATGTCAGTAGTAATTAAGGATTAGAGAAAAATAGAGTCTAAGGAATCGATACGATGGGGGTCCGGGGTGCAAAGCCCCCCTGTTTTTAGAGGGGGGTCCGGGGGCATCCCCCCCCCCATTTTTTTTTTTTTACATTTTAGGGTGTCAGAGAGGGCATTTAGCAACTTTTCAAGGCCATAAAATGGCTCAGATACTGTTAAAAAAATAAGGTTATCTAGACAAATTTTGAAAAAGATAATAGCCTAGGCTAAAAAAAAAAAATAGCCTAATCCTAGGTCGTTATAGTATGTTTTTCCTACATTCCGTTGCTGATTGTAAAATAATGAGGGGGGGCTTGCCTCCCTCAACATATTTTGTATCCCACGGCAAACGGTTATGGCCAAATAGTTATTTTTCGCGAGTGAAGGGGCGTATTTTTAGATTGTTGTTTAATGGGAAAATATGCATCTCCCCCTATTTTCACACATCAAAACACCCTTACACAACTCTAAACTAGATAAAAACAATCGAAGCGATTTTTTAGCAATTTAATTACATCATCTTTATATTGACCCTTGGTCAATATAAAGATGATGTAATTAAATTTCTAAAAAATTGGGTAAGATTAGGAGTAGTGGGCGTACCACTACCGACATACAGCATAAATCATCTATAAAACATTAACCTAACCTAGTACTACATGAATACTAGGTTAGGTTAGGTTAGGTTAATGTTTTATAGATGAGTTATGCTGTATGTTGGTAGTGGTACGCCCACTACTCCTAATCTTACCAAAAATAGTTTCAATTGTTTTTATCTAGGCTAGTTTAGAGTTGTGTAAGGGTGTTTTGATGTGTGATAATAGGCGGAAATGCATATTTACCCATTAAACAACAATCTAAAAACACGCCCCTTCACTCGCGAAAAATAACTATTTGGTCATAACCGTTTGCCGTGGGATATAAAATATGTTGAGGGGGGGGGGGGGCAAGCCCCCCTCACCCCCCCAGGATTTATTGAAATCGTCATATAGCCTAGGCCTATTTAAACAGTAGGGGGCAAAAACAACATTTTCCCCAATGCTTCTTCTTCTTCGTGGCGGATGTAAACAAAGCCACCCGCCTCTTGAGAGGTAGGCGATATAGGCCTAGAGGATATTTTGTTTTTTTCAGGATCAGTAATAAATTTCTACGCGCATTTAGACACATAGGCTATAGGAATGAAATACATGGTATAAGAAACCTGTAGGCAGTAGGCCATGATAAAATCGATGTAGGCTATGAATTTAATTACATCATCTTTATATTGTCCGTCACATAATTCACATTAGACGAGAATGTAACTGCGAGCGTGCGACTATGTATAGAAAGCGGACGGTATACCCGTTAACACAACTCTTAACACTATCGGTAAATATTTACCTAGGCCTATGTTCCCGTTAAAGTATCCTCAAGTAACCTATTAAAAACTGTTCAGGGGACTGGTTAGAACTTGTAGGATGTTTAATTGAAGTGCGAAAATCAGTATTTACTGAGAAATAACAATCTTAAATTGCGCTATGGGTGACATATGGGTCACCCAGGGTCCCAGGTAAACAATGAATAGTTCAGGTAAAAATGTACAAATATTACATTAGATTAGGCCTAGGCCTAGATTAGATTAGATTAGATTAGATTAACCTAACCTAACCCTAATATAATATACACTTACACTTAGTTACACTTAGTTGTATTCCGTCCGTTAGTGACACAGTTGAGCTGGGGCTCCACTGCGACCAGGCAGCTCCCTTTCTTCCACTCTCCATTCCAGAAGTCGGTTGGAGTTGGTGCTGGGGTATCCTGGTGTTGGTGGCCGGTCCGGTATTTTGGCCAGCCACATGTCCAAGTGTTTCTTGAAGGTGTCTGGAGACACCCCGGTCATGTTCCTGAGAGGGGCTGGTATACAGTTGAACAGTCTGGTTCCATTGTATGTAAAGCTGTGATGGATCAGGGATTTGATTTTTAGTGTTGATCCCGGCGTAGTCCTCACATAGCACAGCCTCCCTCGCCTTTGGTGCTGAGTCTCTTGGATGTTTGGATTTGGTACCTTTTTTTCCAAAATCTTCCAGACGTAGATGATGATGTATCTCTCCCTACGTCTTTGAAGTGAGTACAGCTGCAGCTCCTTAAGTCTCTCCCAGTAGTTAAAGTGTTGAAACCCATGGATTTTACTGGTGAATGTCCTCTGGGTGGCTTCAATTTCTGTTATTTCTCCTACTTTTTGGGGAGACCAGAGCTGAGAGCAGTACTCCAGTCGTGGTAGGACCAGTGACTTCCACAGTGTTAGCATACACCTCTCATTTCTTGTGTGGAAGGTTCTCAGGATCCAGCCTGCTATTTGTTTTGCTGTTGTTGTGGCTTTGGTAATATGCTGGGAAAAAGTGGCGTCACTGCTCATATTTACTCCCAAGTCCTTCACTGTGTCCTTGGCGGTAATTTCTTGCTGTCCACTTTTGTAGTTGGTGTCGTTTTGTAGTGCTCTCTTGTTCCCGTACCTTAGAAGCTCGAACTTGTCTCCGTTTAGGGCCATGTTGTTTTCTTCTGCCCAAGTCTTGTTGTAGTAGCTGAGCATCATGTTGTGAGGTGATTTTCTTCATGAGTCTGGTGTCGTCTGCAAACGATGTGGCTGTTGAGTGTTCCAGGTCCCTGTCGATGTCTCCTATCATGATGAGGAATAGGAGAGGTCCCAGTACTGATCCTTGTGGTACTCCGCTGATGACCCCACCTGCTTCTGATAGGCTTCCTTGAACCGTGACTCTTTGTTTTCTGTTGGTGATGAAGCTGTGGAGCCATCTTCCAAGGTCTCCCCCTATTCCCAGTGATTTGAGTTTATGTAGAAGGATCCCATGGTCCACCTTGTCAAAAGCTTTGGCGAAATCTAGATATATGACGTCTACATTTTCTCCGTCTTGAATATCCTGTAGGATTTTGTCGTAGTGTGATAGTAGTTGTGAGAGGCAGGAGCGGCCTTGTCTAAAGCCATGTTGCCCCTCGTTGAACGCCTCGTTATCTTCCAGGAAGCTGACCATCTTAGCTCGTATTGTTCTTTCTATGATTTTAATAAGATGTGACGTCAGCACCACTGGTCTGTAATTTTTGGCTATGCCTTTACTACCCCCTTTGTGTATTGGTGTGACATTACCTTCTTTTAGGGATTGTGGTACATATCCAGTTTGGAGGGACTTGCTCCACAGCAGTTTTAGAGGCAAGGCTAGCTGATGTTTGAAGTTTTTTAGCAGTTGGGCATGAAAGCCGTCTGGTCCTGCCGCAGAGTTTGGTCCAATCTTGTCGATGGCTGCTATTATGTCCTCTGTTGATACTGTTACCGAGGAGAGTTGATGTGGTGTCCCTGGAGCGTTGCCAAAGAAAGTCGTTGCATTCTCGATTTTCTTGTCTTCATTTGGCGGGCTGAAGACACTTTCGTACTGCTGTTTGAGTATCTTGGCCATTTCGGTTGGGTCACTCTCAAGTTCGCCCGTAGGTTTTGCAAGTGGTCCTATTGTTGAGGTGTTCCTGAGTCTCCTTTTTGCGTATGCATAGAAGAATTTGCTATTTACTCGTATGTTTGCAACTGCTTGGAGTTCTTCGCGTGTTCTTTGCTCTTGGTGTGACTGGATGAGTTTACGTTCAACTTCATCGAGCTCTTCTTGTAGTTTGGTGATATTATGCATAGCTGGTCTTCCTTTGCTTGGCTCTCAAGTACGTCCTTTTCTTCATTAGTATTTTTCTATCTCTGGGAATCCGCTTGATCTGCTTCCTGCTTGATTTGGGTGGTATGATGTTTTTACAGGTCTCCAGGCATTGTTTCTGGAGGATACTGAGAGTTTCGTCGACGTTTTTATCTTCGAATAGTGCCCTCCAATCAGTTCCTGCCAGTTCTGCTCTCAGTCTGTCCCAGTCTATATCTTTGCTGTAGAAGTTGAGATCTTTCAGAGAGGTGCAGGGTATTTGGCTTGATTCCTGTTGACATCTTCTTGGTGGTGTGGCGGCTGGTGTGGGGGTTCTAACTTTGATGCGGCTGTGGTCGGACATTATAGTTTTTACAGTTTCGTACGAGTGTACCAAGTCGAAGTTGTTGCCAAATAGTAAGTCCAGTGTATTGTTGCCTCTTGTAGGTTCCTCGATGTATTGCTTCATGTATGCAGTGTCCATGATAGTCATTAGCTCCTTGGCTTGCTGTTTTTCATCCCTGGTTCCTCCATCTATTTTCATGGTTGCCCAATTGATGATGGGCAGGTTGAAATCTCCTGTGATGATGACATCTGTAGCGGGAGTTGGAAGATTTTGTAGGAGTGATTGTATCTTCTCTGTGACCTCCTTGAAAATTTCCCCTGTGGTGTTTGGAGGTCGGTACAAAATTATGATGAGCATGTCGGTTTGTCTTATGTGTACTGCTAGTAGCTCTGTTGTGCCGTTTGAGAATGCAACTAAAGTTTCGGTATTTGCAGCCATATCCTCCCTTAGGTAGAGTGCTACTCCTCCGTGGCTTCTGTCCTCTCTGTCGGCTCTGAATATAGTGAAATTATGGATATTGATCTCTGCATCCAAAATGTTTTCGTTCAGGTGTGTTTCTGTGAGGGCTAGAAAAATTGAGTTGTCTTCCTCTGCAATTTCTTCCAACATAGGGACTTTACATTGATTGTTTCGTGGGTAAAGTCCTCGGATGTTGCCCACAAAAAAACTAGTTAGTGGTAGTTGCACCTTCCTCTGTGGTTCATGTCTGGCCCCTCGGTTTGGGCTAGGAATCTCTCCATTATCACTTGAGACCGTTTTTCCACTTCCAGAAAACGTCCCATTACTACCTCTAAAAAAGCACCTTGGTCGGGCATAGCCGTGTGTACCGCTGCTGGTCTGACCTTGTGAGTTTGCTGGATGGTTGGCCAGCTTCTGAGGGCATTGCGTTGGCTTTCTAATTTTTCCTCATGAGTTGGTGTGTAGGCAAATTCCCTTTGAAAGTGTCCTGTAGCGTGTTCCCTTGGTTTGTTGACGTTGTTTCTGGGCGTCAGTATTTTGGTTCCCTTGATGTGTGGAAGATTGCAGTCTCTCATAGTACATGCCCTTTTGTTGAGTGAGATTCTGCATACATATGGGTGGTAGTCGATGCACTTCCATCCACGCTTGCAACCGATTCTTTCATCCCGCCCGTCCCTTGTTTGCATCCCATGCCCACTACTCCATATCGGCATTCATTTCTTAGGTAGAAATTGCATACTTCCATGCTTTTCCTCCTAATATCGGTGCCCCTGTTTTCAGCTCTGGGCCTAGGTCTCCATGAATTTGTATTTACAGCACTAACCTCACCTGTTCTTCTGTATGTAGGAGCATTATGGCTGCATACGTTGCATGTGGAGTGTGTGCTCGTTGGGGTCCCCGACCTCACCTGTCTTGCTGCATTTTGAGGAGGCTCTGCCGTGTCTGCTAGTGTTGCGGGGGGGAGGCTATGGGCATCTGGCATTGTGATGCTAATATTTCCTGGTGTGTTCCCCATACCTAGATCTAGGCCTATAGCCACGTTTGTTGTGGTACTGGTATGGGGGTTGTCACCGTCACTCTTGTCTACGGCTACTTCTGGGCTTTTGGGTAGGCCTTGGCCTAGGTCAGTGTCCCCAGTTAATTCCTTGGTTGTTTGTGTATTGTCAGCTGGCGTGTTGGTGACAGCTTTGTTGCTCTGGAGCTGAACATGGATTTTTCTTACCTTACTTATCGCTCCAGAATTGGTTATTCGTTCCTTGTGTTGGAGAACGGCTGTTTCTGCCTCGGCCACCCACTCACCTTTTGTGTCAAACTTTGTTAGGCAGCATGTTTTGCACATGAATTTCCTTGGCGTTTTTGCATAGTTGAGAATTTGATAGGCAGGGAGTTCTGTGCAGAAATAGTGCAGCCAATCCTGGCAGTAGTCGCATTTGATTGCATTTTTTTCACCTGCGAACTTGATTCCGCAGTCGGGGCACTCTGGGTCGGATTTGTTTTGATCCCCGTCCATTGTTGGCGTCATATAATATAATATATAATATAATATATAATATAATATATAATATAATATAATATAATATATAATATATAATATAGGCTAGGCCTAATATATAATATAATATAACATAACATTTTTGCCTGAACTAGTCATTGTTTACCTGGGACCCTGGGTGACCCATAGCGCATTTTAAGACTTATTTCTCAGTAAATACCGATTTCCGCACTTCAATTAAACATCCTGGTTCAATGTTATTTTAATACCACAATTTTTTTTGATATATTTGAAGATAAATATTGAATCTATATGCTATAAATATCATAAGAAAATTTGTTTTAACCCTCGGCAAAACCTAATAAAAAAGTATGGTACTAACATTTATTTTTCGTAACAAGGTTGTCAATACGGTACTTCCAGTTATCGATAGCTCTAAAGATCATATGAAAATGTGTTAAACCCTCGGAAAAACTTAATATAAAAGTATGGTATCAAATTTTAATTTTCGTAACAAGGTTGTCAATACGGTACTTTCCCGTTATCAATGTATAATCAAAGCTGAAGATTGCAGAGTAAACACCGTAGACTTTATCGACTTTCTTTCACCTTCATATAATCGACAGCCAATGTTTGTTTTGTTTTTTTACTAAGGGATTAGTACTCAACCAGCGGGGGGGTGGGGGCAGCAGCCCCCACCCATAATACTAGGATAGGTTAGGTAAGGTTGTTAGGTTAGGCTAATGTCTTTCCAAATCACTATCGGGGGCGTGTATCAACATCGATCAATAGGCCTAATGGGGAAAATAGGTTTTCCCGAGATTTATAATTAATTGCACACTATATATTGATGCAAATGAACAATTTCTTTTATAAAAAACACTCGGAAAATTTGTGGTATTAGCCTAAAATAACATTTTTCCAACATCCTACAAGTTCTAACCAGTCCCCTGAAGTTTTTAATAGCCTAGGTTACTTAAGGATATTTCAACGGGAACATAGGCCTAGGTAAATATTTATCCCACTATCTTTCTCTCATCCTTAAATACTAGCCTACTGACATTAGGACCTACTATTAGGCCTATAACATTTTGCCCTTTTGGCACCCTGCGTGACGGTGTGCTGTAGTCTCATTGAATGGTGTCTAAACCACTGAACTAGTATAGTTCAGTGGCCTAAACTGACACTTCTCCTGGGTGTCAAAACTGACTGAAACGGCTCGGTAAGGAAGTAGCCAGGCTAGAGGTGGTTACTATGTATGCAGTCTTGACGAGCCACAAACTCACAACCATACCCATCAAGTTAATGAACGCACCAGCTAATGGTGTCAAATTTATAATTCCGTTAATTTTTTAACAGGCTATTATTGATTGTCAATGGAGGCCTAACATGGCGACGCCGTAAGAAAATCAACATCAAGCATTTATTGCCTCCATGATCCTCCTAGCCTATATGCATCTTTGTAAATATCACATTACTCTTCACTTTTTAGAGTAATCGCGAACCCACAGTGATGGGGATATATACAAAGAATACCTAAATATATCACCTCGCATGCGGCAGTAGAAAAATAATAAACAGCTTCGTGGGAGGGATATAGACAGTCACAACAGACAGGGACGGGCCGGACGGCGAGGGCTGCCTGCGTGGAACTGGGTTTTTTCAGGGCATCTGCGCAACGGTGCTACCTTCCCAGCTTTGGGGACAATAATAATAATAATAATAATAATAATATTTATTCAGTTAGCAATTTACAGAGTTGGTACTGTAATAAATAGAGATTGGACAATTGTGTGGCTTTATTTCGATGCTGGTTTATTTGTACCTTGTTATACCAGGTTTTTACTGGGTTAAAGTGGCTATTGTGTGGACTCTATCTCAACTGGGCAGGAAAGGGGCTTCCTGAAGTTCCTGCGCTGCTGCGTAGCGCTGCGCAGGAATCATGCACTAATCCGCATGTATAGCCGTCAGTATTTAGTACCTCACCGTACGCCACTCTAGTGCGGGAGGGTACTAAATACATCAGTCCTTTCTTATACTGTACGCCAGGGGTGTCAAACTCATTTGCTCTGGCGAGCCAAATTTGACACGGTGCAATATTGTAGGGCCGCATTAACCCCGGCGACGTCTTTTATATTATATTTTAGCTATGTTTAGAGGATTTTGTGCAGTTTAAGAAGGATCTCACATATACTCACAGATGTACTCCTTCTGGAAGAGGCTTATGCCTGTGACGCCAGCTCTATAGCCAGGTCATTACTATTGTGACTTTGGCTGCATGTGGTGGTTTCGTGCTCTATAATTTAATTTTCTTTCCTGGCCTTTCCATAATTTATCAAGTCGGGACTCGAACTGCACGATGGTATCAGCATTCACCACCCACTCTGGTAACTCGTTCCAGATATGCACTACTCTATTTGAGAAAGAATTTTTCCTGATGTTGAGTCTTGCTCTCGGTTTGAATATCTTCTTTGAGTTGCCGCGGGTGATGTCGCCCTCCCTCATCCGAAAAATCCCCTCCGTGCAGTCTTGGTCATACTTCCCGCTGATAATCTTGTACACCTCGATCTGGTCCCCTCGAGATCTTCTATACGCCAGGGTCGGTAGGTTCAGCGTGCTGAGTCTCTCCTCATAGGAAAGATCCTTTAACCTCTGAAGTGCGCATGGGGGTAATTAGACACCTCTCCCTGTGCGCATGTATTTGAGGTGTTTCCGTCACTAAAATATTCATTGTACCATTAATAGCATTAATACTTATCCATATGCGCCTATTATGGGTTGATTATAAAGGTATTAACCTGAAACAACAATAAAACGAGTGAAAACAGCGTTTGGATGGTCAAAATCGGAGATATAGCCCGCGAGTTGTATAATGTATGGGTGAGGCAAGCTGCTTTCCCGCCAATTTCCCCCAAGGCCACTGAGACACAGTCGATCGATACTCTCTCTCTCTCTTGCACT
Source organism: Paralithodes platypus (assembly GCA_032716605.1). Classification (NCBI taxonomy): domain Eukaryota; kingdom Metazoa; phylum Arthropoda; class Malacostraca; order Decapoda; family Lithodidae; genus Paralithodes; species Paralithodes platypus. Next base: position 18,205,866 of record CM064530.1, read on the forward strand.
CGCTTGCCATCAGTGATGACAACACCCTGCTTGCAACTCGCAAATGTTAGCACGAAAATATACCTCAGAATAAGGGAATAACAGGGAAAATAGGTGATAACTGAAGGAGAGGAGGAAAGTGGGGAAGGAGGGGAGGTAGAGGACTGAGATTTTGCATGGCCCAGGGGCCAAAAAAAAATAAAAAATAAAAAAATAAAAATAAAAAAATAAAAACAAATTCGATGTCAAAAGTTGATTTTTTTTTTTCACTCACTCTTAAGAGTCTCCCCGCAGTCCGCCGGGGGAACTCTTAAGAGCCTCCCGGCAGTTCCCGGGTTAACTGAGGCACCAACTTTGTTGCTCGGCGTTGAACGTTTTCTAGAGCCTCCATGTCTTTGATCACATATGGGCACCAGATCTGATTCGCGTATTCGATGTGTGGCCTAGTCACTATTGCAATGTACAATGATTTGAAAATTTCAGGATCAAGATATACAAAACTTCTAATCAGGCCCACAATTTGATTCGCCTTATTGATCTTCTCAGCAAGGTGGTCTGAGAATGTTATAGTTTGTCATCTATCACAATGCCTATGTCCTTCTCTGTGCTGGTCTTTGTTATATTGTTAAGCATTGTGTAGTCTGGTGCCTCGGTGTCGGACCTTGCTATCCTCATGTGTTTACTTTTCTCAGGGTTAAATTCGAGCATCCATTTCTCCGACCATCTTTTCAATTCATCAAGGTCTTCCTGTAATCTGCCGCTGTCCTCGTTGTCACCAATCCTCCTGAATATTTTGGTATCATCCGCATACAGATATACCTCACTATCATGCTTGGTTATCTCCGGCAGGTCGTTAATAAATAGTACAAACAGCAACGGGCCAAGCACTGATCGCCTTGTGTGATAGTTCGAAGCCTATCAATTCTCGCTACCATTAAATGCCTACAGTGAGCGATAGAGGCGCTGAACGCAATGTTTACCGCGGTGCATTGTGGGAAACTGGCAACATCGCGGACCTATCCACCCTCCCTCTCCTTCAACAATTCTATTATTATAAACAGTTAGTCAAAATTTATGTAGCTGACACTACTTTGGTCAATGCATACTGTTGTTTTATATATTATAAAATCACTCCTATTCATATACTGTATAACGTATATTTATAATACAAAGTCAGCAAGTATTTTCGTGCCTAATTAATCAGCTTATAATTATGTTTATAGTCATTATCAGCTGCATATGGACTTTCCCTTTATTACTATACTATATAAGCAATTATTGTAGTCGTATACTGTTAAAAAAAAAATTAGAATCACAAAAAATCTAGATAAACTGTGCATATCCTAGATGTTGGGTATTGTTGATGTCGACAGTCGTAGTTCTGGCGCTACTTCAGAAGCGTCCACGAGAGGTCTCAGGTGAATTCTTAGTAGGGTCAATTGCTGGAGGCCCTTTTGAAACTGAATAACATCGTCAAATAGTAGCAAGATTAAAGTTAAAAAGACGTTGCCGGTACAGAAGGGGTTAATGTAGCAGGCCAAATATAATATACCGGTAATGCCTCCATCCGTCCTAATATAAATTAAAGTAAATGCTTCATATTATCCAGAGTTAACAATTTCAAAAAATATTCAAAACACATATACAAATATATTATGTATGAAATAAAAGGGAAACAGTTAATAATAATAATATTAATATATATATTCACCACCACCAAACCGTTTTCCCTCTCATCCTACCACACCTCCTCGCCACAGTGGAAGAATGGGAAACAGCGGCCGAGTAGCGGAAAGAGCTGGGAACGAAAGGACGCGGCTGAGCTTCTCACCACACCGCCAGGAGGTGCACTGCAGGAAAAACAACTCAAGGTCACCTAACAGTAGGCTTACAAACAATGATATATCCCACAAACCCGGAACACGAATTGCCTCCATCAATATGACACGTCCTCTAGCACCAGGAAGGGACTTATTCATCACCATCAACAATCCTGAAGTCCAGGGAAGTAAGAGCAATGAACGGAAAAGACAAAATTCTCCCACCAATCCTCAACTCAACAAGAGAACAACCCTCAGCCAAGCCAAACGTGCTCGAACCATTACCGACAAGATGGACTGTCCTCCAACACCAGGAAAAAACATAGTCATCAACAGGGACAATTTCAAAGTACCGAGAAATGAGAATAGTGGGAAAGACAGGCAACACCAAGAATGGCGCCATCAAAACCGTACGTCCCCTCGCCCTTGTTCCCCACCCCCACGCCGCCACCGCGAAAAAGGAAGCCGAGAAGTACTATTCAGGCACCACACCCCAACTCGAAGCCACAGGGAAATAACCACCACAGACGTCCTGCGGCCAGGCGCCTTTCTACCACCCAACCACACCACCTCCCGGGCACGGAGATAGGGGAATATTACGACCGACGATTTTCATATAGGTAATCAATTGGAGAGCTGTTTCTTGCGATCAATGGACGGAAGACAGTTAGTAGATTGAGGACTCGGTAGGAAGAATTGTTCTTGCGATCAATGGACGGAAGACAGTTAGAATACTGAAGTTATCCTGTGCAAAATTGTTTGTAGTGGGTATCAACAAGGCTGGTTCTAATTACCTGTACATAGAGCAATGTATTAGGGTCGCCAAATTCTCCAATCTCTCACCGATCCTTGTGTTTTGACTTTTGAAATGGCTGGCATTGGCTGCTGTCACGCTGTGGCGCCGCCAGTAGGCCTACCCTCTAGCGGCAAATATTGGAATTATAGGCTAAGGCGCGGTCAATTTCAAACGGCGATATAGTCTTACTACTTAATTTTGTAATATTCTCAATGCTTGAACTATACATTACCTTTCTCAAACAATTACTAATATTCCATTAAGTATATGATTATATCTCTCATCCAGTTTGCAATGCAAAATAAAGTTATATATTAGACCTGACCAGTGTTCTATTATGACATTATATGTATAAGAACTAAACTATTATTTAGCTTAAATTATAGGTGTGATTCCCGAAGGGAAGTAGCGAAAACCTAATATTTAGTAGGGGCCCCGGAATCATTGACGATGTTGCATATTAATATAATAGTCTCCATTCAACACCCACGTCAGTCGTTTGAATCAACCGCCCGCGAGGAAGAAAGAGATTAATCTTCATAAGTGCAACGCTACTTCTCTTATGGAATCGTCATGTTGATCGGGTACCCACTACGAAAAAACTTCGTAAAAAATAAGAGAACAAAAAAGGAAAAAGAATTTCCACTTTAACACTGTTATTCACAAGCTTCCCACATTCGGTGGATTTTCTTGCGTTGTGGCTTCTTACCGCCTCTCGCCAAGCGCAACGATTCGTCCTTCAATGATATACCAAGATAAACTCAAAATATCAGCGAATGGGAAGGGGATGGCTGGGAGGGACATAGTTGTCAATGATTCCGGGGCCCCTACTAAATATTAGATTTTCTCTACTTCCCTTCGGGAATCAAACCTATTATTTAATAGTGGCCCCTCCATCATTGACGATGTTGCCTGAATTTCAAGACTGGAGGGGGACATTCGTAAATATCAAACCCTAAATAAATGCGCGTATGGTTAAACCAAGAAACCTTATAACAGGAAAAAGAAATAGTAATTGTTTTGTTGTGCCTACAACAGTATAAAATAGAAAAGAGCGTGAGCAGTGCGTTGCTTCAAAGAAACCTGCTCCAACAACAGAGTCCTCGTCCATGAGGTATTTGTTGTACCGTGTGACACAGAGAGTTAAATGCAAAAGCCCCTTGTCAACTCGACCTGTAACCTGTGTCGAGCTCAGCTTGGTCCTTAGGTCCATTTATTGAGTCACTTCGACCAATACTAAACTTAGTGAATCTAGTGTAAACTAGGCTGGAACATGTGTTGTCATGTCGACCAATACCAACCTTGCGTAATCTTAGTGCAACTAGCATAGAATCGTGCAATTTTCATAAATAGCAATTCTGAACATCTCGAGTTAACTCGACCAAACCCAGTTTTCCGTAATCTAGTGCCACTAGCAAAGAAATCGGAACATAACATATACAGTATAATGAACAGTAGTGAAACACAATCTTTTATAATTCGTAAACTACATTAGCTTTAACCCGGCAAGCGCGATAGGCCTCACGGAAGGCTTACCATAGCGAACGCGATAGGCCTCACGGAAGCAGGACCATAAAAAAAGCCTTCCAAAACATCCCAGGGGCTATCAAAACAAAGGAATTTGTCTCTAGGTGAGATAATTCCCCTCTACTATGGGTTTCAGAGGCCGTGTTACATGGTTTTTCGGGAATAACTTATTAACACAAATTTGGATTAGAATGATATTTTGACACAGCTTTATTCACACCCTGCCCTAATTTTCGCCAATATCGGGCATTACCAAAAGTGTAGAATTAAGGTACTTGTCCCTGTGTCATGAGGTTAAAGTTGCACCTGGTCACACCTGGATGATGAGGAAACGAACAAGGTTAGTCACCCCCCATCTCTCTTTCTTTCCCTCTCACTCTCTCTCTCTCTCTCTCTCACTTTCTCACACATGGAAACTACGGCCACTGGCGCATGCATTATACATATAAAAATGAGGCATGCAAAATGTGTTAATTTTATATTTATATTGTATAGTGACATAACGTGAATGTAAGGACAAGAGTATGGTAGGGTGCTGGGTATATAACGACCGTGTTTCATCGATAAGCAATGGTTCGGTTGTTTCCGGGTGTTGTGTGTTTTCGTCGGGTGCCACGGGCTTACGGCAGCAGTCGTATACAGTCACTCATACGTGACATTGGCTCCAGCAAGGCAAATTATGGCAACCATGTTGCGTCATTGTCCGCGTGGGTGTAAACACGCATTTGTCATGCGTCTTTACTACATATACAGCAGGGAGAAAGCCGCCAATCGGCTAAAAATCAGTTTGAATAGGTAAGTGGTTAATTATGGCTATTATACGTAGTAATACTTAACCAGACAGAGACACAGGTTACGTGTACCAGTTTGCAGAACATCATTGGTAACAAAAACATTTCAACATAAGGGAGTTAAAATATGGAATAACCTCATTGTAAATGTTGATAATAATTTTATTTTTTCATTATATAAGAAACGATTTAAATTATATTTAATGGATAGCTAAATTGTGCTCTGAATTCTAGGAATTTTAAACTTGTTAATTTATTTGTCGTCTATGTGAAGAGGCAATGTTTATTTGAATGTAAATGAGTATGTGTATAAAATTTTCTTTATTTTGTGTATATATTATGTCTTTGTTTTGTATTGCACTTGTGTACATTTCTTTCCTTTGTTGTCTTATTTCACCTGATATGCATATGATTATAAGAGGACATAATTATAGGCCTCACATTATATGCCTCATGGCATCAAATCATCTTTGTCATGGATATATCTTATCTTTGTATAATGGCACATTTTTGTAAACATGTATACCTATATCTATGGCAATAAACTGTTATTAACTGTTTTAATCTTTAGATCTTTAAAGGGCGTTTTACTGCAACAAATTAATTGGCAGCACTGAAATGGTGAGCCCGATAGCTACAAATATAATATTTATAAGTATCCATACAAAGAGCAAAGTATTTATAGCATGATCCCATGCTTACAATAACATACACAGTATTTATTAAGTTTTTCATGCGCCACATTAGACATAAATAAATCTAATTAATTAATATCACTCCCAACACCAAACACCTCCGAATGAAATTAATTGGACTTTCACAACACAGGCCTTATGAACGCGTAGCGGAAGCCGTGGGAATGACGATGAGAGCAGTGCAGATGATGGTGCACCGCAGCACCCAGTCTCGGCCTGGGACAGCGACAGCACCGCCAACACCGACAGCACCCCCAACACCGGGCGCCTTTGACAGTTTCGCCATCGGTGCCATTCGCCGCAATATCCACGCAAAGTTTGCTGCCAAGCAAACCTTCACGATTGGCTCCGTGACGGAAGACCTAAAGATGGCGAGCATCATCCTGGAGGCAACCTCGGAGACGTCGGTTTGGCGACTCATCCACAACATGGGATTCCGCTACAAAACCTCACAGCGGAAGATGTATGTGAGGAAGGAGTCGCTGGACATTGTGTGCCACCGGATCAACGCTCTCCGGGCACTCAAACAATTCCGGGAGGAGGGGAGGCAGGTGGTTTACCTGGACGAGACCTGGTTTACCACCAGGATGAACCACAGCATGGAGTGGGTCGACAGCACTCAGCCTGCCACCAGCACCACGTTCAGTCGTCAAGTGCCGCCCGGAGAAGGGGAGCGTTTCGTGGTGGTAGCAGCTGGCACAGACGACGGTTTCGTCGAAAACACATTCCTGTGCTTCCCGGCCAAGAACACCAGCGGCGACTATAACGGCGAGATGAACAACAAGCTCTTCCTCCGCTGGCTGACGTCACAACTTCTGGCGTCGCTGGCTCAGCCATCGGTACTGGTGATGGATAATGCGCCATATCACAGCCAGCTGACGGAGGAGAGTCGCTGCCCCACCACCGCCACCAAGAAAGCGGATCATATAAAATGGCTGGACCACCGCAGGCTACCCTTCCCACCACATGCCACACGTCCTGAACTGCTGCTCATCTGCAAGCAAAACCGGCCACAGCCACAATACCCGGTTGATGACACCATCCACGCGTGGGGCCACGAGGTCGTCCGTCTGGCACCCCGCTCATCCAGAGCTCAATGCCATCGAGCAGGTATGGGGGTGCATGAAACGGCACGTGCGCTCCTCCCTACACCGTTTCACCTGGGCGGATCTACAGGAAAGGCTGGAGGAAGCCAGGCTTTGTGCCACTGAAGAGGTGTGGGCGTGTGCGGTCCGACGATCTCGAGCCTTCGAAGACGAGTACTGGTCCACGGACAACATCCACGAAGGTGTGGATCCCGTCATCATTAACCTCGCTAGTGATGAAGAGAACGACTTGTTTTTAGATAGTGACGATGACTAAAATAAACTGTTTGCTGTGTATTTTGTGTGTATCATTTGTCCACCCTTCATGTCTCCGCTTCCTTTCGTTGTATAAAATGACCTATTAATAAAACCTGGCCACACTCACCCCTCCACATTCCTATAAACTTTGTATAAATGTCCCATTGTCCCACCCTTCTCCTCCGTGTTTTTTTGTATTGTTTGTTTTATTGTCGGCAGCATCTTCCTCAACGTACCATCACTCATAACAATTCATGGACCTCACCTTTTTTCTAATTATGGAAGTATATCTCTACAAACGGATTTACGAATATGATTTTCTATACATCAATTACGAACCTACACATACCATTGATTATAAAGCAAGTCCCAGCCAATAATCAACCCAGATAGTAATTGCATAACGAAAATCGTACCGGTCCACCATTTTGTATAAGTGACTGTACTTACTTACCCTACACTACCCTTCCTCCCCCAACATTTTCCCATCCTCACCCCTTCCCAACCCCTACCCAACCCGTAATTAATGACCAAGCGTCAACTGCCCCATCCCACCTAACATCCAACACAACCTGACGATACGATGACCATATTACACCTTACAGTAGATGCAATATCATGCCAACACAAAACCACACAACACCTGGAAACCACCAAATCACTGCTCTTCCATCACACACGCTCGTTTTATACCCACCACCCTACCCTACTGTTGCCCTTGCAGTCAGTTTATGTCACTATCATATATTAATCTAAAATTAACACATTTTGCATGCCTCACTTTTATATGTATAATGAATGCGCCAGTGGCCGTAGTCTCCATGTGTGAGAGAGAGAGAGAGAGAGAGAGAGAGAGAGAGAGAGAGAGAGAGCGAGAGCGAGAGGGAAAGAAAGAGAGATGAGGGGCTGACTAACCTTGTTCGTTCCTCATCATCCAGGTGTGACCAGGTGCGACTTTAACCTCATGACACAGGGACAAGTACCTTAATTCTACACTTTTGGTAATGCACGATATTGGCGAAAATTAGGGCAGGGTGTGAATAAAGCTGTGTCAAAATATCATACTAATCCAAATTTGTGTTAGTAAGTTATTCCCAAAAACCCATGTAACACGGCCTCTGAAACCCATAGTAGTACTCATCCATGTGTTTCTCATCCCCCCCTCCCCTCCTTCCCCACCTTATTCCCCCCTCCCCCCCCCCCTCCTCAATGATCACCTATTTTTCCTCTTATTTTCATCATTTATCGGTTATTTTTCTCTCCCGTGATAATGTAGCACAAGTGGGTTGCATAAAAGATCGTTATATAACACCCAGACACCGCCCGCTCGCCTCAGTTGACTCACAGACAGCGAGAGGGGAGGGTTGCCTGTGGCTCTCTCTCGCCTGAGATTATGACCGGGTGGCCAATATCTTCGTTTTTCACCACCCAAATACTTTTCCAACTTATTTTAGCACTCTTGAAGGTTCATATATACATCATATATGTAAAATAAAAGCATACCGAAAACAAATAATGCTCTATATTGTAAATATAACGAATTCTGTCAGAATCCAAGGCTAGAAATGCACAAATAACTACTCTAGCCCCTAGGTCTATTTCGCGTTTAACAGGTTAATTAAGTTTTGCAAACTTAAAAGTAACATATAGGCTACAGTATAATGAACAGTAGTGTAACACAATCTTTTATGATTCGTAAACTAAATGAGCTTTAATTAAGTTTTGCAAACTTAAAATGAATACATGATGTTTAATAATTTAAAAAAAAATCCAGAGCTTCTTAGCTCGTGCATAACTAATTGGGCTTGGCCCGGCGTAAATAACGCCTAGCTTGCCCTGCATTAACTTGTAATCCTGTGGAAGGGGGTTCATCTCTTGTACTGGGATCTGCATATCCCCCCCCCCCTTTTCCTTAAGCCCCTATTGGGCATCTACATCACAGTACTAACGGCTGGAATTACAAGTAAACAAGAAAAGGAGTGTGCCCATGTGCAGACTATAAGAAAAAGAGGGCTGGGCCGTAAACGAACTCGAGTTTGTAAAGGGAACAAACACATGTAAAGAAAAAAGTTTGCACCGAGGGCGCCTCCTGTGACTACCATGTCCTTTGCCCACTTGGTGTGGAGCGAGGACACGTAGGATCCAGGAAAAAAACTTAGAGAGCTAGAACAACAACTGGCTATATCAGTTAGTCCGCCGGGGGATGTCACAAATTGTCTAGTCTAAGAGGATCGAACAAGATACCTGGAGGGACATGAGCCGTAGGACCTGAATGACCCCGACTCCGGCTTCCCCTGGCGGTAAACGTACCTCAGTCTCAACTTTTTCGCCTCATACCACTCAAAAAATCATTCACGATTACAAAGAGGTCAGAGAAAAGCTCCGGTTCAGCGTGGCTGGCCATATATTATGGAGGGACAGGAATTTTTAGTTTAAGCCGGAGGGAAAACAAAGAGCCTGGGATTGAAAAGGGGAAAAACTTTCACTTTTGAAGAGAGCAGATATGTGTGGAAAGCTAAGGATGAGACTAACATAGAGAGATCTCTGGTGCGTAAGGACTGCGAAGAGCGTTAAATTATTGCTAGGTTTTACTGAAAGTATAAGCCTAAGTAATCGAAACAACGCACGCTTTTGCCAGATCACTAAAAGCCGCTCTACTGGCCGTGTGTAAGGAGAACGCGGCTGTAATTTCATATGGAACAGAATAAGGGCGAGAGAGCCCAAGCGGTATTCATCTTATCTCACTTAAGAAGAAAAGTGGGGGGAAAGTAAATAACTGAGTTGGCCTTAAGAGGTTATCGTAAAAGTGGGGACCTGCCGCTAAGCTGTCCCTGACCCCGGTAAAACGTCTTGGTACGTGCGCACAGCTCAATTAATCATATGGAAAGAGGAAGAAGTCCTCTCTAATATTATAGATGGGAATAAGATCCTGCCGCGACGAACTGCTAGCCACCCGCAGCGGGACGCTTCCCCAAAAAAGGGACCCCCCCAACAAGGCCTGCTGAGGGCTGAAACATTGCGTAATCATGAAGTGAGCTTAGCGAGAGTGAATACTGATTCGCGTTGTACCGTACGTAACGTAAAGAGGGGGACATCCTGGGGAATTGACAAGTGTAACTGTAGAAAAAAAACCTGAGGATACCGTCCTCCAACCTATTTAGATGTACTAACTAGTAGGACATCACCCTAAAGACCTCCCGGTAGCCGCTTGCCGGCGGACGGTTGTCTGGCTTATAACCCAAGTAAGTGAGAGAGGGGTGGCCCTTCCTGGTGTGTCTGTCGCAGGGTTAATGGCATACGTCCACCAGACCTGGGCCGGGAATCGTGTGTGTCCTGTGTAATTACTAGGTATCACATCCCTTACGCAAAGGGTTGTATCATGCTGTTATGCCACGCCGGGTGAGGCCAAGTCGTGTGACTTTCTGGCAAGCACATTGTGGCGACCGGCGTAGGCCGGTTCGCGCAGAAGAGATAAGGTGGCGCAGCCACCTTTAGGAAGTAACACCTCGTCGAACCTCGGAACCCCATTGCACTAGCATTGTCGAGGTAGAGAGGGGGACGGAGGGAGGACACACGACCCATTCCTTAAAGCATTTTATGTTAAATGTACTAGAGAGTGGGAGGGGAAACTGTCCGTTGGCCGCTTGTAGCCTTCGGGGAAACCTGATGGGGGTACCCTACATTCAATATCCTCCTAACCTCCACATCTCCCTGTCTAGCTAATCATGAGCTTCGCGGTGGAGACCAGAGAGAACCAAATCCTATAATAAGCATTCATAGGTCCCCTGAGCCATACTGAGTCTGAGGAGCTGCCGTGACCTGACTGCCTCAAATAAGGCTGTCTGGATTCGTGAAAGCTTTCGCCGGGGAAGGGAGGAGATATTAATGAGAAGCTTTTAGCTAATTCCTCCTTCCGCCTTGGGGGCGTAGCCCTAGTAAACAGGAAGCTAACAAACTTCCTGTGGGCATTATCTCTGACGACAAAATTACCTTTGGAGCTCAAGAGGCCGAGGAGCAAGAAAGGAAAAAAAACCTCTGCAGTTAATTATGGGGCGATGAAAAAATCCAAAATTAGGGAGGGGGACCCCTCCCGGTTGTTGTGTTAGCCAGTCAAACTCGGTAATGGAAGTGAAACTGGGGACAGAGGGTTAGATGGAAAAAACTATCGCAAATTGTGGGAGTTCCTGATCCCACGTTACCCATGGTCCATCGCCCATCCCACCCAGAATTGGGTGAGGTGGGAAAACGACCGGAGGCAAGTACTTGACCGGTTATCCGGCGAGTATTCCGGGTATGTGTTGTCCCGCCGTAATACCGTTTCCTGACCCTGACAACTAGCGTTCCAGGTAAAATGTTTTTCGATTTCCGGGCATAGGGACATGGGAGATATTTTAAGGCTTAGGAAACAACATTGGATAAAAATTGAGATGATCGATTGTACTACTATCGAGTCGATCTGATAAACAAACCCCTGGGACTGATGCTACCAAGATCGCCCATCCGTTCGTGGTATGTAGACCGGAAGATAGTGAACTCCGGCGTGTTAAGTCCCTAGAGTTTCATAGTGAGAGCCATACTGCCTCTCACCGCACCGGTCCTACTTTATTGAATTAGATGAGGATCCTCCCTCGATTTCAATCATTCAAGTGGGATTGAAAGCTAGAGTTCGTTGAGTAATGAACTTAGGTCTCTGACTTAACATCCACTTTTGGCCTTACTGAGTCCGTAATGATTTATTCGTAAGTATGCCTAACACGGGGCGAATCGCCGGGAGGGCTGTGATGATTAAACAAAACGAGACTTTTAATCCATGGAACCTGTGAGAAAAAAATCTACAAGGTATACCGTGTAGACCATTGCCAACTCGAATCAGACAGGTTAGACTAATCCTTGATCGCCAACCCGTAGGGATCAGTCACTTATACATAGTGTTTTTTGGGGTGAACCTGAACCGTTCTCACGAGGCCTGTGGCCGTGTAACGTCTAGTACTGTACCTAAAATAGGAAAAAAAAACTTCTAGATACCCAGCAAGCTGATGTCTACAGACAGGCTTGTAAAAGGTCCATACACCGGCAGTATAAATTAACACATCGTACTTGTAAGAGTTATGTCGTTAAATTACCGCTGAACGCATCCCACTCTTTATCCGTAAGAACTCGTATTCTATTATAGATTCGTGAACAAAAGAAGGTAAACATTGTTTGCATTTGTTTTTCTCATTTTTTTGGGATGAGAGTCGCCTCGCCGGCTGAGGTTGAGCGTAAACAAACGAGCCGTCCCGCCGGCCTAAGTGCTTGATACTTATGAGCCGTATAACTGGCTTAAGTAATCGTAGGAACCATTCACCGAGATACTGATCGACTATTCTTAACTTAGATTTTTTTAAGGAAGAAAATTTATGAGCCGTATAACTAGCTTAAGTAATCGGAGGAACCATTACCCGAGATACTGATCGACTTTTCTTAACTTAGATTTGTTGAAGGAAAGAAAATTTTACTTACCCGAGCCGGAGACCTAGGTTCCATTACTCGTAAGTGTCCATCGAGAACGTTGTCCGGCGAGCCTGGAGGGTTCTTGTATCGGGGGAGGGGGGGGGGGGGGGTGCATGGGACCTGAGTCACAACCAATGGCTGATTGCTCAGCTAAGTGGTGAGTACTGATTGCCTATATGCAACGTTATCCCTGATTCTGGGGAATTTTGTGTTTTGAAAGTTAGCAACTGTAAAAAATTCCCATACTGTGGGCATTTAGGTATCTAAAACGCCCCAGAACGAGAAGCCCACCACGGAAGCCACGAGCGAGAACAACAAAGAAACGGGAACAGAAACACCCGAAGGAAAGGCCCACAGAACGAAAGGACCAGGTGAGAGCAGACGTGATCAGCGTGAGAAAAGAAAGAAGGAGAGAAGGCACCAAGCCAACCAGTTCAGACAGGCCGAAGCCCGCAGGGCTAAGCAGCTCCAAACCACACCTGCCTATTGCTTCTAACCACTGACCCTTCCCCCACCTCGCGTATCCACTACCCCTCGTGTCCTACACCTCTTACCTGCCAGACTCTACCTACATGATGATGAACATGAATACACCTTAATTTAATACACCCATGCCCTGTCCCTAAGTTAAGATATCAATATCAACATACCCTAAAATACCTTGTCTTGCCAGACTAAGTTTCTGAAGACAAACCGATCCCATAAATCTATATTTATTAGTGGCCCCTCCATCATTGACGAACATGCCTATTACATAAGGCATCCTCTTCAAACACTAATCCGCCGTAGTTTGAATCTACCGCGCAGAGCATTTAAAAACTGAGGAGCCTTCATCATGAGCGCACGCGACCTCACTCATGGCTTCAGGCATTATGAATTGGGTTCTCACTACGAAAAAACTTCGTAAAAAATAAAAACAAAAAGAAAATAAGAATAACTATCCAATAAGCTTTCCATCATATCGTGGATGTACTTGTGTGGATTTCTGACCAGACGCTGAATCAGGCGTCATTCCTCCTTCTTTGCTCTGCGCTCAGCCTGCCCGGACGTACCTTTCAGGCTCCGCTGGTTCCGCATTCGTTGCGTCCCTAGTGAGTTTTTTCTCATTTGTTTACTCTAGGATGTATCGAGTAAGGTTAGGATAGGCGTAGCAGGAGTGTCCTGGGCTGGTTGCCCGCAGTGCAGTGTATTTTGGGTCGTGTGTATGGGGCATCTATTTCGGATGTACCCTCGTGGTCCTGTTGTGGACACGTGAACTTTTCACAGTTGTGTTAGTTGGTGATGCAGGCGGCTTTCATTACGCGTTAATTATTGCTGCCTTTTATCCTTCTGATGAGGTAAGCTGTGTGTTTGCTGACGTTCCCAGCGTATTTTTCTTCACTTAGTGAAGTTTTTTCTGGGTCCGTGTCAGGCTTCCCGGGGTGGGAAGTTATCGCTACGGTGGTGTGTTGGCGGTGGTTCCTGTTGTGATATTCCAGTGTGTGTTTATATTTCAACTATTTTCATGCCGTCTACCTAGGCCTAGCCAGCCGCTCGTAGCTTTGCCACATGTCTAGTGTTATTATTTATTTTATAAATATGCCCTACTGTGTCATGTGTATCCGGGTTTTAGTTGTGTATTGGCTAATTCCTCGGACTATAATTGTTTCCTGGTTTAGTTGTGTATTGGCTAATTCCACGGATTATGTTGTGACCTTGGTTAGTCGTGCGTGTCTCTCCTCGTGTCGTATTGTTCAGATGGTGTCTGTTCAGGGTGGGGTTTGCCTTCCGGCGGGTTTTTCTCGGTTTCACCATGAAAAATCCTGACCGATGAGCAGTGTTGGGCCACACGTGGTTTTTAACTCTGGCTGGTTCCCCGGCGTGGGGAGGTGTCTGTGGCTCTCCAGGACTGCGTCTCTGTGGGTGCCTGGTTTCAGGCCTCCTTTAAATTCCCGGCGGGATGGCTGTACCCATCCTTATATATATATATAGATATACATAAAAAACGACGTTCTTGAGAACACTCGTTTTTATAGGTTTTTCTACCTGGTTTACGACAACCACATGGAAAACCTAGCTGTTGTTTAGGCGTTCCTCCCCGGCGATCTTTTACAAAGAAGTGGGGTCAGGAACTTGTGGGGTTAACTTTTAGACTTCTCACCCGGCGGGTGCACCTGAGCAGGGTGGGATAAAACGACTTAGGTCTAATATAGTTAACCAATCCATTTGAGTGATACTCTGTGTATCGCTGCCTTTACTCTTACGGCAATTGAAGGTTCAGTGAGGTTTAACCAAATCGATTCCCACACCCGGCGGGTGCCCCTAAGTGGAGGAACTAAGGAATTTATAAACAAATTCAATTTCGATTAACCTTAATTGGGTGATACTTTCAGTATCGCCGCCTTCTATTTTTACGACGATCGTTTGGGACAATTCGTTAAAAAATCAGATCTCGTATATTCCTGCCCTGGGCTATTCTACTAAAATATTTCAAGGGCCGGCGTCTTTATGAGGGGGGCTTTGTTACAAAATTGAATCTTGAGACAGTCACCACCTCCTACAGACTATAAGTGCCATACTGGACCATTATATCAGAGGGTATTCTTCATGTTCTTTAGCTAAGAAGATTTGTTTAGCCTCTTTACACCCCGCCGCGTAGCGAGATGTGTTAGCTGTGTCTTTGCATCCCGTTACCCGGCGGGTTATTAACACTTGTATGCGAACACTTGGGTTAACCTTATGAGCATTAATTCCTGGAAATTTTTCTTTATTTTTCCAGAGCTGAGCTCCGGCGGACCAATACAGACCCGGCGGTAGTTTCCTCACACCAGTCTCTGTCATGGCTACTGTGGCCCCAGTTTTTGCCCTGTGCATTACCCCTACTTACGCGGGTATCCCAATTTTTGCGCATACCCTTTGCATAAGGTGTGTTAGATGTCTAGACCGTTCAAGGGGTCTCTGGGTTACACTTAATTGTTCTTTTGCTCCCAATTAGCCAATAAAGTCCTGTGTGACAATGACAAGACCGCGGCGGTAGCGTTGAGAGAGGTCAGACAACAAATGTCGGCCTACACTACCATTGTCGCACATAAGTCACTTCAATGTGACAACGTCCCACTTTGGGATAAGTTGCTGTCAGAGCACCCTCCCCCTAAACGTACCTCTAGAATAAGGGGTTTTAAGCCGACAGAGACTAGCCAGGGTTCTGTATCGTCTGTGGATACGTCTAAACGCCCGAGAGAGCCTACTCCCCCGGCAGCCACCTCCTCGTCGCAGGCGAGATCGAGGTCAAGGTCACCTCTCAGACAGCAGTCTTCAAGTCGGGCCTCTTCCCCGGCTAGTAAGAAGTGTAAGACTGAAGCTTCCCCCAGTGGTCATGGTGGTGATTCTTCCAAACCTAGGTCTAGTTCGCGGTCACACCGTAGCCACAAATCCTCCAAAAAGGATTCCCATAGGAAGTCCTCTCGACATTCTCCTAAGTCTAGTGCATCTCATCGTACCTCTACACCTGAAAATGTTTCTGTTACAGCCTCAGAGTATAGTGAAGCGCCTGTCCCTAAACAAGATTTACCTATTGATATTTTAACCCTAGAAACGGAAAGTTCAGGAAATTCAATAATTGAGAATGTTTCAGACTCTCAAGAGAGCGTAGGCCAGAGCCTCGGTGTTTGGCGGTTTGCTCAACCAGGGTCTGACCATCCACGTCCGACTCATACGAGTCACACAGTAGCCGATGTCCACAGGGACGCGGCGACCTCATCCTCTATCCCTGACTTATCTTGGAAACAAGGTGCCCCTGCCTCGGCGGGGTCTTCTCAGGAGGATCGGGAGGAACAAGATGAAGTGTCAATAATTTCAGATAGGGATGGACAAGGGTCAGGCTCAGGCCTGGACGCCGCCCATGATAATACTGATTCACCTGAAAGTTCTGCATCTAACCAGTTTGTTACAGCACAAGAAATTGATGGGTTACTTACTCATGCTCTATCAAAATTCTTTAGTCAACAACGAGAAAACCCCACAATGGACTTGGGGGCTCCCTTGACAAGTTCTGCGGTACGGCCTCTGATAACGTCAATCGATTTATCTAAGATTCCTAACCCTCCTACTCTGTCACCGGCAGGGAGCTCTAAGCCAGCTACGGCGGCATTCACTACGTCAAATGTCAGGGTCATTACGGATGTTAATCCACCCCCTCTAGACAAAGCGCCTCTTAGAAAGGTAGCTATGCCCCTGCTTTATGGGCCAGACGAGTCATGGGTCTTTTGAACCCCTCTAAGCCAGAGCTTGCCCAGCCTACCTTGTCAGGGGAACTCCCGGTACCACGTGAGTGGTTTATCCAGGGAAATAAGTCAAAGAAATTAGGGGCATTGGATGCCTTGGGTAATGTTTTGGACGTAAATATCAAGGCTATACCTAGTTATTATCATCAGGATTATTTTGTTTATGCATCTAAGCCTGCTTTACCCCCTGCCTCAGCTTCAAAACTTTTTTCAGACTGGTCTAAGCTGGATGGGTTTAATGATATTAAGGCTCTGTCGGCTCTTACTCCTGAACTAGATTTACAGACCGTCACAGACGAGACAGCTAATCCAGTGTTGAAGGTGGGACAGTTGGGACCAGGACCTTGGGTGGATTGGGAGGTAGAGGCTCAAAACTTTGCAACCACTTTCACTTCTAAATCTTCCCACCAGATCCCTCAGGATACACATTCATGGTTCTCCATGCCGGTAGGTTCTGCCGGCGGAGTTCCGTCAGCTTTATTTTCTTTTTAGCTGCCCCTAAGATTAATCTTTGTGAACTAAAGGAACCATTCACTACCCCTACCCCTTCTCACCTAGACAGAGAATTTAGGCTAAGGGGAAAAGCTTTCCGCCTGTTTTCACAGTACATAGTTTCTCAACAGGTGGCTAAGTCTTTACTCAGGTCTACTCAGGCAATCGCAGACGCGGATGCTCGAAGATCAGTTGAGTTATCCCGGCGTCTGATTCTTCAGTCGTCGATTCAATCCTTAGGTGACATACGCACAGCCTTACTTGAGGCGGTGCGAGCACGACAGGATCTTAGGATGTCATTAGTTCGCAAGCTGCCTGATCGCATTGCTAACCAGGTGGTAATGTCCCCAGTACTTACTCCTTCTTTAATGTCCCCTGATGTATGGCGAACAGTGTTTAACATGGCACAGGCCGTGAAGCACAGTCCCGCACAGGCTAAGAAACCTGCATTTAACTTCCCCAAACCTAAGCCTCCTACTAAAGCTCAGCCAGGGGGTTCTAAGCCGTTTCTTCCGCCTAAGTCCTCCCAATCCCCCCTGGGTCAGTTCAGGCATAGACAGAGAGGGTTTTCAGGACAGAGGGACGCGGCCAGTATAAGCCGGGGCAGGGCCAGTCTTCGGCCCACACCAGCCAGCCGGCGAAGCGTCCAACACCACCAAACCCACCATCAAAAAACTAAAGTCTCTCTCACTCCCAGTGCCTGTCTTAAAGCCGGAGGAACCGAGGGAGGTACAGCCGGCGAACCCTTGTCTGCTAACTGGGTCGTTCCGAACGTGTCACCAAGCATGGCCGTTAAAAACCTGGGCACGGATGGTGGCACGCAAAGGCATCACTTGGCAGTGGCTCCGGCGACCTCGCTTACGTCAGCCGACAACGGCAAATTGTGTTTCATTAGAGGTGGAGTCGCTGGTCCAGGAGATGATTGCCAAGAATGTCATCATCCCGGTCCCTCCAGATTACCCTGTATTCACGTCAAAACTGTTTTTGGTTCCCAAACGGGACAGTGTTCAGATGAGGCCGGTCGTAGACCTGTCTTATCTGAATCTTCACATTTACAACGAGTCTTTCAGAATGTTAACAGTTCATCAAATCAGGCTAACACTTCCGCCGGGAGGCTGGATGTGTTCCCTAGACCTGACAGACGCCTATTGGCACGTGTCGGTCAACAAAAGATTTCAAAGGTTTCTGGCCTTGAGGATCAGGCACCAAAATTTTGTTTTTCAGAGGATGCCGTTCGGTTTGAACCTAGCACCTCGATTATTCACGAAACTAGTCCGGCAAGCCCTGATGCCGTTGTTAAAACAGGGAATCAGAGTGTTGTGGTATCTAGACGACTGGCTGGTGGTGGCAGAGACACAACAATTATGCATAAAACATGTCAATATCATTTTAAATCATGTCAAAACTCTAGGCTTCAAGGTAAATCTGGTAAAGTCAAACCTTGTTCCCTCAAGAGTAATTCAGTGGATAGGGCTGGTCTGGGACACCGCCGCTCTCACTCTGAGTCAGAGTGTGGACAATCGCAACAGGTTTCGCAGGAAACTGTTCAGGTTTCTTCACAGTCTGACTACGACACGAAGAGTCTGGGAGTCTCTGGTCGGCTCTCTCAACTGGATTCAGCTAACTGTCAAGTTGGGCCGGTTGAAAGTAAAACGATTAATATTGGAAGGCAACAAATATTTCCCACTCTTACCGGCGGGAAAATTATGGCCCATACCAAAATTAATCCACACCTTACTAGCGGTCTGGGCGAAGAGGGAAACATTGCACTCAATCATGTCATGGACCTCTCCTCCTCCAACGGTATGGGTAGACACGGATGCGTCAGGCACCATAGGGTGGGGATTTCAGTCAAATCAGGGGCACCAGGGTCAGGGACTTTGGTCCCACTTAGAAATCTCTCACATAAATGTCAAAGAGTTACTAGTCCCATTGTATTTCCTTCAGGCTCACGGCCCGGCGTTACGGGGCAAGTCGGTGGCCTTCAGAATGGACAATCTGAATGCAGTTCACTGTATTCAGAAACAAGGGTCAACGAGGTCAAGGAAGTTGCTACTCGTGTCGGAAGAGATTTTTGTTCTAGCCACCAGTCTAGATATTTATCTTCACGCATCTTATCTCCCAGGCGTAGCGAACGTCTGGGCAGACGCTCTGTCCCGGAGACAGAGCACGACAGTAGAATGGGAGCTCAAGCAACCCATTTTCGACCTAATGATTGCGGAGCTCTCCCATCCACAAGTGGATCTTTTTGCGTCCGAGGAGACTCACAAGCTCCCTCTATACCTCACCCGCCGGGCGATAACGCCGGCAGGGGGGCCAGATGCCCTAGTGACAGACTGGAACAGATGGAGCTCCATCTATCTGTTTCCGCCGCCAGATGCGTCACTAATGTGCCACGTAGTGAACAAACTACGAGTTTATCGAGGCTTAGTCTCGCTAATCGCGCCCCTGTGGCCGGCGCAGGTATGGTACCAGCAATTAATAATGTGGTGCCCGGACCCGGTATCGCTCCCGGTCGGGTACTTCCACTTAGACACGATTGGCAACCTAGCGACCTCGCTGACTTTTGCATTATGGACATTCAGGAGGCCAAGTGGCTAGCACCATACGGTAGGGATGTGACCAATAAATTGCTCAATCAATATACTCAGTCTACTAAGCGACAATATCAATCTCATTGGAAAGCTTTTACTTCTTGGATTGTTAGAACGGAACAAACTGTACCCTCAGTGGCATTGGTTTTTAATTACTTGAACTATCTGTTTGAGCAGAAACGTTTATCTGTGGTTACTTTGAAGAATCACTTAACTGCGATTAGAGTGCCCTTTTTCGACCTTACAGGTCTATCCATACCGGTGGCGGAGGAAACAGGATTTATGAGAGCGTGTTTTAAACTCCGCCCACCTCCCCGTCAGCTCATGCCTACTTGGTCTCTGGACAAAGCTTTGTCTTTACTTCATTCTCGTCTGTATCAAAATACTGCAGACTTTGCTTTAATCTTAAAGAAGGCAGTTTTCCTTTTGGCTTTGGCCACCGGAAACAGAGTGTCTGAGCTGGCGGCGATGAGCAACACACCTAATTGTCTTAGGTTTGGTAGACTTAATGATTCAATTTCCATTGCACCCTCCCCGGCGTTTGTAGCCAAGAATGAGCATAGTGCACACGTGTTTTCTGAGTTCACGGTGCCGGCGTTAAAAAGGGGAAAGGTGCATCATAATTTATGTCCAGTGCAAGCTCTAACCAAATATTTGAGAATAGCTCCTCATAACCCCCAAGGTGCTTTATGGGTAGCGAGTACGGGTAAACGCTTACTTAAACGGCGATTAGCCTCTCTTCTGGTAGAAGTCATTAAAGAGAGTAATCCCGGCGTTGTGGGTAGGGCCCACGATTTACGCAAGTGGGCGGCCTCTTTACGTTTCCTGAAAAACTTTTCAGTTGAAGATATTGCGTCCACACAGTTGTGGGCGTCTAATCATACGTTTCTCTCTAGATACTTGTCAGTTGCTCTAGACAAACCTTCCTTACCATGTATAGCTTTAAGGCAGAGGGTCTAGGTGGCCCTGCAGTCACTTATGTTTATTTTCACGGAAGGGGGGGGGGGGGGGTGCAGTCAGTTGACATAGGACACCCTAGACCCCGCCGGAGTATGAGAGCTGTGATACAATTTAAGGTTAAAATGTGATATGAAAATTTCTCTGCGAGAATTTGTGCTAGTACAAAGTTTAGTACAAAACAACGGTGTTGTTATAGTAGTTTTAGCTGCGAAAGCAATGTAATATTAGTTCAATGGAGTTCATTAGCAATTGATCTCCACATGTATTTTGGGGTTTATGATGTGCACATATAAACTTATAACTTATTATTTTTGTCACCACTCGTTGAGTGGGGTGCCTTTTGTAACTACAGATCTGTGTTCAGAATCTTCAGGGTTGCCTATTTTTGTCGGGCAGGCTTCTTTGAAGCACGCACCTGCCTGAACCCCTTTTTCTTGTATATATCCGGCCTACGCCGTATTAAATACATTTTTCAAAAGTAAGAATACTATGTGGTTGTTTTTATTATCTGCTTTTCTAGAGTTATGATATGATTACGAATGTCCCCCTCCAGTCTTAGATATCAGGCATGTTCGTCAATGATGGAGGGGCCACTAATAAATTATAGGTTTGACTCCTGTAAGGAGATAAAGAAAACCTAATATTTAGTAGTGGCCCCGTAATCATTGACGACTGGGGCCCTCCCGACCGTCCCCTTCCCATTCGTTGATGTATTAAGGATTTTGGTTTACTTGATATGTCAGTGAAGGAGGAATGACGCCTGATTCAGCGTCTGGTCAGAAATCCACACAAGTACATCCACGATATGATGGAAAGCTTATTGGATAGTTATTCTTATTTTCTTTTTGTTTTTATTTTTTACGAAGTTTTTTCGTAGTGAGAACCCAATTCATAATGACTGAAGCCATGAGTGAGGTCGCGTGCGCTCATGATGAAGGCTCCTCAGTTTTTAAATGCTCTGCGCGATAGATTCAAACTACGGCGGATTAGTGTTTGAAGAGGATGCCTTATGTAATAGGCATGTTCGTCAATGATTACGGGGCCACTACTAAATATTAGGTTTTCTTTATCTCCTTACAGGAGTCAAACCTATAGTATGTTCTTCCATCCGAGAAGTAATATGTTAACCCCCATGTCATACTTGATAAGAAACTATAATACCCACGGGTATACCATCGTGCAACCATTATGCCTGCCCTATCTTGCCAGATCTCACGACTGAAGATGCCGCGAAGCAATCCAGTAACTATATTCCTGCACAGACGAGATGGTATAGGAAATTCCATTGTTCCTTTATTGCCCAATTCTACTCCATGTTCATCAAACCAGGGAATCTTATGTAAGAACCCCTGCCCCCCCCCCCCCCCCCCCTAGATTAAGTACACGATGATACCCACGGGTACACCATTGTATATATAACCATTATTCCTGTAAGACCTAAGCAGAGATAATGACTGAATATGTTAGCAACCATGCAGTAACTCTAATTCTTACCCCAACCAGAGATTGTATAGATAACCCTCTTTTACCATTGTCTCGACGCATATCTACCACGAAACAATAACGAAGCTACCCCTACGAACTGCCGCTTTCTTTGGTATATATTTCATAGAAAACACAGTTCCCAGGGACAACTAGATCAGCAAGAAATCGTGTCAACTAATAGTGTCCATAACCCATCGTATTGATGAGTAATAATACACTATGTTTTTCTCTACTTTTATCCACAGTCAAGCACACACCTACAGCTAACCTCATCTTCCCCACAGTCCACATGATTCTATAATTTCCAGACTCATATACCACCACCTATTGCTCATCCCCCGGTAGCGTTTGATTAACCCACCTTCCCTGTCATTAACCCCCAGTCTAAGATACCAACTGTAGCCTAATGCCACCCCTACGCCCAGAGACCTTAGAGTCAAACTTCCACGTAGCCCCCCTTAACCCTCTCCCTCTCGTTAACCCCCCCACGCTCCTCGACTCCCTCCTGACCTAGCCTCTCCACCATACCCCCTGAATATCCTTAAATTTTCCGTTACTAACATTCTCAAACCTTTTGTATATATACTCCTATCCAGCCTACCTTCCCCCAGTAGGAAGGAACACCATTAGAACTTTACTAACCCTTTGCATGCCATCTATTCCCTCACAACCCATTCACAACCCTGTACCAAATGATCGTCAGTGCGAGGCTAGCCGCCTCGCCAGTGACTAACCTCTATTGCCATACTTCCAGATAAATGTGGCAGAGTTAGCAACCCAGTCTCCACCACATCCAACAAACCATGCAATTAACAACCCAACCAATTAAACCAGCTGATCAAGGCACCTTCGGTTTTGGTATTACGAACACCCACATCTGTCTCATAAACAGAGGGTTATTACAAACACTTGTAATATGGCAAGCCCCCAGCCACAGCCGCCCAGACGACCATCACAGAGAGAGGACGCGCGCCTACCCCTTTCACCCACCCGAGGAGGGAGACCCCTACCCCTGCGGAGGTACACCTGACCCCTGTTTTGACTTCCGGGTCATTGCCAGGTAGCACAGGAATTCTTCCTATCAATGAACTAACCATGTATGACTAACACCCTTACTAACCTCTATTAACCCACAATAACCCATTAACCTTTCTTGCATACTCCGATAACCAAATTAGCACCTCAGCTATACCATAGAATGAAGATTGAACAATCTAAGAGAGACGCTCCTATCAAAGATGTCCCAAACCTCCTCACAAAGTAGATCCAGTCTCTCTCCCCTAAATACTTCCAGTATAGCCAAAATAGTACCTCTCACTAAGGCTCAGTTATATCACATTATGAAGGCTCCATACAGCCATGTGCCACAACAGTAATCACCACCTTACCTAGTTCCCGTATCAATTGAGAGCTCAAATAAGTCCATCAAAACTCGAGATCCCTATTGCCTACAGGGTCCAAAACCGAACCTATAAACCGAGCTCCAGCCCCCAGTAAAATCAGTTGAAAGATAGACACCAAACAGTGGCTGGTCCCTTGTGTTGACCTCTAGCTCTATCATTGTTTGTTCCTGAGAATTGAGTTCCAGAGCCTGCAGACTCCGTGGCAGATTTAGATAGAAGGATCTGTCCACGTAAAAGAAATCTACGTACACCTTATAACCTTCATACAGACCGGGAAGCTGAGCGATCGACGTGAGATGCGCTTGGCGTTAATTCCGATCCAGATTGACAGGAAGACCCTAATATCTGTGATTCAGGTCTAGAAATCAGAGGGTATATAAGAGTGTAACCAGCAACGATCGCTAAGAGATCCGTCTTGATAACTTTCTACATATGGACCATCTGGACGGCCGCGGAACCAGTCGTTAGCCCCCAACATCACGGATGCAAGATAACTAGGACCAGACCAATCAAATACTACCCAAGATTCACTCTATCAGTGATACAGTGTTATAGTGCTATTTAGAGACTCACTTATTAATATTTCTATGAAGTGGCTATATCTTTGCCCCAGTATAATTCATATATAACCATTCAATTAGGAAGTGCTAAGCGTATCAGTGTTTATTAATTAACAGGCGATATTAACTCTCGTAATTACCCATATATCCAGATATTATTACATAGAAGTGAAACCCTAGTGATATCTGATGTTCGCCCACTGATTTGCGTTCTATGTGTTTCTGATACAAGAATATAAAACTTAGATCAGTACCCCCCTGAGGTTACTAGAATTCCCGTGCTCTAAAATACGCGTGTCTAATCTAGTCTGTGATCTACTACTTGTGCACCAGAGCTACCAGTGATAAATCTAACAGTGAATATGAATCTATAAGTAACATTTATGGTCTCCAGTATATAAACTTGTGAATAAAGCCAGTGATCAGAAGATTAATACCTGAACGTTGGAAGTGGGAGACTAGGCTCCATCCAGATCCACTTAATGCTAGTGTTGTTCAATTCTATCATTTGTCTTGTACGAGTATTCATATCTTCTTATGCTTCATATTAATCATCATCAAGAAAACTATAGAAGTGTGTACATCAATAAAAGTGATTGTGTGTCTTGTTACCGTGTGCTTATTTTGTGTTCTCTATTCCTCATACCTTGTTTTGTGCATGCAGCCTTCTATACCCAGTCAGTTAGAACTCACATTACCCAAGTTAATCCTGTAGAAAAACAGGGCATAACATTGGTGGCATCGGTGGTTCTTGATTCGGATAAAAGGTTGCATTACATTGCAAGTTTGGAACAGCCAGAACACGATAACATCATGGCGCACCGTTCTCACATCCCCATCCCACATTATGATGGGGAGACTTACGAGATCGAAACGTTCATGGACATAGTGAAACCCGTACTTGACCTAGTTTATACCACGGACGCAGAAAAGATAGCCGTGACATTAACGCACCTGGGAAAAGCCGTTTCCCTGGTTGCCTACCAAGTGCACCCTGCTCTCACATGGGACGAATTTCGCCAAATAGTGATAGAGGCCATTAAGCCTTCGTTGGGCGTTTTCGTGGCCCACACCCGTATCCAAGACACTAAATTCGAAGGCGATCTAGATGCTACAGTGAATAAGATCGCCCAACATATCAAAGTGTCTTTCCCCACATTGACCAGAATCCAGCAAGAACAGCAGATTCTGGTCAACCTTGTATCAATATTGCCCTCAGCAGTAAAGGATCATTTCCGTGTGCACGATTTCGTCGGATATCAAAAAGATCTCATCACGATCCGACGTATTTTGGCCGTGCGCACAGAAACACCCACCCAAATCGCTGTAATCAAGAGGTTCCCCACACACCCGCAGCACCTCGACAACCAAAACCCCAAGGCTCAAACCTTCAACTCCAAGAATGCCTACCCATCCTCATCCTTCCACAACAAACCTACCTACCCTTCCAGCAAGCCCCAACCCAGTAGGCCCCGGTTCCAACCTACCCAGCCACGCAGAATTTTCAACCGGAACAAAACCTACAACACCTACCAAAGTAAGAACCCTACATTAGTGATTATCAACCCCTATGATTTCCCTGCCTGTAGTGCTAAGTGTGCCCTCCATCAAATTCGTGACTCTGCCAAACCTCGCCCCTTTACTCCTCGCATTTCTGTAAATGAAGAGGAGTTGGGACAAGAGGAAGAAATGGAGGAAATGCACACCGAAGACATAGCCCATATCATGACCTCAGACGATACCGAGGAAACCCTGGAGGAGGTAGATACCGACTCCCAGGATTTTTAAAGTATCCCCCGCCCACGATGGCCTCGGCGGGGGATGCCATACCTGATCGCACTGCCCCCATTTACTACATGGCCAAAATCAAGGACATTCCTGTCCGCTTGTTAATCGACACGGGAGCTGCTAAGTCATGTTTGTTCAAGTCTTATTATGATCAACACCACCGACTATTTGGCCCCTTGTTACCTACCAAATCAGAACTAATCTCAGCTGCTGATACCTACTTAAATCTCCTAGGAGACACTTTGACCCTGTCAGTAACTACTCCTGCCCCCCATGCCCGTTGTTATCACTCGTTCACAGTATTTTCCTCCCACAGTAAACATTACGATGGTTTCCTTGGACTTGACCTCCTTCAAAAACTCCAGGCCCAGGTTGACTGCGGCCAGAGGCTGATCTCATTCAAACAAAAAATCCAACCCAAAGCCTCTGACAAACCAATCACGCAGAAACCAGTTCACAAAAAGAAAAAACACCTCCACCCTCAACAAACTCTGAGTCAAGATTACCAAGTTGCAGCTAGCACTAAGGTAACTCCTAACCCCCCCCCCCCCCTTGCCCCGAGTTCTCTCAAAATATCACTCATTCCGTTGAAAAAATGCCTCAACAAACGAAAGAAGACAAGTCCAAGCAACTCAATGATGTAAACCCCCCCCATTTCTCCTAACTCTGTCCAGGATCAATCCTCCCATGTTTCCAGGACAGACTCTTATGTATGTAAAAACCATTCTACCAAATATTTATGTACACATGTTTCCAGGGAAAATGCCGACCTATGTACCCAACAATGTTTTCCCCATGCCCCCAGAAATGCTCAGCTATTCCACAACCAACAAAATTTCCCTTGTGACAGCTTTCCGTCAGTAGCTCCCTTCCACCCCCACACAATTCACACCCCTAAAAAACTTCAAAAACTCCACACTTGACTCACCCCCTCATGACAGACAAACCCACCAATCCCATATAACCTCTAAACAAACCGTCACTGCCACCGACAAAACTTCCCAAATTCGTCCTTTTAACAACCACAAATCAGTACATCAGTCCTCCACCAATAACCCATGTTCTATACCTAACTCTTCCCCCACCAACCCTCCGCAGTCCCACCAACAAATTCCGTTTTCTAAATCACTCACACCTCACCACTCTGATCCTCCCACACGCGCCGTTAATTCCCCCCTCACGCGTGACCCCCACCAAAGTGATTCCCCCCCCCTCATGCGTACCGAGCACCTGCTCACCAGTCGGTCCCCCACCATCATTAGCCCAGCTGTAGTTCAAGATAAATGTCAAATCCCCCCCCGCCATCAAAAATGGGTTAACCTTCGACCCATACTCCAAACTCACATGATATTTTCCCCCACTACCACGTCCACCAACCCCAATCGTTGCCTCCTACAACCCGCCATCATTTCCGCTCGCATAAACCACATTCTAGTGGCTAATATCTCTGAAGAATCCCTGACATTACCAAAAGGCCTCATCATAGGAGACCTCGAAACATTTGATGACCTCCCCATAGATTCCAATGAAACTCCTACCAGTCTCAAATTACCCCCTCTCCCTGACACATTATCCGACCACCAAAAACACAGCATGTACGAACTATTGCTAGAGTTCAGTGACGTATTTGCCCAACAACCCACTGAAATAGGACAGACCGATGTTGAACAACACATCATTAACACCACAGGCCCCCCCCCCATAAGACAACCATCCCGTAGAAAAAAATCCCATACAACGCCAGGAAGAGGAACGCCAAGTCCAAGAGATGTTAGAGGCCGGAATTGCTACCCCGTCCATCAGCCCCTGGTCTTCCCCTGTTGTCCTAGTAAAAAATAAAGATGGGTCAACCCGTTTTTGCGTAGATTACAAGAGATTGAATGACGTAACCATTAAGGACGCTACGCCATTACCCAGGATAGACGATTCCCTTGACTCCCTATACGGATCCAGATGGTTCACTACCCTCGACTTGCAAGCAAGGTATTGGCAAGTGCCCATCAAGGCAGAGGACCAAGAAAAAACAGCATTCTCCACTAGTGGTGGCCACCACTACGAATTTAACGTCCTACCTTTTGGCCTCTGCAACGGACCCGCCACTTTCTCCCGTTTGATGGAAGCAGTATTACATGGCCTTACCTGGGAAACCTGCCTAGCATATCTAGACGATATCATTGTGTACTCACAAACCTGGGAAGAACACCTCCTCAGGTTGAAACAAGTTCTTCAAAGAATCCGAGCC
Source organism: Paralithodes platypus (assembly GCA_032716605.1). NCBI lineage: Eukaryota > Metazoa > Arthropoda > Malacostraca > Decapoda > Lithodidae > Paralithodes > Paralithodes platypus. The sequence continues at coordinate 18,234,096 of CM064530.1, forward strand.
GCCGGGCTGAAATTGAAACCCTCAAAATGCGAGATTGCACGAAATAAGGTAGATTTCCTCGGCCACGTAATATCTGAACATGGCATTGCACCAGACCCCAAGAAACTTCAAGCCATACAAAACCAACCCCCACCCACCACCGTTAAAGGAGTACGTTCTTTTCTAGGTTTAGCCACATACTACAGACGTTTCGTCCCACACTTCGCCGCAATAGCCAGACCCCTCCACCAACTCACCCACAAGGACACCACATTCACCTGGACACCTGAAAGAGACCTCGCTTTTAACTCTTTGAACCAAAGCTGATCCAAGCTCCTATTGTCGCTTTCCCTGATTACCATAAACCTTTCCGTCTTTATACCGACGTATCTCTGTACGCGATTGGTGCAGTTTTAGCTCAAGTTAGAGACGGTGAGGAACATGTGATAGCGTATGCCAGCTCCACACTCAACCGATCCCAACAGAATTATGCAGCCACCAAGAGAGAGTGCCTAGGGATCATTTGGGCACTCAACCACTTCAGGTCATTTGTGTTGGGCACGAAACTAGATATAATAACCGACCATCAATCTTTGCAATGGTTGCGTAGGTGCGAAACCAACTCAGCCATCTTGGTACGCTGGAGAGAGACACTAGAGGACTACGATTTTACAATACAGTATCGTCCAGGTAAACTTCACACCAATGCAGACGCCCGGTCACGTTTGCCAGTACCGAAAGACCCCCCCACCAACCTAGCCGCCTTACAAAACACTGAGCTCTTACATACCCCCATCAACCAACATAATTCCCCCCCAGCCCCCTCACTAATTCAATCTTGGGAAACAAGGATCAGACCACCCTGGATACAGTTAAATATCTTCAAGAAACTGACTCGCTGGGGAGATCAACTTGCCACAGACTCCGGTCACATAGTCCTAGACCCCACCATTGCCCACGACTACATGATTGCCATCCACGAGGGAAACGGCATACACCTTGGACAAAAGAAAATTTTAAAAATCTTCGCGGATCAGTACTGGACCCCCAACCCCTCCAAGATTGCACAACACGTGACAGAATCCTGCAAACCTTGTTTATTGGGGAAGGATAGATCACGCACCCCAGGCCGAGCTGGTACCATTTCTGCCAACAAACCGTTCCAAGTCCTATCCCTCGACATCATGGGCCCGTTTCCTTCTTACGCTGGCAACCGCTATATCGTCACATTTGTTGACGTATATTCAAAATGTTTAATAGCCTGCCCAGTTAAAGACCACACAGCCACCACAGTCGCCGCACTGCTTGCCACAGAAGTGTTCCCTATATTCGGCCTTCCCCTTGCTCTTCTATCCGACAATGCCCCCGAATTTAGTGGACACGTTTGGCACCAGTTCACCCAACAATGCGGTATTAAGATCAAACACTCATCCCCGTACTGGCCTCAAGGAAATGCTATATGCGAACGCAGCCATCGCACCATCAACAACCAGTTACGTACCAAAATGATTGCTCTTAACACCTCAGACTGGCCATCACAGATAAAAATGATACAATGGGGCATGAACACCTGTCCCCGAGAAAACGGTATTTCACCTCATGAACGTGTTTACGGCGTACCCCCCCTGTTACTGCCGTTCCACCATCACGCTCACCTCCCCTCCAACACCTTCACAATTGACCCATTGCAACATCTGCAAAACACCCTCCATACCGCCCAAACCTGTCAAAACACCAAAAATGATAACCCCGATGATAAAAACCCTTTCGCCATCCATTACACCGTAATGGTAGCCAACCTCCCTGTCACCAACAAATTAGGCCCTCGCTATGTCGGACCCTACACCATCATCAAAGTCCCAAATGCCTATCAAGTCATCATTGATTATCACGGCGTGACTCGCACGTTCAGAAATAGATTCGTCCGAGCATTTAAACCTCTAAAACCACAAGACATTACCCCACCCCACACGTCCGACCCTGAATTGAACACCCCTACTACCCTCCCACTCAGGCTATAAATGTTCCCCTACAAACCCCTAAAGGCCTAAACCCTCCAGCACAGAACCTGCCGATCATTCCTCAACATACCCCACAAAACTAACCTCCACAAACCCCAAGCCCCCACTATCACACCTTCCTCCACCATGACCAATTCCTTCACTTCTGATAGTCAAGTACCTCCCCAAAATATCAAAGTACGAAAACCTCCACCCACAACAGAAACCCTCCCGTCTAGCCCTGAAGTACCTCCACCAGGCACCACAGTAAGAAAACCACCACCCCCACCTAAAACCAAGTACACACCCAACCGCACCACACAATCTACCCCAGTCACCTCACGCTACAACTTACGCCCACGACTGAAATCCTTTAAACCCTCCAGAAAACACACCCTGATAACAAAGTTCCGTAGAGCTGCCAGACCACTATCCTCCTCCTCCTCTTCTTCTTTGTCGAATTCCCCTCCACAAAGGGAAAGAAGATGAATAATCACAAGCAAACACCATCACCCCTCTAACTATATTCCAAAAATAACCACCCCCACCCTCCCACGAAAGCAAATACCTTCCCCTTCAACCTCATCCCCTCTCAACCCCCACCTCATCACCCCGAATGACCTTCTAGATCTGCCCCCCCCACCAAACTCCCACAAAACCACCTATTTCCACCACCATCAAATCACCAACCCCACCAAAGAACGCACCCAACACACTTTCCTACCCCCAACCCTCCCAATTAAACCTCCACTCACTACCCACTCATCTAGCCCCCCCCCCCGGCATCCACCCCTTTCCCCTCCACTATCCCTGCGACCCCACCCACGCATCAACCAACCTCATCATCTCATAAAAACCCCAACCAACCTCCCCCTAAAGACTACCCTATGCCAACGACCAACCCCTCCTCACCCACCACGTCTACCACACAAGTAACTCCCAACCAAAGCCCCTCCAAAATGACGTACCCGACCTCCACACCCCCACTTAAATCCCCCCACAAAGTCGCCCCTCCGAGAACCCCCATCAATACCCCCACCCAATCCTCTCCCATTCCTCCTACCACCCTCACTCGACAAAAACCTCCACACGCATCTACCTCTCAAATAACCCCCTACATCACCCCACCTAAATGTCCTCCACCTGTAAAGCGTTCTTCTCCTCAATATAAAACATCGTCGAGCGACTCAAGTCCCACTACAAGAATCTACCTTCCCACCAGAACCTCCAAAGGTAGAATCATCAACAGACCCATCAGATTTGAAGACAGTTATGTAAAAACAAAACCCCTTTCTTCCACTAAAAGCCCAAGCCACACAACACACACACCCCCTCTTTCTCACACACCTCCATCACGCACCTTACCTAAACCAATATTGCACATTGCCTCCATATATTTTCCCAACCTGCAACACCACCCAAGACAACCCCAAAAACCCCAGACTCATATCCCCCCTTCACCCCCAGCTCCGCCTTCACGCGTTAGTCCCTCCCCTTCAGTTGTTAATCCCTTCACCACACTGAAGAGGCCTCCTGTCAGTCCCACACACCTCACTCAATACCTGACCTCCACCATGAACACATCCACACCATTCGTCGCTCCCGTCCCTACCCCCACTGAGGACGAATGCACACCGTTCATAAGACGTATTAAATTAAAAACGTCCACAGGATGCTTAGCCCGTCTACAACGGCCACATCAAGCCCGGGCAGCCGCCCTCCACAACACCGAAGACACATTCCTACAGGTCTACATAGACCTGCACAAGAAACCTGACCCTCGCTCTCTTGCCTGGTGGGACCTTCTACACACCCTCCAAATGACCCACCATGACTATACTTCTCTTTACTTCACCCTTGAGGCTCGAGGACGAGCCTACAACGAAGGAGAGGGAAGTAAAATGCCCCCGAACGAGAAGCCCACCACGGAAGCCACGAGCGAGAACAACAAAGAAACGGGAACAGAAACACCCGAAGGAAATGCCCACAGAACGAAAGGACCAGGTGAGAGCAGACGCCCCATAGATCAGCGTGAGAAAAGAAAGAAGGAGAGAAGGCACCAAGCCAACCAGTTCAGACAGGCCGAAGCCCGCAGGGCTAAGCAGCTCCAAACCACACCTGCCTATCGCTTCTAACCACTGACCCTTCCCCCACCTCGCGTATCCACTACCCCTCGTGTCCTACACCTCTTACCCGCCAGACTCTACCTACATGATGATGAACATGAATACACCTTAATTTAATACACCCATGCCCTGTCCCTAAGTTAAGATATCAATATCAACATACCCTAAAATACCTTGTCTTGCCAGACTAAGTTTCTGAAGACAAACCGCTCCCATAAATCTATGTATGTTCTTCCATCCGAGAAGTATTATGTTAACCCCCATGTCATACTTGATAAGAAACTATAATACCCACGGGTACTCCATCGTGCAACCATTACGCCTGCCCTATCTTGCCAGATCTCACGACTGAAGATGCCGCGAAGCAATCCAGTAACTATATTCCTGCACAGACGAGATGGTATAGGAAATTCCATTGTTCCTGTATTGCCCAATTCTACTCCATGTTCATCAAACCAGGGAATCTTATGTAAGAACCCCTGCCCCCCCCCCCCTAGATTAAGTACACGATGATACCCACGGGTACACCATTGTATATATAACCATTATTCCTGTAAGACCTAGACAGAGATAATGACTGAAGATGTTAGCAACCATGTAGTAACTCTAATTCTTACCCCAACCAGAGATTGTATAGATAACCCTCTTTTACCATTGTCTCGACGCATATCTACCACGAAACAATAACGAAGCTACCCCTACGAACTGCCGCTTTCTTTGGTATATATTAATAGAAAACGCAGTTCCCAGGGACAACTAGATCAGCAAGAAATCGTGTCAACTAATAGTGTCCATAACCCATCGTATTGACGAGTAATAATACACTATGTTTTTCTCTACTTTTATCCACAGTCAAGCACACACCTACAGTTAACCTCATCTTCCCCACAGTCAACATGATTCTATAATTTCCAGACTCATATACCACCACTTATTGCTCATCCCCCGGTAGCGTTTGATTAACCTACCTTCCCTGTCGTTAACCCCCAGTCTAAGATACCAACTGTAGCCTAATGCCACCCCTATGCCCAGAGACCTTAGGGTCAAACTTCCACGTAGCCCCCCTTAACCCTCTCCCTCTCGTTAACCTCCCCACGCTCCTCGACTCCCTCCTGACCTAGCCTCTCCACCATACCCCCTGAATATCCTTAACTTTTCCGTTACTAACATTCTCAAACCTTTTGTATATATACTCCTATCCAGCCTACCTTCCCCCAGTAGGAAGGAACACCATTAGAACTTTACTAACCCTTTGCATGCCATCTATTCCCTCACAACCCCTTCACAACCCTGTACCAAATGATCGTCAGTGCGAGGCTAGCCGCCTCGCCAGTGACTAACCTCTATTGCCATACTTCCAGATAAATGTGGCAGAGTTAGCAACCCAGTCTCCACCACATCCAACAAACCATGCAATTAACAACCCAACCAATTAAACCAGCTGATCAAGGCACCTTCGGTTTTGGTATTACGAACACCCACATCTGTCTCATAAACAGAGGGTTATTACAAACACTTGTAATATGGCAAGCCCCCAGCCACAGCCGCCCAGACGACCATCACAGAGAGAGGACGCGCGCCTACCCCTTTCACCCACCCGAGGAGGGAGACCCCTACCCCTGCGGAGGTACACCTGACCCCTGTTTTGACTTCCGGGTCATTGCCAGGTAGCACAGGAATTCTTCCTATCAATGAACTAACCATGTATGACTAACACCCTTACTAACCTCTATTAACCCACAATAACCCATTAACCTTTCTTGCATACTCCGATAACCAAATTAGCACCTCAGCTATACCATAGAATGAAGACTGAACAATCTAAGAGAGACGCTCCTATCAAAGATGTCCCAAACCTCCTCGCAAAGTAGATCCAGTCTCTCTCCCCTAAATACTTCCAGTATAGCCAAAATAGTACCTTTCACTAAGGCTCAGTTATATTACATTATGAAGGCTCCATACAGCCATGTGCCACAACAGTAATCACCACCTTACCTAGTTCCCGTATCAATTGAGAGCTCAAATAAGTCCATCAAAAGATCCCTATTGCCTACAGGGTCCAAAACCGAACCTATAAACCGAGCTCCAGCCCGGTGTTTATTTTGTGTTCTCTATTCCTCATACCTTGTTTTGTGCATGCAGCCTTTTATACCCAGTTAGTTAGAACTCACATTACCCAAGTTAATCCTGTATTGTGTAAGCCAACAATACACAACCCGTGCTAGCTATTCTAAAACCTTGCTCACTATCCCCCAGATCTATACAAATGAGTAAGGACTCATGAGAGGAGAGCGAACGTCGAATGAAGCCGGAGCTCGGGGGCACTAGTGTTGTCGGTTGGCCCGCAAGGAAACGAAGGACGAATCGTTGCACTTGGCAAGAGGCAGTAAGAAGCCACAACGCAAGAAAATCCACCGAATGTGGGAAGCTTTTGAATAACAGTGTTAAAGTGGAAATTAATTCCCTTTTTTTATCTCTTATTTTTTACGAAGTTTTTTCGTAGTCATCAACATGACGATTCCATAAGAGAAGTAGCGTTGCACTTATGAAGATTAATCTCTTTCTTCCTCGCGGGCGGTTGATTCAAACGACTGACGTGGGTGTTGAATGGAGACTATTCTATTAATAGGCAATATCGTCAATGATGGAGGGGCCACTATTAAATACTCGCTTTCGCTCGCCAGGAAAGTATTAACACTTAAATGGCAAGAAAGGTCTTAAATTTGACAAATAAACGGGGCAAACATATGTTTAAATGGCCAAACTAATGGACAAATAGGGCGAATATCTCAGAATTTCAAAACTAATGGGGCTACGCATGGGGGGAAAGGGGACCAGAAAAAAAACCACTCCCTCAATGTGTGTGTGTGTGTGTGTGTGTGTGATATAAGTGCTGCTCGAGAGCAAAGATTTGTGAATATATTAGTTAGTCATTTACTGTCGTTTCCTTTGAAGTGTACTTTATCAGAGAAAACGAGTTTCTGCAGTAACAATAATAATTTCAATTATTATAATTACAGTACTGTATTACAATTCTAAATCTATTATAACCGATTTACGTAATTGTTTAATCGAAGTCCTCTTTTTCTAGTTATTATAAACGTATTATATGGTGTATTATATGATATATAGAAGCAATAGAACTGTTCAAATAACCTGGGAAGTGTATATTAAACCAAATACAAAACTTTGAATAATGAGGCAAGAGAAATGTGTTTTTTTATCACTTTTCAACCCAAGACCAGCGGGGGTCTGGGGGCAGCAGCCCCCAGGATGCCCAGGTTACCTTAGGTTAGGTTAGGTTAGGTTAATGACCAGCTATGTAAATACAGTAGTGAACATTTGGTTTATTCTGTGCTCAAAAACCATTTTCTTTAGGAGGAGGCCAATACCATATATTATCGTAATAAGATAAGTTTTTACAAGAAATCAACAGAAGTACTGGAAAATTTAGTAAGCTGTCGATATATTTTTTGGATACGAAAATTACAATCTGTCTGGGGAACAAGATGCGCGCATGTGTGAGTTTGGTGGGCGGAAAGGGTTAGTGTTTAGGTGTATCATACGTCGGGCAGTGAAAAGTGATGAGGTGCCCATTCATTTGTTAATCTATTTTCAATAATGTTTAAAAATAGTTAAAATCACTGATTGATTATATACAGTATGTGTGGATGAAAGAATGAAGAAATTTGTGATGGATGCTAGGGTGTATAGGGGTATTGGAGGGGGTCTGTCTGATCATTATGTAGTAGTAGCTAAGGTTAGGATACAAAAGAAGTGGGTGAGGAGAGCTGGAGGGAGGCGAGAGGAAGGAGGGAAGCGAGAGGAAGGTAGAATGGTGAGGAGGGGGGAGAGGCTACAGGAGGAGGAAATCAGGGAAAAGTACAGGAGAGCAGTAGAAAGACAACTAGGTGGGTTCGACCTGGAAGATATGGAGGAAGTGGAGGAGATAAGCAAGGTGTTTAAGGAAGAGGTCTGCGCAGCATGTGAGGAGGTGTGTGGAGTGAGGAGAAGAGGGAGGGGAGTGAAAGGTACAGCATGGTGGACAGAAGAGGTAAAAATAGCTGTGGAAGATAAGAAGAAAGCGTATAGAGAGTGGTTGGGTAGTAGAGGGAATGAAGATTTGGAGAGGCAGAAACGAGCGAGGTACATGGAGAGAAAGAGAGTGGTGAAGAGAGTAGTTAAGGAAAGTAAGAGAAGAGTAGATGAGGAATTTGAAAGGAATCTGAGTGTAAAATGGAGGGAGTGTAAGAAACTGTTCTGAAAAGAAGTCAAGAAAGTTAGGGAAGGTAGCAAGGGAAACAGTAAGAGTGTGAAAGATAAGAATGGGAGAATGCTAGCCGAGAAGCAAGAGAGAGTCGAAAGATGGAGGGAGTACTTCAATGAGTTGCTAAATGTAAGGAATGAAGAGCCAGCAAACATAGTTGGATGGGGTATGGGAGGGAGAAGAGGAGAAGTAGTGGAGGAGGAGGTGGGGATCAGGAGGTCAGAAGTGTGGGAAGCCATGAAAAGAGTGAAGTTGGGGAAAGCACCAGGAACAGATGGAGTGTGTGGGGAAATGTTGAGGTATGGTGGTGAGATAGTGATCGAATGGGCATGTAAAATGTGCAAACTAGCATGGGAGAAGGGGAATGCACCCGATGACTGGAAGACTGGCATAATAGTCCCCCTATATAAGGGCAAAGGGGAAAGAGGAGTGTGTAGTAACCACCGAGGAATATGTCTTTTAAGCGTAGTAGGGAAAGTGTACAGTAGGGTAGTGAGTGAGAGTGAGAACGGAAAAATGGATAGGCGACGAGCAGGGAGGTTTTAGGAAGGGAAGAGGATGTGTAGATCAGATTTTTACCCTGAATTGTGTTGTGGAGAAATATCTGGAGAAGAAACAAAAGGTGTATGTTGCCTTTATGGACTTGGAGAAGGGCTATGACAGAGTGGATAGAGAAGGCATGTGGAAAGTACTTAGAATATACGGAGTAGATGGCAAGTTGCTGAAAGCAGTGAAGCGCATGTATGAAGGTGCAAAGGCGGCAGTACGTGTAGAGAATGAGCAGAGCGAGTTCTTTGACCGGAGTGTTGGGTTGAAACAGGGGTGTGTGATGTACCCGTCGTTGTTTACTGTATATATGAATGGAGTCGTGAGAGAAATACTAGGAAGAGCAGTGGATGTTGGTGTATCGCTGAAAAGGGAGGGAAATGAGTGGAAGCTGCCTATACTGCTGTTTGGGGATGATACAGTTCTGATGAGCGATAATGAATGGGAGTTGCAGTCTGGTAAATGAGTTTGGAACAGTGTGCGAAAAACGGAATTTGAAGGTAAATGCGGGGAAGAGCAAGGTTATGGTCTTCGAAAGGGGTGAAGTCACAGAGTGTGAGGTGAAGTTGAACGGTCAGGATATGGAGATTGTCAGCTCTTTTAAGTATCTGGGCAGTGTGTTGAGTAAAGATGGGACTATGGATGAAGAAGTGCGGGAGAGGGTGCAACAGGGGAAGAGGGTTGTAGGAACGTTGAAAGCAGTAACAAGAAATAGAGTGGTCAGTATGGAAGTGAAGAAGTCCTTGCATGACAGTGTGGTAATCCTGACACTAACTTACGGAAGCGAAGGATGGACGTTCGGGAAGAGACTCAGACCAAGAGTGAGAGCGGTGGAAATGAGTTACTTGAGAAGTGCGTGCGGAGTTACATGGAGGGATAGACAGATGAATGAGGAAGTAAGAAGGAGGTGTGGTGTGGAGGTAGATGTGCTGGAAAGTGTGAAAAGGAACAATTTGAGATGGTTCAGCCATATGGAACGTATGGAAAGCGAGAGATTGACTAAGAGGGTGTACGAGAGCGAGGTGAAAGGACAGAGAGGGAGAGTTGCACCGAGGGAGAGGTGGAAGGATGGAGTGAGGAAGTATATGAATGAAGGCGGTGCTGATTGGGAGGAGGGGCGTCGACTGACTGGGGACAGAGGTGCATGGGGGCAGTTTGTTCGTGGCCACCCCTTCGGGGATCACGGCGTCAGGCAATATAGATAGATAGAGTTAAACTTACTGGCAGTAGCTTATTAACTGTTAATAATTCTACTAAAACATGTGCTTATTATATATAATATTTCTATAAGGATTTGGTGCTTTTCATTCCTCCTTCACAAACAATTGGTGGATTCTCATAAATGTATTTTTTTCATCATGTGTAATGTTTTTATGGTTAAAGTTGATACATATATTAATTGTGTGTGCAGAAATAGATATGTTACGGTACTACCAAAAAAACACCATTTGTGAATGGGGTGTCTTTTAAACGAAGCTGGTAATATTGTTGAGTTGCCCAGTAAATTACCACTTGTCCTACTGTCTGTCTCCAAAGCGACCATTTTCCATCTGATGGTCCCCACAAGAAGCTTGTGTGTAGGGCTTCTAATTGCCTCTAATTTGTTGAACTACAGGGAGCAGTACAAGTCAAATGGTCAACTTTCTCCAAACAAGGTCTGAATATTTATTGTTTCCCTTGTCCAGACGAGTAATTTGAAACTAGTTTGACATCTCTACCACAGTATACAGTTTGGGGTAAAAATCCGTATTTCAGTACAGTACACTAATGGATATTAACTGAAAAGGGGTTGCCAAAGCCAACATAGGCTAAACCTCTGATGGTTCCATATCTAATTTTTATTGTATTGCGTTTTTTTATTGCGTGTGACAATTTTGACACTTTTATCAAGAAACACGAATTCCCACAAATTCTCTCGCTTGGCTGCCCCACTAATTAGGGTAGTTAGTGTAATAACATTAGATCCTAAAATATTGTAGACCTACTATAACCAAACAATATTTACCTACCTAAGGTCACCTAAGGTTGAGTTCGCCACTCTTCTAGTGGCACCGAGGAGACTGTTTGAAGGGGCAGCATGCTCCCCTGTGAAGATGGGCTCGTCTGGCACCTTCTTCAGTTCGACATCGAGGACTCTCTTGAAGTTGTCTAACGAGACCCCCCTCATGTCTCTTACTCGACGTGGTAGTTAGTTGAAGAGACGCGGTCCTCTGTGTGATAACCAACCCTTTCGCAGAGAGCCCATAAGCACCCCGGTTATTCATCCAGGGGATATCGCATTCCCAGCCTCTCCTATCACTGAATTTCATGACTATCGGGGTATGTAGGTTTGGTACTAAACCCTCTGCGATTTTCCATGTGTATATTATTAGGTAACATTCTCTTCTACGCTCCAACGAGTACAGTTTCAGTGATCTTAAATGCTCCCAATAGTGTAGCTGTTATACCGAGTTTATATGCGAGGTGAAATTCCTTAGTACACTTTCTAAATCTATTATTTTGCCTGCTTTGTATGGGAATGTTAATATGTTACAGTATTCAAGCCGCCCCCCAGGATGCCCAGGTTACCTTAGATTAGGTTAGGTTAGGTTAGGTTAGGTTAGGTATGTAAATACAGTAGTGAACATTTGGTTTAGTCTGTGCTCAAAAATCCATTTTCTTTAGGAGGAGGCCATACACTAAACAATTACCCAGATTTATTCAATATATATATATATATATATATATATATATATATATATATATATATATATATAATTTTCAATGCCATTTTAATGCGTTATTATAGTTAAACAGTTTAAGGCTTATCTGAAAGCCCAACATTGATGCGCACACAAACTATAGGCTATATAGGCTAGTCACTCTCAGCAGCTACTACTAATCATTGTTTGTCCTGGACTCCATCAGAGAAAGACGCTTTTTAGTAAGCTCCCTCATCGCACACTACAGCGCACATTTTAGGCAGCTAATTTTCGATCAACGTAGCCTATTATTTATTATAAGCTAATATATTTTTTCTTTAATGATGACTTCATTTAACTACTTGGCGACCATGAGTGGTGTGGATAAGCTCATTCGTACCCAGGATGAGATCATGGCTGACACAGAGGTCCTTGAATGGCTGGGTCGAGGTATGTCTGGGAGGACTTATCGGGTGACCTACAAGGGAGTTGAAGCCTGTATGAAGAAAGCCTGGGATATTAGTGACGAATTCAAAGACGATTTCTTGTCGGAGGCCAAGGCTTTGTGCATAGTTGATGGTGCAGGTGGGGCACCTAAGCTACTGGCTGCTAGTGAGGATGGCTATTTTTTTTTTTTTTTTTTTTTTTAAGAGACAATGAACGGAGGAAGGAAAAACACAGATAAAACAAAAAGGTCCATGTGCCTAAAGGCATCCTCCATTCATAAAATGTTTGTAACAACTGGATTTAAACATTTGTAGATTGTAAGTTTGTGGAAAGCAATTCGAGGGAAGTGAATTCCAAAGAGTAGTAGCTCTGGGGATAAATGAATTCTGATAAGCAGAAGTTCTGCATTGTGGAGGAGAAAGTGTACATTCATGGGCGCTCTCAGCTGCCCTAGTTCTACGGGGAAAGATGTGGAGAGGCGGCACAATTGAAGCAAGTTCCTCGGAACAATTGCTGTGAAAATATCTATAGAATAATGCAAGGGATGCAACGTTTCTTCGTATGGATAATGTAGGAAGGTCCTGTGTGATTGCAGGGTTATTGATTAATCTAATAGCTTTATTTTGAATTTTGTCCAACTGCCTCAATGCAACCACTCCACTTCCACCCCACAGAGGTGAACAGTAATCCATCTGAGAACGCACATGACTTTTATATATCACGGCCAACTGCTCGTCAGTGAAGAATTCTCGAACTCTGTACAGGAGTCCCAGTTTTTTAGAGGCATTCTTCGCAATGCTTCTAACATAATGTGTCCAGCTCAAGTTAGTAGTTAATGTTACACCGAGAATGTCAATACTAGGGGAAGTGGGAATATTTACATCATTAAAAAATATGGGAGTCAGTGAGATTCTGTCGGTTAGAAAATTGAATGTATTTGGTTTTCTGTGCATTAAAGGAAACTAGATTCTTTTGTCCCCATCCATTAATTCTAGAAAGGTCCTGGTTCAGAGAAATTGCAGTGTTTATTTTTGAATTTATAAGATCGGGTTGGGTGAAAGAATTGGTAAATGTGAAGGAACTGTGGAGTGTTGAGTCATCTGCGTAGGAATGTATTGGATTATGAGTGGTAGATATGAGATCATTGATATGAATGAGGAACAGAATTGGGGCCAAAACTGATCCCTGGGGAACACCAGCATTTATTGAGTGAAATTGAGAATAAAGGCCATCTACCATTACACGTATTTTTCTGTTATGAAGATAAGAAGAAACTAGTGGAACTAATGATGCAAGGCCGTAGTGTGACATCTTCGACAATAAGGATTGATGCCAGACTCTATCAAATGCCTTTGATATATCCAGTGCTATTGTATGTGTTTCACCATGTTGGTCTGTAGCTTGGTTGATTTGATGCGTAAGAAGGCAAAGCATGTCTGCAGTTGATCGACATCGTCTAAAACCATATTGCCTATCACTGATTAATTTATTATTCTCAAGATGCTTAATTATGTGATTATTTAATATAATTTCAAAGACTTTACCAAGAGTGGAAGTTATAGCTATTGGTCTGTAGTTTGATGGATCTGAAGAGGCACCTTTTTTAGGAACTGGATGGATGTTTGCTTCTTTCCAGGGTACTGGGAAGCATGAGGTATGAGTACACAGACGGAAAAATTTTGCCAATACAGGAGCGAGCACCAAGGAGCAATTCTTAAGTACTATTGGAGGAATTTCATCTGGACCAGGAGCCTTATCTACTGAGAGATTCTGAAAAATAGTTTTTACATGTCTGGTGTGGATCTTAAGTGAGGGAATTTCAGGCGAATTAAAATTAAGTACAGGGACATCTTGATTTATTTCATCTAAGGTTGAGTTGGTGGAGAAAATATCCGCAAGAAGGTTAGCTTTACCTCGTGGGTCACTTACAAGATTGCCAGTCGGAGATTTTAATGGTGGAATGGATGAAGCAGTAGTGAAGTTGGATTTAAATGAGTTAAGAGTAGACCAAAATATTTTGTTATCATTTGGATTATTTAGAAGTTTATTTGCCTGCTTGTGGAGAAAGTTTGATTTAGTTAGGTTTAATACAGTTTTGGCATGATTTCTGATGTTTCTAAAGTAATTAAAGGCTTCATGTGTTTTTGATCTTGTGTATGCATTGTAGGCTATTGCTTTTTGTTCAGTTACTCTAGCACAATTATGGTCAAACCATTTAGGTGAATTAGATCTTTTACTGTACTTTTGATGAGGAATAAAAGTTTCCATTCCAATTTTTACAAAATCTTGTATGTGGATCAAGGTGGAGTGTGCATCATTAGAAAAGAAAGAGGTCCAGGGAATATCAATAAAGAAACCTTGAAGACCCTCCCAGTCTGCCCTATCGTAATGCCATTTAGTCACCAAAACAGGTTCAGAGTGGGAAGGTGTGGTAGGTGATAGACAGGTGGCCTGTATCAGACAGTGATCAGAAGATCCAAGCGGGGACCTCACTGTAACATCATAATTTTCTGAATTGGTTGTTAAAAATAAGTCCAGTAGGTGGGAATTATGATTAGGATTATCTGGTACACGGGTGGGTTGGTTGACTAGTTGAGTGAGATTAAATGAGTCTGCAAATAGCTCACATTCAAGACCAGCATCATCAGTCCTGGCTGAATGAGTGAGCCATTCAACATTATGGACATTAAAATCACCCAACACAGTGATTTCAGAAGAAGCATTTAAGTTGAGGACACTGAGTTGTGAGGACAGAGAATCAAAAAGACTTTGCTCTGGAGGAGTATTTGGGGAACGGTAGATGCAACATATGTATTTAAATTTACCATCAGAAATTAATTTGTATATAGAATAATCAAAATAGGGACAATTGAAACTAGTAACCTCCTCCAGGGCAATTTCAGATTTTGCGAAGCAACATACACCTCCTTTAGGTCTGAAATTTTGGAGCAGTTGATAACCTGGAAAATTAAATCTAGATGTGTCAGATGTGGATGTTACTTGAGTCTCTGTCAAAAAAAGGAGAGTAGGGGATTCTGCTTGAAGAAATTGGTGTACAGAATTGATGTTAGAGTGAAGTCCCCTTATATTGCTAAAGAAAAAGCTGCACCGACGAGCAGCTTTGGGACGTTGCAATGCTCTTGACACAGTCGCATGATGACGACCGGGAGGGCCCTGTGTCAATGACCCAACCCTGCCGGGGGGTGGATATCCGAGGGACCACCAGGTTTGCTCTTAACAATTGTACTGCCATATTTATTGGGTAAGGTGTATGGTGTTACATGTATGATATGTAGTGGGAAGAGTAGTGTTTTATGGATAGAGGATAGCAATGTAGGGCAATGTCGTGAAGTTGGATGTGTATGTTATATAAAGAGGGTTTTCCTGATCTCCCTGATGTGTGAGGCAGAAAGATATGTATCCAGCTACCAAGGCCTGGGAGAGAAAATGGAATTCAGGCTATTCCCTGAGTCTCCCGAAACCTTGGCGGTAGTACTTCCCTGGGCGGGGCTGCCTACCCCTACTACCTACCTAATTAGTGCTTATAATGGAGTACTGCGCCGGCTACAGTCTTTACAAGTTCGCTGCACAAGTTGGCTCTAGCGAGGACTGCACCAAAGTTGCCCAGGACGTCAAACTCGCGGTTGAGGCTGTGCACAAGACCGGACACGCCCACGGGGACATCCACGGTGAAAATATTATAGTGTGTGGTGGCCCGGGACAGTACCACGTTAGACTCATTGACTTTGGCCGCTGCAGAAAGTTGGACGAGGATGATGTTGTAGAAGAATTGAAGGAGGTTTGGAGGCTGTTGATGGCAGTTAAAATTTTGGCAAGAATGTAGTCTTGTTTACAATACGCGGACGCTCACCATCATGTTCCCGTCTATTTTGACTGCCTTTGGATACAAAAACACATTACCCTAACCAAACAACCTAACCTTAACCTAACCTAGTATTATAGATTTATAAGTATTTATTTTATTATAAGTATTTATAGATGATTTATGTTGTATGTCGGTAGTGGTACACCCGGTAACTACATCCTTCCCCCAAAAAATTGACATCACTGGAAAATATTAGTTAAGGACGCTCTTTGCACTATGGCCATTATTCCTTAGAAGATACAAATTACAATGACACTTTTTTTCTGGTTATTATTGGATTATGTTATTCATATTAGAAAGGCTATATGGAAGTCAGAGGGTTAATTGAGATATTCTATACCCTTATAATTTCCACAGAACCTTCCTAAATTGTATAAAATCGTCTAATGATAGCCTGGACAAACTGTCAATATGTCATACTCTTCAAAGGGTTATTAGGTGATAATAATAATAATAATAATAATAATAATAATAATAATTCTTTATTCCAGACACATAAGATAGATACAGTATAAATACAGTACGACCTAATGGTCCATATCACATACACTTCTCGTCAGAGCACAGATAATAATTATACACAAAGATATATTAATAAAGAAACAATAAAATAAAAAATACAGTAGGCCTATTTACAGAATAGAGCACATATCACATTTTGTCACAATATAACACAGATAGGCTAACTAAGGCTATTGCTCAATGTTGGTTAACACCTATTGCACAGATCATTGCTCATAGTTCAATTAGACCTATATATTACATTACATACTATGTATGTATGTATGCTTCTGCCAGTGAGATATAATATGGGATTCATAGATATGATCACTAGACCAAAGAGCTACAATCAGCGTGTTACTGGAGGATTGCAGTCGCTGCAAAAAGCTGTACACCAGTCTCCTGATGACAGCCCGACAGCACTGCACATCCAACAGTGTGCACACCATACTAGTGCTTTCATATTTAGAGAGACCAATGAACATCTTGAGTATATTATGATAGGATGTACACAGACCATTTATGGTGGCTCTCTTATACTTCCACCACTAATGGGCCGTGTACATAGAGGAACAATATGTCCAGAACAAAGTGACTTTAGTTTCCCAATTACACATGTGGAATTTTCTCAAGATGGTGTTACCACGTAAATATAGCTGTCTGCGCTGACGGCCGATATCTGCATCATCTGAGCAATCGTTTGAGATAATGTGTCCCAGGTATTTTATTTTGTTTACTTCTTGAATAATTTGATTATTGAGTGAGAAATTTGGCAGTTTACTTTTATACAGTAATTTTGATCTAAATATAAGAACAGCACTTTTCAGTGGGTTGAATTTAACACAATGTTTACTACCAAAAGATTCACATATATCAAGAAGTTTGCTCAGACCCGCAGAAGACGGTGCAATAATGACCAGATCATCAGCATACATGAGATGGTTGATGATTTTATTCCCACCATAATATCAGACAGGTTACTACGAATATTTGGAAGCTAAAAGGTATATATTGTTGTTACCCTGTAACCAAAAATAAATATCCTAAAATTGTTACCCTACAACCAAAAATTCCGCAACCACAGAACTACGCCGAGTTGACGTACGGTCTGGGGATATGTAAAATAGTCATTGGGGGTAGGTCTAATAAACTCCCCATGTGTTGTAGGCATAGCCTCCACGAGACTATCACCTAGCTGGGGGGTTTTCCAAAAGAACTAAGGTTGTTTCCCTATTGTACGTCCAAGCGTAGTAGGCCTACAGTGGTAGAGTGGTAGTCTGGCATGCCTACTGACCCGGGTTCAAAACCTAGCCAGGCCGATATTTTTGAAAGGATAAATTTCCTTCTCACCCAGCATTTCAATTGTGATAGTGTGTAGGCTACTCCATTGATTTCAGAAGGACCTCTCTAAGAACATAAGAACGTAAGAAAATGGGAGTCTGCAAAAAGACGATCGGCCCATACAAGGCAGATCCCTGTCACACCCAACCCCAATTATAGGCCCAACTCACTAATACCTTGAGTACTGACCCCACCAAAACGGTCAGAGATTAATGCAAGATTACGGGGGTCTGCTGAGCGCCGATTGGCCCAAACCTGGTAGATCCCCCTCACACCCAACCCATCCCGTCCATATGCCTATCTAATTTTATCTTAAAGCTCCCTATCGTTTTTTACCCCACTATATCATTTGGTAGCCTATTCCACCCATCTACAACTCTGTTACCAAACCAATATTTGCCTATATTTTTTCTGAAACTAAATTTATCTAATTTGAAACCATTTGTACTAGTTCTTTCGCTATCACTGAGCTTTAGTTCATTTGTCATGTCCCCTTTATTAATCCCACTAACCCACTTGAATACCTCTATCATATCCCCTCTAACTCTGCGTCTCTCTAACGAATGTAAGCATAATTTCTTCATACGGAAGATTTCTAATATTATGTAAAATACCACAGGAACGAAAAACCTGAGAGCGAAACCTCCAACCCTAACGAGCCACAGGAACGAAAATCCTGAGAGCGAAACTCCCATCCCCAACGAGATCCCAGGCCCCTTTTCCTTTTCCGATTTGGTCTCTCTCTCTCTCTCTCTCAATTCATTCCACATATTATACGTCTCTCAATCACAGTCTTCTAATATACAAACCACAATACTTTACTCACTGATATTCTTGATGTACCACCTAAGTATGTATTTAATTAGGTAACCACCATACAGGCTAGAATCCTGAGAGCGAAACTCCCATCCCCAACGAGACCCAGGCCCCTTTTCCTTTTTCGATTTGGTCTCTCTCTCTCTCTCTCAATTCATTCCACATATTATACGTCTCTCAATCACAGTCTTCTAATATACAAACCACAATACTTTACTCACTGATATTCTTGATGTACCACCTAAGTATGTATTTAATTAGGTAACCACCATACAGGCTAGAATCCTGAGAGCGAAACTCCCATCCCAACGAGATCCCAGGCCCCTTTTCCTTTTCCGATTTGGTCTCTCTCTCTCTCTCTCAATTCATTCCACATATTATACGTCTCTCAGTCACAATCTTCTAATATACAAACCACAATACTTTACTCACTGATATTCTTGATGTACCACCTAAGTATGTATTTAATTAAGTAACCACCATACAGGCTATAATACTTTCATTGTGTAGGTTCGAGGCGATCTAAAACACCTTAGCTTCCATTTCACACCAAATCAGATCGTGATTACGTCAGCCCTGTATTTAGTTATATAACAATCAGAGTCCCCCCCCAATTCTAGCAATTCTATGTCTCTAACCTCCCGTTGTTTTATCCACTAACTATAGATTCCCAACCTTTAACCACGACTCCATACACCCGATAACCCTATGCCAGTTATTGTATTGATTTAGGCCTGTTAATTCGGTTAAACTCACTATGACCAATCTGCAGACGATTATCAGGAGAGATGCAGGAGAGCTACCTTGTATCTCTCTCTCCATGACGAGTATGGATATATGTACCCCCGTGCTCAGTCCCCCCCCCCCACCTTGCCTTGTTCTTCTAGTAACTAAGTGTATATATAATATTAACCGGAGATGCCACCAGTATTGATACGACATAGCGGCACTATCCTTGTGTCGTATTGTGCCACGTGCATACCAACCAGGTTTCATCATCTTATTAGGACGACGGCTATAATGTCATCATTCATGCATGTATTCAATCCTTAGGTTAATTATCTTTTATCCGAAATTGTGTTCATCCCTTCCATTTACTTTTCCACAATTGTTATACATCTTCCAATCACCTCCTTCGTATCCACTATCCACACTACTCTATTTTGCTTCGTGACCCTATGCTCAGTGGTACCCTGTTTGGGTCATCCTGTCCACTTATCCTTCACGCCCCGCTGCACACACCACTCTACCTGTTCGATCGTAGGGAAATGCCACCCCTATGTCCAGCGCATTAAGGGTCACTATCCTAGGTCACGAGCGGCGCGGCGCCTAGCCTCAAACCACCCCCTTTACAATTCACAACCCTCCCCCACCTCGCGTATCCACTACCCCTCGTGTCCTACACCTCTTACCCGCCGGACTCTACCTACATGATGATGAACATAAATACACCTTAATTTAATACACCCATGCCCTGTCCCTAAGTTAGGATATCAATATCAATATACCCTAAAATACCTTGTCTTGCCAGACTAAGTTTCTGAAGACCAACCGCCCCCATAAATCTATGTATGTTCTTCCATCCGAGAAGTAATATGTTAACCCCTGTCTTGCCAGACTAAGTTTCTGAAGACCAACCGCCCCCATAAATCTATGTATGTTCTTCCATCCGAGAAGTAATATGTTAAACCCCTAAAATACCTTGTCTTGCCAGACTAAGTTTCTGAAGACCAACCACCCCCATAAATCTATGTATGTTCTTCCATCCGATAAGTAATATGTTAACCCCCATGTCATAATTGATAAGGAACTATGATACCCACGGGTACACCATTGTATATATAACCATTATTCCTGTAAGACCTAGACAGAGATAATGACTGAAGATGTTAGCCACCATGCAGTAACTCTAATTCTTACCCCAACCAGAGATTGTATAGATAACCCTTTTTTTACCATTGTCTCGACATATATCTACCACGAAACAATAACGAAGTACCCCTACGAACTGCCGCTTTCTTTGGTCTATATTTCATAGAAAATGCAGTTCCCAGGGACAACTAGATCAGCAAGAAATCGTGTCAAATAATAGTGTCCATAACCCCTCGTATTGACGAGTAATAATACACCATGTTTTTCTCTACTTTTATCCACAGTCAAGCACACACATCCAGTTAACCTCCTCTTCCCCACAGCACCCCACCCCACTTCCACGTAGCCCTCCTTAACCCTCTCCCTCTCGTTAACCCCCCACGCTCCTCCACTCCCTCCTAACCTAGCCTCTCCACCACACCCCCTGAATATCCTTAACTTTTCCGTTACTAACATTCTCAAACCTTTTGTATATATACTCCTATCCAGCCTACCTTCCCCCAGTAGGAAGGAACACCATTAGAACTTTACTAACCCTTTGCATGCCATCTATTCCCTCACAACCTATTCACAACCCTGTACCAAATGATCGTCAGTGCGAGGCTAGCCGCCTCGCCAGTGACTAACTTCTATTGCCATACTTCCAGATAAATGTGGCAGAGTTAGCAACCCAGTCTCCACCACATCCAACAAACCATGCAATTAACAACCCAAACAATTAAACCAGCTGGTCAAGGCACCTTCGGTTTTAGTATTACGAACACCCACATCTGTCTCATAAACAGAGGGTTATTACAAACACTTGTAATATGGCAAGCCCCCAGCCACAGCCGCCCGGACGGCCATCACAGAGAGAGGACGCGCACCTCCCCCTTTTCACCCACCCGAGGAGGGAGACCCCGACCCCTGCGGAGGTATACCTGACCCCTGTTTTGACTTCCGGGTCATTGCCAGGTAGCACAGGAATTCTTCCTATCACTGAACTAACCATGTATAACTAACACCCTGACTAACCTCTATTAACCCACAATAACCCATTAACCTTTCTTGCACACTCCAATAACCAAATTAGCACCTCAGCTATACCATAGAATGAAGACTGAACAATCTAAGAGAGACGCTCCTATCACAGCTGGCCCAATCCTCCTCGCAAAGTAGATCCAGTCTCTCTCCCCTAAATACTTCCAGTATAGCCAAAATAGTACCTCTTACTAAGGCTCAGTTATATCACATTATGAAGGCTCCATATGGCCATGTGCCACAACAGTAATCACCACCTTACCTAGTTCCCGTATCAATTGAGAGCTCAAATAAGTCCATCAAAACTCGAGATCCCTATGGCCTACAGGGTCCAAAACCGAGCCTATAAACCAAGCTCCAGCCCCCAGTAAAATCAGTTGAAAGCTAGACACCAACCAGGGTTGGTCACCAGATTTGACCTCGAGCTCTATTCATTGTTGGTTGCTGAGAATTGAGTTCCAGAGCCGGCAGACTCCGTGGCAGATTTGGATAGAAGGACCTGTCCACGTACTTGAGAACTTCCTACATATGGACGGCCGCGGAACCAGTCGTTAGCCCCCAACATCACGGACGCAAGATAACCAGGACCAGACCAATCAAATACTACCCAAGATTCACTCTATCAGTACTACAGTGTTACAGTGCTATTTAGAGATTCACTTATTAATATTTCTAAGAAGTGGCTATATCTTTGCCTCAGTATAATTCATATATAACCATTCCATTAGGAAGTGCTAAGCGTATCAGTGTTTATTAATTAACAGGCGATATTAACTCTCGTAATTACCCATATATCCAGATATTATTACCTAGAAGTGAAACCCTAGTGATATCTAATGTTCGCCCACTGATTTGCGTTCTATGTGTTTCTGCTATAAGAATATAAAACTTAGATCAGTACCCCCTGAGGTTACTAGAATTCCCGTGCTCTAAAATACGGGTGTCTAATCTAGTCTGTGAACTACGCTCTATATTAACCTTAAGTAATGATTTCAGGTCTGCTACTCTACAGAATTAGCATACCGGTACTGATTCATAGTGCAGTACAGTACCGATATTCCTAATATGGACCCATTATTATTTATTATTATTACTACTTGTGCACCAGAGCTACCAGTAATAAATCTAACAGTGAATTTGAATCTATAAGTAACATTGATGGTCTCCAGTATATAAACTTGTGAATAAAGCCAGTGATCAGAAGATTAATACCTGAACGTTGGAAGTGGGAGACTAGACTCCATCCAGATCCACTTATGCAAGTGTTGTTCAATTCTATCATTTGTCTTGCACGAGCATTCAGAAGTGTGTATATCAATAAACGTAATCGTGTGTCTTGTTACCGTGTGTTTATTTTGTGTTCTCTATTCCTCATACCTTGTTTTGTGCATGCAGCCTTCTATACCCAGTCAGTTAGAACTCACATTACCCAAGTTAATCCTGTAGAAAAGCAGGGCATATCATTGGCGGCAGCGGTGATTCTTGATTTGGATAAAAGGTTGCATTACACTGCAAGTTTGGAACAGTAGAAGCATGGGAACATCGCAAAAATGGCAGCTCGCTATGACACTCACACACATTCCTAAGTATGATGTAAACACGTATGATATCGCCACTTACTTAGACATAGTAAAGCAAGTGTTAGATGTGGCACTTCAAAATGACCGCGACAAAATCGCCGTTGCATTATTGCACATTATGCAGTTGGGAAAAGCCGTTTCCCAAATTGTTGAACAGGTAACGCCAAAGCTTACCTGGAACCAGTTTCGATCCCTCGTGATCCGGACCTTAGGGCCACTTTTGGGTTCCCTCGTCGCCCCCAAAATAATAAAAGTCGACGAGATCAAGTATGAAGGGGATATCAATGTGACCCTCATACAACTCTACAGATACGTGAGGACCACGTATAGCTCTGAAGATGACGAGCAACAAAATGAACTCTTATTCACCGCATTGTTAGAAATCCTCCCACCCCACATCACCGCCCATCTCGACCCGTACGGCTCATTCGAAGAACATATGCTCTCCATCAGAGAAAGATGCCAACTCAGTTCGATGAATCCCCTATCCACCCCTTCAGCCCCTATCCAAGAAAGTAAATGTATTCCTCCACTGAACACTATCATCGATAAGTCCCTCCATCCCCCTAAAGAAAACTCTGTGCACCCTTCCAAAATGACTCCCGGTGAAAGTCCAACCCCAGTGCACTCTTCCTTGCCTCTATCCTCTCTGACCATCCCTAAATTTTCCCCTGCCCAGCCATCTACCAACAATAATCTTCCATCAATTGTTTTACCCCATAAACCCCATCCTTTTTCTATGCCTGCCAACAAACCACAGCACGCAGAAATGGTCACCCCCACCGTAACCAATTCTCTTTCAATGTCACCCCTGAAAAATGCTGGTCAGGAAATGAGCCCCCCCTCCACTCTCTCACATCCCCGTCACCCAAGACCAACCTTCACCCCCGTCAATCCCTCAACAACCTGTCACGCCTCTCACTTCCTCATATTCATCACCTGTCCCCCCCTCAAAACTGTCAACCTCACCCCCCCCCCACCATCATCTCCCCACAGGCCCAACCTCGGTGAACCCCTTCAAACACCCGCATCAACCAAGAATGCTACAGCTCCGCCTACCTCCTATTCCCCCCCTTCCTTGTCACCCTCTCCAACATTACCCGAACCGCTCCTGAATCCACCTCCAGTAACACCCCCGCTCGCCAACCTACCTCTGCCCCATAATCCAGCACCAGAACTAAAATCTCCATCAATGTCTCCTTCATCCATCCTACCAAATTCCATTGTTTTCCGAGACAAATCTCTTCCGCAACAATCTCTCCAAACTGACCTACTCACCCCATCCCCACAATTGACCTGTCAATCACCCAGACCCCCATCTGTCCAGGATCAATCCTCCCATGTTTCCAGGACAGACTCTTATTTATTAGTGGCCCCGTAATCATTGACGAACATGCCTATTACATAAGGCATCCTCTTCAAACACTAATCCGCCGTAGTTTGAATCTACCGCGCAGAGCATTTAAAAACTGAGGAGCCTTCATCATGAGCGCACGCGACCTCACTCATGGCTTCAGTCATTATGAATTGGGTTCTCACTACGAAAAAACTTCGTAAAAAATAAAAACAAAAAGAAAATAAGAATA
Organism: Paralithodes platypus; assembly: GCA_032716605.1. Classification (NCBI taxonomy): domain Eukaryota; kingdom Metazoa; phylum Arthropoda; class Malacostraca; order Decapoda; family Lithodidae; genus Paralithodes; species Paralithodes platypus. The sequence continues at coordinate 18,258,744 of CM064530.1, forward strand.
ACTATTCAATAAGCTTTCCATCATATCGTGGATGTACTTGTGTGGATTTCTGACCAGACGCTGATTCAGGCGTCATTCCTCCTTCTCTGCTCTGCGCTCAGCCTGCCCGGACCTGTCTCCCCACGCTCCGCGGGTTCCGCATTTGTTGCGTCCCTAGTGAGTTTTTTCTCATTGGTTTACTCCGGGATGTATCGAGTAAGGTTAGGATATGCGTAGCAGGAGTGTCCTGGGCTGGTTGCCCGCAGTGCAGTGTATTTTGGGTCGTATGTTTGGGGCATCTATTTCGGATGTACCCTCGTGGTCCTGTTGTGGACAGGTGAATTTTTTCACAGTTAAGCTAGCTTTGTGATGCAGGCGGCTTTCATTACGCGTTATTGCTTCCTTTTATCTTTCTGATGAGGTAGCGTATTTTTGCTGTCGTTCCCAGCGTATTTTTCTTCACTTAGTGAAGTTTTTTCTGGGTCCCGAGTCAGTTCTTCCCTTTGCCGGAAGTGTTTGCTACAGTGGTGTGTTGGCGGTGGTTCCTTTTGTGATATAATTCAGTGCTTTTTGTTTATATTCCGACATGTTACTGTTATCCGTCTGCTAGGCCTAGCCAGCCTCTCGTAGCTTTATCACATATACAAGTGTTATTGATTTATTTTCTAAATATGTACTACTGTGTCATGTGTATCCTGGTTTAGTTGTGTATTGGCTAATTCCACGGACTATTTATGTGTCCTGGGTTAGTTGTGTTTTGGCTAATTCCACGGACTATGTTGGGCCCGGCGTTAGTTGTGTTTTAGCTACGCCTCGGTCCGGTGTTGCGTTCAGATGGTATCTGGACGGGGTGGGTTTTTTCCGGCGGGTTTTTCTCGGTTTCACCTTGATAACCCCGGCTGGTTGCCTAGTTTTGGCCACGCGTGGTTTAAAACAGGCTTGTTTCCCCGGCGAGTGGGTGTCTGTGGCTCCCCAGGTCTGCGTCTCTGGGGTGCCTGTTTTCATCCCGGCGGGTTGGCTGTACCCATCTAACAGTGTTCATACGGACACGTGTTGTTTGTAGTTTTTTCGGTTTTGCAAAGCCAATATAAAACTATGCTGTAGTTGTATTTCCTCCCCGGCGATCTGTTTCAAAGAAGTGGGGATAGGAACAATTGGGGTTAACTTTTAAACTTTAATTCACCCGGTGGGTGCAACCTGGAAGGTTGGGATGACCGAATTTGCAAAATTCAGTTTAGTTGACCAGTCAATTGAGGGATGCTTTGTGTATCGCCTCCTTCAACATACGGCGCTTTAGGGCACATTTGGGGTTAACGTTTTTTAAACTATTATTCACACCCGGCGGGTGTTTCTTGCACAGATGAGAATAACGAATTTACAATTCAGTTAGTTAACCAGACATTTGAGGGATACGTTTTGTATCGCCGCCTTCAACATACGGCGATCTAAAAGATACTTCGGCAGAAGTTAGATCTCGTATATTTGTCAGGCTTCCCAGTTTTTTATCTACGAGATAATTCGGGGGCCGGCGTCTTTTTTAGGGGGTTTTTTCCAATATTTAATATGGAAACAAACACCACCGGAAAGACTTAATCACTTATAAACGCCATGATGGTCTTTATATATTATGTCAGAGGGTATTCATAAATCTTTTGGACAAATTAAGATATTCTGAAATCTTTTACTTAGGAAACCCCACCGCGTGGCGAGCTGTGGTCGTTGAGTATTACGTCTCGTTACCCGGCGGGTTATTTAACACCTGTGTGCGAACATGAGTGGGTTAACCTTATGAGCATTAATTCCTGGAAATTTTAAATTTTCCAGAGCTGGGTCCCGGCGGGTCTATGCAGAACCTGGAGTAGTTTCCCTCCAGTCTCTGTCATGGCTACCTTTGCCCCGGTTTTTGCTGTATGCATTACGCCCTCCTGTTCAGGTATCCCTATTTTTGCGCACACACTTTGTATAAAATGTGTTAAAATGTCTCGTTTGGTGGGGGTTACCTTTCCGGCGTTTTTCTCGTTGCTCCGAGAACACCGTTTTGGTTTACCGAGTTTTAGTCAGGATGGCTAAAATAGGTAAGTTACCCCGACGAGTTTGGTCGCTTGAGGGCTCATCAGAAACTGCGTTTTTCTGTGGTCGAGCCTGGGATCAGGCTTCCTGTGTTATTCATTGCTTTATGCATTACGCCCTCCTGTTATGTCTCGTTTGGTGTGGGTTACCTTTCCGGCGTTTTTTCTCGTTGCTCCGAGAACACCGTTTTTGGTTACCAAGTTTTAGTCAGGATGGCTAAAATAGGTAAGTTACCCCGACGAGTTTGGTCACTTGAGGGCTCATCAGAAACTGCGTTTTCTGTGGTCAAGCCTGGGATCAGGCTTCCTGTGTTATTCCCGGTGAGGGGGGCTCCACACAGTTATTTATTGGGGTTAACTTTTAAACTTTAATTCACCCGATGGGTGCAACCTGGAAGGTTGGGATGACCGAATTTGCAAAATTCAGTTTAGTTGACCAGTCAATTGAGGGATGCTTTGTGTATCGCCTCCTTCAACATACGGCGCTTTAGGGCACATTTGGGGTTAACGTTTTTTAAACTATTATTCACACCCGGCGGGTGTTTCTTGCACGGATGAGAATAACGAATTTACAATTCAGTTAGTTAACCAGACATTTGAGGGATACGTTTTGTATCGCCGCCTTCAACATACGGCGATCTAAAAGATACTTCGGCAGAAGTTAGATCTCGTATATTTGTCAGGCTTCCCAGTTTTTTATCTACGAGATAATTCGGGGGCCGGCGTCTTTTTTAGGGGGTTTTTTTCAATATTTAATATGGAAACAAACACCACCGGAAAGACTTAATCACTTATAAACGCCATGATGGTCTTTATATATTATGTCAGAGGGTATTCATAAATCTTTTGGACAAATTAAGATATTCTGAAATCTTTTACTTAGGAAACCCCACCGTGTGGCGAGCTGTGGTCGTTGAGTATTACGTCTCGTTACCCGGCGGGTTATTTAACACCTGTGTGCGAACATGAGTGGGTTAACCTTATGAGCATTAATTCCTGGAAATTTTAAATTTTCCAGAGCTGGGTCCCGGCGGGTCTATGCAGAACCTGGAGTAGTTTCCCTCCAGTCTCTGTCATGGCTACCTTTGCCCCGGTTTTTGCTGTATGCATTACGCCCTCCAGTTCAGGTATCCCTATTTTTGCGCACACACTTTGTATAAAATGTGTTAAAATGTCTCGTTTGGTGGGGTTACCTTTCCGGCGTTTTTCTCGTTGCTCCGAGAACACCGTTTTGGTTTACCGAGTTTTAGTCAGGATGGCTAAAAATAGGTAAGTTACCCCGACGAGTTTGGTCGCTTGAGGGCTCATCAGAAACTGCGTTTTTCTGTGGTCGAGCCTGGGATCAGGCTTCCTGTGTTATTCATTGCTTTATGCATTACGCCCTCCTGTTATGTCTCGTTTGGTGTGGGTTACCTTTCCGGCGTTTTTTCTCGTTGCTCCGAGAACACCGTTTTTGGTTACCGAGTTTTAGTCAGGATGGCTAAAATAGGTAAGTTACCCCGACGAGTTTGGTCGCTTGAGGGCTCATCAGAAACTGCGTTTTCTGTGGTCAAGCCTGGGATCAGGCTTCCTGTGTTATTCCCGGTGAGGGGGGCTCCACACAGTTATTTTGTTTGGTCTTTCCCTCCCGGCGACCTTTTTTACAAAGAGGTCTGGGGCAGGTATAAGTGGTTTGACATTGCATATAAAACCCGGCGGTTGTACCTTCGGGTGGTTATATTAACGAATTTGCGATTCGCGATAATTTGCCAAACAATTGATTGATACAATAGGGTATCACGGCCGTCAAGACGGCGATCTATGAGGGCTTCTGGCAGAAGCCGGATTAGAGATTAAGATAGGCTTAGACTTTTTATGGGATAAAAAATGCCTGAATCTTACTAGTGTTTCAAGTGTAAAGGGATACTTGAAGGACTTCATCTTTAATAAAGATATGTTTCATCTTTATGAGGATTCAGAAGTTATGCTTAATTCTTTCGAACAGGTAAAAGATATGCTGAAATCCTTAATAAACAATTGGAACAATGTTGTTTGTTTGTTTAGTCTTTCTCTCCCGGCGACCTTTTTACAAAAAAGGTCTGGGGCAGGTACAATTGGTTTGACATTGCATATAAAACCCGGCGGTTATACCTTCGGGTGGTTATATTAACTGATTAGCAATTCGCGATCATTTGCCAAACAATTGATTGATACAATAGGGTATCACGGCCTTCAAGACGGCGATCTATGAGGGCTTCTGGGAGAAGCCGGATTAGAGATTAGGATAGGCTTAGACTTTTTATGGGATAAAAAGATGCCGGAATCTTACTAATGTTTCAAGTGTAAAGGATACTTGAAAGACTTCATCTTTAATAAAGATATACTTCATCTTTATGAGGATTCAAAAGATATGCTTAAAAATCTTCTGGACAGGTAAATATATCCTGAAATCTTTAATATGAAACTAAAGGAAAACGAAAAGTAGTGGTGGAGTGCTACGGTTCGTTGACCGGCGGTCTTGTGACACATATTTTGTACCATTTTTTGGGTGTAACCCTATGAGCATTAATCCCCGGAAAATTCTCTTTCCAGGGCGGAGTACCGGTGTTGCACCAGGTGACCAGGTAGTTCCCGGGGGCGGGGTAGTTTTCCCCCAGTCTCTGCCATGTCGGCACTTGAACCTCTCATTGCTGTATGTTCAACGCCGTTAAGATCAGGTATCCCTATATATTATTTTCATTTGTTAATGAAATAATTTAATCACTGAATAATAATAACCATATATTTTCTATGATTATATTAGGATAATATTGTGTTTATTTATAGTAATTTATTTTAATACAATTAAATATAAATTAAATTAATTAGTATACTTTATGATTTTGCTCACCAGCTCTGCTTTCAATGTGTTAATGAGCTATGGGAGCTTTTAATTATCATAAACCTTTACAGGGCTCTCTTTTAGAGAGTATACCGAGCTCGCAAGCGAGGGACAGCCACAGCCAAGGTGTATGGCGATACTCACAGTCCTGGCAGGACAGAACACATCCCTTTGTGACTCAACTAGTGCTGACGTCCACGGGATGCCGATGTACCATCTTCTACCCCAGTTTTAACATGGCAACATGTGGAGGTCCCGGCTTCGGCGGGATCTTCCCATGATAAGCCAGACTTAATGGATGAAGAACAACGATCTCTGGTCTCAGAGATGGAGGTTGAAGAGTCCAGTCACCTTTTAGGCGACTCTCAGGGTACTGTCGAATCTCCACGGAGTTCGTCATCGGCTAGGTATGTACCGGCGGAAGAGATTGATGGACTACTATTGAATGCACTTAATAGGTTCTTGGGCCCTACGCCGGAAACTCCTCCTGATACGGGAGATCCCGCGATGTCGACGAATGTGCGACCTCTGGCTACATCCTTTGCTTTAGCGAAAATACCTAGCCATCTGCTTGTGTCAGGCCCAATTTCCAATGTGCCAGGCACAACAGCTCTCACTACTTCCACTGAATGCAGTTCACTGTATTCAGAAACAAGGGTCAACGAGGTCAAGGAAGTTGCTACTCGTGTCGGAAGAGATTTTTGTTCTAGCCAGCAGTCTAGATATTTATCTTCACGCATCTTATCTCCCAGGCGTAGCGAACGTCTGGGCAGACGCTCTGTCCCGGAGACAGAGCACGACAGTAGAATGGGAGCTCAAGCAACCCATTTTCGACCTAATGATTGCGGAGCTCTCCCATCCACAAGTGGATCTTTTTGCGTCCGAGGAGACTCACAAGCTCCCTCTATACCTCACCCGCCGGGCGATAACGCCGGCAGGGGGGCCAGACGCCCTAGTGACAGACTGGAACAGATGGAGCTCCATCTATCTGTTTCCGCCGCCAGATGCGTCACTAATGTGCCACGTAGTGAACAAACTACGAGTTTATCGAGGCTTAGTCTCGCTAATCGCGCCCCTGTGGCCGGCGCAGGTGTGGTACCAGCAATTAATAATGTGGTGCCCGGACCCGGTATCGCTCCCGGTCGGGTACTTCCACTTAGACACGATTGGCAACCTAGCGACCTCGCTGACTTTTGCATTATGGACATTCAGGAGGCCAAGTGGCTAGCACCATACGGTAGGGATGTGACCAATAAATTGCTCAATCAATATACTCAGTCTACTAAGCGACAATATCAATCACATTGGAAAGCTTTTACTTCTTGGATTGTTAGAACGGAACAAACTGTACCCTCAGTGGCATTGGTTTTTAATTACTTGAACTATCTGTTTGAGCAGAAACGTTTATCTGTGGTAACTTTGAAGAATCACTTAACTGCGATTAGAGTGCCCTTTTTCGACCTTACAGGTCTATCCATACCGGTGGCGGAGGAAACAGGATTTATGAGAGCGTGTTTTAAACTCCGCCCACCTCCCCGTCAGCTCATGCCTACTTGGTCTCTGGACAAAGCTTTGTCTTTACTTCATTCTCGCCTGTATCAAAATACTGCAGACTTTGCTTTAATCTTAAAGAAGGCAGTTTTCCTTTTGGCTTTGGCCACCGGAAACAGAGTGTCTGAGCTGGCGGCGATGAGCAACACACCTAATTGTCTTAGGTTTGGTAGACTTAATGATTCAATTTCCATTGCACCCTCCCCGGCGTTTGTAGCCAAGAATGAGCATAGTGCACACGTGTTTCTGAGTTCACGGTGCCGGCGTTAAAAAGGGGAAAAGTGCATCATAATTTATGTCCAGTGCAAGCTCTAACCAAATATTTGAGAATAGCTCCTCAAAACCCCCAAGGTGCTTTATGGGTAGCGAGTACGGGTAAACGCTTACTTAAACGGCGATTAGCCTCTCTTCTGGTAGAAGTCATTAAAGAGAGTAATCCCGGCGTTGTGGGTAGGGCCCACGATTTACGCAAGTGGGCGGCCTCTTTACGTTTCCTGAAAAACTTTTCAGTTGAAGATATTGCGTCCACACAGTTGTGGGCGTCTAATCATACGTTTCTCTCTAGATACTTGTCAGTTGCTCTAGACAAACCTTCCTTACCATGTATAGCTTTAAGGCAGAGGGTCTAGGTGGCCCTGCAGTCACTTATGTTTACTTTCACGGAAGGGGGGGGGGGGTGCAGTCAGTTGACATAGGACACCCTAGACCCCGCCGGAGTATGAGAGCTGTGATACAATTTAAGGTTAAAATGTGATATGAAAATTTCTCTGCGAGAAATTGTGCTAGTACAAGGTTTAGTACAAAACAACGGTGTTGTTATAGTAGTTTTAGCTGCGAAAGCAATGTAATATTAGTTCAATGGAGTTCATTTGCAATTGATCTCCACATGTATTTTGGGGTTTATGATGTGCACATATAAACTTATAACTTATTATTTTGTCACCACTCGTTGAGTGGGGTGCCTTTTGTAACTACAGATCTGTGTTCAGAATCTTCAGGGTTACCCATTTTTGTCGGGCAGGCTTCTTTGAAGCACGCACCTGCCTGAACCCCTTTTCTTGTATATTTCCGGCCTACGCCGTATTAAATACATTTTTCAAAAGTAAGAATACTATGTGGTTGTTTTTATTATCTGCTTTTCTAGAGTTATGATATGATTACGAATGTCCCCCTCCAGTCTTAGATATCAGGCATGTTCGTCAATGATGGAGGGGCCACTAATAAATTATAGGTTTGACTCCTGTAAGGAGATAAAGAAAACCTAATATTTAGTAGTGGCCCCGTAATCATTGACGACTGGGGCCCTCCCGACCGTCCCCTTCCCATTCGTTGATGTATTAAGGATTTTAGTTTACTTGATATGTCAGTGAAGGAGGAATGACGCCTGAATCAGCGTCTGGTCAGAAATCCACACAAGTACATCCACGATATGATGGAAAGCTTATTGGATAGTTATTCTTATTTTCTTTTTGTTTTTATTTTTTACGAAGTTTTTTCGTAGTGAGAACCCAATTCATAATGACTGAAGCCATGAGTGAGGTCGCGTGCGCTCATGATGAAGGCTCCTCAGTTTTTAAATGCTCTGCGCGGTAGATTCAAACTACGGCGGATTAGTGTTTGAAGAGGATGCCTTATGTAATAGGCATGTTCGTCAATGATTACGGGGCCACTACTAAATATTAGGTTTTCTTTATCTCCTTACAGGAGTCAAACCTATAATGTATGTAAAAACCATCCTACCAAATATTTATGTACCCATGTTTCCAGGGAAAATGCCAACCTATGTACCCAACAATGTTTTCCCCATGCCCCCAGAAATGCTCAGCTATTCCCCCACCAAAAAAATTTCCCTTGTGACAGTTTTCCGTCGGTAGCTCCCTTCCACACCCCCCCCCCCCCCCCCCACAATTCACACCCCTAAAAAACTTCAAAACCCCACACTTGACTCACTCCCTCATGACAGACAAACCCACCAATCCCATATAACCTCTAAACAAACCGTCACTGCCACCGACAAAACTCCCCAAATTCGTCCTTTTAACAACCACAAATCAGTACATCAGTCCTCCCCCAATAACCCATGTTCTATGCCTAACTCTTCCCCCACCAATCCTCCACAGTCCCACCAACAAATTCCGTTTCCTAAATCACTCACACCTCACCACTCTGATCCTCCCACACGCGCCGTTAATCCCCCCCTCACGCGTGACCCCCACCAAAGTGATTTCCCCCCCCTCATGCGTACCGAGCACCTGCTCACCAGTCGGTCCCCCACCATCATTAGCCCAGCTAAACTCTCAACCTCCACCAATTCCCACCCTTCCAGCCTAACCTCTCACGACCACATTCAGAACGAAAAATCACCCCCGTACATAACCCCTACCTCCTCTTCCCCCCCTATCTTACCCCCCTTTTCACCGTTACCCCATCCGCCCCAAATTCCACCCCCAAAGATCCCGCTCGACAAAATACCACGCCCATCCAAATCCAACCACAAAACTTTTTCCACCTTGGCTAACCCCCAAAATACTACCCTCTCTCTCGCCCCAAACAACATAATCAACCTCTCAACCTCAACCACTCCTCGAAATCCCATCCACGTCTCTCCCGAAAATAAAATCAGTCCAAATTCAACCCCTCTCAAACCACTACCCTGCCTGCCCAGACCCCCCCACCATCTCCCTATCAAATCCCCACACTCCAAACCTCCAAACCAACCGATCATCGTAAACTCTCAACCTCCAGCCTTACTCACCCTTCCCCCAACCCCACTCACGACCACAACTCTCTACACAATTCAACCCCTCCCCAGCACCAACCCCTTCCGCAACAACAACTCCGACTCGACCTGCCCGTTTCACCTTTAAACCCCCCCTATCACTACCCCCGACCGCAACCTTTTAAACCTCCCTCCAAAACTGGCCCCGGGCCAGCTCTCACCCAGACCCACATTCCTAACGGCAGACCTAACGGTATATCCACCCCTCCCTTCCAAAGTGAAAGTGAACCCCCAAGGTCAAAGCCACAACCACCACCACCACCCCTACCAATAAACCAGACCTTCACCAAGACTAACGGCGACCCTAAATACCCCCCCCCCCCCCCCCTGATGATGATGAGGATGTTATTGTACTGGATTTTCCATGGGATTTTGTTTTGTATTGTTCTCAATTCCTAAGCGATTGTGCATGATTCTATAAAATTACATGTTTTCCATATACTGTATATATTATATATTTTTTTTCCTTAGTAGTACTCCCTTTCTTGTTAGCCTACACTTTTCTTACTATCTTTTAAATTTGTTTTATACATTGTTAAACACATTAGCTCTTCTTAATTTTCCTGTGTTCTTAATTATCTGTTCTTTCGTCAAGTTCTTTTACCCTCTTTTCTCTCCTTTTCCAACATCTATGTATTTTCTTCCCTCGTTCCCTTCTTTCTTGAATAGTAACTCTCCTATTAGTTTTCAGTGTCTTGGATATATGGCCTGAGTAATATTGTTATTTTTTTCTAATTTCATTATATTATTCACATTCCAGGTTAAAATGTTTTAAGTTTTTGTCTCTCTTTTCTGAACAGTCTGTTGCTAGTCGGGATGACAGTAATCTTCGTCCTCACCGACAGGCTGCCATTTCCCTCCAACCTAACCCCCTCACCGACCTGACCTGGCCCCCCTAAACAAACCTACGTACTCCAACCTTGAGGTACGAGGTCGTACCTAATATAAAGGCGACGGAAGTAAAATACCACAGGAACGAAAAACCTGAGAGCGAAACCTCCAACCCTAACGAGCCACAGGAACGAAAATCCTGAGAGCGAAACACCCATCCCCAACGACATCCCAGGCCCCTTTTCCTTTTCCGATTTGGTCTCTCTCTCTCTCTCTCAATTCATTCCACATATTATACGTCTCTCAATCACAGTCTTCTAATATACAAACCACAATACTTTACTCACTGATATTCTTGATGTACCACCTAAGTATGTATTTAATTAGGTAACCACCATACAGGCTATAATACTTTCATTGTGTAGGTTCGAGGCGATCTAAGACACCTTAGCTTCCATTTCACACCAAATCAGATTGTGATTACGTCAGCCCTGTATTTAGTTATATAACAATCAGAGTCCCCCCCAATTCTAGCAATTCTATGTCTCTAACCTCCCGTTGTTTTATCCACTAACTATAGATTCCCAACCTTTAACCACGACTCTATACACCCGATAACCCTATGCCAGTTATTGTATTGATTTAGGCCTGTTAATTCGGATAAACTCACTATGACCAATCTGCAGACGATTATCAGGAGAGATGCAGGAAAGCTACCTCGTATCTCTCTCTCCATGAGGAGTATGGATATATGTACCCCCGTGCTCAGTCGCCCCCCCCCCCCCCCTTGCCTTGTTCTTCTAGTAACTAAGTGTATATATAATATTAACCGGAGATGCCACCAGTATTGATACGACATAGCGGCACTATCCTTGTGTCGTATTGTGCCACGTGCATACCAACCAGGTTTCATCATTTTATTAGGACGACGGCTATAATGTCGTCATTCATGCATGTATTCAATCCTTAGGTTAATTATCTTTTATCCGCCATTGTGTTCATCCCTTCCATTTACTTTTCCACAATTGTTATACATCTTCCAATCACCTCCTTCGTATCCACAATCCACACTACTCTATTTTGCTTCGTGACCCTATGCTCAGTGGTACCCTGTTTGGGTCATCCTGTCCACTTATCCTTCACGCCCCGCTGCACACACCACTCTACCTGTTCGATCGTAGGGAAATGCCACACCTATGTCCAGCGCATTAAGGGTCACTATCCTAGGTCACGAGCGGCGCGGCGCCTAGCCTCAAACCACCCCTTTACAATTCACAACCCTCCCCCACCTCGCGTATCCACTACCCCTCGTGTCCTACACCTCTTACCCGCCGGACTCTACCTACATGATGATGAACATAAATACACCTTAATTTAATACACCCATGCCCTGTCCCTAAGTTAGGATATCAATATCAACATACCCTAAAATACCTTGTCTTGCCAGACTAAGTTTCTGAAGACCATCTGCCCCCATAAATCTATGTATGTTCTTCCATCCGAGAAGTAATATGTTAACCCCTGTCTTGCCAGACTAAGTTTCTGAAGACCAACCGCCCCCATAAATCTATGTATGTTCTTCCATCCGAGAAGTAATATGTTAAACCCCTAAAATACCTTGTCTTGCCAGACTAAGTTTTTGAAGACCAACCGCCCCCATAAATCTATGTATGTTCTTCCATCCGATAAGTAATATGTTAACCCCCATGTCATAATTGATAAGGAACTATGATACCCACGGGTACACCATTGTATATATAACCATTATTCCTGTAAGACCTAGACAGAGATAATGACTGAAGATGTTAGCCACCATGCAGTAACTCTAATTCTTACCCCAACCAGAGATTGTATAGATAACCCTTTTTTACCATTGTCTCGACACATATCTACCACGAAACAATAACGAAGTACCCCTACGAACTGCCGCTTTCTTTGGTATATATTTCATAGAAAATGCAGTTCCCAGGGACAACTAGATCAGCAAGAAATCGTGTCAAATAATAGTGTCCATAACCCCTCGTATTGACGAGTAATAATACACCATGTTTTTCTCTACTTTTATCCACAGTCAAGCACACACCTACAGTTAACCTCCTCTTCCCCACAGCCCCACAGTCCACATGATTCCATCCTTTCCAGACTCATATACCACCACATATTGCTCATCCCCCAGTAGCGTTTGGCTAACATACCTTCCCTGTCATTAACCCCCAGGCTACGATACCAACTGTAGTCTAATGCCACCCCTACGCCCAGAGACCTTAGGGTCAAACTTCCACGTAGCCCTCCTTAACCCTCTCCCTCTCGTTAACCCCCCACGCTCCTCCACTCCCTCCTAACCTAGCCTCTCCACCACACCCCCTGAATATCCTTAACTTTTCCGTTACTAACATTCTCCAACCTTTTGTATATATACTCCTATCCAGCCTACCTTCCCCCAGTAGGAAGGAACACCATTAGAACTTTACTAACCCTTTGCATGTCATCTATTCCCTCACAACCCATTCACAACCCTGTACCAAATGATCGTCAGTGCGAGGCTAGCCGCCTCGCCAGTGACTAACTTCTATTGCCATACTTCCAGATAAATGTGGCAGAGTTAGCAACCCAGTCTCCACCACATCCAACAAACCATGCAATTAACAACCCAAACAATTAAACCAGCTGGTCAAGGCACCTTCGGTTTTAGTATTACGAACACCCACATCTGTCTCATAAACAGAGGGTTATTACAAACACTTGTAATATGGCAAGCCCCCAGCCACAGCCGCCCGGACGGCCATCACAGAGAGAGGACGCGCACCTCCCCCTTTTCACCCACCCGAGGAGGGAGACCCCGACCCCTGCGGAGGTATACCTGACCCCTGTTTTGACTTCCGGGTCATTGCCAGGTAGCACAGGAATTCTTCCTGTCACTGAACTAACCATGTATAACTAACACCCTGACTAACCTCTATTAACCCACAATAACCCATTAACCTTTCTTGCACACTCCAATAACCAAATTAGCACCTCAGCTATACCATAGAATGAAGACTGAACAATCTAAGAGAGACGCTCCTATCACAGCTGGCCCAATCCTCCTCGCAAAGTAGATCCAGTCTCTCTCCCCTAAATACTTCCAGTATAGCCAAAATAGTACCTCTTACTAAGGCTCAGTTATATCACATTATGAAGGCTCCATATGGCCATGTGCCACAACAGTAATCACCACCTTACCTAGTTCCCGTATCAATTGAGAGCTCAAATAAGTCCATCAAAACTCGAGATCCCTATGGCCTACAGGGTCCAAAACCGAGCCTATAAACCAAGCTCCAGCCCCCAGTAAAATCAGTTGAAAGCTAGACACCAACCAGGGTTGGTCACCAGATTTGACCTCGAGCTCTATTCATTGTTGGTTGCTGAGAATTGAGTTCCAGAGCCGGCAGACTCCGTGGCAGATTTGGATAGAAGGACCTGTCCACGTACTTGAGAACTTCCTACATATGGACCATCTGGACGGCCGCGGAACCAGTCGTTAGCCCCCAACATCACGGACGCAAGATAACCAGGATCAGACCAATCAAATACTACCCAAGATTCACTCTATCAGTACTACAGTGTTACAGTGCTATATAGAGATTCACTTATTAATATTTCTATGAAGTGGCTATATCTTTGCCCCAGTATAATTCATATATAACCATTCCATTAGGAAGTGCTAAGCGTATCAGTGTTTATTAATTAACAGGCGATATTAACTCTCGTAATTACCCATATATCCAGATATTATTACCTAGAAGTGAAACCCTAGTGATATCTAATGTTCGCCCACTGATTTGCGTTCTATGTGTTTCTGCTATAAGAATATAAAACTTAGATCAGTACCCCCTGAGGTTACTAGAATTCCCGTGCTCTAAAATACGCGTGTCTAATCTAGTCTGTGAACTACTACTTGTGCACCAGAGCTACCAGTAATAAATCTAACAGTGAATTTGAATCTATAAGTAACATTGATGGTCTCCAGTATATAAACTTGTGAATAAAGCTGTATGGTTGTCATGTGAAGCTACAACAACCTTGATAATCCTTTCTTGCACAAGGATGTAGAATAAAAGTCCAGAGATAAGTTTATAGGTTCTTATTAGCCAGATATACAGGGAGCTGGGAGGCACTTGTTAAGCTGAGTGCCGACCGGATGTTACTGATGAAAACATGTGCATTGGTGCCGGATATATTTGGTGCAACGCTGCCGATACTACAGAGTACGGTATATTATCATGGGATATGAAACAATGATAGTATTGCCCTGAAAGTACATGTGTGTATGTTGCAATATGATTAAGGCATGTGTACACTCTGTATATATGTTGTGTGTGCACTTAACCTATATCAACACCTCCCTCCCACTTCAAGCTCGCAAGACGTTGTCGAGCTGACTCTTTTTCTAGGAGCCTTTCAGACCTACGTGGAGCCATGGGGGAAGTGAAGGACTCTCTTTCTGGGTCCGTGCAAGACACAGGGATCTCAGGGTTATGGGGGAGGGGTTCAACACCAGGGGAATTCACTGGGCGGAGGAAGCGACGGTTCCGCCAATATATCTTACCACTGGGGAGACGAACCTCATAATCCCTGGACCTGCCGCAGCCCATGACGACCCCAACCTTGTCCCAGCAGTGAGAAGTCGGGTCTTGGATCCGCACTGTGGTGCCAACTCTCAACCTGGGAAGGGGACGTGCGTGCTGGTCATAGTTTCTCTGCACCAGCGCAGTGTGGGCGGCTGCACGGCGGTCACAGTCCTCGGCCTTGGCTTGCCACTCTGCTGCAAAGGACTGGGGATGAGCAGGGACACAAGACCGTAGTGGGTGACCATACAAGATTTGTGCCGGGGAGCGGCCTGTGAAGTTCGGGGTGTTGCGGAGCTCCAACAGTCCACGATCAAAGTCCTCACAGTCGATGTTGCCTGAGGGAGCCGTCTTCAGTATGAGGTGTTTGACGGACTTGACGGCAGACTCGGCATGACCGTTGGATTGTGGGTAGTGTGGGGAAGAGACCAAGTGATTGACTCCCCAACGCTCCATGAAGTCCCGGAACTCACGGCTAGTAAACTGTGGGCCTCCATCTGTACGTAGGCGGAGGGGTACACCAACTTCCCTGAAGTAGCGGCAGAAGATCCTGATGGTGTTTGAAGCGGTAGTATCGCCTTTGCAGGGTACGACAACAGGCCAGCCTGAGAGTCGGTCTGTTACGACGAGGAAGGATTTCCCTGCCACAGCGAAGAAGTCGGCTGAAACAGACTCGAAAGGCCTAGTTGGGTTGTCGTCGTTGATCATGGGTTCCTGCTGCTGACTAGGCTGTAAGACCTGACATGGCTCACAAGCTTGAACTGTGTTGGCGATGTCCGAGTTGATGCCAGGCCAAAAGACAGCCTGTCGCGCCCTACGCTTAGTGGCCTCCATGCCTCTGTGACTATCATGCAGGCGAGCCAAGGTGCGGCGGCGGAGGGCTTCAGGAACCACAACCCTCGCTCCGTACAGGACGAGTTCACCATCTGCTGACAGGTAGTCTCGGAGTTTCCAGAATGGGAGTAGAGAGTTGTGCAGGTCGTAGCGGTTGGTGGGGAAACCCGAAGTAACGCACTCACGCAGGCGGATGTACACAGTATCCGCTCTGGCTGCGTCTCGGAGTTCCTGGAGAATCCTGTCTGCGTCCTGTCAAGGAGAGTTGACGTCGGTGGCCGCGGCGTTGACAGTCACGAGGGACCTGAGGTGAACCGTGGCATCGGCACATGCTAACTCATCCTCTGGCGTCGGGTGGCTGACAGGGGCCCGTGACAACGCATCAGGGATGCAGAGCAACCTGCCAGCGCGCCAGATGGCTGTGAAGAGGTAAGGTGCGACTTTCTCCTTCAGACGTTGGAGGCGGGGATTTTCAACCGCATCAAGGGTGTAGTTGTTGAAGATGGGGATGAGGGGGCGATGGTCCGTCATGAGGGTGAAGTGTTGCAGTCCGATGAGGTAGAACTTGCACTTGGACATGGCCCAGACCACGGCTAGCATCTCCAGCTCAATGGTGGCATAGCGGGACTCGGGGTCGCTTAGGAACCTCGAGCCACACTGAACTAAGCGGAGACGGTTGTTGCCATGATCCTGTAGGAGGGCGTATCCAATACCGTTAAGGCGGGACGCATCAGTTTGTAGAATCACTGGTAGGGAAGGGTCGAATGGGGCCAGGACGGGTGGACTGAGCAGGGCAGCCTTGACCCGGCGGAAAGCCTCATCATGGTCAGCGGTCCACATAAACGACCTCTTCGGGCTCATCAGGGGGCGCAGGGGCTGAGCGGCAGTGGCGATGTCGGGGGTGAACTCCGCCAGCTGGTTCACCAAACCCATGAAGGAGCGAAGGTCGGTGATATTAGCTGGTGTCGGGAAGTCCTTGATCGCTCCGACTTTGCCAGGGTCAGCCTGTGCAGATGATGTGGTGGCTGTGAAGGGTAGCTCCTTACACCTGTTGATGTGTTTGACCTGTAGGATTGGCTTGGGGAATTTCGGTGAGATGATGGCCAATGCTTGACAGTGGCGTTTGGACAGAAGCGGCGTCTGAACACCCTCGCGGACTTGGATTGTGGCCGAACAGGAGCGTTTGCTGATGGTGAGTTGTGCATGAAACGTCCCCAAAGCAGGAGCCATTGCAGAGCCATCCGCGTTGAGCGTTGTTGTCGAAGGCGGAGGTCGTAGGCTGCTGAGAGGAATCCGAAGTATGTCGAGGTGTCGTCGGCCGATCACTGTGATGTCTGCACCTGTGTCAGGAAGCATGTGGAGTTTTCTAGTGGTGCCGCTGTAGGTGAGACTCACGGATGTCAGTGTGGGTGCCTGAACAGGTGATCCCACACGTCGGCAACTTGTGGTCTTCTTTGCTGTAGACTTGTTGTGGGAGGAAGCGTTGTCCTGTGTGGCGGGCGTCTTGGAAGATCTGCAGCATTTGTCGTAGTGGCCCATATGGTTGCAGCGACGACACTGGGCGGTGGCTGCAGGGCAAGCAGGAGTCCTAGGCTTATGACCACGACGGCCGCAGTTAGTGCAGGTGTAGTCTTCAGCCGGGCACTTGTTCTTGTCGTGCCGGCGAGCACAACGCTGGCAGGCGGCAGCCGACGCCAAGGACTGTTGCGATGTGGAGAACTTGTCGCGTTGCTTAACCTGCTTGTTCTGCTTGCACGCTGACACGGCATTAACCTGGGACGGTGGGGCACGTATGGCTGACGTAGCCCTTCGAGTGGCCTCGTAGGAACGGCAAGTGTTGACGATGTCCTGTAATGAAGGGGTGGCGTCGAAGGAAAGCAGCTTCTGTACAAGTTCTTCGTCATGTATGCCCATCAGAATGACCATCTTGAGTTGGGTCTCCTTGCAGGCTGAAGAGTTCCCTGGGCAGACGTCAATTTCTTCGGCGATGTGGCAGAGGCGGACGTAGAAGTTGTTGAATGACTCGCCCTGTTTTTGCTTGCAACTGAACAGGTCCCTGCGACGGAGAGCTTCATTGCGAGAATTCTTGATGTGCTCCTGAAGTGCATCGAGGACTGCATCAACGGTCTTGTCGGTGTCAGGGGGTATGCTTAAGGTGTGCTCCAAAAGCCGCTGTGTCTCCAGGGTTAAGCACATCCGCATCTGGATCAGTTGTTTCTCCCTCGGTAATTTAGATAAGTCTACCATAATAGAGTAATCGTCCCACCGACGCCTCCATTCTCTGAAAACCTGGAAGGTGGCATCAGCACGAAGGGGTGGCGGGTTCTGGGTGATAGCCTTCTGTGGTGGAGGTGGAGCTGTAGGGGTGGAGGATGTTGTGGAATTGGGTGTTGTCAGCGACAGAAAGCAAAGAGTAGTCATAAACGGTAAGGCATCTAAATGGACCAATGTAAGTAGCGGGGTACCCCAGGGATCGGTACTAGGACCAATTCTCTTTCTAATTTACATCAACGACATAGATGAGGGCCTCACCTGTACAATCTCAAAATTTGCTGACGATACAAAAATTGCAAATAGCGTACTCTCAAAGGAACAAGTTGACGATATGCAACACAATCTAGATAAATTGTCATGTTGGGCCCAAATTTGGCAAATGAGTTTCAATGCGGATAAATGTAAAGTACTACATATCGGATACCTAAATGAGAAAGCAAACTATTCGATGAATGGCACTCAGCTTAAGAATGTAAACAGAGAAAACCGATCTGGGAGTAACAATATCGAGTAACCTAAAACCGAGTCAACAATGTTCAGAAGTTGTTAAGAAGGCAAACAAATAATTGGCTTTATAGGCAGGTCATTTGTGCATAAATCCAAAGAAGTTATCCTAACCCTTTACAATTCCTTAGTCCGCCCTCTTTGGAATACTGCGTTCAATCCTGGTGCCCTTATTACCAAAAAGATATAAACAAGCTAGAACGAGTTCAACGTAGAGTTACCAAAATGATACCTAGCCTAAAGAACAAACCATACGAAGAGCGTCTTAGAGAATTAATCTATTTCCTTTAACCCAGCGCAGATTAAGAGGTGACTTAATTCAAGTGTTCAAAATCATCAAAGGCATCGACAATATGAACTGTAGTAAGTACTTCACTATCGACCAATCTAATTACACGCGGGGAAACGATTGCAAAATTATTGGTAAATCTTTTAACTCACACGAATCTAAGAATTTCTTCTTCAATCGAGTTGTCAACTTGTGGAATGGGCTTCCCCGAAACGTTATAGACTGCACCACCGTTGGTTCATTTAAACTCCGCCTAGACAAATATCTCGCTTCAAACCCGCGACTGACTGCGTTTGTAAATGAATAACTATTTTATCCCCCCCTCAGTTACTAACCCATCTGTCCCCTACTAACTTCCTAATCCTGCCACGGACATTAGTTCCAGGGCAATAATTCCCTTTCCAATGTTCCCTTACCCACTCTAAACCACTGTTTGGACACTTGATCCTCAGTGTTTTGGAGGACAAGCAACCTAGAAGGGTCACTAGATCTGTTGTTGCTTGATTTTCTTTGTACTCCTTTGTCCCCGGTGAGGTAGATGTAGGTGCGGCGTCAGGTGGGGTAATTTGGGCCAGACCCTGGACAAGGGCGGTGAACTTGGCATCGTCCATCTGTCTCCTGTAGTCCTCCTCCGTGCGTCGTCTGTTTTCCTCTTCCCATCTTCTGCGGTCCTCCTCCTGTTGTCTGCGGTCCTCCTCCTGTCTTCTGCGGTCCTCCTCCTGTCTTCTGGTATAGTCGTCCCGTTGTCTGCATTGCTCCATATACTGTATGAGCTGAAGGAGGTCTGCACTTGTAGTAGGTTGTAGACTTGCAGGGTGTGGTGACAGGGGTGGCATCCCCCTATAGTGTAGGGGAGGTAAAATGGGGGGAGGTTGGGGAGGTGGAGTAAAATGAGAGGTGGTGAGAGGAGGAGAGGTTGGAGTGGAATGAACTGACTGGTACCCCTTACCAGCAACTCCAACAGTATCTCCATCATTATCTCCACCAGTAGCTCCACCATTATCTCCCTCCCCAGTATGGTCGTGTGGGGTGTCTCTGGGCTCCCCATGAATCTGCTCATCTCCCTCCATAATTGGTTGATAGCTGACACACTGTAGTCTTGCAGGAACGATGAAAATGTGCAGTACAACTGGAACAGTTTATTTAATAGTGCGAGAAATTATCTGTGCTAGAGTGAGTGAGTGAGTGAGTGAGGTAGGCTTGGCACCACCGTGTTGACTTGGCAGCGATGTGCGTGTGTGTCCGTGCGCGCATGTGCCGGCACAGCTGGAAGGCACTGAGGGCCCAGTGAGGGGTGAGAGCTTCAGTGTTGCTGGAGATGTTAGAGGGGGAGGATATGCTACTCCTCGCTCTTGTCCAGCAATGTTTCGGCGGCTATAACCCTCACAGCAAGTTGGGAATGGGCACAAATGACATGGGACATATAATAAAGGCACTGCACTACACTCTTAAGTACTTCACTGCACTATAAAGCACTGCACAATAATATATCCAGGGCTGGAGAGGTGAGGTCTTGCAAGATGGCTGGCTGAGAATCCGGTCTTGGCTCGTATCTCCTGGCTGTATTAACACTGCGCCATGTATGGTTGTCATGTGAAGCTACAACAACCTTGATAATCCTTTCTTGCACAAGGATGTAGAATAAAAGTCCAGAGATAAGTTTATAGGTTCTTATTAGCCAGATATACAGGGAGCTGGGAGGCACTTGTTAAGCTGAGTGCCGACCGGATGTTACTGATGAAAACATGTGCAGCGGTGCCGGATATATTTGGTGCAACGCTGCCGATACTACAGAGTACGGTATATTATCATGGGATATGAAACAATGATAGTATTGCCCTGAAAGTACATGTGTGTATGTTGCAATATGATTAAGGCATGTGTACACTCTGTATATATGTTGTGTGTGCACTTAACCTATATCAACAAAAGCCAATGATCAGAAGATTAATACCTGAACGTTGGAAGTGGGAGACTAGGCTCCATCCAGATCCACTTATGCTAGTGTTGTTCAATTCTATCATTTGTCTTGCACGAGCATTCAGAAGTGTGTATATCAATAAACGTAATCGTGTGTCTTGTTACCGTGTGTTTATTTTGTGTTCTCTATTCCTCATATCTTGTTTTGTGCATGCAGCCTTCTATACCCAGTCAGTTAGAACTCACATTACCCAAGTTAATCCTGTAGAAAAGCAGGGCATAACATTATGGATAATTTTTGTCATTCTACATTGTACTCTCTCCAATGAATCTATGTCTATTCTGTAATAAGGACACCAAAAATTAACAGCATAATCCATATGGGGTCTCACTAATGACAAGTATAGTTTTAAGAGAACATCAGCAGTTCTGTTACTCACACTCCTAGATATGAACCCGAGAATCCTGTTTACCTTGTTACAAACGCTTATACATTGTTTTCTAGGCTTCAAATCATTGCTAACAAACACACCTAGATTTTTCTCACAGTCTGAGTTTTCTAATTCCATATTAGCTAGTTTATATTTAAAATTTGTATGCATCTTCCCTATCTGTAATACCTTGCATTTGTCAATGTTAAACTTCATCTGCCAATTTACTGACCATTCGTGTAAGGTATCTAGATCCCTTTGCAGACACACTATATCTCTATCTGAATCAATTTTTCTCCCCATTTTGGTATAGTCTGCAAATTTACTTATCCTACTAGTTATACCTAAATCAAGGTAATTTATGTATATAATAAACAACAGAGGACCTAATACATATCCCTGGGGGACACCACTTTTGACTGCTCCCCATTCTGACTTGGTACCATGTATTTCTTACAGTTTCTTACAGTAGATCTTCTGGAAAAAGGCAAACTAGGCCTGTGTATCCAGCTCAGTACCAGTACTTGCATTGCTGCGGTCGTTCACGGTGTTGGCGGCGGTGGTAGCAGACGCAACATTTTTACTATTCTGTATTTTTGCTTTATAATCAAACTTCAAATCTTGTGTTCCCCATGCTTTATCAAGATTACTTTCAAACTCCCTTATTGATTCGGAATCGACTACATACTGGGGCAGTACGTTCCACTCATTTACCACTCTATCACAAAATGAGTTCTTTGCCTTCTCAAGCCTATTTCTTTCTTTGTAAATTTTCTTTGAGTGTCCTCTCGTTCTTGTTCCCTCCCGCATCAAGAAGATACCTTCACACACATCCTCATCATACTTTCCTGACACTATCTTAAAAGTCTCTATCATATACCCTCTCTTTCTCCTATATGCCAGTGTCAGAAGCCCCAGTGTCCTCAACCTCTGCTCATAGTCCGCATTCTTCAACGTTGCTGACTCTCTGCTTCCTACCAATTATAGCCATGACATAATCCATCCTAACAACGCCCCACCTATTCCATGTGCCTCAACCTTTCTCATCAATCTCTCATGAGGGACTCTGTCGAAAGCTTTACTGAAATCTAAATATATAATATCATATGACTTGTCATTATCTACTGCTTCTTATACCTCTGAGAAAAAGCTAAGCAAATTAGTAAGGCAAGAACGTCCCTGAGTGAATCCATGCTGAGAAGAATTTATGAAATTAAATGTGTCTAAGTGGTTTCTAATTTTACTAGCAATAATTGACTCTAGTAGCTTTCCTATGATTGATTTAAGACTAATGGGACGGTAATTGGATGCTATTGATTTATCACCTTTTTTGAAGATCGGAACTACGTTTGCAAGCTTCCAAGCTTCTGGAACTATAGGCTACCTGTCTCTAATGACTTGTTAAATAGAAATGTTAATGGGTAACTTAACTCATCTCTGCATTCTTTTAATACTCTAGCATATACCTCGTCGGGACCAGGCGATTTCTGAGGTTTCAGTCTGTCAATTTCCTTAAGCACATCATTTCTACTTATAGTAACCGTACTTAACCTATTTTCTATACTATCCCTATATACCTTACGGACTTCTGGAATCTGTGCCAAATTTTAATTTGTGAAAACGGATAGAAATTGACTATTTAATGTAGGCCTACTGCACATTTCTAAATAATTTTCTGTCATTTCTCCTATCGAAGTTTTAAGGGGGCCTATTATATCTCTAACTTTAGATTTATATAGCTGGTAAAAAGCCTTAAGGTTATTTTTTGAGTCATTGGCTCTCCTGATTTCATAATTTCTTTTGTCTGTCCTAATACCTTTTTTAACCTCTCTTGATAGATTCTGATAGTAAGCAAGTAGGTGAATTTTGCCTTTCTTAATTTTTCTATATATTCCTATCTTTTTTCCTAGGTCTAATAGTCTATTATTCATCCATTTGGGTTGGTTCTGTGTTGATCTAAATTTTCTTTTGGAGATATATTTATTTTGCGCATTGTGAAGAAATAAAATGCTTATATGTAGCTGTCAAATTATCCTGAATTAAGACGGGTATCTGAGAGAGAGTATATAGGCTACCAAGTGCTATAGTGGGATCAAGAACGTTAGGGAGCTTTAAGATAAAATTAGATAGGCATATGGATGAGATGGGTTGGGTGTGAGGGGGATATGTCAGGTGTGGGCCAATCAGCGCTCTGCAGACCCCCGTTTTCTGACCTCTGACTGTTTTGGTGAGGTCAGCCCTAATGGCGTTAGTGAGCTGGGCTTATAATTAGGGTTAAGTGTGAGAGGGATCTGCCTTGTTTGGGTCAACCGGCTTTCTGCAGACTCCCATTTTCTTATGTTCTTATGTAATCTTAAGCTAATTATGAAAAATGTTATAAATTACGAGCTGTGACATTCGTACTCAAGAACTACCGAGAGATAGGAGCAACTACAAGAAAGTCTCTTAACCTCCCATATTATTGAAATATGTAAGCTTGAAATAGGAAAGCTTGTGCAATATTTGAATTCCGCGCCATCTTCAAGTTTGTTATGATTTTATCAACTGTCCTATTGTCTTTGTGTTGTCTTTATTCACGTGCTTCATGACTCTAGAGTTACCTTTTTTCCATTTAATATACATCTAAGGGAACTATTTAGATAGTTTTAAGTTATTTTATGTTGAAAAGATAACACATAAATATGCATTAATCGATATTTAATAATAATTATAAATGAGGAGAATGGATCGGAACACTCGGGAACAGTGTATGAGGAATGGCGGCCGCGGGTGTGCTTGTCAGCTGTTCGGGTGCTGTATTATCGTCTCTACTGTACGAGCAGCTACACAGAGGCAAGGCTCAGGTACTCATGACAATTCCCCTCTACTAATTCCAGGGATATTTTATCATGGAAATGCCAATAAAGCGTCATTAACCTTTGTAATTTTGGTCATGGTTTCTGGTGGTGACCACTGAACTAAATACATAACCTACTTAGGGCTTTTGGTAATTCTGTAGCCTACAGAAGTCCAACTCCTGATTACATTTTGGTAAAAATTGAAGAGACCCCGGACAGCCTTTTTACTAGTTCATTTTATGATAATATTCAAGGACACTAGTGCGACGTTATGAGAAACCATGGTAGCATTCAAGGAGACTACTGCAGGAATCTTCTTCTTACCTTTTTTCCATTTAATATACATCTAAGGGAACTATTTAGATAGTTTTAAGTTATTTTATGTTGAAAAGATAACACATAAATATGCATTAATCTATATTTAATAATAATTATAAATGAGGAGAATGGATCGGAACACTCGGGAACACTTGGTAGAGTTACCAAAATGGGTTTAATTCTAGTTTCGCTTTCACATCATACTCATAAATTTCTATGGCTACTTTAGAGTTGTCATATACCATACTTAATTCCTATATATGTCCAAAGCGGCGGAAATGCATTATAAGGAATTATACCTACTGTAAAAAAAAAAAAAAAAATCTTCCCATATGCGGCACCATAGCTATTACATAATACTAGGTTAGGTTAGGTAAGGTTGTTAGGTTAGGCTAATGTCGTTAATGTAGTTTATTATCATTATATTACGTCTTTTACCCAGCAATTTCCCTGATCTTCATAGTTGGTCGGGAAGCTATGCCTTTACAACGGCGCCTCCCTTTTGTCGCTGTGTACGTGAAACTAGAATTTTACCCCAAAATGATACCTAGCCTAAAGAACAAACCATACGAAGAGCGTCTTAGAGAATTAAATCTATTTCCTTTAACCCAGCGCAGATTAAGAGGTGACTTAATTCAAGTGTTCAAAATCATCAAAGGCATCGACAATATGAACTGTAGTAAGTACTTCACTATCGACCAATCTAATTACACGCGGGGAAACGGTTGCAAAATTATTGGTAAATCTTTTAACTCGCACGAATCTAAGAATTTCTTCTTCAATCGAGTTGTCAACTTGTGGAATGGGCTTCCCCGAAACGTTATAGACTGCATCACCGTTGATTCATTTAAACTCCGCCTAGACAAATATCTCTCATCAAACCCACGACTGACTGCGTTTGTAAATGAATAACTTTATTTGGTCAATATACAGGAGGCGCTACAATATTGGTAGCAAAATGCTAATGGTAGTTTTGGGTTCCTATCATCATATGCTTCATTTCTATATACTTTTTATCCCCGGGGAAAAAACCAAAATCTTGGGTTTTTTCTTTTTTTCTTGGATGTTTTTTTTTTTTTTTTTATTAACCTAACCAAAAAACCTAACCTAACCTAACCTAAATATATTTGGGGGCTATTAGGTTAGGTTAGGTTAGGTTTTTTGGTAAAATTCTAGTTTCACGTACACAGCGACAAAAGGGAGGCGCCGTTGTAAAGGCATAGCTTCCCGACCAACTATGAAGATCAGGGAAATTGCTGGGTAAAAGACGTAATATAATGATAATATACTACATTAACGACATTAGCCTAACCTAACAACCTTACCTAACCTAACCTAGTATTATGTAATAGCTATGGTGCCGCATATGGGGAGATTTTTTTTTTTTTTTTTACAGTAGGTATAATTCCTTATAATGCATTCCGCCGCTTTGGACATATATAGGAATTAAGTATGGTATATGACAACTCTAAAGTAGCCATAGAAATTTATGAGTATGATGTGAAAGCGAAACTAGAATTAAACCGTTTTTTTTGGTTAGGTTAATGACCAAAACAAAAAATCCCAAGAAAATAAATGAAAAATTCCAAGATTTTTTTTTTTTTTCCCGGGGATAAAAAGTATATAGAAATGAAGCATATGATGATAGGAACCCAAAACTACCATTAGAATTTTGCTACCTATATTGTAGCGCCTCCTGTATATTGACCCTTTATTTTATCGCCCCCCCTCAGTTACTAACCCATCTGTCCTCTACTAACTTCCTAATCCTGCCACGGACATTAGTTCCAGGGCAGTAATTCCCTTTCCAATGTTCCCTTACCTAAACCACTGTTTGGACACTTGATCCTCAGTGTTTTGGAGGACAAGCGGTAAACCTGACGTTTTGGACCGAAAGCGATTTCAGTAAGTTTTATTTTGTTGTTTGTAATTTTTTCTTCAGATATAGTGTTGTTTTATACTGAAGAGGAGCGGAAATGAGTATTTACCCATTATCCAACAATCTAAAAACACGCCCCCCACTAGTGGGGAGGGCTATGAAGTTCAGGGAAAATGAGGGGTTAAAAGCGTAAAAATACAATAATATATCGTTTTGTATCAAAACTTGGCTGGGGTTTTCCCAAATTGCAAACCCATAAAACCCAATTTTGTGAATACCCGAGCCAACTTTTGACGAAAGCTGGCTCAGATTTCACGGGGTGGAGTGGGTACCCTAATATCTTATGTTATAAAAATAGTCAACTTTGGGAAGACATTAGCCTAACCCAACAACCTTACCTAACCTATCCTAGTATTATGCTGCCCCCACACCCCCGCTGGTTGGGTTAGACTTTTTTTTTTTTTTTTTTTTTTAATGTTCTAGGCTATTAGCCTAACCTAACAACCTTACCTAACCTAACCTAGTATATGGGTGCGGGCTGCCGCCCCCACACCCCCGCTGGTTGGGTTACTGTTTTTTTTTTTTTTTTTTTTTTTTTTTTTTTTTTTTGGTATGTGCTATTAGCCTAACTTAACAACCTAACCTAACCTAACCTAGTATATGGGTGGGGGCTGCCGCCCCCACACCCCCGCTGGTTGGGTACTGGCTGAAAAACTTACTGTTTTACAGTATATATGAATTTTAGCGTTTTTGTTTTTTTCTCCCTTATAATACATTTCAGCTCTTAATGACATATATAGCAATGATGTATATGCTCTACCGGACCTATTAGGCCTAAAAAGATCGATGGGCTAACTGTCGGTCCAAAACATCAGTATAACCGGACAAGCAACCTAGAAGGGTCACTAGATCTGTTGTTGCTTGATTTCCTTTGTACTCCTTTGTACCTCTGACCGGGTATAGGCTATCCTGGTGTTTACTACCCTATACCCCTTTGAAAGGACATTAGCCTAACCTAACAACCTTACCTAACCTAACCTAGTATTATAGGTGGGGGCTGCCGCCCCCCACACCCCCGCTTTGACTTAGATTGTTGGTGTATTTGTCTGTGAAGTGGGTATTTTTCAATTTGTTGATAACGAAAATCCTCCATGCGGACTATAGGCCCCCTATGGAGAAAAATATGGCGAATCTATTGGGGCCTATTTTCCCTAATAAATTGTTTCTCATAACGTCGCACTAGTGTCCTTGAATATTATCGAATATTACATCCTCTCCCATTTTCCAGTATGACCCAAGGGCCAATCATCCCTCCCATTTCGTTTTCTAAATTCTCCTCCCACATGGTCCTGTATTATATTTATCCTTCCCAGCCTTCTTTTGCACTCTCTGTTCCATTTACTTTCCTTGCTCGCCCATCTGTATACCTTCTTTGGGAATGCCGGCTGATTCGGACCATTTTTTTTTTTTTTTTTTTAAGAGACAATGAACGGAGGAAGGAAAAACACAGATAAAACAAAAAGGTCCATGTGCCTAAAGGCATCCTCCATTCATAAATTTTTTGTAACAACTGGATTTAAACATTTGTAGATTGTAAGTTTGTGGAAAGCAATTCGAGGGAAGTGAATTCCAAAGAGTAGTAGTTCCAGGGATAAATGAATTTTGATAAGCAGAAGTTCTGCATTGTGGAGGAGAAAGTGTAAATTCATGGGCGCTCTCAGCTGCCCTAGTTCTACGGGGAAAGATGTGGAGAGGCGGCACAATTGAAGCAAGTTCCTCGGAACAATTGCTGTGAAAATATCTGTAGAATAATGCAAGGGATGCAACGTTTCTTCGTATGGATAATGTAGGAAGGTCCTGTGTGATTGCAGGGTTATTGACTAATCTAATAGCTTTATTTTGAATTTTGTCCAACTGCCTCAATGCAACCACTCCACTTCCACTCCACAGAGGTGAACAGTAATCCATCTGAGAACGCACATGACTTTTATATATTACGGCCAACTGCTCGTCAGTGAAGAATTCTCGAACTCTGTACAGGAGTCCCAGTTTTTTAGAGGCATTCTTAGCAATGCTTCTAACATAATGTGTCCAGCTCAAGTTAGTAGTTAATGTTACACCGAGAATGTCAATACTAGATTACTAGGGGAAGTGGGAATATTTACATCATTAAAAAATATATGGGAGTCGGTGAGATTCTGTCGGTTAGAAAATTGAATGTACTTGATTTTCTGTGCATTAAAGGAAACTAGATTCTTTTGTCCCCATTCTTCAATTCTAGAAAGGTCCTGGTTCAGAGAAATTGCAGTGCTTATTTTTGAATTTATAAGATCGGGTTGGGTGAAAGAATTGGTAAATGTGAAGGAACTGTGGAGTGTTGAGTCATCTGCGTAGGAATGTATTGGATTATGAGTGGTAGATATGAGATCATTGATATGAATGAGGAACAGAGTTGGGGCCAAAACTGATCCCTGGGGAACACCAGCATTTATTGAGTGAAATTGAGAATAAAGGTCATCTACCATTACACATATTTTTCTGTTATGAAGATAAGAAGAAATTAGTGGAACTAATGATGCAAGGCCGTAGTGTGACATCTTCGACAATAAGGATTGATGCCAGACTCTATCAAATGCCTTTGATATATCCAGTGCTATTGTATGTGTTTCACCATGGCTGATTCGGCTCATATAGTCTGATATAGAGGCTGATTCGAACCATAGCATTGGCTGATTCGGCCCATAGCATTGGCTGATTCGGACCGTTGTAATGTTTTGAACTATAAACTTATAAAATACACAACAATTCAACCACTATAAAAAACAAAAAACTTCATTGGATTGGCGGCAACTTTTAATTGTCCTTGTCTCGCAACCATTAAATGGTTCAATTTGACCACATGCGAGTTTTTAGGCTATGAGGAAGTTCGGCCTGTAACCATCGATATTAAACACAAATACAGTAATTATGTAGGTTTATTATGGATAAATAGTATGTTGAATTGGTTTTATGTACTAATTAATGTACTAAAACCGTATTATAGCGAGTTATTCTGCTAAATATCGATGTCTACAGCTCCAACTTCCTTACATAATAAAACTCGCAAGTTGTGAATTGACGATTTATTTTCGATTCAGACTATGTGGTGTACAGTTGAGGACAGGAATAAGGAATTTCGGTAATTCTGCATAACTACTACTCCTGTTATTTTAGGTTTTATTTATTTTCTTTATGTATTTTAATGCATTGTAAGTGTGTATTTTATTGTTAGAAAGTGCAGAAAGCACTTTTTATTAGCATTTGCATTGTTAATTGTAATTATTCAGATACCCCCAACAATCTAGGAGTTTACTCGATATAGTCAACTTTGAAAAGACATTAGCCTAACCTAACAACCTTACCTAACCTATCCTAGTATTATGGGTGGGGGCTGCCGCCCCCACACCCCCGCTGATTAGGTATTAAAACTATACAAAATTGATGGGATAAAGTCTATGGTGTTTACTCTGCAATCTTCAGCTTTGGCTGTATAACAGGAAAGTACCATTAAAAATGTACCGACTTCTTGTAGGTTAAGCTCCACTCTGATTGGCTACTAAACATCGGGGAGGAGCCTCCATGGAGGATTCCACGAGACAGGAATCCCGTAATCAAGGAGTAGTTGTTCTGCAGAATAGCCGGAATTTCTGACACTGACGAACCAGACTGGTTCAAATATCAATCCATCAAGCCATCGTTCATAGAACGAACTCCTGGATGAGAGAGTGCGCCAAAAACAACAACAACAATCTTGTTTTCTATATAAAGGGTTGATGACAAAGTGTCACTGTCAGTACAACTTATTATTTAAGAAGTTTTATGTGGTGCAAGACGGCATTTCATCTTTGCCACGGGACAGCAGTTGTTATTATTAGGAAAAGCCAAGACTTGGTTTATTGACGGGACTTTTAAAGTAATCAAGTCTCCCATTTACCAACTCTTGTCTATACACTCTTTCATCAAATCAGGGGATGACATGAAACAACTCCCATTGTGTTTTTGTGTGATGTCCGGGAAAGGAAGTAAAGATTACAAACCTGTTTTTAGGGCGATACTAGATATGCTTCCAGTGGATTATGTAGTGACTTCATTTGTAGTAGACTATGAAAAAGGGCAACTTTAAGCATTAATCACAATCATAGTGTACAGTATATGTATATAAGCATTCCAGTTAGGTTTTATTGACAATTATATGTATTTAGGCTATAAGCAATTATTAATCAAAATCATACACAAAAATAATGTTTATTTATATCTACCGGTACTCCTTCGATAGATTTATATATTATATAAACAGCATTATAGCCTACTATGTACGAAACCACAAGATTAATAAAACTACTGTACATTAAATCAAAATAATCATAATAATTTCATATGATAAGTCCGAATGGGCCGAGTAAGCCTAGGACGAATATATTGTGGTCCGAATGAGCCTGGGCCGAGTAAGCCTGGGACGAATTAATGTGGTCCGAATGAGCCTGGGCCGAATCAGCCGGCTACCCTTCTTTGGCCACCTATTTTCCTCCATCCCCTCTAGCCTCACTTTGTACTTCCCTTTTGCTTTTCCTATCCTCTCTTCAAACGTACTCCACCCCATTTCTCCTCGGATTGCTTCTTGTGCTACGTATTTATTTGCCCCCAATACCGTCCTTCCGATTTTATTCTGTACCGTTTCTAATTTCCTCGTTTCTGCCTCTGTCGTTTCCACCACCTCCATGCCGTACATAATTATAGGTACTCCTAGTCCTTTCCACAGCCCGCGCACTATTTCATAGCTATTCGCTCTTAATCTTGTCGCGCTCCATAATCTCCCATCCCATTGTTGCATTTGACCAATCTTTTCACTTTTTGCCTTTTCAAACCCTTTCTCTGTAATTGTTACCCCCAGGTATTTATATTCTCTTGTCTTCTTCATTCTGCTTCCTTCCAGTGTCCATTCCTCGTCCTCTTGGAGCTGCCCATTCATTTTCATTACTTGGCTCTTTTCTTTACTGAATCTTGCTTCCAATTCCTCTCCGAATCTCGTTGCTTCCTCTAGCAGTCTCTGCAACCCTCTTCCTGTTTCTGCCATCAGAACTACATCGTCCGCGAATAGGAGTACCCCCAGTCTTTCCTTGTTTATCTGAATCCCCTCCCCCACTCTTTTTATCCTCTGTGTCATTTCTTCCATATAGAGCGCAAATAATAACGGCGATAGTACACACCCCTGTCTTACTCCCCTCTTGCTTTCTACCCATCCCGTTTCTATATTTCCTAGCGCGTACTTCGCCTTTGTTCCCTGGTACATCGATGTTATGATGTTGATATACTTTTCTG
This sequence comes from Paralithodes platypus, assembly GCA_032716605.1. Taxonomy (NCBI): domain Eukaryota; kingdom Metazoa; phylum Arthropoda; class Malacostraca; order Decapoda; family Lithodidae; genus Paralithodes; species Paralithodes platypus. The sequence continues at coordinate 18,290,064 of CM064530.1, forward strand.
GTATTCCACTCCTTGCCATTATTTTCCACAGCAGTTCCCTATTTACTTTATCATATGCTTTTTCTATATCCAAAAATGCACAGTAACCTGTTTTCTTCCCTCTTTTCAATTTCCCTATCACTTCGTTAAGTATATAAATATTATCTGTCCCCCTCCTGTCTCTTCTGAACCCATTTTGTTCGTCACTTATTATTCCGTTTCTCTCTATAGGCTAGGCCTACACACAGGATTCCTTGAGCCCCCTAACCTATCCTAGTACAGTATTATGGGTGGGGGCTACTGCCCCCACACCCCTGCGGGCCTGCTCAGCCTGCTGGTTGAAACAAGTGTTAACTATATAGGTTATAGCCTATGATAATCTTCAAGGACACTACATCCGCCCTATTAGAAACAATTTATTAGGGAAAATAGGGACTAATAGACTCGCCATATTTTTCTCATTATAGTCCGCATGGAGGAATTTCGTTATCGACACTTGAAAAAACCTGATTATCCTACACTGAAAAATAACACAAAAATAATAAGTCCCAACCGTAAACAAAGCATTGCGCACAATGAATCCTTCGACTTGACTCCTCTTCTTATTTTCAATGATGCGGTGTGTGCGATTCACCCAATAAATGGCGTGAGCGTTACTCACAAAAACGAAATACCGGCAACCTGTTTTTGCCCCCTTACAGATCTACATATATGAAGATGACAATAAATCAAGGGGGGGTGAGGGGGGGGGGCGTTGCCCATCGTGTATCCAATTTACCCCACAATTTCCCATACCTACCGGTACTGTAAAAGCGGGATTCACCCAATAAATGGCGCAATTTGATGCTGTATCTTCAGATTGATAGATAATGGGTAAGTTTATGCAAATCATCCACTCAAACCATGCAAAACAACTATGAAACACTATTCCTTGAAGAAAAAACAAGAAACATGATAAATAAGGCCAATGTAGCCTTGTTGAACGTTACCGAATACTGGACGTTTCGAGCGAATGCCGATTCGTGCGTTGGACATTTTCAACAAATGCCTATTCGGACGGTTAGCATTTTGAGGGAAATACCTGTTAATGGCGCCTCTCTACATTGTTTTGTGTACCGTATTTATTTTTATATTTATCATTTACTATGATACGGACAAAAATTCAGTCTCTAGCATAAGTGTATACAGTACTTTTAATTTTTCTTCCAATAAAATTCAATATACACATTTGATTTGAATATAATAGCCTAGTCCTAATATACTGTACTATAGTCAAACCAGTATATGAGCGACCCGGAGTGTTCGATTCTTGGCTACACTGCGATCCTTCGCACAGGCTTCTGTAAACACATTAGCAGCTAATATTTGACATTATGGTTGATAAGCGTGTATGACCTCTTTCACCTCCCATAATCATTCTCATTCTTTCTCTTCTTCCCTCATTCAATATACTTCTCTATTAATCATTAGATAAAGTGAAGACACCCAGGTGATTTTGTTAAAATTAGGAAGGACCTTATATATATACTGTATATATATATATATATATATATGTATTTTTAATAGTGCCCCCTTCATCATTGACAATATTGCCTATTAACCCTTGTCTAGCGGGGTGTTTTGGGCTCATTTGGGCATATTCAGGCCCTCCTGCATGATAAATCAAGCATCTGCATGAGAATTTTTTTTTTTAGCAAAAAACTAGGCACTAAAAGCTTCAAAATGAGACCAGAACGAGCTACGTAGCACTCATGGTTCTCTTGCAGTGGTGCCACGAACATGGAAGTTTAGCATATATCGGTATATTTTTCCCAGCTATGCTCACTACTGGCTACACTGCCAGCCTCTCGAGAACACAGGGAACATGAGTTAATGGGCGGCGGTAAGCCCTGGGAGTCGGCTGTCTGGCCCGCTGCTCTCCCGGCCATTTGCACTCGATTTTAACCCTTTAAAAGCCTTAATAATGCTCCTAACTTGCTGCAAATTGGTGCACGACTTAAGTCGAGCGCCGCTCTTTAAGGGTTAATATAATAGTCTCCCTTCAACACCCGCGGCAGCAGTTTTGAATCTCCCGCGCGGAAGGGTCAGGGAGTACTCTCATAAGTGCACGCTTAATTCTCTTATGGAATCGTCCTTATGATTGGGTAACCTACAGAAAAAAACTTTGTAGAAAATAAAAAAGAAATTTAACTTAATATCTGTTATATTATGGCTTTCCATGCGTGGATTTCTTTTGCGCAGCACCCAGGCGCAGGCTCCCTTTCCGCCATACTTCCTTCTCCCTTCCGCGGTCGTATCAGGTGGGCGGGTGTCCCCCAGTGCTCCAGCTTCATTCGTCGTTCCTGCGCTTCTCGTGAGTCCTTACTCATTTCTATACATCTGCGTTGTATTGAACAAGGTTTAGATTAGCTAGCACGGGCTACCCCATTGGTACGACCGCAGGAAGTGTGTAAATTAGGGTACTTTTGTAACAAGGCGCCTCCGTATCCCGGGATCCGCACGCCACGTGTGTTATTGTTGTGTTGTTTTACGCCTTTAGTTTTTGATATTATAGCTAGAAGGCTACCATTCTGCAAGAGTATGCTTCAGACCGTCACTTTGACACAGTTGCATATATATTTTGTTTTTGTTAGCAAATGCTCTAGTTCAAGGGTGGCTGTACGTAGTGTGGAGCCTTCTAGAGTCCGTATTTGCTTCTGGGCCCCTCTCACGGGCCTCCCCCTCTGCTTGCTGCTGTTGCTGGATCGTCGGAGCATCTGTTAATCCTGTGATGTTTCGTCGGGCCTCGTGGCCAGCCTCTTTAGGGGTCTCCAATGTAGGCTACAGGTAATTTAGGATTATAAATTGTATGTATTTGTGATTATGCCTATGTGAGCCCCAGTATTGTGTTACATGTGTGCTCTACATGTTTTTTGGGGGGCCCTTGGGAGACGTCCCTATATATATATATGTGGGGTTTTGGAGGGGGAAATTTTTACATATAAGTCCCCCCCTCTAAAATTTTTGGTTGTTCTTTCTCCAGCGGCCTTCTGGACAGGGCCTCCATTTTCTCGTCTCGCAGACGAGTAAGGGAGCAACCAAATGTCCCGGCGTGGTACGCTGAACCACAATCCTTCCGGCGGAAAATGCAAATTCCTACGGGAGCAACTTCGGCCCGCCGAGGGGACTCGCCCTGACTGATTTGCCATACGGCAAGACTTCCTTCGCCCGGCGTTCCAGTCTAGTGTGCAGTTGTTGTGATACGTCGTGCAAGCGCGTTACCTACCTTTCTATTTCAATAGTCACGGATAGTTAAACACTTAAGGTCACTAGTATAGGGCCAGTGACACTTTGTCACAGGTAAGCAGTCCAATCAGCTTAAACGGAGAAACCTCAGTTTTTCCATGGTCGAGTCCAGCGGAAGGTTAGAGTAGCTGTGGCTATAGCTCATTTTCCGGAGGACTTGAGGTAGGATGTCTTAACACCTCGCAGGTTATCCTTATGAGCATTGATTCCTGGAAATGTTATTTTCCAGATAAGACCCAGTGCCTCAGTGACAACAAACCCGGCGGCTGGTGGGTGGCTGATTCCGGCGGGGGGGGGGGGGGGACCCTTTTTTCCATCATGCCTCTGTTTGAGCTGTGCGCTACTCCTACTTGCTCATTATTGCCTGTATTTGCTCACAAACTTTGCATTACACACATACATACATACATACATACATAAAATTTTAAGACTGAGTGTTCCACACATAAGTACAGTTTCAGTCTCTTGTCCTAATGGTGGCATTCCAGGCAACCCTGTTAAGGGCTGCTTCACTTGTCAAGTTCTTGGATTTGAGATCGGCGCGTATAGTCCGATCCCAGGTCTTCCTCGGTCCACCCCTTGGTGCAGCTCCCTCCACAATCACAGACCTGCATTTTTTCACCCAATTTTGTTCATCCATTCTCTCCACATGTCCATACCATCCCAGTCTACTTGTACGCATCACCTCGCTAATACTCTTTTAACCTAAACGTCTCCTCAGCTCAACATTTGTTATTCTATCCTGTAGCCTGGCCCCACACATCCATCTCACCATTCTCATCTCATTACGCTCCATTCTGTTGACATCCTCTACTTTAACGGCCCATGTTTCTGAGGCATACACCATTGCACTTCTAACACATGAGGCATACACCTTTCCCTTCAGGGGGAGAGGCATTCTTTTCATGGTCAGGATTGGCATAAATTCTCTGAACTTCCCCCAGCCACACCTAATTCTAGCAACAGTGGCAGTCTCGGCCCCACCACCGGCAGAGATGGTATCTCCTAGGTAACAAAACTTGTTCACCAGCTCCAAAGACTCATTTCCAAAATTCACAGCCACAGGTGCCATTAGATGCGTGAAATGCCTCGATCGTTCTCGAGGCTTCTGGGTGTCTAAGCGTTGTTCTGTCTGTTTTGAGTTAAAGGCGGCGCTTCTCACTAAGAAAGACCTGTCGTGCTTAGCGGCATTGCAAGAGATAAAGAATATTTTCAACTCATATGCTAAAGATATTGCCCATAAGGCCCTTCATTGCGATGATGATACCCTGTGGGAACAATTAATCATAAAGTCACCTCTGGTTAAGTCGGCTCCTATTAAATCTACTAAACCTAAAGCTAAACCTAAAACCCTTTCAAAAGTGGTAGTGAGTAGCTCTAGTAGCAATGAGAGTGATATTACCGAGGCTACCCCCCCCCCCCCCCACCACCACCACCGGACCAAGCGGAGGCGGTCGCCTTCCCCACGGCAAAGGTCAAGGTCACTGTCGAGATCTCCCAGAAAGCAGTCTAGGCACTCATCGGCGGAGTCGTCCAGATCAACCAAACGCCGTAGGGAGGACAAGATGACACCGGCCAGTACGAAACATAGTAGTAGCCGGAAGGTTCCTGGGCCACCTCTACCCCTACCTCCGGCACGCCAACCGTCCAATCCGGCGACTCAGAGGTGGGGGTGGAGGACATAGAACTTAGTCCTCATCATGAACAGTCATTAAGTGTACCACAGGAGTTTATTTTTTCTATTCCAAAGTTGACTCAGGTACCACGCAAAGCCCCTACGGCTGGACCAAGTAGGGTATTAGCAGATCAGTATAGAGGTTTATCATCAGGTTCTCATTCTTTTGACAGCTCTCAGGTGATTCAGGACTCCCAGCCTCCTGCGGCGAGCGAACGGGGGTGCTGGAGAGTTAGCTAGGGAACAGATAGGGAGAGTATTAACTGAAGTTTTACCCTCATCAGTCCCTGATTTGGTTTGGCCGACTGAGGAACAACCTCCGGACGCAGAGCAGGACCTTCCGGAAGTGCTTGAGTTTAATGAAGAGCCGGAAGAAGTTAATGTACCCTCGGCTCAAAGTTTAATGGTTGACGGATCAGAAGCTAGTTCCCAATCTTCCAGGGGTTCCCATGGTAAGTGCGTGACCACGGAGGAGATAAGTGATACAGTAAACTTCCGTTAATCCGAAGGGCAGCGGACCGGCCCTCGTTCGGATTAGTGGATTTTTCGGATTATCGGACTTTACCCCTATGAACCTGTGTATTAATGGCCTGACGAAAACATTGAGGCATTAGGCCACCCAAATGACACAATGGTGCACACACACATATCATATGTTCATGAAATCACTTCAAAAGTTTACCATTGTCATTGTAGCCTATTACCTACTTCAAAACATTCAGATTAATGGTCAAAGGAATCTGCTGATATAAACGTAAACACCATATGTCCGCATCGTCTTCTTCTTCTTCCGTCTACTAGCGAGTTTGTCTTGCTCTTGAAGATCAGATCAGATGTGGTTCGGGAAGTAATGCCTTAACAACGGCACTTCCCTGAGAGGTTCTTGTAATTTTCCTTTTGTGACGTGCTCTGTTATATTATATTGTATTGAAAGCACCCTTGTCTTGTTGTCTTGAAAGCACCCTTGGGACGCTCCGATCACTGAACTATAAATAGTAGCGTATCGGAACGTCCAAAGGTGCGTTTTCAAGCTCAAGACTGAATGCGCTTGCAGAAAATGCGGTGCAAGCCAGTAGCACATCGGAGCGTCCCAAGGATGCGTTCAAGAGCAAAACAAACTCTAGCAGACGATGTGGTGTTTACGTTTATATCAGTAGCTTCCTTTGACCATTAATCTGAATGTTTTGAAGTAGGTAATAGCCTAATAGGCTACAATGACAATGGTAAACTTTTAAAGTGAATTCATGAACATATAATATGTGTGTGCTCCATTATGTGTCATTTGAGTGGACTAATGCCTCAAAAAGGGGACTTTGGGACTTCTTGAAATTCGGACCATCGGGTGAATTCGGATTTGGCCTCAAATTGAAAAATTCGGACTATTGGGAGATTCGAATCATCGGTCGTCGGATTAAAGGACTTTTACTGCATAATGCATAGGGTCATGCAGCAGTACCATGTCTCTTCCTCTCCTGATCTCACTCTAGTCAACCGGTAGCTCCCCCAAGTAGCTCCACAATAAGACCGTTAGAGCCTTCAGGTTTTCCCACCCCTAAGTCCTCTTTACCTGCTTTGGTTTTACCCCCGACAACGTCCACGGCGGCCGGCTACTATGACTACCACTAATGTGCGAGTAATTTCTGACATCACTCCTCCCCCCTTAGATAAGGCACCACAGAGGCCCTATGCCTCTCCTCTACGGGCCGGATTGCTCTTGGATTCAGGTACACCCGTTGAAACCATTCCTAGCACAACCCACTATTTCAGGAGATTTACCGGTTCCTAGTGAGAGGACTATTGAAATCAACAAGAATAGAAAACTCAGAGCCAGGGATGAGGTAGGGAGATTACCGGACGTTTCTATTAGGGCCATACCGAGTACATATAATGCTTATTTCTTTGTGTTCTCAGCTGCCCCGGCAGTACCGCCGGCCTCAACTGCACGGCTCTTTGCAGACTGGTCCAAAGCAGATGGCGTTAGTGACATCAAAGCTTTGAATGCACTCACGCCGGAACTGGCTACAGTTCCGGTACTTGATCAGTCACATACACCAGTCCTGCAGATGGGGCAGGTAGGTTTGGGTCCTTGGGTAGACTGGGAAGTGAAGGCGCAGGTATTTGCTTCTACCATTACATCTAAAACCTCCCATCAGATCCCTCAGGAGTTGCATGCTTGGTTCTCATTACCTGTTCATAAGGCAGAGGGGGTGCCGCCAGCCTTGTTTGCTTTCTTGGTGGCCCCCAAACTGGCTCTTCACCAATTGGATGACCGTTTTTGCACCCCACCCCCAGCCCATCTGGATAGGGACTTTAAGTTTAGAAGCAAAGCCTTCAGATTGTTCTCACAATACCTTGTCACTCGCCAGGTTACAGTATCCCTAGCTAGGACTATTTCGGCCATTGCAGACCAAAAAGTGAGAAAAGCCACAGACCTGTCACGTAGGATTTTATTACAGAATTCAATACAATCCCTGGGTGACGTTAGGGTAGCTATCATGGAAGCGGTGAGGTCCCGCCAGGGCCTCGGAGTGTTTTTCGTAAAGAAGTTACCGGAAGATATTGGTCGCCGGGTGACTCTTTCCCCAGTCTTAACTGCCTCCTTCCTCAGGTCAGAAACGTGGAGTGTAGTTTTCAATCTGGTAGATGGGTGGAAGCCGACTACCTCCCAGGCGGGTGCCCAACCCCGAAAGGAGTTGAAATAGGGGAGCTATCCCCCCGCAAAGGCGGCTTTCCTTTCCTAGCTGATGCTGAGAGGATTGGGTTCTAGTCATGTGGTGATGGGCTGGTCTATCCGAGTGAGAACTGAGCGATCTCTGCCATACCCACAGCTTACTCTGACTGTTCCTTTTACTTATATATCTTCTAGATCTCAAGTGGCGGTGTCTTTTCCGTGGATTGACCTCCCTACTGCCAACATAGAAGTTGGCAGATTGGGAGCCAAAGCGTCACATTTTTCCCTTACCCCTCAACTTTCCCTTCATAATTGCTGAGGGGCACAGGGCCTTGGGTGGGGCTTTGGTTTCCCGGGCTTTTCCGCACCCTCCTCAGCTCCCTGCCTTGGAGTGGCTTCGGTCACCCGGGCTTTGTTAGTGGTAAGCAGGGAGGATTTTGTGGGGGCGCTCGTTTATGGCCTTGCTTGAGACCTTGGGGCTGTTCGGCCAGACAGCCTGGGGAACAACAACAACCTCCCAGGCTAAGAGGGAACAGTTTAAGAAACCTTTCAATAAGCCCAAAAGTGGCAGTAAGTCACAACCCCCTCATGCTAAATAGTCCTTTCGGGATCCCAGGCCTCCTCCACAGCAGGGAGGTAGTCAGCACAAGCCCAAACAAGGTAAATACTCAGGTTATAGAGGTAAGTCACACCCCAAACCAAATCAGGGACAGACGTCAGCCAAAACTAGCCAACCATCTAATACCAACCCACCACCCCCTCCAAAATACTAGCCAACAAAACTCTCTGTCTCCCGGGGCCGTGCTTAGGCGTGTCGGATTCGAGAGTTGCTCCACCAAACGGACCCAGTCTGCAGACGGGGTCGTTCCAAGTATGCCACAGAGCCTGGCCCAAGCGAACCTGGGCCAGAACTGTAGTAACCAAAGGTATCACCTGGCGGTGGATCCGGCGACTCGGGCGCTCGAACACAACCATGTTTCGCCGGGGGTGGAGGCCCTGGTCCAAGAAATGATCTCAAAGAAGGTCATTGTCCTAGTAGAACCAACTTGCCCAGTGTTCACCTCCAGACTTTTCTTAGTGCCAAAGCGGGACAGTGTGCAGATGCGACCAGTAGTGGATATCTCGCGTCTGAACACTTACATCATAAATCCATCCTTCAGAATGCTTACAGTAAAACAAATCAGGCTGGTACTTCCGCCGTTGAGTTGGATGTGCTCCTTAGACCTCAAAGACGCCTATTGGCATGTCCCTATCAACAAACGGTCACAAAAGTTTCTTGCCATGAGGGTCAGGCAAGAGACTTGTGTCTTTCAGAGACTGCCTTTCGGTTTGAATCTGGCACCGAGAATCTTCACAAAATTAGTCCGGCAAGCACTTCTGCCATTATTGGACCAGGGCATAATGGTGTTGTGGTATCTAGATGACTGGCTAGTGGTGGCGGAGTCAAGAGAGTTATGTCACAATTATGTCCAAGAAGTAATCAATCATGTACAAACCCTAGGGTTCAAGGTGAACTTGGCAAAGTCTCTTCTTGTTCCTACACACGAAATTCAGTGGATAGGGCTGGTCTGGGATATTGCCAATCTGACTCTTGCTCAGAGTGTGGACAATCGCCACAGATTTCGCAGGAAACTGTTTCGTTTTCTCCACAGTCTGAATACGACAAGGAAGACGTGGGAGTCCCTGGTCGGCTCACTCAACTGGATCCAATTAACTGTGAAGTTGGGCCGGTTGAAAGTAAAGAGATTAATGATGGAAGGCAACAAATTTTTCCCACTACTGCCGGCAGGAAAACTATGGCCGAATCCTCGATTAATTCACAACTTACTGTCGGTCTGGGCGAAGACCGAAACACTGTACTCTGTGACAACATGGGTTTCTCCTCCTCCTTCGGTATGGGTAGACACAGACGCTTCTGGAACACTAGGGTGGCGGTATCAGTCCAATCTAGGCCATCAAGGGCAGGGTACTTGGGCCCAGAACGAGTTATGGCACATCAACAAACAAGAGCTTCTAGTTCCTCTATATTTTCTCCAAGCCCACGGCTCGTCATTGCAAGGGAAATCAATAGCGTTTCGGATGGACAACTTAATTGCGGTCCATTGCATTCAGAAACAAGGTTCAGTGAGGTCTCGAGAGTTGCTAGTAGTGTCAGAACAGATTTTTGCTCTAGCCGAATCGCTGAGCATTCATCTGCATGATTCATATCTCCCAGGCGTGTCGAACGTCTGGGCGGATGCGCTGTCTCGGCGACGGAGCACTTTAGTAGAATGGGCTCTCAAACAAACCATCTTCGACAAGATGATTGCCAAGCCTTACCGTCCACAAGTGGATCTGTTCGCGTCCGAGGAGACTCACAAGCTACCTCTCTTCCTGACCCGCCAAGGGGTAACTCCGGCGGGGGGACCAGATGCGTTATTGGTGAACTGGAACAAGTGGAACTCAATCTATCTATTTCCTCCACCAGATTCTGCTCTAATGTGCAGGGTAATTCACAAACTAAGAGGTTATCTGGGCTTAGTCTCGATGATCGCGCCATTATGGCCGGCTCAGGTGTGGTACCACCAGTTGAACGAACGGTGCAAGGACCCGGTGTCACTCCCGGTTTCCGCATTCCACTTAGAAATGTTTGGCAACCTTCAGACCTCGCTCAATTTTGCCTTCTGGACATTTACAGTGCCAAATGGCTAGCTCAGTATGGGGAAAGTGTCACCAGTAAACTTATGAACCAATATACTTTATCTACCAGGAGGCAATATCAATCACATTGGAAATCTTTTATGAACTGGATTGTAGAGTCAGGGCAAACCGATGCCTCAGGTGCCCTGGTCTTCAAATACTTAGATTATTTATTTGAGCAGAAGCGTTTGTCCATTGTTACGTTAAAAAATCACTTATCTGCTATCAGAACCCCCTTCTTTGATCTCACTGGTCTCTTGATACCGCAGGCGGAGGAGAAAGGGTTTATGAGGGCGTGTTTCAGGCTCCGCCCACCACCACGTCAGCTCATGCCCACCTGGTGGCTTGATAAGGCCTTATCTTTGCTTCAATATAATAATGCGCCGGATTTTGATTCATTACTTAAAAAGGCTGTGTTCCTGATGGCCCTAGCTACAGGAAATAGGGTCTCTGAGCTGGCGGCGATGAGCAACGAACCTAATTGCCTTAGGTTTGGGAGACTGCACGACAAAGTCCAGATCGCGCCGTACCCCACTTTTATGGCTAAGAATGAGCACTCTGATCATGTATTCTCAGAATTTTGTGTTCCGGCGTTAAAGTGCGGACACACTCATCATATTTTATGTTCAGTGGAGGCCTTAGTTAAGTTTATGAGGGCAGCTCACCCTCGACAACCAGGCTTTCTGTGGGTGAACCAGGCAGTCAATCGTGTTACTAGGAGAAAATTGGCTTCTCTGTTAGTAGATGTTATTAAAGAAAGTAATCCCGGCGTAGTGGGCAGGGCCCACGACATCAGGAAGTGGGCCGTCTCTCTTAGATTTTTATAACATTCCTCTATAGACGACATTGCCAACACTTTGCGCAGTGGCAGTATCGTAACCAATGAGGTTTAGTTTTCCGAGTGACATATCTGCTACTGCTGAAGGCCCAAAACACGGTTAAAGTTTTCAATTTCATCTTTGCCTAGTACTTGCGACACCTCGGTTGGGTTACCTTCTTAGGAAGGTAATCAAGTCGTACCCCACCTGCTCGTGGTGACCTCGCAAACACCCATTTCTATTTATTTTTTCCATTTATTATATTTTCAATAAGATAGGGTGACACAAACGGGGGCGGCGCTACCTGGGTTTATCCCAGGTAGTAGTTTAATTTTACTGTAATTTTATTAAGTGTTTTGTATATTTTTAATTGTAGGCTACATAAATATAAACAATGGCCAGCCAAGGCAAACGGAGGCAGAGTTTATTGGGAGATGAAGAGAGCTATGAATTTGAGGGATTTCTGGCAGAAGGTAATGAAGTGGAGGATCAATTGACTGGTGAAGAGACAGATGATGGGTCTGTTAAGATGGAAGGGAGTTATGGAGAATTGGAGGAGAGATATAGGTGTGAAGGTGGAGTCACTGACAGAAATATGTGGAGCCACTTCAGTGGCAACTGCAGATGGGCCATTAATTGCTAACCTAGATGCTGTGATAAGGAAAGTAGATGAGCTGGAGGCAGAGAACATGGCACTCAAGGAGCAGCTAAAGGAGTATGAGGGCCATTTACGTGAGAAAGTAAAGGGAGTAATAAGTGAGCGTATTTATCAATACCAAATCAATATCAATATCAAAGGCCTTTACATTGAGCGTATTTATCAATACACAGAGTGTGAGGTGAAGCTGAACGGTCAGGCTATGGAGATCGTCAACTCTTTTAAGTATCTGGGCAGTGTGTTGAGTAAAGATGGGACTATGGATGAAGAGGTGCGGGAGAGGGTACAACAGGGGAAGAGGGTTGTAGGAACGCTAAAAGCAGTAACAAGAAATAGGGTGGTCAGTATGGAAGTGAAGAAGTCCTTGCATGACAGTGTGGTAATCCCGACACTGACTTACGGAAGCGAAGCATGGACGTTGGTTGAGAGACTCAGACCAAGAGTGAGAGCAGTGGAAATGAATTACTTAAGGAGTGCGTGCGGAGTTACATGGAGGGATAGACAGACTAATGAGGAAGTAAGAAGGAGGTGTGGTGTGGAGGTAGATGTGCTGGAAAGTGTGAAAAGGAACAACTTGAGATGGTTCGGCCATATGGAACGTATGGAAAGCGAGAGAATGACTAAGAGGGTGTACGAGAGCGAGGTGGAGGGACAGAGGGGGAGAGGTAGACCGAATATGAGGTGGAAGGATGGAGTGAGGAACTACATGAACGAAGGCGGTGCTGGTTGGGGGGAGGGGCGTCGACTGACTGGGGACAGAGGTGCATGGGGGCGGTTCGTTCGTGGCCACACCTTCGGGGATCACGGCGTCAGGCAATAGATAGATAGATAGAAAAATGAGTGGACAAGGGTGGGGTATGCTAAGGTGGATGCATTGGAAGAAATCATGAAGGCGCATGTGGAAGAGAGAGAAAAAGAGAAAAGAGAGTTTGAGAAGAATGTAGTGCAGGTTTTGAAGAGCAAGGAGAAGGTAGTGAGGGAAACAGTAGATAGAGGTAAAAGCATAATAATTTTTGGAGACATTGAAGAACATTTAGCAGATATGAGGGAAAGAAGGGGAAGGGATGAGGACAAAGTAAAGAAAATATTGGAGTGTCTAGACGAAGGCTGTGATTGGGGGAAAGAACTGGACGAAGTAAGACGGCTAGGAAGATATAAAAAGGGTGAGATGAGACCGATAAAAGCAGAGTTTAAATCTAGGTCAGTGGTTGAAGCATTAACCATTGTAAGCTGGAGGCTAAATAGTTGTACTGGAATTAAACATATTAGGGTGAAAAAGGACTTAAGCATAGAGGAAAGGGAAAAGTTGAGAGAAGTTCAAGCAAGGGCTGACGATGAAAATCGAAAATTGTCAGATGAGGAGAAAAGGATTTTTTTGGGGGAGAGTAAAGGAAGGGAAACTAAAGAAGTGGTACACAGAGTCAGAAAGAACGGAAAATATGAGGAGAAATGAACAAGGAGACAGTGAGTCAGGTAGTGGATCAAATCGGGGACAAGGAGATAGTGAGGGAGGAGCAGGAGATAGAGACAGTGAGTCAGGTAGTGGAACAAACCGAAGACAGAGAGATGGTGAGGGAGGAGCAGGGGATGGAGACGGTGAGTCAGGTAGTGGATCAGACCGAGGACGGAGAGATGGTGAGGGAGGGGCGGGAGATTGTGGAGGGGGGTGGGTGGGGGGGAGGAGAATAGAACTAGCAGGGAATGTGGAGGTAGGTCAGGGAAGGGATGGAGGAGGAGGTGAACCTAATAGGAGGCAGGGAGGGAAGAGAAACAAGGAGGAGGATTCCAATATACTGTGATACTACACTAATATAGATGGAATAAACAGTAAAAAGGTAGAATTGGATGATATATTAAGAAAGGATCAACCACAGATAGTCTGTTTGACGGAGACAAAGCTGAACCAGGACTTTGACAGCAATATAGTGTTTAGTGAAGGATATAATATGTGGAGATATGATAGAAAGGGAAAAAGGGGAGGTGGAGTGGCAGTATTAGTTAAGAACCCTATGACAGCAAAGCAAGTGGAGTTAAATAATGACAATGCAGAAATAATGGCAGTTGAACTCAATGATATAGAAGGAAAAAAGCTAGACATAGCAGTAGCTTACATGCCACCAAAGACCAGAGCATGGAGGGAGTTGGAGTTTGAGGAGATGGTCGAGGATATGATTCAGTCGTTGAGAAGATTGCTTTTAAGGAAGAATCGATTGATCTTGGTAGGAGATTTCAACTGTAGTGAGGTTGATTGGGAATCGGGAGATGCAGGGCCAAATCAGAGATCTTGGGGAAGTCGGCTAGTGGAGTTGGTTACGGAAAATGTACTTGCACAACATGTGAGGGAAAATACAAGAATGAGGGGTAATAACGAACCTTCTAAACTCGATCTGATTTTTACAAAAGATCCTCACGAAATTAGTGATATAAACTATCTATGTCCTGTAGGTAAAAGTGATCACCTATTACTAAAATGGAAGTTGACCTCGAGTAATGCCAATAGATTAGACAATAGCTACATAAATGACAGATTAAATTATAGTAAAGCTGATTATGTATCCTTGAAAAGATATTTAGAGGGAGTAGATTGGGATCTTATTTTGAAGGAACAGGACGTACAAGGTAAATATAGTAGATTCCTCGAAATTTATAGAGTAGGAACCAATCTGTTTGTCCCAAGATATAAAACTGGAAATTTTACTAAGCAGAAAGATTGGTTTAATTTAAAATGCAAAAGAGCTTTGGGTAGGCGTGATGCAGCTTGGGCTAGATTAAGAAGAAGGAACACTGAGAGTAATCGGAATAAATATAAACAGGAGAGGAATAGATATGTTAACATAATTAGGCAAGTTAAAATTAACTATGAGAAGAACATAGTAAATAAATGTGAAAGTGACCCTAGATTATTTTATAAATATATAAACAGTAAGTTGAAGGTAAAGAAACAAATTACTAAATTAAGAGTTGATGCTAGGACGTATGAAAATGTATCGGACATGTGCGAGGTAATGAATAACAAATTGGGGTCAGTTTTTACTAGAGAGGAAGGTTTTGACGAACCACAGGCGGGAGTACTGGAGAGTGGTCTTAGTAAGATTGAAATAACTAGAGATGAGCTGTTATCTGCGATGAGAGGACTTGAAGTAAGGAAAGCTATGGGACCGGATGAAGTGTCTGCCTGGGTTTTAAAGGAGTGTGCAGAGCAATTAGTGGAGCCAGTGAGGGACATAATTCAAGCTTCCTTAGATAAAGGACAGGTTCCTGTTGAATGGAAAAGAGCTAATATCATTCCGATATACAAGAATGGAAACCCTGAGGACCCTCTAAACTATAGACCAGTTTCACTTACTAGTATTGTATGCAAGATTTGTGAAAAGCTAATTAGGTAGAGATGGATGAAAATGTTGGAGAGAAAGAAGATAATAACCCCAAAGCAATTTGGATTCAGAGAAGGGACATCTTGTGTTACCAGTTTGCTATGTTATTACAGTAGGGTGATAGATGTACTCCAAGAAAGAGGCGGATGGGTGGACTGCATATACTTAGACCTTTCCAAAGCATTCGATAAGGTACCACATAAGAGATTGTTATCTAAGCTTGAGATGCTAGGATGTGTCAGGGGGAGTTTGCTGAAATGGATGGAGAGCTATTTAACAGATAGGGAAATCAGGACCAACATTAGAGGAACTTACTCATCGTGGCGGAAAGTTGAGAGTGGTGTGACGCACGGATCTGTGTTGGCACCTCTCATGTTCCTTATGTACGTGAATGACCTGCCGATAGGCATAAACTCCTACATGTGAATAGACCAAATTGGGAGTACAGGATGGGAGATAATATAATTAGTAAGGCCGAAAAAGAAAAGGATTTAGGGTTGATTATACAAGATAATTTGTCGCCAGAGAAACATATTAACAAGCTCTTTAGCGGAATGTATGCAATGGCCGGGAATATGAAATTTGCTCTGAACTACTTGGATGAGACCATGGTAGTGAAAATTATGAAGAGTATGATTAGACCAAGATTGGAGTATGCAGCAGTGGTGTGGTCCCCGCATCTAAAGAAGCATATTTACAAGTTAGAAAGAATCCAGAGAGCAGTTACTAGATTGGTTCCAAGTCTCAGAGAACTGCCATATGAAGGGAGGCTAGACAAATTAAATCTACCGAGTCTAAAAGAGAGGAGAGAGAGGGGAGACATGATAATGATGTACAAATGCACCCGGGGGCTGGAGAGGCTGGATAGGGAGGATATATTAATTATGGATACAGGAATAACTAGAGGCCACAGCTACAAAGTAAAAAGACCTACCTGCAAGAACGATATCAGGAAGTTTAGCTTCCCCTATAGATGTATTGACAAATGGAATGGGCTGGAGGAGGAGGTGGTAGGGGCAAGGAATATCCATATTTTCAAGAAAAAATTGGATAAAAAGTAGGCTGAGAGACGGGACAACACGAGCTTAGCTTTGCGCAGTGGCAGTATCGTAACCAATAGGGTCTTGCTGAGTACCGTGGAAATTGTATTGTCACTGCTATAAGCTCAAAACAGTGTGCAAAATTGGTTAAAGTTTTTGCACCACACACATCTGCCATCCTGTGCGTGGTCTTTCCACGCATCTCGGTTGGGCTACCCCCAAAGGGTAGCCAAGTCGATCCCCACCTGCCTGCGGTGACCTTGCAGACACCACTTTCCCTTTTTTTCTTTTCCATTTTAATTTTTTTCTATTGTGGTGGCACTGACGGGGACGGCGCTACCTGGGGTCTGTCCCAGGTAGTTATTTTCAAGTTTTTTTAAGACTAGGGTTTCCTCTTATTTTTAATCAGATACGAAATACAGGTGTTTTTGTTTTTAATTATTGGTTACTTCCACTGAAATGGCAGCAGGCAAGCAGAGTTGCAGTTGTGGGCAAGGCCAAATCGCTGGGCTGCTACTTGTGTGGTACCTATTTTCACGTTAACTGTATAAATGTTGATGATGAGGACCTCCGAGTACTTGCAAAGAAGAAACCTGGATTTAAATGGCATTGCACTGTTTGCGATACCACCCCCCTGGCTGCAAAGGATGCAGCAATTAGTCAGCAGACCTTGGATGACCTGACGGCTGTCCTAGTTGGTGAAGTGAAGACTGCCATTGTAAACGAAGTGAAGGGTGCCCTTGCTGCGGTGGCTGTGGAGATAGAGAGTATTGGTAACAGAACGGATATCTATCTATCTATCTATCTATTGCCTGACGCCGTAATCCCCGAAGGGGTGGCCACGAACGAACCGCCCCCATGCACCTCTGTCCCCAGTCAGTCGACGCCCCTCCCCCCAACCAGCACCACCTTCGTTCATGTAGTTCCTCACTCCATCCTTCCACCTCATATTCGGTCTACCTCTCCCCCTCTGTCCCTCCACCTCGCTCTCGTACACCCTCTTAGTCATTCTCTCGCTTTCCATACGTTCCATATGGCCGAACCATCTCAAGTTGTTCCTTTTCACACATTCCAGCACATCTACCTCCACACCACACCTCCTTCTTACTTCCTCATTAGTCTGTCTATCCCTCCATGTAACTCCGCACGCACTCCTTAAGTAATTCATTTCCACTGCTCTCACTCTTGGTCAGAACGGATATCCTTGAGACTAAAGTTGCTGCCCCCGACATTCCCTTGTTTGCCAAGATAGTTCAGCAAACATTTGAAGAGACCAAAAAGGAGCCGACCAAACGCACCACTGAGGTGGTAGATGGTGGAAAGAAAAAAACTGTCTGGGACCATCAGGTCCTGGTAGTGAAGCCAAAAGACCGATCCTCCGAGCCAGTAAGCCCACCAGATACAAAGGCAATCGAGACTGCTTTGGCTTCGGTTCCGGTTAACAAGTTAACTAGAACTGATTCAGGTGTACTGGTGGTACGACTTCCATCCAAGAAAGCCAAAGAAGACGCAGGAAGGGCTATCAATCAGTGTTTGGGGGTGGACACTGGACAGTGCCTTCAGTGTCTCCGAACCAAAGAAGATGATGCCAAAAATGACTCTGGTAGGCATTGCTAATGACGCTGAGGATAATGAGATCATTCCCAGCATCCTCAACAAGAACCCAAGAATAAAGTCCCTGGTCGACGATGGCTTAGCTATGAATTTGCTATTCACCAAGCAAAAGAGTGATGCACACACAAAGACTGCGGTAGTAAAAATGTCACCTGAAATACGCTCTTCCATTGTGGATGATGGAAATTCTGTGTATGTTGGACTTGTGAGATGTCGTGCATACGATCGCTTCTGGGTAACACAATGTTACCATTGCCAGGGCTTTGGCCATACCAGTGACAGGTGTTATCGGAAAAATGAGGATCCAAAATGCAACTTCTGTGCCGGTACTCATAACTCAAAAGACTGCACCAACAAGACTTCTCCCAAATGTATAAATTGTATGAGCTCCACATCAGTTACGGAGCCGCCAAATCATTTCGCCTCAAGTAGAAATTGTCCTCTAATGACAGCTCAGAGAAATAAAGTTATTGAAAACACCAATTTTGTAGGTTCAAAAAACTGAAAAATGCACACGGGAGCCGTTTGAAACTGGGTCTGTTGAATGTTTATTCCTTGCGTAACAAAATGGATCATATTTGCGAGATCTTGGATGAACGTAACCTTGATGTATTATGTCTCACTGAGACCTGGTTGTTCGAGTCAGATCTGAATATTATCCAGGCGGCATTGCCTAAAACCCATTCCATAATAAATGTTCCTAGGCCTAGGGGAGATCATCCGGGTGGTGGAGTGGCAGTTGTCTACTCCACATCTCTGGTGAATATCTTGCAAATAAGCCATAACCCAGCCCCTCTTTATTATGAACTGTTGGAAGTGGAAATAAAACTCCATCAACAAATTCTAAGAATGGCAGTTGTCTATAGGCCTGGCCATCGTGGCACAGATAGGGGTTTTATGGAAGAGTTTGGGCAGTTTCTCGAGGAATTTTCTGCTAAAACCGGAAGACTTTTGATATGTGGAGATTTTAATTACTGGGTTGACAGCCCTCATCTGAAGCCATTCTCTCCTGAGTTCCTTGAGTTGACTGATCAGAACAATTTTGTAAACCATGTGTCCCACCCAACTCATATCTTAGGACACACCCTTGACTTGGTTTTCTCTCCTGTGGGTTGTGGTGGTGTTCTGGATGTTGATGTTGAGAATGCTGACCCTAATACCTCTGATCATGCTTTGATTACTTTCAGCTTTGATTTCCCTAAGCCACTCACACATGAAAAAGTAATCAGATTTAGAAATTATAAAAATACAGACCAAAATTTGGCTAGCAGTGAAGTAAAACAGTACTTGGGAAGTACCGGTATTGATACTTCCAACCTTACTTCAGATGAGCTGGTGGAGGTACATGGAAATGCACTTAAATTAGTGTTCGATCATCACTGTCCAGAAGTAGAGAAGAAAATCATAGTACGAGATGATTCACCTGGTATAGCACTCGAGTTAAATTTCTTAGAAGAGCGCGTAGAAGAGCTGAACGTGAATGGCGGAAAAATAAAACAGACTCTACATGGTTGCAATATCTGTCAGCCAGAAGAGCCGTGGTCCACACAATCAAAGATGAAAAGAAAGTGTATTATCAGGGAAAAGTGGACTCATGTGGTAATGACCAGAGGAGGTTGGCTTCAATTGTAAACAGTTTACTTGGAAAAACAAGAGTCAGCTTAAGACCTTCTGTACCCGATGCCGAGTTGGCTGCCAACTTTGTGGCATTTTTTGCTGGCAAGATAACTCGCATAAGACAGGAACTGGATAATGCTTCTGTTGGTGAAGAACTTTCAGTTGTACTCCAACCCCGACACATTCCTAATAATGTCCTCTCATCCTTTCACTCAGTAGAGGTGGACATGATCTCGTCCTACATAAGAAACCTCAATAAAACATTTTGCCCGTTGGATCCCATAAATGTTTCCAAGCTACCAAGAGTCTATGATCACACAGTTAAGTTTATTTCCAAAATAATTAATAAGTGCTTCTCTGAAGGTAGCTTCCCACATTCTGAAAAGCATGCACTACTCCGACCTACTCTAAAGAAACCTGGACTTGATGTTGAGAACATGTTGAACTATCGTCCTGTCTCCAACCTGTCCTTCATATCAAAGATATTAGAGCGTGCAATACTTGACCAATTACAACCACTACTTCAGCAGAATGAAACTATCCCAATTTTTCAGTCTGCTTACCGACAGCATCATTCAACTGAAACAGCATTGATTAGAGTACATAATGATCTAGTTGAGAACATTTGCAATGGTGTGGCCTCACTATTGGTCTTGCTTGATCTCTCTGCGGCCTTTGACACAGTGGATCACGAGTTGTTATTGAGTGATCTTTATGATTGTGGTGTGCGTGACTCCGCTCTCTTGCTTCTTGGGTCGTACTTGTCAGGTAGATCCCAGAGTGTGATGGTAAATCAAATGGTCTCGGACTCGACACCCCTGTGTTCCGCAGGGATCAGTTTTAGGTCCTATCCTATTTATAATTTATATCAGCAGTTTGTCTCTTTTGCTTCGTGCACATAATGTCACCTTTCACTTTTATGCAGATGACACCCAGATTTATGTGAGAATCACAAATATAGTTGATATACGGAGTAAGATGGAATTGTTGATGTCTGATATCAAGAAGTGGATGAGAGCGAGAAAACTTAAACTAAATGATGGTAAAACTGATATTCTCATCATCCGAGGAAATAGAAGAGCTGATGATATAGTAGGTGCCCTCTCCATCAATGTGGGTGGATCTCAGCTGCGACCGGCCAACTCTGTTCGAAATCTGGGTGTATATGTGAACTCCCGATTAGATTTCAAAGAGCATGTAAACCAGATAGTTAAAAGTTGTTACTTGCACATAAAAAATCTCTATTTGGTGAAGCCGTTTATAATCAGACGTTGCCTCCTGACGTTGGTTCACTCATTGGTCTTCTCTCGTGTTGATTATTGCAATGCCCTGTTGGTGGGTCTTCCAAATTATATTTTAAAGAAAGTTCAGTCTGTTCTTAACAGGGCCGCAAGACTAATTTTTGGTGTTCCACCTAGAACTCCTACTACATCTCTTCACATAGAACTGCACTGGCTGCCAGTAAGAGCAAGAATAGAATTTAAGTTGTGTTTGGTGACTTTTAAGGTTCTCAAATTTGGTGAGCCTAGGTACCTTGCGGAGCAGCTCAGGCGCCCACCGGCACACCATGGTGTAGTTGTGAGTCATGACAATGACCCTTTTCGTCTTGATGAACCAAGGGCTTTCCAGCAGTCTTCTTTCTTTGAGAGGTCATTCTCCTACATGGCTCCGAGGTTGTATAACAGGTTGCCGCTGTCCATGAGACAACTGAGTTCTGTTGAATGCTTCAAGAGACAACTTAAGACTTTTCTCTTTGAGAGAAGCTATGATCTTGAGAGAGGTGTCATGACAGATGGCTATAGAGTTTAGGCTGTTTTGCCACTGCTAGTGATTGTTAAATGTGTGTTGTATATAAGCCTTCTTTTGATGCATTGATTTTGTTCTTTTTTCTTTCTCTTTCCGAGCGCTAGTGAATTCTTCGGAAGAATTGGCGCTTATGAGAAATGAGTAACATGCTTATTATTATTATTATTATTATTAGCTCAACTCCTGTAAACTACATTTAGGTAAATACAATTAGGTAAATACTCAATTGTGGGCATCAAACCATACTTTCCTAACACGATACCTGTCGGTCGCTCTGGACAAGCCAAAACGTACCTGTGTAGCTTTACGACAGAAGGTCTCGTAGGCTCTATGCTATTATTATTAAGGTTAAGGTGTGAAAAACGGGGGGGGGCTGAATACCCCAAAGCCCCACGGATTCCTTCCGCCGGAGGTTGTGATAAATCACGAGCTGTGATCGAACTGATATGACGGTTCAAATTTTTAATTTTTTGTTTTAAGAAATCTATCATAGTTGCAACTACAGTATATAGGATTACTAGAATGTACAAACATATAGACGCTGTTAAGGTTAGAACAATATTCCAAAGAGTTTATAGTTCTAGTTAGGGACACAAGGATGTTCCCAGTTTATCATGTATAGATCTTATGGTAAAGATCTGGTCTTCAGCAAGCAGACTTTCTTTGAAGTCACGCCCTGCTTGGAATCTTTCATATTTTTATACTATTTATTGTCTGTATACAATAAAATTTTCCCCCTGGGGGTTAGGGAATAGAATATGCCCCACGTGCCTTCTGCGTGTCGTAAGAGGCGACTAAAGAGGTTGGGTCGATGGGCTTGCGACCCCCACCCGGAAAAAAATATCTAAGCAAAGAAAAACGAACGAACCGCCTCGGATGCGGACGGAACCTACTTTGACGAACCACGACCGACTAAGGACATACCTTCGGACATTCTGAGAATGGCTATGTGGAATGTTAGTGGCATGAATGATGGCACAAAAGAGAGAGAGGTTCTGGAAGTGTTAGTGAATGCCAGGCTGGATGTATGTGGAATGACAGAGACCAAATGGAAAGGTGGTTCAGATGTGAGAGAGTGGGAGTGTGGAATGGGTGTGTGTGCTGGAGTGAGTGAAGGAACAGCGAGAGAAGGTGCATGTTTGTTTGTAAGTAGCAAATGGAAGGAATGTGTAAGAGAGTATGGGTCTGTGGGTTCAAGGATTGTGTGGGTGAGAATGAAAGTAGGAATACAAACGTGGGTGATTGTATGCGTGTATGCCCCGACAGAGGATATACTTGAAAGAAAGAAAGAGGAGTTCTGGATGAATGTGGAGGCGTGCCTGGATAAGTTTGACAAAAACGAAAGAATATTTCTGATTGGGGATATGAATGGTAAGGTGGGTGATAGGAAAGTTGAGGGAGTGGTGGAAGGGTGGGGGGTACCATCAGAGGTGAATGGGAATGGTAGTGCACTTGTGGACGTATGTGTGGGGAGGAGGCTGTGAATAGCCAACACCTTCTTCCGACACAGAATGATCCACAGGTACACGTGGAAACGGATGTTGACAATGAAGGATAAGACAGTGGTGGAACGAAAGTCATTGATTGATTATTTATGTGTGGATGAACGAATGAAGAAATATGTGATGGATGCTAGGGTGTATAGGGGTATTGGAGGGGGTCTGTCTGATCATTATGTAGTGGTAGCTAAGGTTAGGATACAAAAGAAGTGGGTGAGGAGAGCTGGAGGGAGGCGAGAGGAGGGTGGAATGGTGAGGAGGGTGGAGAGGTTGCAGGAGGAGGAAGTCAGGGAGGAGTACAGGAGAGCAGTGGAAAGACGACTAGGTGGGTTCGACCTGGAAGTTATGGAGGAAGTGGAGGAGATGAGCAAGGTGTTTAAGGATGAGATCTGTGCAGCATGTGAGGAGGTGTGTGGAGTGAGGAGAAGAGGGAGGGGAGTGAAAGGTACAGCATGGTGGACAGAAGAGGTAAGAATAGCTGTGGAAGAAAAGAAGAAAGCATATAGAGAGTGGTTGGGTAGTAGAGGGAATGAAGATTCCGAGAGACAGAAACGAGCGAGGTACGTGGAGAGTAAGAGGGTGGTGAAGAGCGTAGTGAAGGAAAGTAAGAGAAGAGTAGATGAGGAATTTGGAAGGAATCTGAGTGTAAAATGGAGGGAGAGTAAGAAACTGTTCTGGAAAGAAGTCAAGAAAGTTAGAGAAGGTAGCAAGGGAAACAGTAAGGGTGTGAAAGATAAGAATGGGAGAATGCTAGCCGAGAAGCAAGAGAGATTCGAAAGACGGAGGGAGTATATACTTCAGTGAGTTGCTAAATGTAAGGAATGAAGAGCCAGAAAACATAGCTGGATATGGTATGGGAGGGAGAAGAAGAGAAGTAGTGGAGGAGAAGGTGGGGATCAGGTCAGAAGTGTGGGAAGCCATGAAAAGAGTGAAGTTGGGGAAAGCACCAGGAACAGATGGAGTGTGTGGGGAAATGTTGAGGTATGGTGGTGAGATAGTGATAGAATGGGTATGGAAAATGTGCAAACTAGCATGGGAGAAGGGGAGTGCACCCTGGATGACTGGCATAATCATCATCATCTCCGACGCCTTGTTTCCCCCTGGGAAACCCCCACTAGAGCATGGCCATGACAGAAACGTCTCCAAGCTACTTTGTCAAGACATGCCTCCCTTGCCCGTGCCACAATGCCCCTTTTTCTTCAATATATTTTTCCACTTTCTTTTCCCATACCATAGGTGGTCTTCCACTACTAGCGGTTCCACTCACCTGACTCCCATATATCTTTCTTGGCATTCTGTCTTCATCCATTCTCTGAACATGACCATACCACCTCAAAGTACTTCTCTTTATCCACTCAACCACACCACAATTAATACCCAAAGCCTGCTCTTCCATTCCAAAGGACTCGTACACTTCCCTATTACTTGGCCCATCTAGCCTATTCATGCCAGCTGCCATTCTGAAAAAGCTCATCTCCACAGCTCTCAGTTTGAAGAGGTCCTCGTCACTTTCCGTCCATGTCTCGCTTCCATACGAGAGTGTTGGGAGCAGCACACTGTTTCTCAGTAACTTTTTGACTTCCTGGCTAACCATTCTTCCTTTGAGAATACTATCAAGTTCTCCCTTGCATTTTTCTCTCTTTTATCTCACTCTCCATTTTACCATATTTGCATAGTACAGCTCCCAAATACTTGAAACTTTCAACCTCTTCTAGTTCTTCATTTTTCAATTTTATTTTACAACTTTTCTTGTGTTCTTTCTTGATTCTATATTTTTCCTTAAAATCTATGGTTTCATGCATTCTTCTCTCAAACACTATTACCTTACATTTCCCTACATTGACCTTTAACTTTCTCTTTTCACATACCCTGTCTAAGTCAGTGACCACTCTCTGAAGTTCTTCAGCATTTTCCGCCAACAGGACTGCATCGTCCGCATATAGCGATGTTAAAATCTTCCATGTTCTTCCCTCTGATTCCAGTCTAGCTCCCACACCCATTGATACAGCCCTACATTCCCTAATCACTCCATCCATGTATATATTGAACAACCAAGCTGACATGACACATCCCTGTCTTACACCTACATTGACCTCAAAACTTTCACTTAACTTATCCCCTACCTTCACATTTGCCATTGCATTCCTATAAAAAGATTTTACTGCCATTAGCAACTTTCCTCCCACACCATATACTGTTAACACATCCCACAGGCCCTCCCAGTCTACTTTGTTGTAGGCTTTTTCCAAATCCATGAATGCTGCATAGAGTTTTCTGTTTTTGGCTAGATACTTCTCTACCAACAATCGCATTGAGGCTATCTGGTCAACGCAGCCCCTGCCCTTTCTGAAACCTCCCTGTTCCTCGCCTATTTTGTCATCCGTTATCTTCTGTAGCCTCGCTGTTACTACTCTTGCGTGTACCTTTCCAGGTATGCTAAGCAAGCTAATTCCCCTATAATTCTTACACTCTTCTTTACTACCCTTCCCTTTGTACAAGGGTACTATCACTGCTTTCCTCCAGTCCTCTGGTACACTTTCCTTTTCCCATGCTAATTTGCATAACCTATGCATTATGTCAACAGCTTCTTCTCCTCCATATCTCAGCATTTCACCTGGGATGTTATCTACTCCAGCAGCTTTGCCCATTTTAAGTCTATTGATTGCTTCTTTTACTTCTTCTCTGCTTATCTGGCTTTCAACTACCCTGTTTATTCTACCTCTCTCCATTCCTATGGATGAGATCTTTGCCTTCCCCCTACTCTTTACAGCTAAGCTACTAAAATGATCTTTCCATACTTTCACCACACCATCACCCTCTACCACTTCCCCATTCATGTCCCTCATCCTACCACCTGAGACACTCTCAGTCTTCTTCCCTCTGGCTTCTTTCACAGCTCTGTAGCATGCTTTCCTGTCATTCAGAAACTGTTCACTAATCTTTCTCCCATACGCCTCATCTGTCTTCCTTTTAGCGTCTTGTATCGCCCTCTTCACTCTTTGTTTCAAATTTTTATATTCTTCTTTCCTCGCATCTCTAGTTTCTCTAGGTATATTCTTTTGCAGCATACTCTTTCTGAACTCTTTTTTTTTTTTTTCACTATTTATTCTATCTCTTTGCTAAACCATGTGTTACCTTTCTTCTTCCACATTTTAAAGGTTTTCTTCCCACATATTTTCTCAGCTGCTTTAATCATGGAGTCTCTTGTACCTTTCCATACTTCGTCTACAGTATTTCCCAGATCTATCATAACATCCATGTCCTTTATAGTCTCTTTCAGGATGTCCTTGTATTTTGTTGCATTACATTCTTCATTTAATTTTCTCACATTTATTCTCTCTACTGTCAGTTTTCTCTCTTTCCTCTCATATTTCCACTCTTTCCTTATCCTCACTTTTGTCAGCACTGTATAGTGGTCTGATCCCGTCAGCATACCTCTTACAGCTTTTGAATCTAAAATTCTTCCTTTTAGTCCGGAGTCCATCATGGCGTAGTCAATTAGAGATTTCTGTTCCTGCTCACCTTCACCTCTGTGCCATGTATATCTATGAATGTGACGATGTTCAAAAAATGTGTTAGCCAGAAACATCTCTCTCTCCGCACATACTTCTAAAAGGAAGTCACCATTCATATTCCTACCCTTCACACCCCATTTACCCACTATACCTTCTATCTCCTCGTTTCCAACTCTACCATTCATGTCGCCTACTAATATTACTTGTGTACACTCTTGCCTTTCTCTTATACATTTATTGACTTTATTCCAAAATTGTCTATTTTCTTCCACACCTTTCCCAGTTTCTTGGTTAACTGGTGCATAGACACACATAAAAGCATAATAGTCCCCCTATATAAGGGCAAAGGGGAAAGAGGAGTGTGTGGTAACCACCGAGGAATATGTCTTCTAAGCGTAGTAGGGAAGGTATACAGTAGGCTAGTGATTGAGAGAGTGAGAGTGTGAACGGAGAAATGGATAGGCGACGAGCAGGGAGGTTTTAGGAAGGGAAGAGGATGTGTAGATCAGATTTTTACCCTGAATTGTGTTGTGGAGAAGTATCTGCAGAAGAAACAAAAGGTGTATGTTGCCTTTATGGACTTGGAGAAGGCCTATGACAGAGTGGATAGAGAAGGTTTGTGGAAAGTACTTAGAATATACGGAGTAGAGGGCAAGTTGCTGAAAGCAGTGAAGAGCATGTATGAGGGTGCAAAGGCGGCAGTACGTGTGGAGAGTGAGCAGAGCGAGTTCTTTGACCTGAATGTTGGTTTGAAACAGGGGTGTGTGATGTCCACGTGGTTGTTTACTGTATATATGGATGGAGTCATGAAAGAAATATTATCAAGAGCAGTGGATGTTGGTGTATCACTGAAAAGGGAGGGAATTGAGTGGAAGCTACCTATACTGCTGTTTGCGGATGATACAGTTCTGATGAGTGATAATGAATGGGAATTGCAGGGTCTGGTAAATGAGTTTGGAACAGTGTGCGAAAAACGGAATTTGAAGGTAAATGCGGGGAAGAGCAAGGTTATGGTCTTCGAAAGGGGTGAAGTCACAGAGTGTGAGGTGAAGCTGAACGGTCAGGCTATGGAGATCGTCAACTCTTTTAAGTATCTGGGCAGTGTGTTGAGTAAAGATGGGACTGAATGAAGAAGTGCGGGAGAGGGTACAACAGGGGAAGAGGGTTGTAGGAACGCTAAAAGCAGTAACAAGAAATAGGGTGGTCAGTATGGAAGTGAAGAAGTCCTTGCATGACAGTGTGGTAATCCCGACACTGACTTACGGAAGCGAAGCATGGACGTTGGTTGAGAGACTCAGACCAAGAGTGAGAGCAGTGGAAATGAATTACTTAAGGAGTGCATGCGGAGTTACATGGAGGGATAGACAGACTAATGAGGAAGTAAGAAGGAGGTGTGGTGTGGAGGTAGATGTGCTGGAAAGTGTGAAAAGGAACAACTTGAGATGGTTCGGCGATATGGAACGTATGGAAAGCGAGAGAATGACTAAGAGGGTGTACGAGAGCGAGGTGGAGGGACGAGAGGGAGAGGTAGACCGAATGAGAGGTGGAAGGATGGAGTGAGGAAGTACATGAACGAAGGCGGTGCTGGTTGGGGGAAGGGGCATCGACTGACTGGGGACAGAGGTGCATGGGGGCGGTTCGTTCGTGGCCACCCCTTCGGGGATCACGGCGTCAGGCAATAGATAGATAGATAGACCATAATCACTGAAAAATACAACTGTGACTTCAATTGCGCTTTAGGCTGACTTTCTGAACACATTCTTGTTCTGGTCGCTTCCCGAGGGTACTGTTGAATAAATAGTCTTTCAAGCTATTTGATATTTTTTGCACTCTTGCTCCGAGCTGATCCCACACTTGTGTTTACCTCTGGCACATCTATTCCAAGTTTCTAGCAAACTCTTTGCTCCATCATACAGTTGATCATATTCACTGTCGGTTCTCATTTTTACCAAGTGTGCTTTGGTTGCTGTCATAAATTTTAAATAAATAAAACAATCCTATATAAAAACTAAAATTATTAAAATATATACGCAGCTTAGGCTAAGACAAAAGAAGACAAAAAACATAACCCCCGGACCTCTCAAGTTTGCTAGCTATCCCTGATGTTTAGGGAGTGGCACTGACATTTGCCTGTCTGGTCAGGCTGGTTTAACCTTAAGAGTTCCTGTCCCTGAACTTCCTTCTCATCCTCAAAACTCCTAGCCCTCTGTTGCTTTGTCGGGAATTCTTTAACTTCTTTTGTCGTTGTAATAAACAAACCTGTGATAGGTTGCTGTGATTTTGAACGTTTCATGATTGTTCCTTTACCAATAGGTAATTATGCAATAACCAATAAACGTCTCATAACCAGGACGAGGAAAAATCTTGTCACTTCAGTGCCAAATGCAGCTTAACTCCCTGAATGAGCTCTGGCAGTCTGTATTCAGGGATTTAGAGAAACCTTAAGTTTACAAGCAGTTTATTCTCAGCCATCCTGCCTTTCCGTACAAAAAAACACAACTGGCTCTGGCTCACTGGATCGGCACTCAAGTCTCCTAGGGCTAGCTTTAACAATGATCGCTTTCGTTCGTTGTTTGTACCATACACTCCCCTCCTTTCCACACATCCCATTGCCATAATAGTGCTAGCTGTTACATGATCGATTCTCGTTTCGTTTTTGGTAACCATACCTATAAGTTCCCCGAAACCCGGTGGTTTTGCCAAACACGTCCTACGCCTAGGCTACTGTATCTTTATTATTTTGAATGCTTCCGCATGCCGCACATCCCCACACGTAGATGTGGTTCGTACCTGTATAATGGCATTGATGTAGAGCTCTCTAAATCAACTGGTTCAGTTGTGATGACGATTTCCGTGGAGAGAACTTTGTGGCGATGTTAGCCACTTTTCAGCTACTAACAATAACCCACACCCACACACGAACAAGCGCTGCCCTCTCTTCTTGTGGGCGTAGATGCGCGGCGTCGGTCCAACCGGCGTCGGTTGTTTACATGCGTCGGACCCGGACGCCTCGCATACCAAGCTTACAGGCTTTCAAGCTGCCAGGTGCCATCAGAGCCCTACCTGGTTCCGCGGAGCGCATTTGTTATGTTTCTCAGAGCCCAACCGGGTCTTGGTGTTAAAGGTAAACAAAAGTATTTGAAGACCTGGAGAGATTCGATTGTAGGCCTATTAATTGCGCAACGTACTCTCACAAATCATAATCGAATCCACTCTTCTATATATCTATTTATTAGTGGCCCCTCCATCATTGACGAACATGCCTATTACATAATGGGAGGTTTGACGTACCTCCCAACCTACCAAATAGGAAAACCTACTATTTGGTAGTAGTCTTGGAAAATCCAACATCAAGGCTATTAACCTAATTGCAATGACGACTTGTCTATTTTGACTGCTATGTCGTCATTCCAACCGCGGTTAAAAAGAAAACGTCTAGAGTCTACTCCTTATCTTGCTCTAGGAGACGTTGTACATTAACCAAACTACCACCGAAGGTGAAAAAAGCATAGAAGAGAAGAAAAAGGGGTTTACCTTAGTTACCGCTTAAGGCCCATCCCGTGTTCCGTCATGTGCAGATCCCTGTCGAACGTGCGCATGAGCGACCCTCTCTTGTCATCACATCTCACGTCAGCAGAAGAACGCGGATGGGCAGGGGTCCGGCGTGAGGGAGGGTATTATGTACGTTGGATTTTCCAAGACTACTACCAAATAGTAGGTTTTCCTATTTGGTAGGTTGGGAGGTACGTCAAACCTCCCAATTTGTTAGTAGTCTTGGCAAATCCAACGTCAAGGCTGCATAACAAATAGGAGGAGGACATCCAAGCCCAACCTACCAAAAAAAAAACAATGCATAAAACAAAATTACGAATGACAAAGACACAAGTTAAACAAGAGTGTTTAATAAAAGAGTGAAAAACTGAGGAGTAGCTAAAAAGAACAGTTTTAACACATGCCCGTCATTCATAGTAATGCAAAAACATAGACTTGTCTGAAACCAAAAAGGTACTGTACCCAAAAACCCTTTTCTTCAAAAACCAACAAAAACACTGAACACAAGAACAAAACACAATTTTCAATGTGGCAAAAACACTTATGTACTGGAACAATACATAATCCCAAACTTGTAATCCAGTGTTGCAAACCCATACACCCCCCCCCCCCCTTTGTCAAAAACAAACCAAAGGAAAAGAACGAGGGACAAGGGGGGAAGACCAGGGATCTTCGCCAGAGCACCAGGAAACACGACCCCCGAGAGCAATCACCGGCCGAGGGGGTCGAACACTGGACACGGAGAGGTAGGAGGAGATGAAGGAATTGATAGAAGACCACAAAACCGCTGAGGCGATGGCAGGGAAGGATCGACGTGGCAGGAACCGGAAGGAGGCAGCAAAGGATCTGACATCGTGCGCAGAACCCCTACAAACAGGGTGACGGGCACGAACGGTCCGACAAACGTGGCGGCCCATCTGCACCTGCGAGAGCCTCCCACCTGTCCGAGGAGGACACCCACACAGCAGTACCCGAAGGCGGCGCCACAGACGCAACAGAGGAGTGCAAGGCTGACACCGGGCACAACACATGGCGAGGATGCCCACGCCGTAAAGCCTGGACGGCGAAAGGCTGGAAAACGGGGGCCTCCCTCCCATGCGTGGTAACAAAAGGGGGGGAGGAGGCGAACGAGACGCCATGCAAGGACGGGGAGAATCGCACGCAGTCCCGGGGCCGTGACAATGCCGCTAGTGCAGACACCCGATCCCCAGTGGCCAGAGCGACAAGGAAGAGTGGACGCCCGAGCAACAGAACCGGCGTAGCGGCCCTTGTATACGTGGGGGAAGCCAGAAGGACCAGAGCCCGCCCCAGATCCCACTTCGGAGGGACCTGGCGCGGAGGCGGTCGATCCCGGAAGGCAGCCGTCAGGAAGGAATCCAGCTCCCGTGGCGGAACGACCAGCCCAGCGACGGACCCAAAGAACCCCCCGGACGGCAGACAAGTGGGTACGTATAGCGTCGACTGGAAAGCGACGTGTACGGAAGAGGTGAAACAAGGAGCATAGGACGAGGGAAGGAGAGCCAACTGGCAGGCGAGTGGCCTGTAGCCACCTAGTAAAAGACCTCCAGCGGGACCCGTAAGTCCCCCAAGGAGAAGACGGCCAGGAACGCTGCAGGAAGTCAGTCAGGGCCCGGCCGGGGACCGGGAGCCACCGTGCCTCATGAACAAGCACGATGCGAAGGCCAAAGAGGTCCGCAGGACCCCAACCTAGCCCAAGTGGAAGCCGGAGACAGGTAGAGGGACCGGACCCGGGCACCACCGCGGCAACCGGGCGGACCAAGTCCGTGCCGGCCACAGAGGCGCGAGGAGCCAGACGCAGCCGTGGTACAGCCGCAGCTTCGCGAAGACTGGGCACATCAACAGCGCGTCTGGTGGCGGAAAAATGGATATCGACCGCCACCTGTACCAGGCGACCATGAAAGCGTCCGGACCCCCCCCGGAGCGCGAGGCCGGAGGGAGAGGTCCAGAGGCAACTGGCGCGGCACCCCCGATGCGAACAAGGCGACCTCCGGAACACCTCAGGAAGCCGCGAGGTCGGCGAACACAGTCCGTTTCATCGCCCATTCTACAAGAACGCCCTGCCCTCTCGACAGGGCGGCCGCCCAAAGGGTGGCAGGCCCGGGCAGGGAGGAGTCATGCAAGGAGAAGGGGTGTCGGTCCGCGAGGAAGAACAACTCCACCGAGACCCCTAATAGAGTCAACGACCTGGAGGACCCCCGCATAAGGAAACAGGGGACAGCTTGTCTGAGTGCCCAACCCGAAGGCCACCGACTCACCCCGAAGGGCCAGCGCGTGGTCCCGCAGGAAGAACAAAGGAACCAACAATCCGAGGGCATAGACAGGTAAGAGGAGGGAGACCCACCCATCTGCCGGGAAGTGGACGTCCCAGGTACGATCGGGAATCTCACCCAACCTCGCTCGACGTATCTGTGGTTACCCAGACCGTCGGCGGGGGGGTCGGTCCAGGGCACAGCCGCAGAGAGCGAGCCCCGAGCAACCCAGCGACCGAAGCGTCGGCGAACGGTACGCGGGAGCGGCAGGAGCCGATCCATAGGGGCAACGGAAACACCGCGGTGCCCATGAGGAGGAGGCGGCGTAGACAGAGGCTCCCTAAGGGAAGGGGCAGAGCGGCCCAATGCAGCGAACCCACGAACGAGTCCCAGAGCCACCCCGGGAGGGAGACCGAGTGCAACACGGCGAGGACCGTCCACCGAAGGTGCACCGCGGCCGGCAGACCCCGGGTCACCGTAGCGCCGGACAAAACCCATGCGAGACCGACCCATGGCACGACACGCGACGGGGTCAAGCGTGACTTGGGAACATCGTGCGATGTCGCGAACGACTGTGAGGGCGGCGCCAATGCACAGGCCTAGGGCGTCGGAAACTACCAACCAAACGGCCAAGGAAAACAGGAGCTGGAGCCCGCTCCTGAGGAGAGGACCCAGAGCCTGCCCCACCAGTGCGGAGAAGATCTGCGGCGCGATGTGGAGACCGAAGGGAAGGGCGTCGAACAGGAACACACGATCGGAAGTCCGAACGGCCAAGAATCGCTGGAAGCGAGGATGGAGAGGAACGAGCCAAGACACATCCTGGAGGGCCAGCGACACTACCCACGACAGAGGGCACAGGGCCAGGCGTACCAGGGGTACCGGCAGCATCCGAAACCGTGTGTGCACGATGTGCCCGTTGAGGGCCAACAGATCCACCACCGGTCGCATCGCGTCGCAGGTCGGCGACGGAACCAGAAAGACACGGGAGAGGAAAACCGGGTGACCGGCGGTCAACTCCCTCGACGCTACCCAGCTCGGGCTTGGAAGTGAACACGTGGGCCACCTCTGAAGAGATGGGCCGTTGTCGGTGACAAGAGCGGAGTGGGGGCTGGACGTCCACCTCCAGGTGAGACCCCTCCGCGCAACCCGCCGCCCCCAACGTCCCTCGCGGCTACCGAGGGGCGCAAGGGCGAAACAACCCGAGGGAGCACCCGAGAGGAGGGGAGCGACCCGGTACGCCCAGGCGAGAAGGAGAACAAGGAGGCCGACCCAGAGAACTACACATTGTGTTGACGTGGAGGTACCCCCGGTACGGGCCGTGCGGGCATGAGCGCCACGTTGACCTCCTCTACCCCCGCCCCCCCCAACCTCGTCGAAAAGGGCGGGCCACCCAACCCCAGGCCGGCGCGGGGCTGACCCCTTCGAAGGGCGGCCGGAAGCGGAAGGCCGGCCAGCCCCGACACAGAGGGGATGAAAGGGGCAAGAACAGAAGTGCGAGGCGAACCGAAGCACTGGCCAGCAACGTCCCAGTCCTGCGCCCGTGCAAGGCGGCAGCACTTGCAGCAGCACCCTGAAGAGGACCGGCAGAAGGACGGGACTGAGAAGACCCCGCGCGCGGCACAGCGCGTCGGTGCGTGACGTAAGCAGGGGCCGTAACGACACAGCGCGGCGTCGCGTGTCGGAAGCAGGGGCCGCCGACAGAGAAGCGTAGCATTCCCAAGCATCCTGCGTAAAAAACCCCGACGTATATAGCGCAGAGTACAACAAACCCTGACGAATAACCAAGGGGGCCGGCCGGCAGAACGAAGACCGTACCGTCGTGCGGTGCCGAGTTGCCGCGCACAAAACCGCCTTCAGCTCGGGAACCAAAGACACCGCGAGCCGAAGGTGGACCCGCTGAACGCGGTCCAAACCCTCGCGAAGATCGCCTGGCGCAGACGCCTCGAAAAGCCGCAGGTGGTGAACAGACGTCTGGAGGGAACCTAAAGACAAGACAAGAAGTCCGTCACCCTCCGTCGCAAGGGAAAAACCTTGGCGACAGAGGGCTGATCCGTGTGAGAGAAGAACGGGGTAGCAATAGAACAAAGTTCAAGAACGGGCGCGCTCATCCAGGACCAGAACGCGCCGTCCAACCCGCCGACAGACACAAGAGGAGGCAAAAGCAGGGACGACTCCGGGGGAGGGACGGAAGGAGAGCCGTCGACGGATCGGTGTGTGAAGTCGAAGGCCTCAGCAAACCAGGCCTCCAATGGGAGAGGGTGACCGAGCATGATGGCTAAGCCAGGCGTACCGGCGTCGCACAAACCTGTCCCATAGGAGGACAGACCCGTCAAAACAGCCGGAAGGATGTCAGGGCGGCTGAAGTCTGACCAGAGCGTAGGCCTGCAGAAGGGAGGGGGACCGTAGCAGGGGTAGGTAGGGTGAGGTGCAGAGGGTGAGGCACCGCCAAGAAGGGCGAGAAGAGGGAGTCTGCCATCGACTCCAAGCGCCCGTCGAAGCGTGACACAACCCAGCCCTGCATAGCCGACAATTGATCCGAGAGAGGCTACCCCCCCCCCCCCAGATTGGTCGGCCCGCAGGGGCGAGCGTGAGCGGGAGCGAGACCCACGACACGAACCAGCAGCGTCGCGGCCCAAGGAAGGCGAGCGACGACGGTTGTGTCGCCGTTGAGGGACTCGTCCCCGATCACGAACGGCCGAGGGGGAAACAGCACCATTCCCCTCTTCCAGCGACACATCAGCTCCTGAGAAAGGGGACCCCGAAACCACGCGAAACCCCACCGAGGCAAGAGGAGGGGTAACCCCCTGGCGAGACGGTAAGTGAAGGTCAGGAAGAGAAGAATGAGGAGGAGCAGGACGACGGGAGTGGGAAGGCTGGCCGGGTGAAAGGAGGCCAGGAGCCGCGGGGGGAAACAGAGCAAGGATCCCCGGGGCTGAGATAACAGGGCGGCCCGACACCGAGGCGGAGGAGGGAGGGACCACCACCGTGGGACGAGACCGTGAAGGAAGAAAAGGCACTGAAGCAGGTGAAGTAGGAGAAGCAACGACATCCAGGCGGACCCTCCTGGACAGTGTAGGAGGAGGGAGCAGAGGGCCAGCTACAGCATGAACAACCGCGCGCGGAGAAGACAACGTAAGAGGAAGTCGTCTGGGCTGGGGAAGCGGGCGGAAGGGAGTAGAGCCCCTATCCGTATAGGCCAGGGGAGGGCGCACAGGGGCAGAGCCGCTAACCCCGGCCTCAGGGCGAGAACCATGACGAGGGCGATGGGCGTCGTCAAGGCGATCAGGAGGACGACGAGGCGAGCGAGAGCGTGGACGGAGCCGGGGAACCCCCCGACGATGGGACGACCGGCTGCGGGACCCAGGGGAGAGGGCCCGAGCAGGGAGAGGGCCAGGTAAATGGCCGTCAGTCGGGTCAGGGATACCCAGGGCGACGCGGATCCGGTCGGCAACAAAGGCCGGGGAACGGTGGCCCACAGTCCTAATGTGGCGGGAGACCATCGTCCACACCGACGGAAGGGAAGCAGGAGGCCACAGCCGCCGCCGAGGAACCAGGGCCATGGAGCAGCACAACCACCAGGGCCAGACACGTGCCACACAGAGCAGGGAGGTAGGCCGTAGAGGACACACAGAGCGAGTGGCGCAAGCAGGACTTGTGGCTCTCCAAGCACGGGGAGCGACAACCAAGGCGAAAGCAAGGCAGCCTACCTGCACTAGAAGAACACACACCATAATCAGCACGTCGAAGGAGTAAGTGGAGAGAATGTCCAAGAAGAACCAGGGAAGGAGCATGGGGAAACAGGAACACACATGCAAACAGGTAACCGTACTCACCCTAAACCGGGAGCACAGAGGTAGGTGAGGAGGGCGGCCGAGGCGGAAGAGCACTAGCAGAACCTGCAAAGATGGAGAAAGTGTTAACCACCACTCAACATCTTACATGCAGGGCCTATAACACCAGTAAAGTGCATACACCAATATAGTATCAGGCAACAAGATGACATAACAAAAGTCAATAGTGAAAGCCAACTATTACCGCAAATTTGCGGGCCAATGGAGGCATAACCGTACCGACACCACCCTCCTGCAATTTCGCGGGACCCCCCAACGATCTCCGCAAATTTGCGGGGAACCGAAATGTCCCAGAGGACTGAATCGAGCACCCCGCAAATTTGCGGGACCGGCCGAGATGGTCCGGCGCCGAAAAAGCGAGAGGAGCGTCTAGGGAATACCAAAGAGGCCCAGAAAAAAGCGTCATCTCCTTATGAACTCCAAGCGACGATGGCCATCAAGCTGAGCAGTGTCTTCCTTGATAATATCCTGACTCAACCGGTCAAGGGAGAGGCAAGGAAGACACACCAGGGGAGAGGAGGCACATCCCCTAGGAACCACCCAACCCACAGAGATAGAGCAAAGCCCATGAGGAGAAGTGGCAGGAAGGGTGGTTTGGCACAAACAGGGGCCCCCATAGGGTACCCCAGGATTGGGCAAAAGGGTATGAAAGGATGGAGGTGAAAACAGTAAGGGAACACAAAAACCAGTAAATGAAACTGGCGAGAAAAAGGGTGGCCTAGCCGTGAGGAGAGAATGTGTCAGGGGCGAAAAACCCTGTGGTGTGAGGGAGGGGCCCCCGTGGGGTACCCCAGGATATCACGAACCACCAAGCGCCCAGGCCCTTGAGACACAGTGAAGGCTCGAAAGGGGGGACTCGGGAATAACGCTAATAATGCGGCCGACACAAACCCTACAAACAGCACCGCCACCACGAAATCTCAGATCGTGAACCAACTGTACGTACACCTAGGCTATGAAAATATGAAAACTCAATAGGGGCATAGCAATTCCTGAATGAGAAACAAGCTAGGCTAAAATAAGCTAAAAGCTAAACTATGCCCAGACTAACAGGAAAAAAGAATATGAAAAGAGAAAGGAATAAAAAACACACACGAGGAACGCCAGGCGCCCCCGTACCTTCGGTAGCTATTTCCACACGCGTCTCCATTAAACACACTTAGGAGCCCATTTACGTGTGCCCTAGATCACGTAACATCTGTCTAACAAAAAGAAGGCCAGATAAGCCGAAACGAACCTAAACAGGGTGAATTAAAGGAGCACAACAAAAGCGACTTCATTCAATGGAGCGCGTGAAAAAAATGATGACAAGAGAGGGTCGCTCATGCGCACGTTCGACAGGGATCTGCACATGACGGAACACGGGATGGGCCTTAAGCGGTAACTAAGGTAAACCCCTTTTTCTTCTCTTCTATGCTTTTTTCACCTTCGGTGGTAGTTTTGGTTAATGTACAACGTCTCCTAGAGCAAGATAAGGAGTAGACTCTAGACGTTTTCTTTTTAACCGCGGTTGGAATGACGACATAGCAGTCAAAATAGACAAGTCGTCATTGCAATTAGGTTAATAGCCTTGACGTTGGATTTGCCAAGACTACTAACAAATACATGCCTACATATACACACACATACATACACCCATACACACATAAATACATATACAGTATATACATATATATATACACACACACACACACACACACACACACACACACACACACACACACACATGCATGTACATATACCTACATACATACCTATACACACAATAATTCATACAATAACACACAAATTTCACAATATACAGTGTATACATACACATTTATTATTATAATAACAATAATGATATAATGAGGCTATCAATTACATACTAATCATAACACTAAATCCTAAACTTTGTTTTATGTATATTTACCTTACGATGTATTGTATTTTTTTGCATTTGGCTATTATTTGAGTAATCATATTATGATTGAACATCCATATAATTTGTTCATCGACCTTATCTATGACATTGTTTCTATATTTCGCTAGGTGTTGGCAGTGCAGTATATAATGATTTAAGGTATGACTTCTTGGTTTTTTACATAGTTGACAACATATTTCGTGTTCTCCTTTAGGAACACCAAGTTCCCACATGCAATATCCTAACCTAAGTCGTGTGCACAAGGAGTCCTTCCAAGCACTTCTTAAGTTTCCGTATATAAAGCTAGTTCGCCGTGCAACGTTATTATAGTGATAGAATGTTGCACTATTCGCGTGTTTTTCTTGCATCATAAAAAGTTCCTCATCCTTTTGTTTTTTTCTAATTGTTGATTTAATTTGTCTTAAAGATTGAATGCACTCGTAATCTATTGTGTCTTTCTCCGTTCCTAATTTAGCAAGTTCGTCCGCTCTTTCATTATTTATTATCCCAACATGTGAAGGTATCCACGTAAATTTTACCATTCTCCCATTATTGCGTAGTTCATCTATAATAACCTTACACTGAGATACCAGCTTTTCATACACGGGTTTTTTGCTGTTCATAGATTCCAAAGCACTTCGACTGTCTACGAAAAAGCACACATCACCTTCTCCCCCTCTTATTTTATTTAACCCGTATAACATAGCACATATTTCTGCCTGCGTAGAGGACACGTTGTTACTTATTCTATAATAATATTCACTGTATATGTTATCGTTACCTACATCGTCACTCACCAGTATCCCACATCCTGCTCTCCCATTTTCTGTGACAGAGCCATCGCAGTATACTTGCGCAACATTATCATCTTTTAATTCATTTATCTTTTCTTCAACAATTATTTTAAGTTCCCCAGTCTCGTACATACTTTTCTTTTTCCCCAGCTTGATAATATTTATATCCACGCCTTTATCTTCCCAGGGTGGAGGTTTTTGTGCCCTCTCTTCGACCAGAAAGAAATGTATTAGGTCAAATTTCTCTACTTTATGTATTAGTTCTTTTAGGTATCCCCTCTTGCCTTGCCTCCTGAAGGTTCGAATTTTACGTATGCCATCGTGCACGTCTTGTGCCAATTTTTCACCACTACCTGACCGTATATGTCTCATTGCTGATACTAGGTTTACTTCCTCTATTCTGTGTCGCAAGGTTGTTAAATTTAATTCTAATCTCATAGCAGCTACCATCGCATTTTTGGGGCAGTTTAATATAACCCGCATAGCCTCATTTTGGATAGTTTCTATTTTATCCAACCTTCCTTCACCAAGGCAAGAGAGAACGGGGCTGGCATATTCCACCACTGACCTAATAGTGGTGAGGTACATCATCCGCAGTACCTGTACACCAACACCTGTACCACTCCAAGCTAGGGATTTCAAGGGTGCCATACGTGCCTTACATTGTGTTTGTATATGATGTAACTCGGCATCTTTACTGTCTGATGTATATCCTATATAGATGCCTAGATACTTATAGCTCCTAACCCTATCAATATTTTTTTCATTCACAGCTAATTGTTTATCGCCCATAGCACGACACTGAAATTTAGTTTTTTCTTCATTAATTACTAGCCCTAGCTTCTGGGTTAATTGCCCAAATTTGTTGAGGGCCAATTGCATATTCTCAACGCTACTGCTTTGCAGCATTATATCGTCTGCGTATATTGTTATTTTAACACCTGGACCTAGCATATCTTGAGCTATCCTATTCATTAGGACATTAAAGAGGAATGGACTTAATACCCCGCCTTGTGGTGTACCCAGGTCAAGTTTCCTTTCCTCAGAAAGAGCCCCTTGATACCACACCTGCGCCTTCCTTCCAAATAAATAATCTCCTATCCAATGTAATAATTTTCCTTTTACACCCATGTTAGCTAATTCAAACAAAATTACCTCTCCATTTGCTTTATCAAAGGCGCCCTTGAGATCCACGTATACCCTGCAGTAATCATTATCGTTGGCCAGACACTTTATGACTGCATCAGATGTACCCCTACCTTTTCTAAAACCGAACAGATTGTTGCACAATTTATCGTCTGTGATATATAATAGCCTCTCCAACACGATTCTCTCCATCATTTTGGACATACACGATGTGAGGGAAACGGGTCTACTCTCCCCATTTGGTTTAGGGATGGGAATGATTATAGCTTTTTTCCACGCTTTAGGTAGTTTACCCTCTTTAAGACTCATGTTGAATAATCGAAGGAGGGGGCTATCTTCTATACTGGCTAGGCAGTTTAATACATCGTAAGTTATACCGTCTTCCCCGGGAGCTGTAGATTTACCTTGTTTAATTGCTCTAAGTAGTTCATCTCTTGTTATATCTACATCTGTGATGTGTGCTATATTTAATGCGTTAACAATAGTTTCTCTCCTCTCATTTTCCCAACCCTCTAATCCCTCCCTGACGTCCTGCGGCAGTGAATCGGTACTAGCGGCAGTTGCCCACTTTTCCATTAATTCGTTTGCCTTTTGTTGTGGATGTGGGTGTGCGACATTACTTTTCCTTTTCCCCCGTACTTTATTAACTTCTCTCCAGATTTCACTGATATTTGTGGTATTCCCAATCTTATTTGCAAATTTCTTCCAATAGTCTCCTCTCACTTCTTTACGGGCCTGCCCGCAAATCCGGGACGCCTCAAGTAGATCGGATTTAGTAGAGTCATCCCTTCCCGCCTCCACCCACTTCTTATGGCTTTGCTTAAGCATTTTTGACCAATCCTTTAATGTTTGGTCATTATAGTATTTATTCCGGTTTGACGAATATTCCCTTATTTTTCTTTCTCCTTTAACACTTAATGACTCTTCTATAATTTTGGCCATATCTTCATAAAACTGATTTGTACAAATTGGTTCATAGTCTCTATACCAATCCCGAATACTATTGCTAAAATTAGTTATCTTGTCTAGAGGTAATATTATCCTTTTTCTTTTATACTTTATTTATTAGTGGCCCCTCCATCATTGACGAACATGCCTATTACATAAGGCATCCTCTTCAAACACTAATCCGCCGTAGTTTGAATCTACCGCGCAGAGCATTTAAAAAACTGAGGAGCCTTCATCATGAGCGCACGCGACCTCACTCATGGCTTCAGTCATTATGAATTGGGTTCTCACTACGAAAAAACTTCGTAAAAAATAAAAAGAAAAAGAAAAATAAGAATAACTATCTAATAAGCTTTCCATCATATCGTGGATGTACTTGTGTGGATCTTTGACCAGACGCTACTGCAGGCGTCATTCTTCCTTCTCTGCTCTGCGCTCAGCCTGCCCGGACCTGTCTCCCCACGCTCCGCGGGTTCCGCATTTGTTGCGTCCCTTTGTTGAGTTTTTTCTCATTTGTTTACTCCGGGATGTATCGAGTAAGGTTAGGATATGCGTAGCAGGAGTGTCCTGGGCTGGTTGCCCGCAGTGCAGTGTATTTTGGGTCGTATGTTTGGGGCATCTATTTCGGATGTACCCTCGTGGTCCTGTTGTGGACAGGTGAATTTTTTCACAGTTAAGCTAGCTTTGTGAT
Organism: Paralithodes platypus; assembly: GCA_032716605.1. Taxonomy (NCBI): domain Eukaryota; kingdom Metazoa; phylum Arthropoda; class Malacostraca; order Decapoda; family Lithodidae; genus Paralithodes; species Paralithodes platypus. The sequence goes on from CM064530.1 coordinate 18,331,449, forward strand.
GCAGGCGGCTTTCATTACGCGTTATTGCTTCCTTTTATCTTTCTGATGAGGTAGCGTATTTTTGCTGTCGTTCCCAGCGTATTTTTCTTCACTTAGTGAAGTTTTTTCTGGGTCCCGAGTCAGTTCTTCCCTTTGCCGGAAGTGTTTGCTACAGTGGTGTGTTGGCGGTGGTTCCTGTTGTGATATAATTCAGTGCTTTTTGTTTATTTTCCGACATGTTACTGTTATCCGTCTGCCTAGGCCTAGCCAGCCTCTCGTAGCTTTATCACATATACAAGTGTTATTGATTTATTTTCTAAATATGTACTACTGTGTCATGTGTATCCTGGTTTAGTTGTGTATTGGCTAATTCCACGGACTATTTATGTGTCCTGGGTTAGTTGTGTTTTGGCTAATTCCACGGACTATGTTGGGCCCGGCGTTAGTTGTGTTTTAGCTACGCCTCGGTCCGGTGTTGCGTTCAGATGGTATCTGAACGGGGTGGGTCTTTTCCGGCGGGTTTTTCTCGGTTTCACCTTGATAACCCCGGCTGGTTGCCAAGTTTTGGCCACGCGTGGTTTAAAACAGGCTTGTTTCCCCGGCGGGTGTGTGTCTGTGGCTCCCCAGGACTGCGTCTCTGGGGTGCCTGTTTCAGGCTCCTTCTGATTCCCAGCGGGTTGGCTGTACCCATCTAACAGTGTTCATACGGACACGTGTTGTTTGTAGTTTTTTCGGTTTTGCAAAGCCAATATAAAACTATGCTGTAGTTGTATTTCCTCCCCGGCGATCTGTTTCAAAGAAGTGGGGATGGGAACAATTGGGGTTAACTTTTAAACTTTAATTCACCCGGTGGGTGCAACCTGGAAGGGTGGGATGACCGAATTTGCAAAATTCAGTTTAGTTGACCAGTCAATTGAGGGATGCTTTGTGTATCGCCTCCTTCAACATACGGCGCTTTAGGGCACAATTGGGGTTAACGTTTTTTAAACTATTATTCACACCCGGCGGGTGTTTCTTGCACGGATGAGAATAACGAATTTACAATTCAGTTAGTTAACCAGACATTTGAGGGATACGTTTTGTATTGCCGCCTTCAACATACGGCGATCTAAAAAGATACTTCGGCAGAAGTTAGATCTCGTATATTTGTCAGGCTTCCCAGTTTTTTATCTACGAGATAATTCGGGGGCCGGCGTCTTTTTTAGGGTTTTTTTTTCCAATATTTAATATGGAAACAAACACCACCGGAAAGACTTAATCACTTATAAACGCCATGATGGTCTTTATATATTATGTCAGAGGGTATTCATAAATCTTTTGGACAAATTAAGATATTCTGAAATCTTTTACTTAGGAAACCCCACCACGTAGCGAGCTGTGGTCGTTGAGTATTACGTCTCGTTACCCGGCGGGTTATTTAACACCTGTGTGCGAACATGAGTGGGTTAACCTTATGAGCATTAATTCCTGGAAATTTTAAATTTTCCAGAGCTGGGTCCCGGCGGGTCTATGCAGAACCTGGAGTAGTTTCCCTCCAGTCTCTGTCATGGCTACCTTTGCCCCGGTTTTTGCTGTATGCATTACGCCCTCCTGTTCAGGTATCCCTATTTTTGCGCACACCCTTTGTATAAAATGTGTTAAAATGTCTCGTTTGGTGGGGGTTACCTTTCCGGCGTTTTTCTCGTTGCTCCGAGAACACCGTTTTTGTTTACCGAGTTTTAGTCAGGATGGCTAAAATAGGTAAGTTACCCCGACGAGTTTGGTCGCTTGAGGGCTCATCAGAAACTGCGTTTTTCTGTGGTCGAGCCTGGGATCAGGCTTCCTGTGTTATTCATTGCTTTATGCATTACGCCCTCCTGTTATGTCTCGTTTGGTGTGGGTTACCTTTCCGGCGTTTTTTCTCGTTGCTCCGAGAACACCGTTTTTGGTTACCGAGTTTTAGTCAGGATGGCTAAAATAGGTAAGTTACCCCGACGAGTTTGGTCGCTTGAGGGCTCATCAGAAACTGCGTTTTCTGTGGTCAAGCCTGGGATCAGGCTTCCTGTGTTATTCCCGGTGAGGGGGGCTCCACACAGTTATTTTGTTCGGTCTTTCCCTCCCGGCGACCTTTTTTACAAAGAGGTCTGGGGCAGGTATAAGTGGTTTGACATTGCATATAAAACCCGGCGGTTGTACCTTCGGGTGGTTATATTAACGAATTTGCGATTCGCGATAATTTGCCAAACAAATTGATTGATACAATAGGGTATCACGGCCGTCAAGACGGCGATCTATGAGGGCTTCTGGCAGAAGCCGGATTAGAGATTAAGATAGGCTTAGACTTTTTATGGGATAAAAAGATGCCTGAATCTTACTAGTGTTTCAAGTGTACAGGGATACTTGAAGGACTTCATCTTTAATAAAGATATGTTTCATCTTTATGAGGATTCAGAAGTTATGCTTAATTCTTTCGAACAGGTAAAAGATATGCTGAAATCCTTAATAAACAATTGGAACAATGTTGTTTGTTTGTTTAGTCTTTCTCTCCCGGCGACCTTTTTACAAAAAAGGTCTGGGGCAGGTACAATTGGTTTGACATTGCATATAAAACCCGGCGGTTATACCTTCGGGTGGTTATATTAACTGATTAGCAATTCGCGATCATTTGCCAAACAATTGATTGATACAATAGGGTATCACGGCCTTCAAGTCGGCGATCTATGAGGGCTTCTGGGAGAAGCCGGATTAGAGATTAGGATAGGCTTAGACTTTTTATGGGATAAAAAGATGCCGGAATCTTACTAATGTTTCAAGTGTAAAGGATACTTGAAAGACTTCATCTTTAATAAAGATATACTTCATCTTTATGAGGATTCAAAAGATATGCTTAAAATCTTCTGGACAGGTAAATATATCCTGAAATCTTTAATATGAAACTAAAGGAAAACGAAAAGTAGTGGTGGAGTGCTACGGTTCGTTGACCGGCGGTCTTGTGACACATATTTTGTACCATTTTTTGGGTGTAACCCTATGAGCATTAATCCCCGGAAAATTCTCTTTCCAGGGCGGAGTACCGGTGTT